>CM074749.1:2408650-3608650 GCA_037367245.1 Phrynocephalus guinanensis | reverse complement strand
TAGTTCTGTTATTTTAGGTGTCTAACTGTGGAGCAATTGGGAGTTCATTTCTTCCCTATGCTTTCTTGACATGTGCTGGACTCCATGAGCCAGAGGGCTCCTTTCAGCTCTGCAGTTCTAAGATTATTATTAGAGATGGGTGTTTCATTTCAGAAGGGGTCCAGTTCCAAAACAAAACACAGCAGCACAGCTACTGAATGGAACCAGGATCCACCCTCTGGAATGAAATCAACCACTAACATACCTTCCTTTGGGTCGCACAGGGCAAAACTTCAAAGAGGTAGCAGCCTCCAATATGTCATCTTTCCTTCTCCCTGGTGCTGGCCAACCAGAAGCTGTGCAAGGACAAGCATTATCCCACCTCCCTGTCCGATTGGCCAGTGCCAGGGAGAAGGAAATATGATGCACTGGAGGCTGCTTCCTGATTGGAATCTCGCCCCACACTACCCAAAGGAAGGTAAGTCAGCGATTGATTTCATTCAGGGGGGGGGTCCCAGTTCTGAACGGAAGCTGTGCTGCCATGCTTCCTTTAGGAAACAGACCCCTTCCAAAATGAAACACCCATCTCAAATTATTATTTCAACTCTTCCATGTATTCCACGGAATCAGTGGACCAACTCTAGTTGTGACTTACTACTGGATGTCAGCCATGGCTTCAACGTTATTGTACTTTGCATGGAGCCACAACTGCCCATGATATTTTGCTGGCTGAAGACAAGTTGGTGCCCTTCTTTCTCAAAGAGCAGCCAATTAGACTAGCAACAGGACCTGATTTCAGCATTGAAGATAGGAATGGTTTTTCACTGCACCTGGGAGGAGAAAATATTAATGCAGGGCTCATAGTTTAATCTCTATGTCATAACTTCTTCTCTGTTATCCAACACCGTGGTGAACTTTCTGCCACGTGGTGTTTCTAAGGGAATCATCTCATGATGGCTAATGCTAGGAACATTCAAAGGCCACAAGGGAAGAGAGAGAATTTTCAAATTCAATTGACTTTGTCAACAAGACTAAGGGTGACTGAAAGGTGTCCGCCAGATTCTAGAAATAACAGCTGTGGCATGCTTTAGGAGACACGATCTCAGTCCGATTCAGAAGCCTCTATATATCCTGATACTGTATGTTTGTTAATGTTATGGACACCACCACCCTCTTCTTATCATGGGTCCAAAAATATCTGCAGTGCTCCAGGTTCCACCTGGCTGTCACCAATTGTAAAGTAAAACTGTTTTATGTGAGAAGAGGATGGATTCTGTGAAGACAGAGCTAGCTGTGGCCTTCACAGTAACCCACTGATTCTGTTTTCACATTGAAACAAACAAAACAAACATACCTCCTTGGAAGTAAACAGAACAAAGGGGAGAAAGTCTGGCCTGCCTTTTGCTTCAACAGGCAGGTTTTTAAAGCATCCACATCAAGCAGTTTGAAAGGCCACAGTTTAGAAGTGGGCATGAGCTGCCAGTCTAGCATTTTGTGCCAAGTTATGTTTTGGCCAAACAAGTGTTCAGTGGTTCCCAGCCCTGCTTCCTTTTCTGGGCACCCACTTGGAAGCACTGCCTGGAGAAGGTGCTGCCTGTGCGCCTCAGTTTAAAATGGATGTTGACAACCTCGAGCGGGTGCAGAGGAGGGCGACCAGGATGGTTGAGGGTCTGGAGGAAATGTCTTATGAGGAACGGCTTAGGGAACTGGGAATGTTTAGCCTCTCTAAAAGAAGGCTGAGGGGGGAATATGATAGCTATATTTAAATATTTGAAACGATGTCATATTGAAGAGGGAACAGGGTTGTTTTCCATGGCTTCAGAGACTAGGACTTGGGGCAATGGTTTCAAACTACAGGAAAAGAGATTCCATTTGAACATTAGGAAGAACTTCATGACAGTTAGAGCTGTCTGGCAGTGGAATAATATACTGCCCCAAAGGAGGGTGGTGGAGTCTCCTTCCTTGGAGGTTTTTAAGCAGAGGCTGGATGGCCATCTCTCGGAAATATTGTGATGGGGTTCCTGCATGGCAGGGGGTTGGACTAAATGTCACTTGAGGTCTCTTTGAACTCTATGATTCTATGATTGTATGATTCTATGATTCTAGGTGGGGCAGGAAACCCAGGGCTCTGCCAGAGGAGCGGTGGCTAGGAAGCGCCAAACACCTAGTAGGTCAAAAATGGAACCATAATGAACTGTCAAAGCAGTGGTTCATGCTCAGCTGTAGTACAGTTCATTCTACCACTCTTGGTCTGTGCCAATTCACCCCTTCTTTATTGATCTATACAGGTAGGGTATTACAGGGCGTTTATACACAACCCCTAAACTCCGGGGCAAATGGCTCCCAGCTCCGGAGCTTAAAAATGTTTACCCACCAGCTCCGGAGTTAAGAGGAAATTAAGTGCGACCCCGCCCACTTTAGCGCGTCCCAGTGCACTTTTCTTGTACCTGCTCTGGGACAGTGAAAATTATTTGATCCGGTGTAACGATAGTGAGTGTGGGGCTCTCCTTGCTTCTGTTTGTTGTTTTTTGGCTCCCGCCCCTTTAAGAGCTACTTTTACAGAGACGAGAGGCAGAACGAGGTGAGCGGCATGCTTTTCTTTCTCTTTTTCTCCCTCCCCTCAGGCAGCCAGCAGCCAGGAAGTGCGGAGGGGGGTGGGGACAGAGGAAGAGCGAGGAACCCCTAAGATCTCTGGTCCGAATTTAAGTGGCCAGCGGATCTTAGGGGCCGTGTAAAAAGGCCCACACTTGAGGCAGACCTACTTTCCCAATAAATAGTTGAAGAGAGGCACTCAAGGATGGGATCCCCCACAATTGGAAGACAAATATAATGTTCGTTTGTGGTTTTCCTCATCTGTTTCCAGTCACAGTCCAGTCTCCTCCCAAGCAGCTACACCTGAAATCCAGTACGTTGTGTCTAGAACAAGGCCCTTGAACCAGTGAATCAAGTCCTACATTGAATCAATGGGTCTACTCTAGTGGTGATGTACTACTGGATTTCAGCCATTGCTCCAACTAGGGCCGTTACTTCACGAACGTCTCGGTGCGTGGCGAGCCGTGATTTCTGTGCGAATCGATCGGTTTTGTCCGCACGATCCTCCTTTTTGGATGCGGCGCCACCCCGACCACGCCCCCTAAACCGTGCTCCAAGCGGGGCGAGTGATTCCCCTGCCGGAGGCCGGGAATCTTTTTCGCTTCGCATCCCGCTTCGCATCCAAAGTCACGTGTGGCCAGTGATTATATATATTTAATTTTTTTTTTAGTTACTTTTTCTCCGAAATGCCGATGCATCGATATTTTGGTTAACCCGTTCTTTTGATCTTGCTTTCTGTGCTTACAATATTCCTTGGAGGAGCGATGGTATACACAACAAATGTTGTGTGCTGGTCCACCTAGTGACCCTGACGGAGAACAGCAATTTTTTCACGTCGCCAATGGACGAAGCAATACAAATCGGGAGTAGAAAACAAAGGAACATACAGTTATTCAGCTCTGCCGCAAATGACAGCCGGGTATTGATGCATCGATACGCCGTGGTAGTTTTTTTTTAAATATTAAAGAAAGCAGAAACCGGACGTTGCAAGTAAGCTTCCCAATGCGAAGGGAGCACGTGAGGTAGTACTGGATTCGATCCTAAAACCTCGCCCCGTGAGGACACGGAAAGAGGGGTGGGGGCGAATGGAGACCACGTGACCACCACGTGACCGCCTTCGGATTCATAGCAAAGGCAATCACGCTGCAAAGAGAAGTACTTCGTGAAGTAACGGCCAAAGATGCATGCTGTATGGCACCATAGCTTCCCCACATTGCTTGGCAGAAACCCCTTGCCAAAATACTTCACCTGTATGTGACTTTAAAATGCATGTAGGAGCCGGAGTCCAACTGATTTGAAGAGTGCAAAGTTGCTGTTTTAGATTGTTGTTGTTAATGGGATATAAAATCATGTGAGCCTCCCCTTACAGCCCAGGTAAGTCACCAGTTCATTAAGAATGGACCCATAGTCATTTGGTAATTTCCCATTGACAGTTCCCTGTCACCACCACCATCACCCCTTGAAGCACAAGGTGAGATGAGGAAGTGGGAACTTCAGGTCTGTGGCCTAAATCCTACCTTTTATACGTGGTCTCTGTGTGAATATGCTGCACTATATCTTTTCACAGAGGAGGTTAATTTTCATAAACATAGAGATGGAAAACAAATTCCACTAGGCTTTAAGACTCTCTAATATCATTAAACCCCCAGCAGCTAAAATGTTAAGACCAGTTCTGTGACCTCCTTGAATAGGAATGGCCTGGCTGTTTGCCAAAACTTAGACACTCCTCGCCTCCCAAAACCTGCTAAAGCTCTTTCTGAAAATAAACTGTAATTCTTCCCTTTCAAGTTTTTCGATCTTTAACCCCAGGTTCCTAGCCCTTCACCTTTGACCCACTGCTGTGTTTGCTTAGCATTGTGCCAATCCAGTTTAGAAATGTGAAAAACATTATGATCTGGTGCATAGGAAGGAGAAGCATTCAGAAAACCTCTCTCCCTCTCCCTCTCCCTCTCCCTCTCCCTCTCTCTCTCTCTGCTTACTCTCCTTTAGAAATACACTATGACCACCTTATCTGCTGGGGGATAGGTTTTGGGATCCCCCGCAGATAGTGAAATCTGCGGATAAGAGGAAATGCTCTTATCCAAGGATAATGGTGGCAGAAGGGGTGGTGGGGAGTCGAGGTGAAAGTTTTTCCCTCTGACACCCCTACAAATGGCAAGGAGGGGGTATCATTTTCCCACTTTCTCCTTGCCGCTGGACTGTGGCAAGGAGAAAGGAGGGAAAAAATATACTTTGTTCCCTCCTTGCTGCTGGCTGCCTGGCTGCCCGGCAGCAGCAAGGAGGGAAGAAAGTTTCTTCCCCCTTTCTCTTTGCTGCTTGGCTGCGGCATGGAGAAAAAAGAAAAAAAAACTTTCTTCCTTTCTTGCCGCCGCTGCTGGACAGACGGGCACCCACCCGAGAGGTGGCTGCCTAGCTGCCCAGTGGTGGCAGTAAGGAGGGGACAAAATAAAAAAGAAAACTTACCATCCTGATGCCAGCTGCCCTCCTCCTCACCGCTTCCGCCACAGCAATAGGCCAGCCAGCCACTCTGTATTTGAACTTCTGGGTCGGGTCCCAGGTGAGCAATAAGAAATTTTGACCTTCCCACTCAAAACGTCCAATCTGCTGCCAGGGACCTGAGTGGGAAATTCAAAGTCCCCACCTCACGCCTCTGGAGGGTGTCTGGCTGGCCTGTGGCGGCATCGGCAGCGAGGAGGAGGGTGGCGGGCATTGGCAGCAGTACGTTTCATTTTTAATTGTTCCCCTCCTTGCCACTTCCCCCCCCCCCCCAGTGATCACCAACTATGGATGACTGAATCCACAGTTAGTGAATCAGCGGATAAGGGGGTTGTAGTGTATAATCATAATAATCAACATCATCATTTCAGAACTGCAGAACTGGAAGGGACCTTATGAATAGAGATGGGCACGACTTGAAAAAAAATGTTTCGAGTTGTCGTTAGTCGGGCCGGCTCCGTTTCGGGTCGTTTCCGTTTTTCGCGAAAATTCACAAAAATTAGTCGGTTTGTTTTTTTTTGTTTTTTTCGTTTTCATTAGTACTGGTTTTTTTGGGGGGGGTAGCAGGCTCCTGGAGGCACCTCTGTGGGGTGGGTGCCTCCTCTGGCCCGCTATAAAGGGAAAGCGGGCTCCTGGAGGCACCCGTGGGTGCCTCCTATCCTCACCCACTAGGAAAGGGAAGCAGGCTCCAAGAGACCCCTCAACATGGGGGTCTCCCCTCTTCACCTGCTGCTGCTGCAAAATGGTATGCAATAGCCATATGGATATGCATACCAGTTGCAGACAGTGAGACTAGTGATGGCAGTGAACCCAGAGCCATAGGTGATGCCTAGCTAAGGCCCTCGCACCACCATGTCTCACACAGAAGGGAATTGTACTTGTGTGTAGTGCAATGCAAGTAGATCTGGCTTAGGGTTAAGGTGGGTTAGTGCAAGGGCTAGGGTTAGGCTAGTGACGGGTAAGGTTACGGTGGGCTAGTGGGTTGCACCTCTGGGTGCCTCTCTGACCCACTAAGAAGACAGTCTGTGACGTATGGGTAAGGACTGGAGTCAAGGATTAGGGTTAGGGTTAGGGGGCTAGGGCAGGTTTTAGGGGGCTTTTTGGCACATCCCAGAAGTCTCCATGGCCAAGTGGCCATGCGATTGGTGGGATGGCTCCAAAAAATTGCATGGTCGTCCACTCCCACATGGCTGGCCACTCGGCCAGCCCATCATTGCGCAGGTGTAAATAAAATAAAATAAAATAAAATCAATGGAGGACAGAGGAGGAGAGGAGAGACATTTTGTTGCAAGAAAAAACCCACTGCTACTGTGAAAAATCTGGCAGTTTATAAATTTTCGCGTGTTTCTGTTGTGCTTGTGTGTCTTTGGACCACGATTTCAAAAACAATATTGCGTTCGCCGCCCCATTTTGGATCCCCCGCCCGCACCGCATGGCATGGCGATTCCGGCTGCCCAGGACGGGGGGGAGGCGGGACCCCCCTCCAGAAACCACCCCTCCGGTAGGTGCCCTGCGCCCTTAGTCAAGCAGGTATTTTTCCGCCTGCTTTTTTGGCCCGAGAATGGGTGGGGGGAGAGTTTAAAAGTTTTTTCCTGTGCCGTCCGTGCCGCTTGCTTGCGGTTTAATTGCGGCGGCTGGCGGCGAGACTGGGCTTTTTGCTGGCTGCGAGCCTGCGGCGAGTCCCACAGAGCAGCCCAGGACGGGGGATGGGGGGGAGGCCGGGGACCTCCAGAAACAACCCCTCTGGTAGGTGCCCTGGGACACGGCAGGCATTTTTCCGCCTGCTTTTCGGCCGGGAACTGGTTTTTTTTTTAACTTTTAAAAACTTTTTTTTCTGTGCCGCGTGGCATCGCGCGATCGCGCGATGCAAGGAACGAGCACGACAAATCAGACCAAAATTGTTCGTTCGTCGGTTCGAGCTCGAAGTCTGGGAGAGTAATTCCCGTTACCGTTTCCATAGAGTAACGGAACTGAGTAACGGAAACGGAAACGGGAATATCGCTAAGTCGTGCCCATCTCTACTTATGAATCTTCTGCCAAGGAGGCACAGTAGGGAATCAAACTCCTGACCTCTGGCTCCACAGCAAGAGATCTAAACTGCTGAACTATCCAGATGTTATTGAGTGAGTGAGTGAGTGAGTGAGTGAGTGAGTGAGTGAGTGAGTGAGTGAGTGAGTGAGGTAGTACATTAGTTCATTCATTCATTGGTTGGTTGGTTGGTTGGTTGGTTGGTTGGTTGGTTGGTTGGTTTGACAGATAGATAGATAGATAGATAGATAGATGATAGATAGATAGACAGATAGATAGATAGATGTTATACTTTTTCTTAGGCAAAGATGACAACCTAGACTAGTGCTTCCCAACCTTGTGCAACCAAGGTGTTCTTGGACTGGAGTTCCCAAAAGCTCAACCATTCTTTGAGAGTTGCAGTCCAAGAATACCTGAGGTTGGAACCACTGACCAAGACAAACAGAGATGGGAAGGGCATCAGCTCAAAGGTAGACCAAAAGGCCTAAAAGTGGAAAGTGCCACTTGGTTTCCAGGGTTCGCTTGGCTGTTGAGGTAAATAGGAGGGTGGTGCATGCTGTCCTAGTCACGCCTGCCTCTGTTAGGAGAAATGCCTATTTCTTTGCCTACCTCTGGGTGTCTTTGCACTATTGTGCCCATATGTGTGTGTCATTGTCATTAGGAGCTGTCATAAAATAATCAATTGGCTGGAAAGACAGCAGTGCTCCAAAAGGATTTGAAAGTGACCTCCTAACTAAACACAATGGGTACAATCTAGGTTGTGACCTAGATGTGTGTCATGAGGCACATGCCGGAAGGAACCCAGGGGTCCTACAAAGCCTGGGATCCCAGCTTCAGTTGAATACAAAAGCTGGAGATGAGGCATGTGGGAGGATCACAAACCCAACAGACCTCATTGCTACTTCCTTTAGCTGGTGCTACCAGTGCCAATATTGTTACATCATTCAGGTCAAGCACAGAGGAGATGCTGGGATCAGATCCACTCCTTGACATGCTAGCAGGGAAATATTTCCCATTTAAATGCAAAGCAAGCAGTGTTGCCTTTTTTATCAGGAGGAAGGATCAGTGCTGTTAACAACAACAAATAAAGCATGGTAACATGCCTAATTACTCCCTCCTACTTTAGCTGGATCTTCCTGTGGATCTCCCAGATGGGTGTAATGTCACCCCACATACCATGTTGTGCCACAGCAGTTAGGTGCACCTGTCCTGGAGCAAGTCATAAGGAAAAGAAGAATGTTCCCATGTTTAGCTCATGGCCCATAAAAGACCACCAAAAGCCTTCATTTCCCCCCCTAAATAGCATAGGGGTACTGCAGTGCTAAAGTGCTCCTAGGAACTGCATCATTATCATTTCTGACCGGCTTTTGGGCATATCTATATAGACTGTGTCCCAGGTCAGTTGGGTTTTCTTTAAAATAAATGAATATATACAACTTTGGGTTTAAATCTCTTTCTCTCCCTCTCCCTCTCCCTCCCCCCCTCTCTCTGTGTGTGTTTGTGTGTGTGTGTGTGTGTGTGTGAGAGAGAGAGAGAGAGAGAGAGAGAGAGAGAGAGAGTGAACCATGGGGTGGGATAGACTGCAATGTGTAGAAGAATCTTGTTCTCATTGCAGGGGAGGGAATATCAATCATAGTCATTCTTTGCAAACTGAAAAGTAAAGTATATAGATGGTACTATCACCCAAAGGAACATGTTTCTTTGTCATACAGTTTCAAGTAGGTTCCATTTTAATGCCCTACAACCAAGCTGTCAGGGAAAGTATAGGGTGAGTGGGAGGCAGCTGGTCCCTCTTGACCTCATCATGGTTGGCGGGCTTGTAGAGGTCAGATGAGCTGACAGGAGGCCCAGGAGAAAGGAAAAGGAAGTCCAGAGGGCTTGAAGGGTGATGATTAGGAGTGGGCACTTCTAGGTACAATCTTCCCAGCAACTTGCTTTTCAGCAAAGGCAAATTAGTCAACTTAAAGAGCTGTGGGTTCCTCTGAAGATTTGCTTTAACTCCATCTAATGCTCCGGGGAGATTCCCTTTCCACACTCTGAAACTCTGGAAAATCCCTGAGCCCTACAACCTTGATAGTGATGTGAAGCATTCTGGCAAAATTGCCCACTAGGGGCATGAGAATGGCTGGCTCTGGGGCGTGGCTGCGCCTGACGGAGCCCCCTTGTCCTCCCCCCCACCGGAGAGCACGCGGGACTTAGTGGTCTCGCAGAAAAGTGCCGAGGACCGAGCCCTTATAAGGGCTGGCCTGCGTGGTCCCGGCCTCTTCTTCTTCGGCCGGAGTTTCCCCACCCACCCGCCACTTTCCAGCAGTAGTATGAGTCTGACTGGTCGCTTCAGGGCCGGATAGGAATTTTTGACTTGGTGCACAATTGGCCCCAGCACCGAGGATTTTTCGCCTATCCCATACTGGTGCAGCGTGGTGGGCTTTGTTAGGTTATGTATATTGGCCACACACGAGTGCGGAATAAGGATAGGCAGCAGGTGAGTTAAATCCCAAATTCCCTGTAGGACTGGAGGTCACAACGTCGGGGGAAGGGTGCACCTGGAGGGCCCACCGACCTGGCAGGCACAAAGGACGGGCCTAGGCAGGACGGTTGGGGAAATGGGATGGCTGGCCGAGGATGCCCTGCCCATGGACAGGGCACACTCGGAGCGATTCACTCACCCTATGACTGCTAGTTGGCAGGGGCCCGGGAGACCCTGAGGTCTCCCCCCTGGTTGAAGTTGTGTTTACGTTGTGTTATGAATAAAGTGTGGCCCGAGGCGTATACCCAACACCATGTCTCGTGTGTTATTCCGGCGTGGGGGGGCAATGTGGCCATTCTATTCAATGCCACACCACCCTCAGAACAACTTGGATCTTCTGGATGTTCTCTGGAAGCACACAAGTATCTCCACTCCATCCTATATTGATACTGTTCTCCGAATGTGGTGCACATCCCTAGATAAAGCATTGAAAGCCATGAATGAATTAGGCACCTCGATTCGAGGGTAACCTGGTAGGCTGTAATTAATTCCATTATTTTCTCCTGCTGCAAATTGTATCATGTCATCCCTATCACACAATATTAATAAATTACCAGAGGGTTTTGGACTGGTGTTGGTGTTGATTTTTAATATTGTTTAGCATAATGTTGCATTTTGCTTATTACATTATTTATTGTGTTACATGTCAGGAGCGCCTCTTTAATTAAGGTGATTGAATCCAGTGCTGCAGACGTATGCCCTATCCCACTATTTATTTGGCTGGGGGGGATACATACATATATACATATTTCTGTTGCTGGGTGTGAGTTTGTTTGTTTGTTTACTGCTGACAATCTGGTGTGGGTGTGATACGTACACTTCATGCATGTATGTGACTCTATTTCTGTTCCAGATAGACACTCTTTATGCAAAGTAAACCATCAAGTGAAAAGAACTTGAATTACCTGCTTCACCAGCTTTTCCTATCAGCCAGTCAGTGAAATGTCCGTGTATGCCAGAAAAAAATAACTGAAGAAACATTATATAATCTCAGAAGTGCAGAGCCCCTGTCAACGAGGCACACTGGAGAATCGAACTCCCAACCAGATACCTAAATCACTGAGGTATTTATTTATTTATTTATTTATTTATTTATTTATTTATTTATTTATCTTGTATCCCACCCATCTTCCCACTGGGAAGAGTCAGAAATTTAGAGTCAGATAATTGAGTCAGACATTTAGATACCTCTCAGACCAGTGTTGGAAAACCTATGGCCTGGGTGCCAAAGGTGGCACTGAGAGCCCTTCTTGTGGGCACCTGACATCGCCCCTTCACAGTCACCTGTATTCAGGTTAAATGGCTGTATTAGCACTTTGCGAAAAATTAGTGGGTTTTGAATCACAGTTTGGGCACTCAGTCTCTAAAAGGTTTGCCATCAGAGTGATGTGGTGCTTCATTTCAGAGGGATGGAAATGCCATAGATTTTCTCAGCTCTAAGGTTTTTTTTTTTGGGGGGGGGGGGTTGGACTAGTGATAATTTTGCTTTTCTTAAATTACAAATTTACCAAAATGTGCAAACATTGTTATATTGCGAATTTGCGATTGAAAAATTGAATAATTCATTTTCATATGTGAATGTATTTATATTTTAGAATGTATTGTAAACTGCATGATAATTGCCTTGCTTTTAATAGCTGTATTATTGCTACAAGTTTATGTTTTGACGGTTTATGGTTCTTTTATGCTCTGAACTGCCCCTCAGCCAAATGGGCAGTATATGAATTGAATGAATGAATGAGCAAACAAACAAACAAATGAACAAATATTTGAAAGAAACAAAACAGGATCCAATGATCCATTCCAATCCAGAGTTTTCAATGGTCAGCTTTCAAAAGTCTCTTTGGGTCTCCAACTATAGTCAGGCTCACTTGGGATGATGGTGTCTTTTAAACACTGGCTTACTAGAAAAGTACCAGATGGAGGAAAGACATGCTGAGTACCATTGAGATACATCAAAACTTTCTAGCATCACACTCCTTATGTGTTTATTCATCATCATGCATACCTTTTCAGCTCGCACCCACCCCCTTTATCAGAAACCAACTTTCTGGGAACTAGTGTGTAAATATGATGCAGGAGTGCCTGCATTTTTCTGGGGCAACCACAGGGTACAGCAACATGACTGACATCCCTGCCAGAGTGGAGCACTACATCCTATGGAGCCCCTTGCTTAAAGATAGCATTTGGTGGTCTTAAAACCTTGGAATGAAAGGATATTCCCCAATTGCATAGGGTAGGGGTGTCCAAACTTTTTGCAAGGAGGGCCAGATTTGGCAATGTGAAAATATGTGGGTGCCGACCATTCAGCTGTATTTGGCCCCTGGGCCAGACTTTAGATAAATCTCTATAACATGCAAGGAGGCGGGGAGGACGCTGCAGCAATGGAGCTGGGGGCGGGTAGGCTGGGCAGGTGGCAGAGGGGACAGACAGAGGCAAGGAGGGCAGGCAAACCATAAAACTGCAAGCTGATGGGTTGGGACTGGGCCGGTGGTGAGAAGAGGCTATGGGCCACTCAAAAATTGTAAACAGGCCACATCTGGTCCCAGGCCCTGACTTTGGACATGCCTGGCAGAGGGGGTGGGGTTATATGTAAATGCCTGCTACGCCTTACAATTGAATTCCCCGGGGCTAACCAGGGAAAGTAGAGGCTTTGCTTGAACCATGTCTCTGTCATTTTGTAAGAAAAGGTGCAATCCACATACATAGATGCAAATATAATAAATATTCAAAATAAATAAATAAATAAATAAATAAATTTCCTTGATTTGTATTCCATCTTCTTCTCAGTACTGTATCCCAAAGCCCTTGTCTAGTTGCAGTGTTTTGCAACGAGCAGTTGTGCATTTCAACTTCAGTTATAGAAATAGTGGCTAACTATATATAATGCACCCTCTTTGTTGGTATTCCTTGTCCTTCCTGTTCCCATGTTTGTGGTGGTGAGGCCTGTCTTCTTTTTTGGCAAGGAATTAGCAGTCACTCTAACACAGAGAGAAAGATAGAGAGTAGAGATGGGCACGACTTAGCTGTATTCCCGTTTCCGTTTCCATTACTCGTATCCGTTACTCTGCGGAAACGGTAATGGGAATTACTCCGCCAGAATTCAAGCTCGAACCGACGAACGAACAATGGTCTGATTTGTCGTGCTCGTTACTTGCATCGCGGCAATCGCGCAATGCCAAGCGGCACAGAAAAAAAGTTTTTAAAAGTTAAAAAGAACCATGGGAGTTAAAAAGAGCCCATGGGAGTAGACCATGGAAATTTTCCACCAATCGCATGGCCACTTGGCCAGGTTGACCACAGAGACTTCTGGGATGTGCCAATCGGGCATAAACAGCCCACTAATCGTAGCCCAAACCCAAACCCTAAGCCTAAGCCTAACCCATACGCCAGTACACTGTCCTTCTAAGTGGGTCAGAGAGGCACCCAGAGGTGCACCCCAATACTCACCCTAACCTCACCCGTAACTAGCCTAACCCTAGCCGTTGCGCTAAGCCGTCTTAACCCTAAGCCAGATCTACTTGCATTGCACTACATGCAAGTACGTGAGACACAGCGGGTGCAAAGAGTCTGCCAGTCCGTCACTTGTGGCTCTGGCTGACTCCTGCAGCTCCCTCCAGGAGCCTGCTACCCCCCCAACCAGTACTAACGACAACGAAAAAACAAAAAAACAAACCGACTAATTTTTGCAAAATTTCGCGAAAAACGGAAACGAGCCGAAACGGACTGCCTCTGACACACGACAACTCGAAAATGTCATTTTCCCTTGTCGTGCCCATCTCTAATAGAGAGAAAGGTGGAGGCTCAACTCTTCCATTTCAAGTTGTCCACTTCTCTCTCTGTGCATGTGTGTACACTCACTTCACTTCATGCACAATGCAGCACCCAGTAGATGCACTGTGGATTGTCTATAGAGAGATACATATATTTTGTCTGAAATTGCTCTGACATTAAGACTTCTGTCACGGTTTGGTCAGTGAAGGCTTTTCAGCATCCTCAGCTTTCAGCTTTCCCTACCCACACCATCCTCACTCCCTCTTTTGTTAGAATCGTTCCCAGAACGGAAAGTTGGTTTCAATGTGGTGGGACAGTGTAAATGTCTGATATATAGGCGGCTGTTGTTTGGAGGCCTTTTGAGGGACAAAGCTCCTCCCTCCTTCTCTGTTCCCTTCAAGTCGGGAATGATTCATCAGCTGGCCTTTCCGCAAGAAAAAGAGGCCTGCCCTTGGGTTGAAGGCCTTTGACCTCAGTGAAGAGAGGGGTCAGACATGGAGCAACTGCAGTAGCGCCAGCACTGTGGCTACAGGCCTTGGAAACAGAAGGGAAAGGCAGCTGAAAGAATGGAGTGGGATGGTGGGAAAAAGTTGAGAATTTCCACAGGTTGAGAGTATATTTCTAAGAGTCTCAGTGGATCAGCTGACAAGGGGGTCGGAGGTCATATTTATGCTTGATTCCTTAAGCATGTTACAGTAACATCTGCTTGCTAAGGGTCTCCTGAGACTAAATGGTCCTGACCCTTTATGAAAGAAAGAAAGAAAGAAAGAAAGAAAGAAAGAAAGAAAGAAAGAAAGAAAGAAAGAAAGAAAGAAAGAAAGAAAGAAGGGATTAGAGGACTAGATTAGTTGTTCATATTAATTTTTTTTGTTTGACAGAGTGTAAGGTTGGATAGGGTCAGTTGGTCCCTAAAAATATGTCATCATTTATGTTTCAACACAAAGCCTTTGGGGGACCAACAAAGGTCAAAATTTATGCACCATAGACCAAAATGTCTATAGGGAGCAAGAAGTGTGCATTCTAAACAGCCCCAGATTTTCCAAGGAGCCAGGAGTGGTATGTGAAGTATGTCATGTGGTTTGTTGTTGTTGCCCTGCATTCCACAACACAAGGCCCTCTAAGCAAGAAAATGAGTGACAGGCCCAAAACTGAGCTGCTCTCAAGCAGGAAATGATTAAACTTGGCCAGAAACATGTGAGGAAGTTGGAACACTAGCTCTGGAATCTTGCAAAGTAGGCTAGTAGCTTCACACATAGAGAGAGATTATGGAAATACAAGTAATGTTTACCTTCCACACATCATCCTGTATCACCACTACCACCACAAGGTGGACCTTGCTTTGCAGGTGGTAAGAAGGAAATAAAATATCTTGGATGGAAATAGTTGAAAGATTTACTTATCTGCCATCTTGGTCTACTGCATGTTACGTGGTCACTATATCATTCCTCTTTCCTGAGATCCCACCCATTGTCTGGCTAGGGATACTTTTTAACACTACAGTAGTACCTCTTAAGATGAATTTAATTCATTCTACAAATCGTTTTACTTTATGAAAAATTCATCTTGTGAAACGCAGTTTCCCATAGGATTTTTTTTAATTTCATAACGGTTTTTCCTCTTATGAGGCATCTCATAGGGAATTTTCATTATGCGAAGCAACCGTAATCCTCGGAATTTTTTTATTCTATAATGTTTTTGTCTTATGAGGCATTATCCTCTCATGCCAGAGTAAGACGCGAGACACAAGTGATGGGGTAAAATCTGTTAGGAACTTTGAGCCAACACGAGGGGGAGCGAAGTAATGCAGAGCAATGGTCAGGCCACCGAAGTCATGTTTGACCTCCCGAACCACCACAAGATCTTACCTGAGCAAGTTGAAGACCCCTCATTAGTGCAGTCTACAAGACTGCACGCAGGGGCTGGTCAAATGTGTAAAAGATCCCTTTGGGCATCCAAGCTCCATTAATTGGTAAAACCCTTGGCCTGGGGGTATTCCCAGCACATCCTTCCCACGACAATGTAACCACCAGATCTGCAGCATCCAGAAGCTGGATTTGCTAGGATGATATTTAAAATGGACTCACTGACTTATGGCCTCCATGCTACCTGCCAGTGTGACTGAAGTATGCCAGCTGCTATCTGCACTCCTAATAACTTTTAACCTATTTAAGTCCCCAACCAATATGGGATAGGTGGAAAACCCTGCACTGCCTTCGGGCCAATTCTGATGATCAAGGTAAAAAAATCATATCTGGTCCCAATTGGTGACCAGTTGAACTCACAGTGGTTATAGGGTGAGTGGGTGGATGGGTGGGATCCTCGCATCGAAAGAGGCTGCAGCCTGGGAGGGGGTGGGCTTATATAGCCCGCTCCTACCCCCTCACCTAAGGGAACTTCATGGGCTCTCACATCCTTCCACCCAGGGAGGCAAAGCCACCCCACCGGCCAGAGCAAGCCCATCTGTGGAACGGAGCCTTCATCTTAAGAGGTATTACAGTACAATAGGCTTACCTTATCCTCCAGAATTCAGGAGGAATGTGTGAATTGTAAGGCTTTTAAAGAAAAATGTTTAAAGAATTTGATCTATATTTGAGGCGGGTAGATGATTTAGAAATGTTGTATTTGTCAACCTCAAGGAGAGTCCTGATTTAAATTTATGCCATCTGGATTTAATGTCAGTCCTTACACAGGTCATTCTGGAAAGGTCATGGGGTGGCACTTCATTCTGCTGATCCTGACATAATGTTATCACATGCGGAGAGGCATTTGGTTTCATTTTTGGGTTTTTGGGTTTTGTTACATCTGGAATGAAACATTTTTTTTTATAAAAAATTCATTTCATTCTTAGGGTTTTTTTTGTTTTTTATTTTATTATTTAATTTTTTTATAGCTGACCAGCCCAGCCATTTAGCACTTTTTAACCCTTGTGCTGAACAACTGGCCCATGGGCTGGTTGGCACTCCCCCCCCCCTTTCCCCCCTCCTACTGACCAGATGGCTTGCAGGTCAGTCAGTGCTTTTTTATCCCTTCTTTTTTCCATCCTTACACCAACCAGCTGGCCCATGGGCTGGTTGGCACTTGTTTAAAACCCTCCAGTAGACCAACTGGCCTGCAGACCGGTCAGTACTTTTTTTTCTTTTTTAAACCCTCCCGCCAACCAGCTGGCCCATGGGCCGGTTGGTGCTCCCCCCCTTCTTTTTTCTACCTTGCACCAACCAGCTGGCCCGTGGGCTGGTTGGTGCTTTTTTCTCTTTTTTCCCCTTACACCAACCAGCTGGCCTGCGCTTGTCAAAATAAATAATAAACTAAAATGAAATGGAATGAAACCAAAATTTGTTTCGTTTCATTTTTTTAAAGGTCACTTCACTTTTTGTTTTGTTCTGTAACAAAATGAAAAACAAAAAACGAAATGAAAAATTCATTTCGTGTCCATCTCAACTTTGGACCAATGACTTGCTTTCACCTTGTTCCTTGTCACATGACTGAGTTGAGGACGGAGCATCTCTTGTGCTATCTTGAGCTCCCTGCAGGAAATCCAATGTATTTCAAACCCTTGAAATTCTTCCTATTTAAGAACCTGAGGAAGATGATACAATTCCTCTGTCTACAAGCCCCATGCAATGTTGTTTTTAATCTGCGAAGGCACAGAGAACTCAAGACAGAAACTGCCAAATGGTGAACTTCTAACTCAGTGTGAAAAAAAGTTGAACAATGCTGGAGTATATGGAAAGTGGCTACTTACATATCATTTAACAAGAGGATAAAAGAGGATTCTGGCTCTGAATATCATTGCCTACAATAAGTTGTATGTATAGATGAAAAATTTAGGCTGATTTTATTATTATTATTTAAACAAACTTACTGTACATCCAAGGGAGGCTGGAGCTAGAGCCAGGTGACATGTGTGCTTCCCATGTCTGTTGTGTTGCATGGCATTGCGCTGCTACCAAGGTGGCCCAGGATCTGGGCATCACTAATGATAGGAACATGTTGGTGTCATCCAGGCTCCCTCCTTTCTGGCCTACGAGAAATGGGTGATAGATAGCTGGCATTTTTAAACGGGTGTTCAGTGACAACTTCCCTCTCTGAATCTCTTCAGACCCACATCCTTCAAGACTGACTTTGTCTGCCATTATCTTAGGAGTTTTTTTGCTGGTTTATATTATATATATTTGTTGTTGTTGTTGTTGTTTTTGTTGTTGTTGTAGTTGGCTGCCCAGAGTACTGCTCTATTTCTAGATGTGTGGAATTTAATAAAAGATGAATAATAAAAATAGATTAGCTTTCCCTGGTTCCAAATAAGTGATACAATTATGGGGGGAGATTTAACTTTCTGTTAAATTGATTCTTAGGTTTTCGATTCCTGGTGAAAGACCAAGAAGGAGACTAGCATGGTGCAACACATGTTTATTGAATACATGCCAATACACACTCGGGTCTTCCTCTAAGGATGAGCAAAGACCCTGAACAAAAGAAAGAACAAGCCTTTATCCCTTAGCTTATCAGTTCATTTGCATAACACAATCAGGAGGGGCATCTTGGTAGAATCCAGCAGGGCATGACAACTGGCTGAAACTAATCCCTTAAGATAATATGAACCACTGTAGATAAGGACTTACTTCCTTAGGATGTATATTGCCCACACCCTGCTAGCAGCACCCCTTCCAAAGCCATGAGACATCCCGGGAGATTTATCTTTCTTTGGGCTGGATCAAGCAGCAGCAGCAACCACTACCACCACTGCCACCGCCACCACCACCACCACAACAACAACAACAACACCATGTTCATCCAGAGGAAGAACTTGAGGGGGAGAGAGAAATAGTGGGAAATGTTATGATTGGCGTGAATGAGGGCAGACAGATGCAAGGGAAAAACCAAGTCGGGTGACTACATTAACATCAACCCTATTTATTTATACCTCTTTCCCCTGGAGGGAACGACAAAAGGCCACAAACCGTGGCGCTGAGCCCCTGTATGAAGCCATAGAGGAGCAAGGGCAGGGCCCACTACTTTCAAACGTCAGCCCTTTTGTACCAGCTACTACTTTATGAGGCTGATGTCAAGCCTTGTACTCAATGAAGCTTTTGTCCTAGGTGTAGAGGGCAGGATAGTGGAAAAACACCCCTGTCGTATATCCCAGGCTCATCCATCTTCCGCTCACCCCGGGTTCTCCATTTTCCCCCAACCTCGCCCTCCCCGGGAAAGCCAGGATTCTCCCATCTTGGGTTAATGCAGTGGAAAATTGCTCTGCATGTTTATGAGGGGGGGGTCCCTTCTAAATAAAGGGGAAGCCAGGGAAAAGATATAGAAAAGGACCGTGGTGTGTGTGTGTGTGTGTATGTGCCTACAAATCCCATTAAAGGGTAAAAGGGAAGAGATTTAATGCTAGGAAGACAGATATATTTTGCTCTTTCTCCCACTGAACTCGCAGGGCAGGCTTTGGCCTGTGGGTTCTGACCCTGATAAAGGGAAGCTGAAAGACTTTCTCCAGAGGTTATTGTGCACTGCAGCAGAAGGCACTTCCGAATGATCCATATTTGTAATCAGAGGGGTGGCTCTCTGTGCCCAACATTTGGTAACCCTTGCTCTAAAGACCCCCACCTTTAAACAAAAATAACTCATGACTTCTCTTGGGCTGGATGGCCCCTCCTTCCCCTTTCTGGGTCATCTCTTGAATGCTGAAGACACAATCCAAGCACATTTCAGCTCCAGTGAAAACACTCCCTCTTTGTTTCCTATAGAATTATAGGAGTTTTGGGTGTCCTTGGGAAGAATCCCAGTTTGTTTCAAAGGTAATGTAAGCAGTGGTCCCCCCCCCGACATAATCTGCTTCTGCAGAGCTATCTGTGGTAGAGATGGGCACGAATAATAAAAAAAATGGCATTTCATTTGTCGTTTGACGTTTAGGGGGTCCATTTCGGTTCGTTTCCGTTTTTCTCGAATTTTTGCAAAAAATTCATTTTCATTTTCATTCGTTTCGTTACCGTTTCGTTACCATTTATTTCAAATTTTTGTGATTTTTTTAGCATTTAAAGCAGTTCACTGTATTGCCGTAATGAAAACGAAACACATGACAAAATTTCCGGTGTTTCTGTTCATTTCGTTTCATTTTAGAGACAAAATTTGTTTGTCGTTTCGTTGCATAACGAAATGAAAAAACGGAAACAGAAACAAAAAATTGTTTGTTTCATACCCATCTCTAATCTGTGGCATGCACGACCCTTCTTCCCATGCTGTCCTCCTAATGATGCTGTGAAATGGGCCAGGCCAATAGTACGTGATTGGCCCAAGTCTCATTGAGTTCAGTGGTCAATGGAGATTTGAATCCAGGTCTCCTCCTTCCTAAGGCAATGCTCTAGCCAGAAGACCACAGGACCAAAATCCTGCTACATGTGTTAGGGTTGCAGAAAGGTGGTGACATCATTGATGGAGGAAAGTTTTCAGTGATTTGAGACTCACAGAACCATGTGTGATGTTGCATAATCGCTGGAACCAAGAGGCACCAAGGTTCCTCTCATTCATTTTTCCACAATCCATTATCTGGGAGCAGTGCTGCTAAGCCCCCAAACCACTGCCTTACATCTGTGCCATTCACTCCTCAACTATCCCCCAAGGCTTCGCAACAACCCACTCCCCTAACCTCTGATTTATTCCCTGAAAAACTGGTGTTACTGTTGTGATTGGCTGGTGAAACACAACATATGATGCATGGATAAAACAGTCAAGAGTCAAAAGACTGAAGTCTCAACCATTATGCTTACCCTTTTCTAGGTAAGAAGCAGCAGAATCTTATGGAGAATGGCACTGGGGGAACACTGGTGTAGCTAGGGAGGGGCGGAAGAGCGCATTTGCCCTGCGGCACACAGCCATCTGGGGTCGCCTGGAGAAGGAGCAGCAGGAGGAAGCCATGTGCCATCCCACCAGAACTCCTCCTTTTGCCCTGCTAAGGCTTGGAGATCCTTAGTCGGGGAAAAGGAGGAAAGAGAAGCAGACAATGATTTTTTTTACCCAAGCAGCACCTCTATCGATTGCTCCCCCCTCCCCCCCACCACTAAGGCTTCGCGATCATTAGCCCAGGGAAATCAGGAGAGGGAAGCATGTGATAGAGGTGCTGCTGGGGAAAAGATCCCATTGCTTGCTTCCTTCTCCTCCTTTCCCTGGGCTAATGATCCCCAAGCCTTGGTGGGGCAAAAGGAGGACTGGTGGCAGGATGGCACATGGCTTCCTCCTGCTGCTCCCTCTCCAGGCGACCCCAGATGGCTGTGTGCCGCAGGGCAAATGCAGGCTTCCACCCCTCCCTAGCTATGCCAGTGTTCCTCCAGTGCCATTCTTCCTAAGATGCTGCTGTTTCTTACCTAGAAAAAGGTAAGCACCCCTTGCTCGGTGGGTGAGATGCCATTGGGGGGGCAGGAGGAGGCACAAAATCCGACTTTGTCCCTGGGTATTCTAGACCCTAGCTACGCCTCTGTGGAGGAAGGGAAATTTAAGTGGCTGGGTGCGACATAGCTACAAAGCCTAGCAGGAATGATGGTAGTCCTTCCATCTGCCAAGTGCATTTTGTGACTTAAATATGTTTCCTTAAACCCCACTCTACACTACGGCTCTGAGTTGTCATTATCTTTTCAAAGATTTTTTGCATGGATCGTGGACACATTTGCCTACATGGCACTTATCCCCATCGTGGGTGGGTGGGGGACAGCTTCGGGAACAGTTCTGATGATGCCCCCCCCAAGTTATTGCTTGCTATTGCCTCCTTGGCATTGCAAGGACACTCCCCAGTGGTGCCAGCAAGGTGTCCCCTCTGCCCACAGATGTTGGCCCTGTAACCTTGAGGAATAGGATGCTGCTGAACTGGCAGCCTTCTCCAGCTGCAAGATCAAATTTTGCTCCGGCATTTATTTTTCAGTCAATCAGCAGAGGGTAGGATATGATGCAGTCATTTCATCCTTGCTCAAGTCTTTCTTACCGTACTCTAAATGGCTTATGCACAGGAACCCACTCTATCAAAGGAGAGTCATTTTCTTCCTGATTTGTGTCTGAAACATGAAAACAACGTAACAGCTGCATGCTGCATTGAATAAAGAACATACACATGCATTTAAATCACTTATATCTTACTTTTTTATGATGCAATTGTGAATTATGTTCTTTTTGCATCTGTAATTAGAGGGCAGAACAGATGGCGGAGGCTTAGTTTAAAGTGAGGTGTCCATTAAAATAACCTATGCTGCCAAATGATTGCCGACTATAACAGGGGCGTTCATTCTATACAGCAGTTTGTTGGGCTGAAATCCATTTTGGGGGGGGGGGGGGGGAGAGGCCTCTGGACCTTACACAACGCTTGTTATTTTTAGAGCTTTTCCTATAAAAGGGATCTGCAGCAACAGGGTTGGCCTCGTAACCTCAGAACATATGTTTTACGTAGCATTATGATTTTTAAATATGACCTTGTGTGTAATGATAAGCATTTTATGGCTGTAAATAATAGGTGGCGCGTCGGAGATGACAACAAGGAATTCTCTTCCTTAAACCAAAGAAGGGGGAGAAAGGCAGTTGTCTGTCCTGCGGAAGGCGGGTAAATAACGTGACTGGTGATGTCAGCTAATCTCCAGTGTCCATTTGTATGCAATATGCAACTTGAAACAATGAGCAGTCACCCCCTCCACCTCACCCTCTCTCCGGGAATAATCGATCCAACGGTGAGACAAAGAAGTGTTACCAGGATGGATGGAGGTAGCATTGCCAAAAATGCCTAAGGAGGTTTCAAACCATACCTTTTGCAGACAGATGGCAGTTTTATATGCACTAGCATTCCTCTGTAAATTTTTAATAACATTTTCTTTCTTTCTTTTTTCTTTCTTTCTTTCTTTCTTTCTTTCTTTCTTTCTTTCTTTCTTTCTTTCTTTCTTTCTTTCTTTCTTTCTTTCTTCCTGGATTTGGGCTCTGATGAGGTGATACGAGATTGCACCACATCAACTGTACTGTACTGTAACTTGAAATTTGTGTGTTTACTGCATGGGCATATATTTGTGATGCAAATCTATGCAGGCGAGAACAGCAGGACAATGGCATCCATTTGCAATGACCATGAACTGTGGTGGATGGCAAAGAGTACTCCACTCCTCTTCAAGATGAGGGCCTCTTGGGAAAAGACCGGGGACGCTGCTGATGTGGATCTAGCTTTCTCAGAAGTAGCAAGGTCAAGTTCGTGAGTGATGCAGACTAAGTAGTCTTAGACCACAGTAGGTGGCCTGGAAAAGAGCTGGTGCTTGGAGAATTGGTCACAAAAGTGATCCAAGAGTGATTGGATTCCAACAGCAGTTTTGGCCTGTCCCAGTATGACGGGTTGCTCCGAACAAGAAACAAAAGGAGATGGAGATGCATGGATGGCCATACCAGACAGAACGGTGATCATAGGTGGCCAATATGGAGAAGCTGCCACAATATGTGGGCAGGTAGAGCTCCGTGTCATAGCCTGTCACTTTGACATTCTCTGCACTCCTGCTTTTGCAGCAGACACTGACTGCTACTTAGCTCCTTGGCACTGCATGGTGAGGACATCATTTTTGTTCTTTACTCCAGAAAGCAAAATGACTCGGACTACTCCTGCCATCAGCCCTGCTCCAGCCACATGGGTCTCTGCAGTGCTGGTGATTACAGGATAGCAGAGATGAAGGAAGCCATCATTCCGTTCCTATTAACCAAGTACCCTCCAGAAACTACCAATATGGAGCAAGTCCCATGTTGAATTGCAGAAATTTCCAACTAGGGTTCACAACTCCCCATCCCAAGTGTTTCTGCCTTCTGTGTAGAAACTTTTGATGATAAGAATGTTGGCAAATTATCATCACTGAATGGAAAATATTTTTAAAGAGGAAGAGCGTTGTAGATGAACATGAAATAGGGAGAAGTAAATCACAATCAAGTGGAATTGAACTAGGAGTTTCGGAAAAAAGAAAAAGAAAAAAACCCTCTGGGGACGAATCTCCAGGGTAAGTGTGCTTGCCTTCATTTTACTTAAACCTGCCCCTGACAGCACACACAAATCTATGTATTTCCCACTTGACTGTTTCTGGATTGAACTCCAGCTTGGTTCAATGGGGGCCTTACCATGCAACGTATAAATAAATGTACAAGCCAAGAAAAGGTCTGAAAATTTACAAATGTGTGTGGGTGTTTTCTTGTCCTCTGTTACTTGGGTTTCCATTCAGGTGAAATTTGAATGTATTTAACAGAGATTAAACAACCTTGATTATGTGAGAATGAGACACAGAGTAATGGGAGGGGAAAATGCTCAAAGTTAAAGATCATACATGAGAGAGAAAGAGAGGGAAATGGAGGTTCAGGTGCATTATGAAAGTCTCTCCATTGTATTCAGGGCCATTCCACCGCATATAGGTTTCACTCTATTAAGAAGCTTTATCTGCCTGCCCACCCAGGAAAGATTTTTCCTCATACAAGTGTGTTAGATGAGACCTTCAGCATTGTTCCATCAGGCTATACGAGGAGGTGATGAGTGACATGCATTTTTTATTTTTTTTATTTTTATTTTTAACCAAGGACAGTTTTCAGGTCTTGAAGAGACCTGTTGGAATAAACACACTGCAGATAATAGCATCGAGATGGGACAAAAGAGACATCAGTGTAAAAACGCCATCACCCTGAAACATTCTGATGGGCCAGCAGACAAACAATAGGCACAAACTCTCTAATGTGTTGTGTAAAGATAGCAATAACCCTTAATGGCAACTGTAAAATGGAGCATTATGTTTGCCTGCAGAAAAGAAAATGCAAATTGATTATCCCCGTCTCCCTCCCTCCCTCTGTCTCCCTTTCTTTTCCTTCTGGAGGTTTAAGTGCTTATCAAGGTTAGTCGGTAGGGCAGCCCTGTCAGACCAGAATAAGATAATTTCTTTCATGTAAAAGGTTTCTTTTCTTGTTCTGCCCCTCTTCTTGTTATTCTCCTCCTCCTCTTTTTCTCTTTGGGATTGCTTTCAAGGCCAGAGAGACTGAATGTTAAGAAGAGGTTCTTCTCATTTCCCATGCTGGCAAACCTTGAAGGCAAAGTGGTAGACAAAATCCACAGTGTAAATATTCGCTGGTTGAGTCATCTTTCAGAAGTGAGAGGTGTGTGCGGGTCCTTTCTCAGAAGACATCTCGTGTGTTTTTGTTTCATCCACTCCTAAAGTTTCTCTTTTGTTTTGCCTGAAGAGGACCTGTTATATTGACCTCAAATATCTCATTAAATGAAATACGTTGACAAAGCCAGGGCCCACTCGAGAAATTACACTCGTGGTTCCTACTTCCATCAGAATTTCTCACATTTCCCCCAAAATGAGAACCTCAAGACAGCCTCCGAATACAGGCAATATTTATTAGGAAGAGAAATGGCAAGGTCTTGTCTAGTTTTTCCTATGCGTGGCAAAGATTAAAACATGATATTAACCTATGTATCATAATTTATGGTCTTTGACCAAAATGTTACAGCAACAGTCTAAATTGGGAATGACAATAATACAACAATACAAATAATACTCACGAACAAAGAAGCCCAGATTAAAATTAATAATCATATGAGCTACAAAAGATAAATTTAAAGATCTAAACATTAATACCAAGGCTTAAAATTCCTATATATAATCATATTTTTAAAAAACTATATATTTTTGAAAAATTTAATTTTACAATTTCTAATGTTTAAAATATATTAAATCACAAACTGTAAAAGGCTCAAAATGAGCACACTCTAGGGATCAATGATGGACAACATCTTAGAGCAAGCCATGGTGGCTGCACAAAATTTAGCCTCTGCCATTGTAATATTCAGGTCGTATCGGAAAGTAAAAAAAGTATATGAAATTCCAATGATCTCCCTGGGTACTTTTGAAGTCCTGGATACAGAGAATCTTTGCGTAAATCCCTATAAAACCCACAATAAAGGATGACATGCTCCACAGTGTCCACCTCACCACTGCCACATGATATTAATCAGGCTATACTTGGGTTGATATCCACTAGTTTGTTTTCTCATCAGTGCTAGTCGCAACAGTAAAGCCAGAGCTGATGATGAAACTAGCTTTCCAAGCAGTGTGCAAATCTATTATGATCTGGGACATGATATCTGTGTTGCAACTAATTTTTTTTAAAAATAAAATTTCCAGGCAGCCATGTTGAAAAGTTCAAAGGATTTCAAGATAGACTGTGCATGTCCTCACCAGACGCCCTTCAACGGAGCTTTCCAAAGTCAATGGACAGAACCTCAGACAGTCTGGCCTTTATCCCACAAGAGGGAGAAAATAGTATACTATAAATGAATAATTTAGCACCTTTCCACCTATCATACAATCTCAATCCAGCCCTGAAACCAGCCTTCAAGAACAATGGGTGTTGCAATTGTCCCATTTTTTTATTTGCTCTGGTCAATTACTTTGCCAGTCTCCAAATATTCTGACATGTAAGGCTGAGGAAGAGTTCTTAGGTACCAGTTTGTAAGGTTTCAGTAATTTCATAGAACGGATAATCAGCCTAGACTTTTGCCCAACCCAACTCTTGGTTCACCAACAAGTTTTGGCACTCTGCCTGGTTAACTGATTTCTTCTCTTGGGTTGCAGATCTATTTTTAATACTTGCATTTGGGTGATCCATGTGATTAACAGAATGTGTGTGCCACCTGTCGGACGTTGATTCACACTCAGTTCCAGGATTTTGTGACATTAGCTTTTTGCTGATGTCTTAAAGCTGAGTGCAGAGCGGACCACTCAAAAACTAATGTTCACGTTCCCTTTTTTTCCACTGGAAATGCTGAGCTGCCATGTGGTTGCCCTCATCAGCAGAATGGCCTCCTAAATGATAAGGATGATTCGTGTACATGCCAGCACTGATGAAGATAGCTGATAATAACCGTTGTTTCATAAGCTCTTATGCAGATACAGAATGTTACCTGTCATTCTCCCAGCACATTAAGAAATCAGATAAAGGAAAGCTCTACTGAAGTGTAGCTAGCTAAACAGATATATTGCCTTTAGAAAATGCCTCCTGTCATTTCCTGAGTGTAGGGAATAATAATAAACCTTGCTCATAGAGAAGAAAAGAAGGAGCTTTAATTAAAGTTTCATTGATCTACAATTAACATTTTTCCCTCTTGGCTTTGTCAATAATAGTTGAACAATTTTTGTATGCTCTTGGGGAGTACTGAAAGGTGATATGATATTGCTTTCAGTGTAAGGCAGTTTCTTCATGGTTATTGGTGAGATTTGGAGATCATGGCCACCCAAGCTCAGATTGGAAACAAAGAATGGGAAAGGATGTTTCAACAGGACCATTTCATGCAAATACAACTCAATAGCTTCCATAAGAGTTTTGTGTACACCGGGACCTCATTGAGGTTTCTGGACTGGAAGGAAACCAACTCTAAACCAACCTAGCAAGCTTTGTCAGAAGACAAAGATGGTCTACCAGTCTTTAGAGCACCATTTCTGATGTAGCCTGGATAAATCAACGGTATAGGCATCTGTCTGCAGAGCAAGAGGTTGGGACTGCAGCATGATTCTAGATGGCGTCTCCTTCACCTGGGCTGGACTTAATGGTCCATAGAGACCCTTCCAGCTCTGCAGTTTTAAGCTTATTATAAAGGTCACTTTGAGAACTTACCCACTGCCGAAATATTGCACTAATTTAAAAATTCATTCATTCATTCATTCATAACTATACCCCATCCATCTAGGGGACACCCACTACTCTGGGTGAGTTCCAGAAAATAACAAAAATATAGAAATGATTATATAAAAACAAAACAAACAAAGACAAACCCTTTTTGGTGAACCATGGGCTGGCCTGAACCATAAAATTAATATTACAAAGGTGTGTAAAGGCCTGGGTAAACAATGAGCTTTCTCTTGCTTTCAGATGCTCAGGAGGGTGGGGATCAATCACATATTCACAGGAAGGGAGTTCCACAGCAGAGGGGCCACTACCAGAAAGGCCCAGCTTCTAGTTGATGACTTCTTTCAGAGTGGCCAGCCACTGTGAACATGCAGGTACAATGGGAGGATGACCTGTGGGAGAGGCATTCTAACAGACAGTGAGGTCATAAACCATAAAGGGCTTTGTTCATTAGCCTCAGAATCTTGAATTTGGCCCAGGAACATATTGGCAACCAATGGAGGAAGGTCAGGACAGGTGAAATATGGACAAATTTAGGTAGCATGGCTTGCTTGCGTGCTCCAAACTGCATTCAAGGGCAGCCCCACATATAGAGCATTGGAATAGTTGATCCTTGAGATTGCCAATGCATGTACCAATGTTATTAGGAATTTCCTGTCAAGACAGAGGTGGGGATGTACAATCTGCCTCTGAGTTCTAAGATCCTTCTTATTAAATGATGTCTGAATCTCTAGACCCTTTGCTTCCTATACTGAAAACATAGGTAGAGATCAGGAGGAGAGATGGACATGACTCAAATCATCATGCTTTGGCCATGCAAATCCATCTACCCCCAGCTTGCTAGCCCACTCACCTTTTGCCTTGAGCCACTGGGGGTCCTCTTTCCTCTGCAAGGTTCAAATGCATCCAGGAGCTCAGACTTCCCTTCTCCACCCCCTCCAGCAGCTGGCAACTTTACCGTTGTGCAGGCGGAAGTCCCATCCCACTTCCTAGTTAGAGTGCTTGGCTGCCAGAAGGGATGGAGAAAGACAGGATCAGCTCCTGGATGGACTGGGGCATTGACAGGGAAGGAGCACCCTGGCAGTGTATGACAAAAGATGAGTGGGTCATCTAGCCAGGGGTGAGTGGGATGTCTTAAGTCATGCCCATATCTAATCAGGAGGGCTTGGAGTCATCCCTGATTTGCCCATGACATGTCCCCTAAACTGCCCCTCTGTTGCAACTACTATTAAAATACTGTCTCCATGAGAAGCAAAGTCATCAGGGATGTGAAGGGGAGCTTTAAAGGACAGATTTCATCCTCCCAAGCTGAACTCATGTTCCATCATTGGAGCAAAATATCTGATAAAAAATCCCATGATGCTTTCAGAATGACCAGAACATAGCAGTCCAAATCATGAGGAAGTTATCTTGTTCCTTTGCTCAGCTGGTTTGGGGTCCTATTCTGTAATGCAAGAATCTGGGTGCTCTAGTCTCAGAATAGCTGGCCTCTCTGATCTTTGCAATTTTGTATTCTTCGTCATTATCTCTTGAGTGTTCCTCGCTGACAGGTGTTATTTTAGAATTTCCATTATTAATTCTGTTGGATACAAAGTCAGGGTATCAGATCCCTCAGATAATAAAATACATTTCCTTGTGGTAATATTTTAGCCTATAACCAAAGGATACTTTAGCTCAGAGGATGATGTGAATTGAAGGAAAGACATGAGGCACAGCTGAGAGGTTATCGCCTAAGCTTTATCAAAGGCCTCCCTCTCACTTTCTGTCACTGTTTCCCTCACGAACAAAAGAACCAGTCGGCATGTCTGCTCCAGCAGGTGAGAAGCCACACCTTTGCTAAAAACAAACACCGGCTTCAGAAAGTGTCTTGTTAATGAACGCTGTGTCTTGATGTAGGAAAAAGGACACACTGTCGCCAAGTAGAGAGCTGTAAGGGGATAGTCTGAACATGCCGATAAAATGTCTAGTTTTACCCCAGAAGAGACTTTATCATTTCCTGACATACATTCTTAGTGTGAAGATGATAGCCATCCTCTGACTGGACACAGACAGTGAAAAGGATATGAACAAATGTCTATTTTGAGGAATTCTATACCGTTTGGTATGGACCTGTTCCAGAAGGGAGAATCTCATCCCTTTCTGGAAGGAGAGAAACACAGAAGGCTTGAGGAAAGAAGATTGCTACTTACTTTCAGGGGATTTGAGAGTATACTACTGGCCGCTACCGCACTTCAGACAGCAACCACTTTTTGTTTTGAATCGCCTTCTGCCCTCCGCCAGTCACGTGTTCACTGAAGCGATTCAGCATTCCGCACTTGGAGTTTCCTCATGAACCGGTTTCCCCGTCCGCGCTTTGCTTAACCACTTTTTGTTATGATTTTGTCCGTCATTTCCCCATCATCTGCTTCTATTTCGGAATTTTTTTTTAAGGGTAACGTCATGCCGTTGTTCTTCCATTCTAAGTAATGTAGATAATTTTCCGCATTTCCGAAGGCAGGGTAAGGCATACAGAGGGGGAAACCCAGAACAAAACGGTGCATGGTGTCCGCAGTTTCAGCCAAATCACTTCAAAAAGCGGTCTAGAAATCGGTTTTTAAAAACACCACCCCTGGTGGCCGTTGCAAGAAAAACCAACACAGTGGCTGAAAGGGAGCGTGGTCAAGGGGGCTCTGTGGAAAAAGCGATTGGAAATGTGGTAGGTGATTTTTAAGGCAATTTGACTTTAAGCAAAAGGTGATTCAAAACCTAAGCGTGGTGGGGCTTTGTTGATTGAGGGGGCAGGGAATTAAACCATGAGGGGAATGGTGGTTGCATGGCATAGTGGTGGGGAATGTGAAAGCAGAATGAGATGGGGATGCAAGGAGAATAACTTAAGCTGCTTTGTTAACACAGAATAGTACATTCTTCTACACATTAAGGAAGGGAAGAAGATAAACAATGACAAGAGAGAGGACGAATGATTTTGGTTTGCCAGATATTTTCCTCATTTCTTTATAATGGCGAAAACAATCAAATAATTTTAAGCTGATGTTGCTGTATATATATTATAGTACACTATGATGAGTAAGAGCAGACCTGCAAAACTAGAAAACCCTGATGAAACACTCATATTATCCATAAACAGTTTAAGAGAATGACAAGCAAGACATTATTGTAGTATGAAGGTAAATGTATTGTTCAGCTGTAAACAATTCTTATAAACATTGTGATAACATAGGTAGAGCAGGTTCAATGCTTTCTAAAGCTATCTTGGAAACTTCTGGATCAATATTTGAACATTCCAGATTCTGAGAATGGCCATTGATTTTTGTAGTCTGAGAGGTTGATGACACTTGCACATAGTTGCGGTATATTTTACTTACTTACTTACTTACTTACTTACTTACTTACTTACTTACTTACTTACTTACTGCTGATCTTATTACAAGGCCATTCTGGGTGGTTCACAACAGAATAAATTACAAATATTTTAACTAAATAGCAAAACAAAACAAAATTGCACATTTCAATCAACAAAGCTAAAAAAAAAGATATTAATAAAATACAGTGTGAGAAGCAAATTGAATGTTCTGACAGTATAATATCCAGCAAATCCTGTCTGAACAACCATGTTTTCAATTACCTTTTGAAAATTCCCAGTATAGATGCATCCCTGATGACACTGCTTAGCATGAAATAAAATACCTTGTCCACTTGTGTTTCTCCTTAGAAAGAATTTCAGGCAAAAATCAAAGAAAAACAAAACAAAACAAAAGACACAAACATGTGGCACCTTAAAGACTAACTTGCATATTTTAATGTAATGTTTCGTGGACATGCCCACTTCTTCAGACATATAGAAAGAGCTGTCCCACATTTTTCGGGGTTAGGGTATGAACTCATTTTGGCACGATTCAGTGAGATGCAAAGAAGACCCATAATGTGGTTTCTAGAGGGGATGGAAGGATCCCTTAAGAGAGATTTAAAACTGATTGCACTGGATAAATCATACCATATTTCACAGGGTGGGACAGGCACTGACTCTGAAAGCAAAACAGAAGGTTTATCAAGGCCCCTACCTGGCCTCTCTTTATAACTGATGGGCTGAGTAGACTAAAAAATTTTCAGGCTCTATAGAACAAGCTTCCACAGACAAGAAAGGGAGCATGAAAAATGCACCATGAACTTGAGGAAGAACCAGATTTCTGTGCAAACCAGTGTGTTACATGGGCCAAATTAGAGCACTTGCCAGATTTGGCTGGCATTTTTTGATGCACAATATTTATTGACTGTGGTTCAAGGACCGGAAAGAGCTGATGGGAAAAGCCACCACCTTTTCTTTGGCCTCCAGCCTATCTCGAGTTAGGATGAATTGGAGGCTGCAAGGTTGTCAGCAAATACTAATGGATGGGTTGCATCCATTTTCCTTGTGAAAACAGCATAAATTGGAAATTCTCCACTGCTGAGAAGACATTTAATATTTAAAGGTAATTTGACCTGAACATGTGTGTGTCATGAATCTTTTATGTGACCTACAGCAAATGTATTTATATAGCATTATTCCAAGGCTACTTATCTCTTATTCATTTTCTAGGATATTATTTTTCTTTCTTTGACTAATGTACAGTAGGCCTTCTCATTTCTCCACTCCAATGGAATCAAAGCAATCCTCTTATTTACCCTTATTCCCCATTCTCAAGGTCTGGTAACAAACAGTATAGCTATTTGACCCTTTACATTGCAAAAATTATGCTGAAGTTATATCCTTACTGTTATCACGATGGCCCTTTCCATTTTTTCTTGGTAAACATTTCTCTTTCACTTATTTTCAAATGAGGTTATTTAAGTGAGCTTAATCCTTTCCAGCGAGTTTTTGGGAAGTTCTGATAGCATATCACGTTAGGGGTTTTTAGTGCACTAACTGCTCTTGCACACTGGGTCTCATCCATTTGCAGAGCTAGCTTGTAAGGTGGACTGTCAGTATTGGAAGCTGCTGTTGAAATAGAAAATCTATGAACCATAGTCCATCTGCAATCTTGTCTGTGAAGATTCTCAGTCATCCAGGCGAGGTTATCCAGAAGTTGAGTCATGGCAACTGGACTTCTTTTCTTGTGAGACAAACGTTTCACTACTCATCCAAGTAGCTTCATCAGATCTCACAAGATAAGAAGTACATTTGCCATGATTCAACTTCCGGATCTGAACTTTTGGGCAAAGGCCATCCACAGAGATTCAAACTCTCACATATTTATTTATTTTATGATTTATTTATTATTGCATTATATCCTGCACATCTGGCCCAAAAGGTCACTCTTTTATGTCATTATGTCAATGTGGGACTCCTGTAAGCTGGACCCATTTATTTATTTATTTATTTATTTATTTATTTATTTATTTATTTATTTATATCCCACTGAATTTTCCCAAAAGGAACTCAAGGCGGTTAACAGATATAAAATTTCCATAATACAGAACACAAAAATTAATAATCAGTTCCAAATATAGACATAGGCAAACCAAGCAATGAACCCTAAAAAAGAAAAGCTAACACTCAAAATAATAGTACTGATAATAATACTAATGTAAGATGGCAAAGAAAAGTGGGTGGGCATAACTCAAATCACTGTTCAAGAATAAATCAACCCCCATGGTCGCCGAATGCAGCCGTAAAGAGCCAAGTTTTTTCTAGCTCCTTGAACACTGGGAGGGATTCTGCAGTCCTAATATTACTCAGAAGAAGGTTCCACAAAGTGGGACCAGCCACTGAGAAGGCGCGGTTCCTGGTGGTAGTTTTGAGCGCTTCCCGAGGATTGGCAATCTGAAGGGCCTAGGAATGGAATGTTCTAGTGAGTCAGGCCGATGTTGATCTTTGGATGATATGCTCCAACAGCAATGATACCTTCATCAACAGGAAATTAATTTATTTCAGGGTGTTCAAGGTTCAAACGCGATGAGACAAAGTCATGTATACACCACATTGTGGAAGAAAGTATTTAATCAGCAGCAATCTGCTGCTGCTGCTGCTGCTGACATTATTCCCATTGCACAGGAATTTGAATACTGCCCAACTGGATTTCAACCATCATGTAAGGTATAAACACATATTTGTTATAATAAGGTCTTCATGCTCAATTCAAACAATCTCCACTTGAAAAGATCGAGATGCCAATTAAACAAAAGGCCTTCAGCATTTGCACCATAAGTGAACACTTGTGTGTTCATACTTGATTTCTCTTTATTCAGCACTAGAGATGGGCATGACCAGGAAAAATGACGTTTCGAGTTGTCGTGTGTCGGAGCCGGCCCGTTTCGGCTCATTTCCGTTTGTCGCGAAATTCTTCAAAAATTTGTCATTTTGTTTGTCGTTTGTCGTTAGTACTGGTTTAGGGGGGGTAGGGTAGCGGGCTCATGGAGGCACCTCTCTGGGGTGGGTGCCTCCTCTGGCCCGCTAGACCGTGTAGCCATTGCGTACCAAGTGGCCCTGGCAGAGGCACCTCTCTTTTGGGTGCCTCTAGCTCACCAAGAAGGACAGCATACTGGCGTACAGGTTTGGAGTTTTTTGGAACTTTGGACTGTGAGCGAGGTGAGAGAAGAATGCCTCTGCTGGGCGCCCTCTGAGTCACTAAGAAGGACAGTGTACTTGCATGTAGTGCAATGCGAGTACAGATCTGGCTTAGGGTTGGGGTTAGGGCAAGGGCTAGGCTTAGGATTATTACGGGTAAGGTTAGGGTGAGTTAGTGGTCTGCACCTCTGGGTGCCTCTGACCCACTAAGAAGGACAGTGTACTGGCATATGGGTTAGGGTTAGGGTTAGGGCTAGGGCTAGGGTTATAGTGGGCTTTTTATGCCCGACTGGCACATCCCAGAAGTCTCAGTCAAAACTTGCCAAGTGGCCATGCGATTGGTGGAATGGCTCCAAAAATTTGCATGGTCCCATCCCATGGCCAGCCCATCATTGTGCAGGTGTAAAAAAAATAAAATAAAAATAAAATAAAATAAAATCAACGGAGATGTTTTATTGCTAGAAAAATCCACTGCTGCTACTGTAAAAATTCAAGCATTTAAAATAGCTAATTTTCGCATGTTTCTGTGGTGCTTTGGTGGGTTTTTGGACCAGGATTTCAAAAAAAATATTGCTGTCGCCATTTTGGATCCCCCCCACACCGCATGGCAAATGGAGACGACGAGACTGATCCCCCCCCACCTGGTACCAGGTCCAGCAGCCCTGGACAGGAGAGAGGGGGAAGGCCGGGGACCCCCCCCCCCAGAAACCACTTCTCTGGTAGGTGCCCTCAGACAGGCATATTTTCGCCTGCTTTTTTGGCTGGAAATCGGGATTTTTTTAAAAAACTTTTTTTCTGTGCCGCTTGGCATCGCGCGATTGCCGCACGATGCCATGAACGACAATGACAAATCAGACCCAATTTATCGTTTATCGGTTCGAGTTCGAGTTCTGACGGCTTAATTGTCGTTTCCGTTTCCGTTGCATAACGGAAACGAAGAACGGAAACGGAAACGAGAATTTCGCCAAGTCATGCCCATGTCTATTCAGCACCAGTTAGGTCTCAACCTGAGTTCCGTACCCAGGTCTGGACACTGAATTTTAAGAAGGATGGCAGCAAACTGGAACAAGTTCAGAGGAGGGTGACAAAGTTGATCAGGGCATTGGAAACCATGAGGAAGGACTGAAAGAACTGGGCACGCTTAGCCTTGCGAAAAGAAGACCGAGGGAAGATATGATAGCACTCTTCCCTTGGTAGTTATACAAAGAAAGGAAGGGATCTGGTTTCAATCTTCCCTGAAGGCAAGTCATGTAATTTGGGCTCAAGTTACAGGAAGACAGGTTTCAGATTTCCTAAGTGTTAGAGCAGTACAACAATGGAAGCAATAACCTCAGGAGGTGGTGAACAATCCAGCACTGGAGGCATTCAAGAGAAAATTAGACAGTCATCCCCTCTCCCCTCCTCGCTCTTCCACTGACCGAAGGTTCCGTCTTCCCCCTCCCCGCTTCCATCGCCCGAATCCCTCCTGGGCTCGGGAGGGGGTTTCCACCTTGGACTGTGGAGGCGGTTTGAAACTTGGAGCGCCGGTGGCTCGGCTCCCAATCCAACGGGAGCCTTTGGTGGAGCCTCGGACAGGGGCGGCTGCCCGGTTCACCATGGCGCCCACCCGCTCGCCTTCATCCCCACCTGCGGCTTGTCTCCCCCTCGGCGGCTCCGCTCTGGCCGCCCCGTCCCTGCCTCGGCTCACCTGCGCTGTTGGACTCCTAAGCCCCGTGGGCTCAGATAGGGCTCCTTGGTCCCCCGACTGGACTTTCTACCGCCTGCTGCCTGCCGAGGACTCGCTCGCCGCCTGCCGACTCCCATCACCCAATTTCCACCCAGGGTTGTTGGAGAGGGCGTTTGTTTGCATGGCGACAGCATCAGAGGAACGGCTCCCCCACCATCGGGAGCCTTCGGCTGAACCATGGGATTTGAAATTAGCGAAGTTCAACCATCTGGCGGCCAGCGGTGCTGGTTTCCATCCGCCATTTACTTCCCATTCGGTGTCCCTGTTTCGGCCGTGCCTCCTCTGCCCTGTCCCAGCTACGCCTTTCGTGTTCGGCTCTGGCGTAAGCGCAACTGTGGGGGGAGGACGTGACTGGTCCTGGGCTCCTGCCCCCTGGGGGGGTCCCGTCGGCTTTGGAGGGCAACGGATTGGCTCCTCAAGATGGTCGTGGCTCCTGACTTTCCATCTTGCCTCCCCGTCATCTTTCGAACGCATGCTGTTTTCCCGCCTCGTTCTGTTTTTCGCCGGCGGGTCCTCGGCTTGGGGGATTATTCTGATCGAACTCATGTTGGGGCGAAGGACTGTCAGTTCTTGGGGGGCCCTGGATGGGGGTTGGCGATCCGGAGGACGCTTTCCCAGCTGTGAAAATCGCTCCCTTTGGGAGTGCTTGTGAGGGAGTTCATTACTGTCAAGGCCGATCCTGATCCCACCTGGCCGGCCTTGCTGATTAATCACATCTCTCCCTGCCTCCGCAAGTGGCTGCTTCCCCTTCAAGGACTCATAATGCCTGTTTAGTAACTCGCTCCCTCCCCCCCCCACTCCATCTGCTCTGGTGTATGCCCGTCAATGCCTATTTTTATTTTTATTTTATGTTTTCATTGGTTATTTTTTTGAGGGTTTTGCTTTTATTCTGTATTGCTTTTTGTATTTAATTATTGTTTGTATTGTATTTTAATTTTGCTTTCTTTTTCTTTCTTTTGTGATTTATAGTTTTTCGTTTTATATTGTTATACTGTATTTGGCGCTTTGTATGTAGTTTTTTTTTTTTTTTTTTGGCCTTGGTTAGTTGCACTGTATTGTTGCTTATCGTTTTTTTTTTTCCTCCCTCTCTCTTTCTCTCTCTCCGCCATGATAGCAGGGGCTCACATACCAACGGTGATGGGCCGTGGGCGGTACGCTCGTAGCCGTAGGGTTTGTCAGGCAAGAAGAACTCGGGTCAGACAACTCGTGTCTGTCCCTCGTTCTGACCCCTCGGCTCACTGCCACGTGCCCGGGAGTCATTCCACCAGCGCCCCCAACCTTACCTGCATCCTGATGAACGCCAGGTCAGTGCACAATAAGATTCCTATCATCCATGACACCATCGCGGATGAGCAGCCCGACCTGGCGTTCATTACCGAGACTTGGGTGGGCACGGAGGGAGGGGCTTCCCTCTCCCTGCTGTGCCCGCCTGGGTACTTGGTAGAGGCTGTGGGAAGGTTGGGGGGTCAAAAGGGGGGAGGGGCTGCAATCATGTACAGGGATTATTTTCACGTTAGCAGGGCCTCGACATTGGTTAGCCAGGGGTTAGAAGTCCTCCACCTGTCGGTGGGACAGCGGGACAGATTTGGCATTGTGCTGGGCTACCGAGCTCCCCGCAACCCCGCACAATCCCTCCCAGAGCTCACGGAGTTCATCGCCGCTGCCCTGCTGAGGTCCCCGTGCCTCTTGGTTGCGGGTGACTTCAACGTGCATGCGGAAGGTGGACTTTCCGGTGCAGCTCTGGAGTTCATGGAATCCATGGCTCCCATGGGTCTGTCCCAGCATGTTTTATGCCCCACCCATAGGTCTGGTCACACCCTGGATCTGGTGTTTACCTCCAGGTCGGGGGACTCGTGTCTGGAGGTGGGGGACATTGTAGCCCTCCCTGTGTCATGGACAGACCATCACCTGCTCTCATTTTCCCTGTCGATTCCGGCCCCACCTCGCGGGGACCACCGGCCGTCCATCTTGGCCCGCCCCCGGAGGCTCATGGACCCCCAGCGGTTCGGTGAACTCTTCGGAGGGCTACCTGATGGTATGACTGGCGCTCCGGTCGAGGATGTGGCTAACCTTTGGTTTGATACAGCTGTCCACACCATAGACCGGATCGCCCCCAAGCGCCTTCTCCGTTGCCGAGCCCGGTCCTCCCCTTGGTTCACGGGGGAGCTCAGGGTGATGAAGCAGGAGAGGAGGAGGCTAGAGCGCAGCTGGAGAAGAGACCGGACGGTATCAAGTAAGGCTGCGGTAGACGCCCAGACTAGTCGCTATATCAACGCGATCAGGGAGGCTAGGTCATCCTTTAACTCCCTGAGAATTGCTGAGGCCTCAAACCGCCAGGCGGAGCTTTTCCGGGTGGTTCGGGACCTCAGCAATCCTAGTCTGGCCAGGCCTCCTCCTACTGAGTTCAGTAGCGAGCAATTCGCAGCCTTCTTTCAAACTAAAATAGAGGCCATCCGTGCTGGCCTTGACTCCGGTTGCAGTGGTCCCGCCCCGCCATCCCCAGCTGCTGGTCCGCCTTCGTCTCCTCGGTTGGATGCACTTGGGCCTGTTTCTGCTGACGAGATCTCCAGAGCTATGGCGCATTGCCGGCCTGCCTCCACCCCTTTCGACCCTTGCCCTGCCTGGCTAATTAGAGCTGCCAGAGGGACTATGGCCGAATGGGCTTCAGTCATCGCCACCGCCTCCTTCAGCGAGGGGGTTTTTCCCTCTCGTCTGAAGGAGACGGTGGTAAAGCCCATTCTGAAAAAACCTGGCCTGGCGGCGGACGATTTATCAAATTATCGCCCAATCGCCAACGTCCCGTTTATGGGCAAGGTGATCGAGAGGGTGGCGGCGGTCCGGCTGCAGTCATACCTGGAGGATCGGCAGTGCCTCGATCCTTGCCAGTCCGGGTTCAGGCCTCGCCAGGGTACAGAAACAGCTTTGGTCGCCCTGCAAGATGACCTTCTCCGGGCGGCCGACAGGGGTTGCTCTACCCTGTTTGTCCTCCTGGATCTGTCAGCGGCCTTTGATACCGTCGACCACGGTATCCTGTTGGACCGGCTCTCTGAGGTTGGAATCGGAGGCACTGCTCGCAGTTGGCTCCGTTCCTTCCTGGAGGGCCGTCCACAGTACGTGCAGCATGGGGGGGAGTTATCGGCCCCTTGGATTCTCCCCTGTGGGGTTCCACAGGGGTCGTCTCTGTCCCCCATGCTGTTTAACATCTACGTAAGGCCATTGGCGGGGGTCATCAGGAGTTTTGGAGTCTGCTGTCACCAGTACGCTGATGACACGCAGCTCTATCTCTCCTTTAACACCTCTGCTGTGGAAGCTGTGGAAGTCCTCGACGGGTGCCTGGGGGCCGTACTGGCTTGGACCGGGGCGAACAGGCTTAAGCTCAACCCCGAGAAGACGGAGGTCATGTTCTTCGGGAGCTCGCCGTCGGGGTACGGTGGCCCTCTCCCCTGTCTGGGGGGAGTTTCCCTCCAGCTTGCGGAGAGGGCGCGGAATCTGGGTGTGCTCCTGGACCCGGCGCTCACCTTGGAGGCCCAGGTGGCATCGGTGACCAGGTCCGCCTACTACCATCTCCATCGGATCGCCCAGATCCGCCCGTACCTCGACGCGAACTCTCTGAGAACAGTGGTCCAAGCTCTGGTGATCTCGAGGTTGGACTACTGTAACGCCCTCTACATGGGGTTGCCCTTGACTCTTCTCCGGCGTCTGCAGCGGGTTCAGAATGCGGCGGCCAGGCTGGTGGCTGGTGTGTGTCGTTATGACCACATCACCCCAGTTCTGGCCCGCCTGCACTGGCTGCCCGTTGCAGCCCGGATTAGATTCAAGGTCTTGGTTTTAGTTTATAAAACCCTCCATGGCTTGGGACCGGACTACCTGGCAGAGCGTATCGCTCAGCGATCAACCTCGGCCCGTCCCGTTCGGCAGGCGCGAGCGCACATGCTTCGGGTCGCCACCCCTCGGGAAGCCCGGAGGACGAGTACTCGGACCCGGGCTTTCTCAGTGGCGGCCCCTAGCCTCTGGAATTCCATCCCCAGTGAAGTGCGCTCTGCAGAGTCCCTGCTGGCCTTCCGGAAGGCGTTAAAGACCTACCTTTTCCGGGAGGCCTTTGGCGATCTTTAACTGTTTTTTTTTTTTTTAAATCCTCCGCCATCGTAAACTATTTTATCTATCATTATCAGTCATTGAGGTGCCATTAGGTTTTAACTTTGCTTAGTGTTATTTTTATTTGTTTTATTTTTGGGTTTTTTTTGTAATTTATGGCTATTGAGGCCCAATGTTTTGTAAGCCGCTTAGAGTATATATTGTAGATAAGCGGGGTATAAATGCAATAAATAAATAAATAAATAAATAAATCCGTTAGATCTGCTTTGATTTGGATTCGCATGACAGGGGGAGGTGTCTGATGGTTTGGGGCCTTGTGTCTCTGATGATGTGGGAAATGAATCAAATGTTATAATGCTGGTATACCATTCCAACTGATTGGCATGCTTGACTTCTGAGTATTTGCTAGTTTCCCACACTTTTCTGTTTAGATTCCCAGCAACAGGAAATGCTGGAAAACCCATGAGTTCATTTTAATGAGGAATTTACCAAATTTGGCAAAATCTCCAGCAAGGAGGCTAGCTGTTTTGATTAACAATGACGTCAAAGCCACTCCCAATTTGCTCCAAGAGTGTTAGTGATGCTAACCTACATTCTAATACATGAGGTGCTATCATTAAGTGATCAATTTCAGCATGGGGAGATACATCATCCAGTTTTCTCTACAAAAGAGGTGAGACTCAAGAGAGGCCCATAAATTCTCTGCATGAAAACCCAGGTCGTCTCCTGACAGCCAGTGTAGACCAGAACAATGTAGCATTCATATTTTGTCTCACTTCCAGGCTCAAATGCTTCCAAGACAGCAAGCAAAACACACTTAAAAAATAAGAATATTGTGTTTCCATAAAAGAGATAAAACAGCATGGCAGAACCATAAAATGCAGGAAAGCAAGTTAAAATCACATTAACCATGGGATTTTAGGCCTGAGGATTGTTTCTTTACTTTTTTTTTAAAGAACAAAGTATCCACCTGGCATCAAAACCGAATGAAGTGAATGCCAGGAAGCATTCCTTCAGAGAGGATTCCAAAGACGAGTGCTACTTCCAGGTGTCCCATACCTGAGCTCAAAATCCTTCTCCAGATGTACAGCCAACATGGTTCATTCTATGTGCAATACACAATTTGGTAAAACAAAACAAATCTGGAGTTCAGGAATATGCAGCAATACATAGAAGGCAGTAATTTACCAATATGTAGAGATGGGCACAAAATGAACTTTTTTTCATTTTGTTATTCGTTATTCATTTCATTACATAACAAAATGAATAACGACCCTAGGAGTCAGATAAAAATGAAATGGAATGAACTGGGAAAAATTGATTTGTTACATTTCATTTCGTTAATGGTGGCACGCGAAGAAATGAACTGTATTTAAACACTAAAACGGACGAGAAACACTTCAAAAAATATCATAATATATTTTATGCCTGATTATAGCTATTAGAGTGATGCCAGTGATATAGAACATCTAGAAATGTGTTTTTAAAGAGATTGGTTTTTTTTGTTTAATTTTAAAGGGACAACATGGCTGCCACAATCTGTGCTGAATGGCATTTTTAGGGTATTAAAACGTCCTGAATAAACTTAAAAACCCAGCGAAAATTATTTTTTCTGCCTGATAATACTTAGCAGGGGGTGAGGAGTGCTTAAAATGTGTATTTATGTGTTTTCTCAGATCACTGTATTTTTCCCCAATGGGACAAAATGGCTGCCGAATACTCTTGTTAATCTGTGCAGAATGCCATTTTAAAGGTATGAAAACGTCCTGATGCCAGGACCAGATGGGAATGCTGCATTACTTACTTTGCCCAAAAACATTTGTTTTAGATTTTCCAGTTGGAAGATGGGTGGGATACAAGATAAATAAATAAATAAATAAATAAATAAATAAATAAATAAATAATAGAAGTTGCAGCATAATTTTGTGAATGGGCACAGCCAGTGTGTCCATCTAATACCCTTCCCGCTCACTCCACTCCACTGGCTTAAAAGAACAATACCATATCTCCCAATATATACTCTCTCTTAGAGATGGGCACGACTTGAAAAAAAAATTTTTTAGAGTTGTCGTTAGTCGGGCCGGTTCCGTTTCGGGTCGTTTCCGTTTTTCGCGAAAATTCACAAAAATTAGTCGGTTCGTTTTTTGTTTTTTGTTTTCGTTAGTACTGGTTTTTTTTGGGGGGGTAGCGGGCTCCTGGAGGCACCTCTGTGGGGTGGGCACCTCCTCTGGCCCGCTATAAAGGGAAAGCGGGCTCCTGGAGGCACCCGTGGGTGCCTCCTATCCTCACCCACTAGGAAAGGGAAGCAGGCTCCAAGAGACCCCTCAACATGGGGGTCTCCCCTCCTCACCTGCTGCTGCTGCAAAATGGTATGCAATAGCCATATGGATATGCATACCAGTTGCAGACAGTGAGACGAGTGATGGCAGTGAACTCAGAGCCATAGGTGATGTCTAACTAAGGCTCTCGCACCACCATGTCTCACACAGAAGGGAAATGTACTTGCGTGTAGTGCAATGCAAGTAGATCTGGCTTAGGGTTAAGGTGGGTTAGTGCAAGGGCTAGGGTTAGACTAGTGACGGGTAAGGTTACGGTGGGCTAGTGGGTTGCACCTCTGGGTGCCTCTCTGACCCACTAAGAAGACAGTCTGTGACGTATGGGTAAGGACTGGAGTCAAGGATTAGGGTTAGGGTTAGGGGGCTAGGGCAGGTTTTAGGGGGCTTTTTGGCACATCCCAGAAGTCTCCATGGCCAAGTGGCCATGCGATTGGTGGGATGGCTCCAAAAATTTGCATGGTCGTCCACTCCCACATGGCTGGCCACTCGGCCAGCCCATCATTGCGCAGGTGTAAATAAAATAAAATAAAATAAAATCAATGGAGGACAGAGGAGGAGAGGAGAGACATTTTGTTGCAAGAAAAAAACCCACTGCTACTGTGAAAAATCTGGCAGTTTATAAATTTTCGCGTGTTTCTGTTGTGCTTGTGTGTTTTTGGACCACGATTTCAAAAACAATATTGTGTTCGCCGCCCCATTTTGGATCCCCCACCCGCACCGCATGGCATGGCGAGTCCGGCTGCCCAGGACGGGGGGGAGGCGGGACCCCCCCTCCAGAAACCACCCCTCCGGTAGGTGCCCTGCGCCCTTAGTCAAGCAGGCATTTTTCCGCCTGCTTTTTTGGCCCGGGAATGGGTGGGGGGAGAGTTTAAAAGTTTTTTCCTGTGCCGTCCGTGCCGCTTGCTTGCGCTTTAATTGCGGCGGCCGGCGGCCGGCGAGACTGGGCTTTTTGCTGGCTGCGAGCCTGCGGCGAGTCCCACAGAGCAGCCCAGGACGGGGGATGGGGGGGAGGCCGGGGACCTCCAGAAACAACCCCTCTGGTAGGTGCCCTGGGGCACGGCAGGCATTTTTCTGCCTGCTTTTTGGCCGGGAACCGGTTTTTTTTAACTTTTAAAAACTTTTTTTCTGTGCCGCGTGGCATCGTGCGATCGCGCGATGCAAGGAACGAGCACGACAAATCAGACCAAAATTGTTTGTTCGTCGGTTCGAGCTCAAAGTCTGGCGGAGTAATTCCCGTTACCGTTTCCTTAGAGTAACGGAACCGAGTAACGGAAACGGAAACGGGAATACCTCTAAGTCGTGCCCATCTCTACTCACTCTATATATACTCTCTCTCTGCCAGCATCAGGAAGTGCTGACTTGATGCTATGGGGGTATGAAAGAAAGAAGAAATAAAATAAATATAAACTGTTTCCACCCATTTCAAACAAAACAAAGTGATGGACTCGGACAGGGATCCATCCGTGTGGTAGTGGGACTGGATGGATGAACGAGACTCTCATTCATGTCATGTCATGTCACGTGTGTGTCACATGCATGGGAGAAAACACTTCACTTACACAACACACACACAACACGACATACAACAACACAAAGATGATGATGATTAGAGATGGGCACGACTCAAAAAAATGGTGTTTCGTTTGTCGTTTGTCTTTTAGGGGTCTGTTTCGGTTCGTTTTCGTGACTTTTTTGGAAAAAATTTCGTTTTGGTTTTGTTAGGTAACAAAACGAAAAAATGAAAACAAAAACAAAAACAAAAATTCGCTCGTTTCGTGCCCATCTCTAATGATGATGATGATGATGATGATGATGATGATGATGTGAAGATGAGGATGCTGCCAGTCCTCTTTGTGCAGTTGTCAACTTTTTAAAAACAATTTTTAATTTTTTTAAATATTTTCCGTCTGGTCTAGGGTGTTGTGCAATGCCCGCGTGTGGTCAAATCCTTTAAGGGCCTTTTCACACCACCCCTAAAATCCGCGGCAAATGGCTCCCCGATCTGGAGCTTAAAATTGTTTCCCCACCAGCTCCGGATTTTACAAAAAATTAAGTGCGACCACGCCCACTTAAGCACGTCCCCGCGCACTTTTCAAGTACCTGCTCTCTGGAGATGAAAAATTTCTGATGTGGATGTAAAGTAGTGAGTGCCGGGCTCTCCTCACCTTGTGTTTGTTTTTTTGTCCCCACCACCCCTTTAAGAGATAGGAATCACCAATGGTTTGAGTCAGCTGCCGGTGCCGTCGACCGAATCGCCCCCAAGCGTCTCCTCCGTGGCAGAGCTCGTACTTTGCCATGGATTCATGGTGGAGCTAAGAGCGATGAAGCAGGAACGGAGGAGATTGGAGAGTATCTGGAGACAGAGCCGGACGGCGAACAACAAGACTGCCGTTGTGATCCAGATTAGGCGCTACTCGCGAGCGATCAGGGAGGCTAGAAGATCTTTTTACTCCCTGAGAATTGGTGAGGCCTCAAACCGTCAGGCAGAACTCTTCCGGGTGGTTCGGGACCTCACCAATCCTAGTCTGGCTAGGCCTCCTCCTACTGATTTCAGTAGCGAGAATTTCGCAGTCTTCTTTAGATCTAAAATAGGGGCCATCCGTGCCTACTTTGAATCCAGTAGCACTAGCCCTCCCTCGCCATCCCCAGCTCTCCCCCCCGCTCAACTCAACTGGTGGAGTTTGGGCCTGTCTCTCCTTTGGAGGCCTCCAGGGCTATTGCCCATTGCCGTCCCGCGACCACCCCCTTCGACCCTTGCCCATCTTGGCTTATCAAATCTGCCGGAGGGAGCATGCCCGAGTGGGCCGCAGCCATCGCCACCGCCTCCTTCAGCGAGGGGGTTTTCCCCTCTCGTCTGAAGGAGACGGTGATTAAGCCCATCTTGAAAAAAAAAACCGGGATTGGCATCGGACCAATTGGCCAACTATCGTCCAATTGCCAATGTTCCCTTCATGGGCAAGGCCATCGAGAGGGTGGCCGTGGTGCGGATTCAATCATTCTTGGAGGAACATCGGTGCCTTGATCCTTGCCAATCCGGCTTCAGGCCTGGCCGGGGTACCGAGACAGCTCTGGTCGCGCTGCAAGATGACCTAATCTGGGCGGCCAACAGGGGTTGCTCTACCCTGTTGGTTCTCCTGGATTTGTCAGCGGCCTTCAATACCATCGACCACGGTATCCTACTGGACCTGCTCCTGGAGGTAGGGATCGGAGGCACTGTTCGCAGTTGGCTCCGGTCCTTTCTTCAGGGTCGGCTCCAGTATGTGCAGCATGGCGGAGAGTTGTTGGCCCCGTGGACACTCCCTTGTGGGGTTCCGCAGGGCTCGTTTCTCTCCCCCATGCTGTTTAACATCTATGTAAGGCCGCTGGCTGGGGTCATTAGGAGATTTGGAGTGTGTTGTCATCAGTACGCTGATTACACACAGCTCTATCTCTCCTTCACCACCTCTGCAGTGGAAGCTGTCCGGTCCCTCGACCAGTGTCTGGAGGCGGTTATGGTTTGGACCAGGGCCAACAGGCTCAAACTCAACCCTGAGAAGACCGAGGTGATGTTCTTCGGGAGCTCCCCGTCTGGGTGTGGAGGCCCTCTCCCCAGCTTGGAGGGTGTTACCCTCCAGCTGGCGGAGAGGGTTTGGAATCTGGGCGTGATCCTGGACCTGGCCCTGTCCCTGGAAGCCCAGGTGGCAGCCGTGGCCAGGACCGCATTTTTCCATCTCCGCCAGATCGCCCAGATTTGCCCCTACCTAGACGGGGACTCCCTGAGAACAGTGGTCCAGGCACTGGTGATCTCGAGGTTGGACTACTGCAACACCCTCTACATGGGGTTGCCCTTGACTCTCCTCCGGTGATTGCAGCGGGTGCAAAATGCAGCGGCCAGACTGGTGGCGGGTGTGCGTCATTACGACCGCATCACTCCGGTCTTGGCCCAGCTGCATTGGCTACCCGTTGCCTCCCGGATCAGATTCAAGGTCTTGGTTTTAGTTTATAAAACCCTCCATGGCCTGGGCCCGGATTACCTGGCAGAGCGGATCACCCAGCGGTCAACTTCGACCTGACCGGTTCGGCAGTTGTGGGCGCACTCGCTTCGGGTTCCAACTCCCCGAGAGGCCAGGCGTTCCCTTACCCGGAGCCGGGCCTTCTCGGTGGCTGCCCCATTTTTATGGAACAGCTTACCCAGCGAGGTGCGCTCTGCAGAGTCCCTGCTGGCCTTTCGTAGAGCGGTGAAAACTATTCTATTCTGCGAGGCCTTTGGTGACCTAGCTTAGCCCCCCCTTTTGTGTGTGTGTGTGTGTGTGTGTGTGTGTGTGTGTGTGTGCCACCATCGACCATTGACCATTATGTCAGGACTTGAGATAGTAGCAGTGTGGTTTGGAACTCAAGGGTGCTCCCCTGCTGCTGTTTTCTTTTATTTTAGTTATATTGATATGCCGGTTTATCTGTTTCGTTGTATTGTGTTGTATTGTATTGTTGTATTCGCTGACTTGCTCAGCTGTCTTAGCTGCCCAGAGTTCCCCTTGGGAAGATGGGCGGGATATAAATCTAATAATAAATAAATAAATAAATAAATAAATAAATAAATAAATAAATAAATAAATAAATAAATGATGACGACGGGGCTCAGGGCGGCTTCCACCGGCAGACAGAGGTGAGACTGCATTTTTTCTCCCTTTTTTTCTCCCTCCCCTCATGCAGACAGGAGCAAGGAAGTGCGGAGGGGGTGGGAACACAGGAAGAGCGACGAACCCCCAATATCTCTGGTCCGAATTTAAGTGGCCAGCGGATCTTAGGGGTCGTGTAAAAACACCCTAAATCATGCAAAGCAGGTAAAAACTAATAACAAATTAACAAACTAACGAAACATTTTTTTTAAAAAAAATCATTAAAAATGAAACAAAATGAAACAAAGCCTTTAACGAAATGAAACAAAATGAAACACCATTTTTTCGGTTCGTGCCCATCTCTACCAATATGCATTGGTTATGTGGAGAACCTCAATTTTTTTCGAGAGCAGGTGGGGGACTCCTGAACCAAAGTAGTATAAGTTTGATGGGAATGGCTGCCCCGCACCAACTTGTGTGGTGCAGGGGACGGCTTTGCCGGCTGGCTGGTGGCAGGCGGTGATTGGCTACGCTCCTGGCGTAGCTCGCGCTATGGAGCGCAGCCTTTAAAAGGCTTGCGCCTCCCCATCACCGCCTGGCCGTCCAAGCTGCCGTTCTGCGAGGAGGACGAAGAGCAGGACGCCTCACCTTGTGCTGCCTCGTCGTTCGAGCCGGCAGCGTTGAGTTTGGTCCCGGGAACGGGGAGGAGGGAGGGTTAACCCTGCCAAGCTCCTGTGAGCTTGTGGTGGTTGTGGGCAGCGGGAAGGAACCGGGACGGGTGCGGGGGGGGTGCTCTGTTTTTCCGTCTCCCCTTGCCTTACACCTTCAGCTGCTGCCGCGCTACCGCGCGCAACAGCTGATAGTCGGGAATTCGCTCCCGACCCCGGCTGCTGCTGCTGCGCTGCTGCGCTCATCAGCTGATGGTCGGGGCAATATTCCGGGACCTGGGACCACCAGCCGGCGGGCTCGCCGAGCTTCCTCTCACCACCCGGGAAGGGGTTGGAGTCGGGTGGGGGGCGGGAGTTGAGCGCCCTGCGAAGGCAGTAGGTCCCTCGGGGTCGCCGTTTGGAATCCCCGCTGGGTCGCTGAGTAATTAAATAATAAATAAATAAATAAATAAATAAATAAATAAATAAATAAATAAATAAATAAATAAAAATAAGTAGAAAATATAGCAGAAAATTTTTCCTTGCAGGGCAGCAGGCCCTTAGGGGCCGGCTGGTCGGATTCCTGCTGGGCCTTGGCCTGGCCGGAGCACTCAGTCGCATTATAGATAGTTCCTTGATTGATTATTTACATAAATGACTAAATAAATACATACTTTTAAGTTAGTAACAGCCTTATTTGGGGCGGGCTGTGGATGCTCTGCCGGGGATCCAGACGGAATACAGGCCTCCAGTTCTCCACATGGTCATTGACCGGCGGCCATGTTGGTTGGGCCCAAATTTGATCCACTTCAATCCAGCCCCCAGGTGGCCATCCGGGCGTTAGTCTGGACCCTATCGATCTTTCTACACGGGGGCTGAGTGGGGCCCCCCTCATTTTCCGGGGTGCCACCCCCGTTTTAGCGGGAGCAACTCAGTCCACCGTGGCCAGCCGGGCTTAAATGTGGCCATTATCTTAGGCGAGGCCTTTAGTTACTGAAGACATCGGAGGGCACACCATCGTTACTTGGCAGCTCTCACATAATTAGCGCTCACCTTTGGCCTGTCTCCCCTTACACCCCCTTAGCTTCATATGGGCTCTAATCATGCCTCCCAAAAAGGCGACCTCTAAGGGCAAGGGCAAGGCCCCTCCAAAGAAGAGGCCTCTCCCTCCATCCCCCCCCCCGACTCACCCTCATCGTCGGATGACGAGTGGCTGCGACTAGCGGCGGCCTGGAAGAAATTGTCCCATTTGGAGCGTGACAACGCTGAACGCCGAGGCATGGCTTCCTCCTACGGGGGCGGTCAGGCTGCTGGGGAGGTAGGGAGCCGGGGCAGTTCGGCTCTAAAACTAATGGGTGACCTGATGTGGTCTCGTATTAATTCCCTTGAGGCATCATTAGCTGGACCTTCGGGTCAGGCTACCGCAGCCTCTCTCTCTAGGACGTCTGAGGCTTCAACCAGCGCTGCGGAACCTCGGGTCCCTTTCCGGCCGGCCGAACCACTGGCCCTCTGCACCACAGCCATTCTCGCCACTGAGGACGTCCAGCACCAGGCCATGGACTTATCGGGTACCATGGAGACACGTGGCTCGCTGCCAATTTTGACTACGACCCGGCCGGAGTTTGGTGAGTCACTGCCGGTTTCCACATCCACACCCAGACATGTGACCTGGCCTTGGCCTAGTGCCACGAGGGAGACCCAGGAACGTGTTGAACCCCCACGGCTCGTACAACAGCCGATCCACCCCCAACTCGGAGGTGGGGGTAGCCTGATTAGGGCCGAGGTGGCTGCCCAAACAGACCCGGTTCTAGACCTATCAGTGTCCACAGCGTCCAAGCACAGGGAAGGTCAGGAGGCCTCTCAGCTACGGCAATCCCAGCCGCTGCTACCCAAAGATGACAACCCCACGCAATCAGGGAACGATGAGCATCCTGAAGGTGATGAGTCCCTTCCATTCGGGGATCACCTTTCGGAAGCTATGGTAGATAGGATAGTTGCCGGCAAGTACATCGACATCTTTGACCTGTTAAATAGAGAGATTGACACTAAGGACCTAGATGAATTGGACGACAAGGAAAAGGAACGGATCCGGAAACGCAAGCCAGACCGTTCCTGGAACAATTGGTTGAATGCCTTCGTGATGTACGCGGGCATTTATTCAAAAGTGCACCCCCACAAAGGAGCTGATCTCTGGCACTATTTAGATCTTATCAACAGGGCTCGTCTCGATTTCCCGAATATGGCATGGCTCATGTATGATGAGGGGTTCCGTAAGCGTATCGCTAAGGACCCCACCTTGCGCTGGGACAGACCCCATAGTTACCTCTGGTTGAGGGTAATCAGCTCCAACAGCTCGGAGAGGTTTGATAGTGGTCATCCGGTTTTGCGTTCCGGCCCCGCAGGCACTTCCCACGCACAGGCGGGCCAGTCGGTTCAACCCCGGCTGGTCTGCTTTGATTATAACAGCAGAGGTTCCTGCGGGCACCGGCAATGTAAGTTTCGACACCTATGCTCCACCTGTGGAGCAAACCATCTGGCATCCACTTGCCCGAGGGGCAAGCACGGGGGTGATGGGGGTAGGGACCCAGGAGGAAAGCGACAGCAGCCAGGCCCGAATCCATCCCCGAAAGGGACCTAGCCCCATAAAAACTGAGGTATTGAGGGCGTGGCTACGTAGCTACCCCTCGCTAGCGGACGCTTGCTATCTAATGGAAGGGTTTCAGTTTGGCTTCCGGATTCCTGCCCAAGGGGAGAGGAGACCTTTCATGGCCTCCAACCTCAAATCAGTGATTGGCATGGAGGACATTGTACGGGAGAAAATTGCCGCCGAACTGCGGGCGGGCCACATATTGGGCCCCTTCGCACAGCCGCCTACACCCAGGTTCCGAGTGTCCCCATTGGGCGTCGTTCCCAAGAAAGCCCCGGGAGAATATCGGTTGATCCATCACCTTTCCTACCCGGCTGGCCAGTCTGTTAATGATAGCATCCCCCGTGAACTGTCTAGTGTTCACTACACATCATTTGACTCAGCCGTCAGAATGGTGCGTAGCTGCGGCATCGGGGCCGAAATCGGAAAGTGTGATGTTAAATCGGCCTTCCGTTTATTACCCATACACCCTGACGATTGCGAGCTATTGGGCTTCGCATTCGACGGGGCGTTTTACATGGATAGGGCCATGCCGTTTGGCTGTTCGATTTCTTGTTCTGCATTCAAACGTTTCAGTTCCTTTCTTGAATGGGCGGTTAAGCAACGCACCAGAGACATTCATGTCATTCATTATCTTGATGATTTCCTTTTTGCGGGGGTGGCAGGCACCAATCGGTGCCGGCAGCTCATGGCCTCCTTTAAGACCATGGCCACAGAGCTTGGATTGCCCCTTACAGATGACAAAACGGAGGGCCCGGCTACGGTGTTAACTTTTCTAGGCATTGAACTGGACACCGTGGCCCAGGCCTGCCGTTTTCCCCAACAAAAACTTCAGGACCTCCGCAGTCGTATTACATAGATGAGGGCACGTAAGAAGGCCACCCTGCGCGAATTGCAACAGCTCATCGGGCATCTGAATTTTGCCTGCAGGGTGTTCGCCCCTGGGCGGCCATTCTTGCGCCGGCTGTGCGATAGCATAGCTGGCCTCCGTAGCCCCCACCACAGACGCCGCATTTCGGCAGCTATCAGGGAGGACTTGGATCTCTGGTTTGACTTCCTATCCAAATTCAATGGGGTTTATTTTTGGCGTTCGGATGCAATCGCTGCGGCGAATTTACAGGTTCAGACGGATGCATCCGGAGCGGTAGGCTTTGGGCTGTTTTTCCAGGGCCGCTGGTGTGCCGGTTCATGGCCTCAGGAATGGCATTGTACTGGCCTGACGAGGGACCTCACTTTCCTGGAGTTGTTCCCCATAGTAGGAGCACTCTTCCTTTGGGCTGACCTATGGGCTAATTCGGCAATCCAATTTCAGTGTGACAACTTGGCAGTTGTGCACATTATCAATAATTGTACGTCTAAATTTAAGAGGGTCATGCGCCTGGTATGTGCGCTCACCCTCCGCTGTCTCCAATTTAACATTTTGTTCCATGTGCTCCACGTGCCGGGCATCCGGAACAATATTGCTGACGCTCTGTCCCGCCAACAGATGGAGCGGTTCAGAGCATTAGCTCCCCAGGCAATGAAGGACCCCGACCGGCTCCCAGCAGAGGTATGGAGGCTTGGCGGGTAGAAGCCAACAGGGCGATGGGGTTGGCCTTGGCACCAAGCACCTGTCGGGCATACTCCACAGCTTGCGCCGAGTATGCGCGATTTGGTGCGGGGGTTGGGCTTCAGCGGCTTTGGCCAGCGACAGCTGACCACCTCGTTCAGTTTGCGGTACATTTACATTTTAAGGGCTTGGCCCCCCGTACCGTTCAGGGCAAGATGTCAGCCCTTTATTATTACGCCAAAGCACAAGGACTGGAGATTCCCAACTGTCAATTCCGAATTGCCAAAATGATTGAAGGGTGGTCCCGGGAGCGGGGTAAGCTACGCGACACTAGGGCACCCATTTCACCCCTTATGTTGGTCAGGCTGGCCGAGGTGTGGCCCCAGGTTTGTGTAGATAGTTTTGAGGTTAACCTTTTTCAGGTGGCCACGTTGGTCGCATTCTTCTCAGCATTACGTATCAGCGAGCTGGTCGCCTTTTCCAAAATCGACACATCGGGCATGGCTCTACAGTGGAGCGATATGGCACTTGAATCTGAACAGGTCTTTCTGCGCATTCACAGATCTAAAACGGACCAGCAGGGTCGGGGCAGCACAATACACCTATGTAGGTGCTCGGTGCTGCATATCTGCCCCATATTGGCCCTCCAGAGGTACGCCCATTCCATTGGCCATCGCCAAGGATACTTGTTCCAACACAGGGACGGCTCACCGCTCACCCAATACCAATTTTGGAAAATTTCATTGAAGGCTCTCCAGCTCGCTGGTATACAGGGTTGGCACTTTGGCACTCACTCGTTTCGCATAGGAGCCGCCTCCACTGCCGCCGCCATTGGCGTGGACCCTGCTGGCATACAGCGTCTTGGGCGTTGGAAGTCAAAGCGATTCAAAGCCTATGTGCGACCGTTAATGGACCCCTGAGCTCGGGCCAGTTGTTTTGTTTTCTCGTTTCAGGTTTGGTCGAGCCAAGACGCACTCGGATTATCCTGTACGGCCACAGTTTTATTTACTGGGCCGCCAAGTTTGCCAGTAAATCTGGACGTGGCCGCGACCTCGGCCTGGGGCAATGGGCTGACCTGGTATGGAAGGGGAGGCACGGCATGTGCTGGAATGCATTCTTATCGATGGCCCTCTCCGAACCACACGACCCGGCGCCTTCCATCATGGTGATTCACCTTGGAGGCAACGACTTAACTCGCATGTCGGGCAAGTTGCTCGTCCTCAAGGTCATTGATGACCTGAGAGTTTTTCAAACCAGGCGGCCTAATACGCAGATTATCTGGTCGGCAATTATCCCTAGATTGGTTTGGGGTGCCCAGCACCACGCGCAGAAAATGCACAAAGCCCGCAAGGGCGTGAACAGGGAGATTGCCCATGTTGTTAATTCTGAGATGGGTGCTGTTATTCGGCATCCGACCATTACGGCTCGAGACTCGAGCTTATTTCGCCCTGACGGGGTGCACCTCTCTGATAAGGGCCTTGACATCTTCTTATCAGACATAAAGGAGGGTCTGTGCGCTGAGTTATTCAGCTGTTCTGGGTGAAGAGACAGCAGTGCGTCTCTTCGTGGCGGGTAGCGCAATAGGTAATATTCATAAAACAGTCCCCGTCCGAATTAATAACTTCAAGGTCCTCGGCAGCCCTCACTTAATAAATTAGATTAGGACGTAGATAGGGACAAATTAAGACTAACCCACACATGATCAAGAGGGCTGCCAAATGATTGGCAATTTGGGGGATGCTCAAAGACACTCTAGGCATCCCCCTTGCGGCAACATAACAGACCGCACGTACATCTGGCAACAGGGGACCTAATAAGAAGAATGCCATCATTATTGCGCTACGTCACAGACCCTCCAAAGTTACTGTTTAGTTGAATAAAGTTAAAGTGCTGTTATAATTAATAAATTGTGGCCCCTTTTCAACCAAGACAATCTGTGTCGTCTCGTTATTCCAGCCTAGCCTGGCAAAGGGGAGGACTTGAAGGAGATGAGGCTTGGTAGATTTAGGTGTAGACCTAGAATCAAATAAACCAGTTTCAATGGAATCTTGAATGGATGCTCTCAGCGCCTTTCTATTGCTTTCTGTATTACTTAGTGTTGAGTGGGTCACTTCATTAGAGCATAATCCTAACTGGCCCCTGTGGCTGAGAACCAGCTGAATTGAGTCTTCATTGAATCCAAATTCCTCCCTGCCAAAGGATGTGGGAAATGATGGTACCAACTGTTTTAGTGCTTGAGGACTTCAGGCTCTATTTCTGACGCTCGCGTTCCATGTGATTGGCCTAGTCAAGGATTAAAGAGAAGAATGAGAAAGTATGGATGGGCCTGAGTAAAAGATGGTCATATTGGCTTCCTGCTGGGAATGCCTGATTTGTGTTTCTTCTGTCTGGGAAGGAGTGCTTGAAGGCAGTTTATGTGCTCAGGCTGAAAGATCTGCAACTTTCCATCAGCAATTTCCTTCCTTCCTTCCTTCCTTCCTTCCTTCCTTCCTTCCTTCCTTCCTTCCTTATGGTGCCTTGTTGCCCTACTAACCTAGTTACCACCCTGGAATTACCCTAATAATAATTAATAATTGCATGCAGTTAAATCAATTCAGACATATGGTGACCCTTTACAGCAGGGGTTTCCAAACTTTTTGCAAGGGGGGCCAGATTTGGTGAGGTGAAAATGTGTACAAGGCAACCATTCATCCACATTTTCCCCCACCCCGGGCCAGACTTTGGACAAGCCTCTAGGATATGCAAGGAGGTGGGGAGGCTGCTGCAGCAACAGACCCAGGGGTGGGTAGGCTGGGCAGGTAAGTGGAGTCATGAATGGAGGTAGGGAGGGCAGGCAAACCGAAAAACTGCAAGCTGATATTTCCATCCGGCATAGGGAGGGGGCACCTGGTGGGGATGCATGATAGGCTGAGCCGGCGGGGAGAAGAGGCTGCGGGCCACTCGAAATTTGAAAGTGGGCTGCATTTGACCTCTGGGCCGGACTTTGGACATTTATTTTTTATTTATTTATTTTTATGCTTGTTAAACGCCTGATTTTCCCATGGGAACTCTGGGTGGTGTACAACACGTTGCAAAAAACAACTGCCCATAGATGCAAATGCCTGCTTTACAGGGTTTTCTTGTAGAAAATACTCAGAACTGGTTGAACATTTCCTTCTGGGAATGCCCTGGGACTCTGCCGCTTTCACAGGCTGGCTCTCCTTACAGGAGGCTCAATGAGGAATCAAACTCCCAAACTCTGGCTCTGCAGCCAGAGACCTAAGTCACTGAGTGGTCCCAGCCAGCTGAAATGACTCAAGGCCCAACTGATGGCCACCACTGCAGCTGGGTTGGTGGAATGGGGGAAAGTTCAGGTCTGGGAAAACTCAGCTCCTCTCTTACCCCCAAAACAATCTCTCACACCACATTCCCATCACTGCCCTTCGGTTTTACCTTATTGCTAGCACCTCTCTGGGACGAGCCCAGAGGAAAAGGGTTCTGCCCACACAAAACACACTTGGAACAAAATAAGGGGCTATTCTCTCCCCCTCCTCCCTCCCTCCCTCCCTCCCTCCCTCCCTCTCTCTCTCTCTCTCTCTCTCTGTGTGTGTGTGTGTGTGTGTGTGTGTGTGTGTGTGTGTGTGTGTGTTTTTTCAGAAGAGGGTTTCACCTACATCTAACCCCCAATGATTGCATGTCTTTGTGTTAGAACTGCAGTGTTACCCCTCTGGTACATTTCTATATGAGGACTTTTACTTCCTAGAAAAGCAGGGGGGGGGGGAAAGATAATTAGTTCTTTGTTTTTTTCCATCTGTTCTTATTTTGAATTGTTAAATGATTTTATTTATTGTATTTGTTCTTATTAACTTATTTGTTCTTTTTATTATGATGATTTGATTATTTGGTCTGATTGATTAATTTTTATTTACTATTTTAAGTTGTTTAATCTGTTTTTGTATTTTGTGTATTCATGTAAACCGCCCAGAGTAGCTTTTTTTGTTAGATGGTTGTGGTATATAAATCAAATAAATAAATAAATAAATAAATAAATAAATAAATAAATAAATAAATAAGATAACCTGTAGATTGATTCTCCTGATATTTAAATAGCTTCAACCTGCTTCATGGCATAAATCTACTCCAACACAAGTGTTCATGGGCTTAGCTCTATTGGGGGGGGGGGGTAGTTGGGCCTGACAAGTGAGATCCTGATAAATTTGTCATCTTCTAAGTTGCTATTTTTCTTTCTTTCTTTCTTTCTTTCTTTCTTTCTTTCTTTCTTTCTTTCTTTCTTTCTTTCTTTTCTTCTTCTTCTTCTTCTTCTTCTTCTTCTTCTTCTTCTTCTTCTTCTTCTTCTTTCTTCTTCTTCTTCTTCTTCTTTGCTTCCAATCCATGGACAAGAACACTGTTTTATAAAACAGAAGATAAGTGTATCATTATGCCTTGAGTGCCAGCAGTGGAGAACCTGAGCCATGGGAAGATAAGGGAATGTGGTCAAACACATACATACACAAAACTACAGAATTGTAATATCCCCCCACAAAAAACTCAGATAAGACCTGCAGTGAATTTCCATTAACATGTAAGAAATAAGAAACCTGTGCTTTCAGATGCTTTTTATTGTTATTTTTCAGTTCTTCAGAAGTAAAAGAAGTTTCTTCCTAAGAGATTGTTCTCCAGTTTACTCTTGAAATATGTAAGATTCATCCTGTGGTAGATGCTTCATGACATTCTCCCAGAGATTTTCATTAAATCTAAATACATTGGTGCCTCTACTTATGAGTTTAATCAATTCCAAATGCATGCTCATAAGTCGAACAACTCATAGGTAGAGCAGCCATATCTAAAAAAATAGAAAAAATACATTAAAATTGAAAAAAAAAATAGAAAAAATTATAAGTAGAGCAGACCACATCTAAAAATTGTAAGGCAGCAGTTAAAAAACCAAAGGTTTTATGCTCTTAAGTCAAATTGCTCTTAAATAGAGCCGCTCAAAAGTAGATTGTACTAAAACAATGCCCTTGTTTCTGTCATGGTCCTGTTTTGACTAGATAATTACTTTCACCCTAATATGCACAGACAAATTTTCATTCTTTCATAGGCCTTCTTCTCTCTTTCCTCCTCCCATCCCACCTGAGGATCCTTCAATTCATGAACAGTCTAATCCCCATTTTTGTGGAGGTGAAAATTAGATAACCCTCTAAGGCCTTTAGTGATCCAAGGGCTGGACCCCTAGATGCAGCCAGCACAGGCCAAAAATCAAACACTGAACATCCTCTTCCACCAGTTCATGGGAGAAACCTAAAGGGAAGGCCCTGGATGGAAGCTAATTTAACTAATTGTGTTACACTATCATTTGCAGGTGGTGACAAAATTGACAATGGTCAATTTTGGTCATTTGGCTCTTTATCAAAACAATTTAATATATTGCTTTAGCATGCGGGCCATGGCAAATTACTGTATACAATGGAAACAACATAATGGAATACAATACAGTGTTACAAAGTGTAGATTAAATTTTGATATATAGTAATACCTTGGTTTATGAGTACCTTGGTTTAAGAGTGTTTTGCAAGATAAGCAACATTTCTTCTAAACTTTGCCTTGATCAACAAGCAACATCTTACAATACAAGCAATGGAGCAGGTCACATGATCACAAGTGAGCCTACTGGATTATGGATGATTATCTGGAATGTTCCATCTCAGGAAAGCCTCAAAAGCAGAGAGAGGAGAATGGAAAGGAGGTTTCCCTTGCACCAGCCAGGAATGTTTTCAAAGGTGAGTGCAAGCTAGGGGCTTGTTTTATTTTTCTTTATATTTTTCTTTAATTTGTTATTGACATCCTGCCTTATTTTTCAAACAATTTCTATTCATGGGGCAGTCGTTAGTCTCAATCAGATTAGATTCTGCAGCCAGATACCTAAACCATGGTATGGACATGGACTTCTAGCCAACTTTTTTGTGAGTTTTGGCATTTTGTGTGAATAGTATGTGGTCTATGGGATCCCAGAATGAATCATCTGAGTTTCCATTATTTCTTATGGGGAGATTTGCCTCGATGCAAGAGTGTTTGGGTTTACAAGCATGTTTCCAGAATGGATTATGCTTGTGAACCAAGGTGTTACTGTAGATCTAAAACGTTTTGCATGTATCTAAACACAAACATTAATGCCGCTAATCGAGGTAGTTTTGGAAGAGCTGGCTGAGCTAGCCTGTGCTGGGATATCAAGCAAAACTGTACGAAAAATGCAAATTAAAGAAGACAAACATGTTGTGGAAGCTTAAAGACTAATCAGTGTATTTTCATGTGATCTTTCTATTAAAGTAAATAGACTTATCTAGAACATAGTTGCTCTTTATCTTGTTTTTAATTGTTGTTTATTTAAATGTGTTTATTTTAATGTGACCTTTCTATTATAATAATTAGACTTAACTAGAACATAGTTGCTCTTTATCTTGCTGCTGTTGTTTTTTTACGGGAGGTGAGGAATCTCTAAACTTTTTGCTGATTTCCCGCCCTGTTGTGACAACTGAACTCAACAGGAACAAGCAGTTTACCCATGTTCCTTTCTATCCCTAAAAAGCTCCCAGAATCCTTCCGGTTGCTGCTCTCTGACATCCACAGTTCAATTTGGAAATGACATTCATGGCTGAAACAGTTAGAAGAACATTATTTAAACAGAAGAGATGGTAAGGACCCCATGATCATAGAGCCGACCCCCTGCTGTTGGAGGCATAGTGAGGAATCAAACCCCCACCTAGGGCTTCACTGACAGAGACCTAAACCACATAGCTACCCAGGAGTTGAAGGAATTACTTTTGCTGTACTTCTTCCCAGGCCCATTCTAATCGGAGAGAGTAATGGCCCTATGACTGGAAGTCATAAGAACATAAGAACATAAGAAGAGCCATGCTGGATCAGGCCAAAGGCCCATCTAGTCCAGCTTCCTGTATCTCATTTCCACTTTTCAAAAATATCTCACGGAACTATTATGAATGTGTAAGGACACACCAGTGGTAAATTTATCCCGGTGCCTCTGATGAACGGTAATGAACTTTCTTATATCAAACATCTGGAAAGCCTGAGAATACAGTGTCCTTTGGGGTTCTAAAGGGTACGTATGGCATAGTCGGCAGATTGGACTTGGCCCTCTCCATTCTAGAGCAGCCATTCTCAAGGGGTGTCTTATGCCCCCCTGGGAATGGCACACTTGGAGGGGGCATACACACTTCAAACAATTATCCACATCCCATGGTATAAGGTATGTTGCACAAATTATACAATCCTGATTCAACCTATATTTCTTTCACATGCTGTTCATGGCCATGGCCAAGAAAAAGGGTAAGGATGGCTGCTCTAGGGTCACATAAAAGGGATTTTGAAAGTGGAGGAGAAAACCTAACAAAAAAGTGGTCTGCTTATATACCGCCCAATACCACTTCAAGTCGTCTCTGGGCGGTTTACAGTTTTTTAAATTACAGTATGCAGGCTACCCATTGCCCCTCGCAAGCAAGCTGGGTACTCATTTTACCTACCTCAGAAGGATGGAAGGCTGAGTCATCCATGAGCTGGCTACCTGGGATTGAACCCCAGGTCATGAGCAGTTTTACCTGCAGTACATGCATTTAACCACTGTGCCACGAGGCTCATCAACCAGTTGCTTGGCTGTAGACTTTTAATTATTTATTTAATAGGGTCATTGAATCATAGAATCATAGAGTTGGAAGAGACCTCAAGTGCCATTCAATCAAACCCCCTGCCATGCAGGAACCCCCATCACAGTATTTCCGACAGATGGCCATCCAGCCTCTGCTTAAAAACCTCCAAAAAGGATACTCCACCACCCTTTGTGGCAGCATATTCCACTGCCGAATAGCTCTAACCATCATGAAGTTCTTCCTCATGTTCAAAGGGAATCTCTTTTCCTGTAGTGTGAGATCATTGCCCTACATCCTAGTTTCTGAAACCATGGAAAACAAACCAGTCCCTTCTTCAGTGTGACATCATAAGGAGGGGGAATGCTTCTTTCCTTGTATGAGAAGCAATAAAGGGTTAAGTCAAAATTTCTGAGGACTTCTTGGAGATAGAGAAACAATGGAGGGGGGAAGTTGTTACACAAAGATGGCAGTATCTCCTGAGTGCTTACTCCTTTAGCTGTGTTTGCATGACACTGCACTGGGCCGCTTGGGAGATCTGACAGTGGAATTTGCCGGCCAGCCAGGATGGGAAATCTCAACAAATGTTTCTGAGTGTTTTATGTGACTCTAATCCCTAAACTGGGTTACCATCCATATTATGCTACGGGAAATGGCACAGGCTTGAGGATCAAATATCCTGCATAAGGGATTAGGTGCACAAGAAAAGCAGTGGTGACAATACCAGGGCTTCCGCTTAGACTTTGGACAAACATCACATTTCTAAAGAAGGGGAGGTGGGAAGTTTAAGGAATATCAAAGTTCTCTTCCCCTTCCCCTTCCATGTGTCTGGTTTTGAAAACTGTGCATCGCAGTGACCTCTTCTGGTGGGAGCCAATGGGGAAAACAAGAAAACATCTTCCCGAACCCAAGGGAGAATTTTCACTTGTGGACAAACAACTTGAATCCTGATGCCATTCCCTTTTCTGATACTGATAAGAAAGTCGTGTGTGTGTGTGTGTGTGTGTGTGTGTGTGTGTGTGTGTGTGTGTGTGTGTGTGTGTGTGTGTGTGTGTGTTGCAGACACAGACATGTCCAAAACAGCTCAAAAGATTGTTTGCATGCCTCTGTATGTATGTATGTGTGTGTGTGAGAGAGAGAGAGAAAGAGAGAGTAAATTGAATTTTTCAAAGCATCTAATCTGAGTTGTCCAAGCAACTGTATCTCTTTAAGGGAGGTGGGCCTGTTTTTCCCCAGTTCCTTTTCTTTTCTTTCTCTTCCTCCACAAACTTGGTGATAAGGCAGATATGTCTGACATGCTTAACTCACCAATTAAGAGATGCCAGGCCAAGTCCATTCACCCCACCCCTCCCTGCCTGCCTCCAGGTCCAGCCAAGATAAGTTACAAAGTCCTGAGTCAGTCATTAAGTGGAAAGGAAAAAAGGGGGGAGGATGTGGGGAGGAGAGTATACACTTCAACAGTTGTGTGGCATTCTCATCGACTTCAGTTTCCTGCTTCTTCATTGCTTCAGCCCTTTAATCCTTTAAGTCACTGGAATCAGAGTTAGTGAGCATAAAATCTCTCCCCTCCTTCAGAGGGTATTCCCAAACAATTCTAGACTGAGCACTGCTGCTTGTACAGAGAGTGTCTAGTTTTGCTTCCAGTTTGTATGTGGCTTGGTTTTATTTTATTTCTTCAACACAATGGGGGGGGGGATGAATGAGGAGCACTGGACCCGTAGTAGGCTATTGCTTCATTATGCTATTGTAGTTGTTATTGTGACTAAATTTGGCTGCAGAACGGAGGGAATTCTAGGGCTGATATGACTTTTAGTCACAAATAGAGTAAGCCTATTAAAATCATGGCTGACAAGGAAAGACATAAATAACCTGCTAAATTCTTTAGGTTTTGAGGAGTCTCAACTGGATGGTTGGTGAGGAATCTTCAAGCCCCGAGGGATTCTTCACTTCGCGTGAGAGGGACAACTGAAGCTCTTGCTTTCTCCTTATCAATTTGCACAAAATGTCCCTGCACAAAATGAGGGTTCTTTCCGTGTGGAAAAAAAATGAAGCATACAATCAGTAAGTACAAAATGTTTATTTGAAACAATTTGGACTAAGTTCTTTGATTCATTAGACATACAGAAAATGTTGATCCCTCAACAGTACTTGGAGGTGAGGAAAAACCAGTTGATGGCATTTCCAGAGGTTTTCCGCCAGTTTACTTTCTATATTTGTGCTTTGAATACAAACTGGCAGACTGGTTTTCATACACATCTTTCTCACTTCATTCACAAGTGCATCTATCCGATATCCACAGTAACTTGCTTATCTTTAAACACATGCATATCATCTATAGGCACCTGGAGAGAGCACAAATCACTGGTTTGGAGGTTCAGCAAGGCTCATTTCCCAGCTGAACAGCTGGCCCATGTTTGGGAATCCCACCCCCTTCAGCAGGTGCCCACTTGGCAGCAGAGCCCGACTCTGCTGCCTCCAGACGCTGCTGCCAAATAGGTACCTAGTGGAGTGGGGTGGGCCACCAACCACCAGATCAGCTGTTCACCCAGGAAACAAACCACATTGAACTGCCATACCAGCTGTTTGTGCCCATCTGTATATGCACATTTTGTAACAAAAGATAAACATTTATATCCTTGTTATCCCATAATAGGATATTTCAAGAGGAATACTATGGCCAAAATATTATCAGTTTCTGTGCCAGTTTTGCTTAAGTTGTCATGCCTAGTTTTGGCTCATTGTTGAGATGCCAGAATGTGTCTCAGTTGCACACTCGGGAGTCGGGAGTGTTATTAGGCACTTGACTGAGGTGCCCTCTGACACCTCTCCTGTGGTCAAATGAACAGTGGTCATTTGGCCACAGTTAACCTTGACAAGTTAGACAAGTTAGACAAACCTTATGCAAGCACCAGTAGAGGCCTAGCTTGCATTACAAAATCAGGGGAAGTGCTCAACTGGATGTAAAGTTGTGTCGTGAACCATACAACAGTTTTGGAGTTCCATCTGCAGACCTCATGAAATCCCAGAGGATTGTCTCTTTAGAACCATATTGCTCTTAGTGGTAGAGATCCAGAAGGGGTTGTGGAGACTAGCCCAAATGTTGCATTAGGAGCAGGACAAGACGTAGTGCAGACCATCAGTGCGAGGAAAAACAGGTTAAGCAAAGGACATGTAAGAAGCACACACAGCCTCAAATGTCTCTACACCAATGCACAGAGCATGGGGAACAAACAAGAGGAGCTGGAACTCCTAATACAGCAAAATAAATATGACATAATTGACATCACTGAAACATGGTGGGATGAGACGTATGATTGGAATGTAGTCATTGGAGGGTATAACCTGTTTCAAAGGAATAGGACAAGTAAGAAAGGAGGAGGTGTAGCTTTATATATTAAGGACATTTATACTGCTGAAGAAATACAAGATAAACAGCAGAGGAACCATGTTGAGAGTATTTGGGTGAAAATCAGGGGTGAAAAAACCAGGAACTTAGACCCCCAAGCCAGCCGGAGGAGTGGGATGATGTCTTCTTTGAGCAGATGGCCACACAGTCAAAAGGGAGAGATGTAGTACTAATGTGAGATTTTAACTATCCTGATATATGCTGGCAATCCAACTCAGCTAAGAATGCAAGGTCTAACAAATTCCTTACTGCCCTTGCATGGCCAAGAATGTAGAGGAGGCAACAAGAGGCAAAACCATTTTAGATCTGGTCATAACCAATAAGGAGGACCCTCGTAAATGGGGTCGAAGTGGTAGGATCATTAGGTAAAAGTGACCATGCCCTCTTGGAATTTGTTATACAGTTGGAAGGTGAAGCTAAGCATAGTCAGACAAGAATCCTGGACTTTAAGAAAGCCAATTTTTGTAAACTTATGGAATTGTTGGCTGTGATTCCATGGACCGACACACTGAAAGAGAATGGAGTCCAAGATGGATGGGAGTTCCTTAAAAGCAAGATATTAAAGGCACAATTTAAAACTGTTCCAACAAGAAGAAAATATAGGAGAGGTCTAAAGAAACCGCAATGGTTTACTAAAGAGCTTTCAACTCAGCTAACTATAAAGAAAAACAAGTACAAGGAATGGAAAAATGGGAAATGCACCAAAGAGGAATATAAGGAAACAGCTAATATATGCAGGGGGATGGTAAAAAAAGCTAAAGCGCAAAACGAACTTAGACTTGCCAGAGACATTAAAGATAATAAAAAGGGTTTCTTTAGTTATGTCCGCAGCAAAAGGAAAAATAAGGAAATGATAGGCTCTCTGCGTGGCGATAATAACCAGTTACTAACAGGAGACAAGGAAAAGGCAGAACTATTCAACACCTTCTTTGCCTCTGTTTTCTCCAAAAAGGAAGAAAGAGATCAACTGGGACAAAGACTAGATGAGGTAGGATGAGAATTACAACATAGAATAGGTAGAGAGCTGGTACAGGAGCACCTGGAAACATTAAATGAATTTAAGTCTCCTGGGCCAGATGAATTACACCCAAGGATATTAAAAGAACTGGCAGAAGTAATTTCAGAACCATTGGCAATAATATTTGAGAAGTCCTGGAGGACAGGGGAAGTCCCCATCGACTGGAGGAGGGCTAATATTGTCCCCATCTTCAAAAAGGGAAAAAAAGAGGACCCAAATAATTACCGGCCAGACAGCTTGGCTTCAATTCCTGGAAAGATCCTAGAGCAGATTATTAAACAGGCAGTCTGCAAATATTTAAAAAACAATACTGTCATTACAAGAGGTCAACACGGGTTTCTTAAAAACAAGTCATGCCAGACTAATATGATCTCTTTCTTTGATAGAATTACAGGCCTAGTGGATGAGGGGAATGCTGTGGATATTGTTTATCTGGACTTTAGTAAGGCCTTTGATAAGGTTCCCCTTGGTATTCTTGCTAAGAAGTTAGTAGAAAGTGGGATAGGTAGTGCTACTATTAGGTGGATTTGTAATTGGTTGACTAATCGCACCCAAAGGGTGACCATAAATGTCCTCTCTTCAGCTTGGAGAGATGTGACCAGTGGGGTGCCCAAGGGTTCTGTTCTGGGTCCAGTGCTGTTCAATATCTTTATTAATGACTTGGAGGAAGGAATAGAGAGTATGCTAATTAAATTTGCAGATGATACCAAATTGGGAGGGGCTACTAATTCCCCATAGAATAGGATGAAAATCCAAAAAGACCTTGACAGATTAGAGTGCTGGGCCAAAGCTAATGGAATGGATTTCAACAGAGGGAAATGTAGGGTACTACATTTAGGTAAAAAAAATGAATTGCACAAATATAAGATGGGGGATACTTGGCTGGAGGATAGTACCTGTGAAAGGGATCTGGAGGTCTTGGTGGACCACAAATTGAACATGAGTCAGCAGTGTGATGCGGCGGCCAGGAAAGCCAATGTGATTCTTGGTTGTATCAACAGAACCATAGTGTCTAGATCAAGGGAAGTGATAGTACCATCTATTCTGCTCTTGTCAGACCCCACCTGGAGTACTGTGTCCAGTTCTGTGCACCTCAATTTAAAAAGGATGTTGACAACCTCGAGCGGTTGCAGAGGAGAGCGACCAGGATGGTTGAGGGTCTGGAGGAAATGTCTTATGAGGAACGGCTTAGGGAACTGGGAATGTTTAGCCTCTCTAAAAGAAGGCTGAGGGGGGATATGATAGCTATGTTTAAATATTTGAAAGGATGTCATATTGAAGAGGGAACAGGTTTGTTTTCAATTGCTTCAGAGACGAGGACTCGGGGCAATGGTTTCAAACTACAGGAAAAGAGATTCCATTTGAACATTAGGAAGAACTTCATGACAGTTAGAGCTATTCGGCAGTGGAAGATGTTGCCACGGAGGGTGGTTGAGTCTCCTTCTTTGGAGGTGTTTAAGCAGAGGGTGGATGGCCATCTGTCGAAAATATTGTGATGGGGGTTCCTGCATGGCAGGGGGTTGGACTAGATGGCCCTTGAGGTCTCTTCCAACTCTATGATTCTATGATTGTATGATTCTATGGCCAATGATGGTTTGCGTTGTGGACTCCATGGCTTGGATTCCAGATAGTGTTATACACTGTACAAATCAGAAGGCATTTAGAGAGGTATATAGGCACCTTCCCCTGCAATCCTTTTAATCAGGGAAAGCTATCCAGGATTTCCATCATCATTCATTCTTAGCCCTATCTAAAGATCCCCAACAGGACATTAACTCTAGGTACTGTGATATCCTTTTCCCTTCAATTGGGTCTTAATTGGATATACGTAGTGGGACATTTTTAACCCCTCCCCCCCCAAAAAAAAACCTTTCTTCCCCACCCCCTAGTGGAGAGCATGTGTTTTTGCATTAACCTCCTAATTCTAACCTATCTCTGGCCAATCAGGAGCTCTATGCTTCGAAGAGCCAATAGAGAGATGATGGTTGTAAGCAAAAGGGAGGTGCCCATACCATGCAGCTCTTTGTTTGAATTGGCCTGTAAAGTCCAGCCCCTTCAGACCAGGCTGCCCTGTGCCTTCCAAGAAGAATCCTGGCACCCATCTTGCCAAGTGAACTTTTAAGAACTCTCTCCTGGCAAATCACATCCCTTGCCATGTTTGGACTTTTATACCTGCTTTGAAAAAGAGAGCTTGTTCTCAAAATCTCAGCAACTTTTTTTTAATTTTTCTACTAGCAGCCTATGAAGGCATCACCCATAGTCTAGTTCCAATACTCTTTGATTATCATCCAGTCCCTCCTTAACATCTAAACTAAAACAAATCCAAAATATTTCTGGTTGTATGAACCAAGTCCATTTCTTCTACAGAAAGAAAGATTTGGACCTGAGGAGAAACATACTGGGGAAGGGCTATACCACTGTTTCCACACTATAGAACAAGCAGCAGGACCGGCCCTGCATATATCTGTTGCTGTAAGTGGGCCCATTTACAAACATGAGAGAAAAACAACCATGAGATGTGCCATCTGTTGGATTATCGCTTTGCCCAATCCTTGGAGATTTAATCCAAGAACATCTGGGGACCCAAGGATGGGAACTGCTGGGTGGGAACCTGATGGATAGAGGCCCCGGTGCATTGGTAATAAATCATTGTGCTGTCAAGTCAGAACTGGCTTCTAGGGACCTTAAAAGGGGTTTCAAGGTGAGATATATAAAGCATATCAGGTCCAACCCCCAAGTGAGTTTCCATGATGTAGCAGCAATTTAAAGGCTGGCCTCCTAAGTCCTAATTAGAGATGGGCACGAACTGAAAAAAACGGTGATTCGTTTTGGTTTGTTTTGTTTTAGGGTTTGGTTCATTTTGTTTCATTTTTAACAAAAAAAAATTGAAAAAATTGTTTCATTGGTTCATTGATTCATTATTGGTCATCTAATATTGAAAGTATTATTAAGAAAGCACAACAAAGAATGTTTTTTCTGTGTCAACTTAGGAAGTTTAGACTGCCAAAATAACTGTTGATTCAATTCTATAGAGGTGTTATTGAATCTATTATCTGTTCCTCTATAACTGTCTGGTTTAGCTCTGCGACTAAGCATGACAGATATAGACTTCAAAGGATAATTGGAACTGCAGAAAAAATTATTGCTACTAATCTGCCATCTATTGTGGAATTGTATACCACACGAGCTAAAAAGAGGGCGATGAAAATATATACAGATTCCACACATCCTGGACATAATCTGTTTCAATTGTTACCCTCAGGGCGACGTTTTAAGGCATTGCATACTAGGACAACTAGGTATAGAGATAGTTTCTTTCCAAGTGCTATCAAACTGTTGAATAATTAATTTTTACATTTCTTCTTCCTGTTTAAATAATAGGTTATATTGTAGTATTGTACTGTGTTTTTATTGTTGACTATATGATTCTTATATTTCCTTTTATATAGAGAGAGCATTTTTACCAAAATAAACTCTGGGTGTGTCTAACCACACTTGGCCAATAAGAGTATTCTATTCTATCCTTCTATTCTATTCATTTTTGCCTGCTTTGCACAAATTAATCAATTTGACAGTGCGCGGGTGGGAAAAAACAATTTTTTTAAAAAAAAAACACAGACTTTGGCAACAACTGCACAAGTTGGACTGGCAGCATCCTCATCCTCATCCACATCCACATCATCATCATCATCTTCTTTTTCAATCATCCTTACTGGGCGGCGGTGGCAGCGGCAGTTTTGGCGGGGCTATCCTGCCCCCCTGGCAGGGGCTTTTTGATGCGGTGGCTTGGGGCCGGTCGGCTTTTTTTTCTTCTGGTCACCCCTCCCTGGAGCCAGGAAGAGCAAACCTGCAGGACCAGCAACAGGTAGGAGACATCTCCAGAGCCGCCATTAATGAACTGAACTGAACCCAACCAATTTTTTTTTGTTCAGTTCGGTTCCTTCTAAATCCACTCTGGGGTTTGTTATTTGTTTCATTATGTAACAAAATGAATAACAAATAACAAAACAAACAACAAGTTCATTTCGTGCCCATCTCTAGTCCTAATCCATTGCTCTGTCCACTACACTACAGTAGGTACCCACTGATAAATTACATGGAAGCATTTTTTTAAAAGTCTATTTGAAAAAAACAATAACGCCACAAAAGAAAACACACACACACACACACACACACACACACACACACACACACACACACACACACACACACACACACACACATGGATTAGACTCCCAACTTCACGTGAATAGAAGAGACATCATGGCACGCTGGCAGAATGAAGAAAATAAGTTTATTAAGTTGACTTTAGTAAACGACTCAGGGATCTGTATGAAGCTCCTTGAGCTATGTCAACATTTTCTTGAAAGATATCAGAGATTATTTGATGTTTACTTTTTTAAGTACGGCATTTGTAAGTTTTTTTAAAAAATGCCAAAGAGCATTTTATTACATTTTAAAATGTAATTCCTGATCCCAAGGTGCTGTCTATATAAATCTCAGCAAACCTACAAAATCTCTATCTATATTAGATCAGCAAATCCTCTCAGCCCTGTGCTGGGCAGTGTGGTACAAATAAGAGGCAGAAGTGAAATTCCTTGGTAATAAAACTTCTGAGCCTTGACAAGTGTAAGGGAATGCCATTTCATGCAATGATGCCTAAGATTTCATATCTCACTGTTCTTTATTCTATCTGTTCTGTTCTTCTTCCCCTTAACCTCAGTTTCTTAACGGTACAGCACATCACGATCTTGAGGAATGGAAAGGTGGCTTGGGAGAAAAATATATTGCAAAAAAAAGGGGGGAAAGGAGGGGAATTTAGGTCCACAGGTAGGTTGACATGGATTCCCAGAATAAGCATTTAATTCCTAAACACACGTGTGTCCATTCCAGGTGTTGAAAATCAGGTGGACATTGCAACAAATGCAAGGATAATGTCAATCCTACAAGTATGTCCTCATAAATATTTGAAAATATATGTCTACTTATTTCAGAAATCAGATTTTGATAGCAATCCACAGTTTGGGCTAGAGTTTCAGAATGTGTCAGAAATGCAGCCCAGAGTGATCGGTGCTCCTTCAAATTTGGTGGGTGCTTCAGATCCTCCCTGGTTTGAGGATCTGGATTTCTGGCTACTCACTGATAGTTAAAATGGCTAGAGCTTTTTAAAGTTTTGCACCAATGTGCATCAGACCTGGTGGGGTGATAGCGCAAAACTAGATCTTCCAGATTTCAGACAGCTAACTTCAGGGTTCTGCATACTATGATGAAAACTAACATCAGTCAAGGGAAGATTGAGAATATACTACTCCCATCAGACTACTTCCATTGCTGTCTTCACCGGATCATCGGAAGAAGACAGCACCTTCTAAGCATGGAGGCTGCAGTGCACACTTGCTCAAATATCTAAAAAATCAGATGCCTTTAAAGTTACAGGGGAAGAAGCTTGATCAGAGGGTTAATGCATTGCCCTCTTCATATTTTGCTTTCAATCATTTATGTAAATACTTGACTGAACATCATGTCTTTATCTGAATATAATACAAATGAGCAGAAAGAAAGAGTGGGGGTGGGGTTGAATAATGCATATGATGTCAAAATATAAACACATGGCTCCATATTTGTCTTTGGAACATGTTTTCCAGTGTCAAACAGTGATTCTTATCTTTGGGTAATGCAAGCATCCTGCAAGTCCCCAAAGCCTCTGCCACTAGCTGTGTCGGCAAAGATTCCTGGGGGTTGTATTGAAAAAAACACCCAAAGGTGGGAACCATTGATGTAGAGGAATGTATCTCTTGTATACATTTTCCAAGCTGAGATAAAGTAATGGGGCTTTGGGAAAATACACTACAGTCACCCCCCGCCATTTTGCGGTTCAGGTACTGCAGTCCCACTACATCGTGGAATTGCAGTACCTGCTCCTCAGGGCGGGGTGGGGGGGCGGCGTGGGGTGATCGGGTCACTCCACGCGGCCCAACCAGGCTCCCCCGAGAAGCCTCCGGGCGGCATGGGGGGTGGTGTGGGGTGATCAGTCACTCCGCGCCGCCCAACCAAGTTCCCCCGAGAAGCCTCGGGGCAGTGTGGGGGGTGGCGTGGAGCGATAGGGTCACTCCACGCCGCCCAACCAGGCTCCCCTGAGAAGCCTCGGGGCAGTGTGGGGGGCGGTAGGGAGCGATCGGGTCACTCTGTGCCGCCCAACCAGGCTCCCCCGAGAAGCCTTGGGGCGGCGGGGGTGGGCGGCGGAGGTAGGATCCCGCAACACCGCCTGCACATGCCGCCCCAAGACTTCTAGGACAGGTGCGCAATCGCCCCCCGCCCCCAGGCCCCACCCCACCCGCTTCTGCATATCACAGATTTTCATGCATCCACAATCAGCAGGGGGTTACTGTAGCATGCTATCCGGCACTCTCTAGTGGTCAGTTCTGGTAAGGCATGTTAAATATTTTTTCTGGGTACCCCCTTTACTATACTATATATTTGCCATTCACTATTATCTACAGAGCTCAGTACCTGCAAGGGGGCATGGAACCAATCCCCCATAGATATGGGGCTCCTACCGAAATGTCAGATAAATCCCACGATCCCCAAATTTCATTTTGCTTATTAAAGACATAGTTCCATCACTTATTGATTCGGATTAGTTCAACTGACCTACATGATGTAACTGAAGACTTTATTCCAGCCACTTCCTTTCTACATCAAGAATATTTTTGTTTTCTTGGAAATGGGGTTGTTGTTGTTGTTTCTTGCTGCTGCTGTTGTTGTTGTTTTTTTATTATTATTATTATTATTATTATTATTATTATTATTATTATTATTATTATTATTATTATTATTATTATTAGTAATAGTAGTAGTAGTAGTAGTAGTAGTAGTAGTAGTAGTAGTAGTAGTAGTAGTAGTAGTAGAATGCTGTCCAGTTCATTCTGGATGTGCCATACCTCCGAGGGTATTTGTGCCCCTCAAAGTTAAATTTAAAACAAGAATGGAAGCTCAGGGTGAGTGATCCCAGATAAATGGGAGGAAATGGCCCATTCTTTCCACTAGACTCAGTTTGGTACATCAATGAGTAGTGCAGAGAAGCTCTAGGTTTCCTCTTGGATATCAGCCACATCCCAGAGTTCTCCTAGTCCTCTCTGGAGATGCCATAGATTGAACCTCTTTGTTCTTTCAATGTTTGATGACCCAGGAGTTATAAATACCAGTAGCTTCAACAGCTATTTAATAGCTTTCAATACACACATTGATTTAAAACATCAAGACCTCAAAACAGAGTGGAAACATAGATGGAAGCAAAATTGCCCTTCATTCTTTCTCCATGAATTTGGTAATTCATGATTAAGATGCTTTTAGTAGCTTCCTTCAACGGGAAGGCCACGTTTCTGAGTACTACAGTCAGAGCAATAAAATAAAATAAAATAAAATAATACGGTTGCCTGTAAAACAGTGGCCACTTCTCTGGACTTGGGACTACGGCAAACAACTAGCCTCCCTTCACTCTGGAGCTCTCTCCCACAGAGCGGTCAAAATGAATTTTGTTTGAAATGCATCCTGTTTCTTAATTGTGAACACGTTGAAAAATGCCTCTTGTTTTCTGCGGCTGTCTCTGATTCAAACTGGTGACCTTAGCAAAGTAGCAACACGTGTTTATTGTTAGAGGAAGGGGGGGAGAGAATGGAGGGATCGTCTATCGTTGGGATGAAAGACAGAGACAAAATCTCCAATCTGTAATGCAGATTTATTAACAGTCATTCACTGGTTTCCACTGAAATACTCTTCACATAACCTTGAATTTATTAAGTAGTCCTTAAGGTGCATTTTGAAGACAGATAATGAGTTCAGGGAATAGGCTTATCTACATCAAGCTAATCTTTAACAGCTTGGAAAGGAACTTGGAGAAACATCTTCCACTTCAAGTGGAATTGTAGCCATGTTTAGAAAATATATTAACTTTAAAAAAAAAAAAAAAAAAAAAAAAAAAAAGAAAACTTTGCATCACAACATTATTATCTTGTAATAAAAAGAGTTTGTAACACACCAAGCTCTTTTTTTATAAGTTGGTATGTAAAAATGAAGATGAGAAAGAAAGAAACGGGAAAAATCAACTAGATTTTGATGGGGTTAATTTTCGTGCACTCACCGCAATAGAAAGATGGTGACTACAATAATCCAAAATTTCAAAGGAACTACAGTGGTACCTTGTATAAAGGAATTAATTTGTTCCAAATTAAATTCTGGTAAGCAAATTTTCCTTTGTACAAATTTCCCATAGGAATGCATTGAAAACAGAGTAATCCCTAATCGCGACCATTTTTATGTTGTACGGATTCGCCCCATAGGCGATTCTGTTAAGAAAATTTCCCCTATCTCCAGAATTTTTTATGTTGTACAGATTTTGTGTTATACAAACCATTTGTTATACGAGGGTCCACTATAGTTACAAATAACTGCCTACTTACACTTTATTTATTTTCCTAGTTTAAAAAGATGTAACTAAGTAACATTACAAATGTAATTCAGTGAGGGGCTAACTTTAGTTCTTTTGCAACAGTGGTTTGATCACAAGTAGCATTTCCTTCCACAATATTTAAGCAACATGCAAATGTACCAGCAATTTTTTTTGTTACTTTTAGAGACATTAGGGGTTAAATGACAAGAGAAGAATATAATAAAAATTATCAGCTTGTTTTCCAACATTGAGGAAACAGAGCAAAGAGAATGGATAATAAGTTTTCTATTATGAGCCAGTGCTTTCTAGTGTTCAGATTTGTTTTTTTTAAAAAAATAATTAAAAATAAGTAGCTCTCAGAGATGTAGCCATGTTTGTCTGCTTCAGTAAAAGAAAAAGGAGAGAACAGAAAGGAAAAGAAAACAGCATTGTGATAGCTTTAAGATAAAAACATCGTATTTTAGAGAGCGAGTTTAATGCACTGAAAATCTGCTTCTTCAGACACATGGAACTGTTCCTTCCTTTCTGAGGGACACAACTTAGGGTTGGGCATGAATCATCAGTTCGGTGGTTCGTGCTGGTTTGTCTGTGGATTTAACAAGTGTTCCAAGATTCCAGGCCCCACCTCTTTCATCAGGCATCCACTTACAGGCAGTGCTCAGAGGAGGCAGGGCAGAGAAACCAGGGTTCCAGAGGAAGTGGAGTTCAGAGCCACAGAAAAACTTTTTAACAAACTGGCTTGAATCACCGAACCAGCCACTTGAGAGATCAAACTGTAATGGACACAACCTCACTTTGAGATATTTGCTGTTTTTAAAAGTGCCATGGTGCTTTGTTTCAATTTCTGTTTACCCCCCTCTAAAATTAAGGCATTTACTTATTTCTGGAAAAGTTACTTCAGTCTGCAGCTATAGTAGCAAACATCTTTGATGGTGCTGTTTGACAATTGATTTCTTTTTGGAAGTAACTTTTAAAATTCTGGCTGAAATAAAACATAAAAACATAAAAAATAACAGGACTGATCAAACTATTGGGATTTGTTATGTCAGCAGTTTTCCATTGACTTCATGGGTCTATCTCAGCAGGGACTAACATTTGGGGTTCGTCCATGATATAGTGGATGTATTGGAACAACGCCCATCTGCACTCTCCATTGGACAAACAGGACAATTTCTAAGAAAACCCATCAATGGACACAAGTTTGACATAAGAAACCACAATACACAGAAACCTGTCTCAAACCATTTCAGTCTAACAAGCCACTCCTTGAAGGATTTGAAGATCACCATCTTGGAACAGAATCATTACATATCAAGAATACAAAGAGAAACAGGATAGATGAAATTCATATGCATAATGGTCACACACACAGGAATGGATTAAACATAAGCCAAGGTTTCTTGAGACATTATCAAATGTAATATTATTATATTGCTACTTTTTTGGGGGGGGTGGAAATTCATCTCCCACTAACAGGTAGAAACTTTGCCACTCCCCCCTCTCTTCCAACCCCCTCTCACCCTGCTCTGAACTGGTGTCTGTTTTTTACCACATGGCCATAAAACAGCACCTGCATATCAACAATCTGCCTTCAAAACCAACTCCCCTCTTCCTCTCCCCTTCCCCTATCTCCCCTTCCCCTATCCACCCCAGCTCTGTCTCTATGGGAATTTACAACTGGACTTACATGCAAATACGCCTACATACAACAGCCAATGAATATTTGGTATGAAACATACATTCCATTACATATTATATTGTACACCTCATTCTGCTGCTATATGTCTGAAGAAGTGGACATATCCGCGAAACGTTACATTAAAATATGAAAGTTAGTCTTTAAGGTGCCACATTTTTTGTCTTTTGTATCTCTTGTTTTGTTTTATTTTTCTGAGATTTCTTCCTGAGGCTTCCTATGTGAAGGATGAGCATTAACTATACATATCTGTGAATTTGGATATAACTGTGGAGACAGAGGCTGGGAGTTTGGTTCTCCACTGTGGTGGCCTATGAGTAGAGGCAGCCTGTGTGACCTTGGATGAGCTGCACATTCCTAGGATGCATGCCAGAAGAAAGAAGTAGTCAACCACATCTGTATATATCTAAAACCCTGGAAAGGTTCACCATAGGTCAGAGTTAACTTGATGGCACATAGTACACGTATCATTAGTAAAATGGGTGAAATTAGTCACACCTCTAACTGGCCATTTTTGCTGCCCTATTGGTTAAGCGTGGAGCCAATGAGAGGCATATATGAAGGAAAAGGAATGAGAAATAGAGATGGGCACAAATTAAAAAGTGAACTGCAAAATTCATTCAAAAATCACTAATTTCTTGATTTGTTTTCATATGCATTTATACCCCCTAACGAATACGAATTGATTATTTTTTTTAGCAAATTTTAATTCATACATTTGTTGGGCTAGCAAAATGTCCCCAAGGCATCTAGAGACACCAAGATTGTTGGAAGCTTCCTCTGACTAGGATCTACAATCCCTCCAAGTTTGAGGAAGATTGAATTTCTGGTTTCCAGGTTATGCAGCCCCTACGAAAGCTCTCCCCAAGTACCTAGAGACTCCAAGCATGCAGAAACGCTTCCTCTAACTCTCCTCTACAATTCCTCAAAGACTGGAGTTCCCAAAGCCAGTTGCTAAAAGGCAATTCTCTTGGTTACACCCTCCCCCATTTATGGGTGTATACCTCAAATGTCTGAAATCCAATCTTCACCAAACGTTTAGGGCTTGTAGAAAAGATTTAGGAGCTCCAGGACTTTTATCTTCCAAAATAACTTGACAAAAGTTAAAAGTTAAAATACTGAAACAATTGGGCATGTTTAGCCTAGAGAAAAGAAGATTGAGGGGCAATATGATATCATTTCTCAAATATTTGAAGGGTTGTCATACAGAGGAGGAGCAGGATCTGCTCTCAATTATTTATTTATTTATTTATTTATTTATTTATTAACCACCTGACTTTCCCTCAGGAACCCTGGGCAGTATACAACAGATTACAATGAAACAAGCTATCCAAAAGAAAACAAACCCGAACAATAAAATCAAATAAAACACAAAAAGAATGATAATAATAATAAAAAAAACTGCAGCCATACCACAAATACTGAGTCCGGAAAGAAAGGGCCGGGACAAATAATACAAACCCACTGACAACAAACCATTGTGCACTCAGCGATCCCCAAAGCTTTCCCTAAAGAGCCAGGTCTTTAGGACATGCCACCATGGGCGCAAGTAACGAGGGAAAACTTCCTAACTGTTCGAGCACTGCAAAAATGGACCCAACACTGGAGTCATTCAAAAGGAATTTAGACAACCGCCTGCAGATCTCCTTTGATTTGTATTCCTTCCTGGAGCGAGGGGTGGGGCTTGATGTCCTTATAAGACTCCTTCCAACTTCACTATTCTACAATTCTACAAATCTATGAAAAGTGGACTTGCTCTTTGAAACTACTTTCCCCCTTTTCTATGCAGTTTTGTGAACAATTTATTGGAAAATGTGCAGTTTTTGTCTTAGGAGAATTTTTTTTCCAACTGAGATTTATATTACAAACTCAGTTTGAGAGAGAGAACAGGATAGCAAAATTCCAAAATGCTTTGGAATGTATATTCTCAAAGGCTTTCAGAGCTGGGATCTGATAGATGTTGTGAGTTTTTTGGGCTGTTTGGCCATGTTCTGGAAGTTTTTCCCCTGATGTTTCACCAGTCTCAACAGGCATCTTCAGAGGACAAGGAGCTCATAGAACCTGGAGTTCTCTCTGTGATCTGGGATACCCTTGCATTCTGAAGAGGCTGGCCACAGAGACTAGCAAAAAGTCAGGAAGAAGAACATCCAGAACATGGCCAAACAACCCAAAAACTTCACAACAGCTTTGAAATCTGCTTTGATATTCCTGCATTGAGCAGAAGGTTGACTCCATGATCCAATGGTTAGCTGAAGAAGGATGAAAAATTGTTAAAATTGTTATGCCCGGCTTCTCAAACCCAAGACTCCTTCTTTAATGGCTTTCTAGAAGAATTTGCAAGACTTCTTTCATTAACACAATATCTTGAACATTTTCCTAGAAGGTCATTAAAGAAACAGCCTTGGTTTTGAGTAGTCGGGCATAGCAAACATGTCATTCTTTAGTTTAATAAGAGAGAAAGCATTGTAAGGGAAAGGGGTGAGACTTTTTTGTGTTAACCAGCTTTTGAAAGGATGTGTAATCACCAGGCAAATCCTTACGTGGTCCTGGAGCTGGCGCTGGTTTTGAATCCCAGCTGCTGTTGTCACATGCCTGACATCCAAAACCATAAATTGGCTCCGGTTTGCTTGAACGGCTCCTGAACCTTTTCAGGGGTGGGGGAACCTTTTGATGAACCTGCTCCGGGTTTGGGAATGGGGGGGGGTTGGTTCAGAAGGCAATCATGAAAGGCAACACCAAAGTGAGGTTCAGTCATGGTGAACGACTGGCTGGGAAAAGTCAAATCGAGTGGGTGGGTTGAAGGGATATATTTCTAACTAGAGAACAAGGTCTAAAGTGCAGAGACATGAGCAAGATCGGGCTGCCTAAGGCTCAGCGGTAAAACCCAGAATTGATTTAATTTGATGGAGTTTTATACACATAGTTTAAACACTCAGAGGGAAGACCCTGAAGTTTTTTTTTTAAAGCCAATTGGTGAGAGCAGAGGGGAGGAAGGAAAGGTGTAAGGAGCTCCTCGACACTGCTGTTTTGATTTGACCAATATGTTCAAGGCATGAAGGATCCTACCTGCAAACACACCTTCCTTTCCTCCTTTTTGTCAATAGCGAACTTGTTTTACATAAGAACATAAGAACATAAGAAGAGCCATGCTGGATCAGGCCAAAGGCCCATCTAGTCCAGCTTCCTGTATCTCACAGCGGCTCCACCAGATGCGTTTGGGAGTGCATGAGACTAGATATCTGTCTCCTGATACCGCTCCCCTGCATCTGGCCCTTGAAGTACCCTGGTTTAAAGCCTGGAGATTACACCTCTCCATCATGGTTTGTAACCTGTGATGGACTTTTCCTCCAGGAATCTGTCCAATCCCCTTTTGAAGGCATCCAGGCCAGATGCCATCACCACATCCTGTGGCAGGGAGTTCCATAGACTTACAACGTGCTGGGTGAAAAAATATTTTCTTTGTCAGTTCTTACTCTCCCAGCCCTCAATTTGAGTGTATGTCCCCTAGTTCTGGTATTTTGGGAGAGAGAGAAGAGCTTCCCTCTATCCACTTTACTCATACCCTGCATTATTTTGTATGTCTCAATCATATCCCTCCTCAAGCGCCTTTTTTCCAGACTAAAGAGGCCCAAATGTTTTAGCCTTTCTTCATAAGGGAGGTGCCCCAGGCCAGTAATCATTTTAGTCACTCTCTTTTGCACCTTTTCCAGTTCCACTATGTCTTTCTGGAGATGCGGTGACCAGAATTGTACACAATACTCCAGGTGGGGCCTTACTATTGTTTTGTATAAAGGCATTATAACGTTCGCTGTTTTGTTTTCAATCCCCTTTTTGATAATCCCTAGCATGGAATTGGCCTTCTTCACCGCTGCCACACATTGGGGAGACACCTTCATGGAGCTGTCCACCAACACACCAAGATCTCTTTCCTGATCCGTCACGGATAACTCAGAGCCCATGAGTTGATAGATGAAGTTTGGATTTTTTGCCCCAATATGCATTACTTTACATTTAGTTACATTAAAACGCATTTGCCATTTCTCAGCCCATTCCCCCAGTTTGGAGAGATCCTTCTGGAGCGCTTCACAATCTTCTCTGGTTTTTACCACACGGAAAAGTTTTGTGTCATCTACAAACTTGGCCACATCACTGTTTATCCCTGTCTCCAGGTCATTTAGGAACAGATTGAAGCACGGGTCCCAGGACAGATCCCTGGGGCACACCGCTTTTCACTTCTCTCCATTGTGAAAATTTCCCATTGACACCTACTCTTTGTTTCCTGGATCTCAACCAGTTCTCAGTCCATAAGAGGACCTGCCCTCTTATCCCCTGACTGTGCAATTTTCTCAGCAGCCTTTGGTGAGGGACTGTGTCAAAAGCCTATTGAAAATCCAGATAGACTATATCCGCCGGTTCACCCAAATCCATGTGCCTGTTGAACTTTTCAAAAAATTCTAAAAGGTTTGTCAGACAAGATTTACCCTTACAGAAGCCATGCTGATTTTCTCTCAGCAAGGTTTGTTCTTTTATGTGTTTTAAGATTTTCTCTTGGATGAGGCTTTCCACCATCTTCCCTGGGACAGATGTAAGACTAACTGGCCTGTAGTTTCCCGAGTCCCCCCTCCTTCCTTTTTAAAAAATTGGTGTGACATCTGCTATCCTCCAGTCCTCCGGCACTGTGGCCGTTTTAAGAGACAAGCTGCATATAACCGTTAAGAGATCTGCAATTTCGTTTCTCAGTTCCCTAATAACTCTTGGGTGGATGCCATCTGGGCCCGGTGACTTGTTAATCCTCAATTTATCAATTAGTCCTAAAACCTCCTCTCTTTTAACCTGTATTGGATTTAATTCTTTAGTCAAGAGGGGCAGCTCAGGCAGCGGAATCCGCTCAAGGTCCTCTGTCGTGAAGACAGACGCAAAGAACTCATTCAATTTCTCTGCAATGTCCAAGTCCTCCTTAACCTCCCCTTTTCCTCCCTCACCATCCAGAGGGCCAACTGGTTCTCTGGCAGGTTTTCTACTTCTAACATATTTAAAGAAGCTTTTATTATTACCCTTTATATTGCTAGCCATGCGTTCCTCAAAATCTTTCTTTGCCTCCCTTATCATCTTCTTACATTTCTTTTGCCAGAGTTTGTGTTCCTTTTTATTTTCCTCATTTGGGGAGGATTTCCATTTACAGAAGGACCTCTCCTTGTGCTTTAGAGCCTCTCTAACTCCACTCGTTAACCATGCCGGTGTCCTCTTGGACTTAAATGAGCTCTTCTTTCTTTGTAGTATGCACTTGTGCTGGGCTTCTATTATTGTTGTTTTAAAGAGGCTCCATGCACTCTGAAGAGATTGGATTCTTCTAACCTTCCCCTTCAATTTCTCTCTAACTAGTTTCCTCATCTGAGGGAAGTTTGCCCTTCGAAAATCAAGGGTTTTTATGTCTGATTTGGTTGACACTCTTCCTCCGACATGCATGGCAAAGGAAATTGCAGCATGGTCACTGTTCCCCAGAGGCTCAGTGACATTCACATCCCTGACCAGGTCCTGAGTATCGCACAGTATTAGATCCAGAGTTGCCTGTTCTCGGGTGGGCTCCATGACAAGTTGCTCTAAGGCACAGTCATTCAGCAAGTCGAGAAACCCAGTTTCTCTTTCTTGCCCGGAGCTTGCATTGACCCAGTCAATGTGAGGATAATTGAAGTCCCCCATGATTACTATCCTATCCCTCTTAGCCACCTCCATGATTTCTCTCCTCATTTCAAGGTCCCCCTCAAGTTTTTAATCTGGTGGACGATAGAATACTCCAACTATCACATCACTCCTGGGACCTGGTAGTTTAACCCAAAGTGATTCTATGGTGCAGTCAGACCCTCTGTTCATCTCCATTCTGCTGGATTTTACCCCTTCTTTGACATAGATGGCCACTCCTCCTCCAACCCGCCCCTCTCTATCCCTTCTATAGAGTTTATAGCCTGGGATTGCTGTATCCCACTGGTTCTCCTCATTCCACCAGGTTTCTGTTATGGCTATTATATCTATGTTATCCCTAGCTGCCAAATGTTCAAGTTCTCCCATCTTTGCTCGGAGGCTTCGAGCATTGGCGTAGAGCACCTGTACAGTGGGTCCCGCAACAACAGCTGCTGGCTTGTTCTTTTTCCCCGACAGCTTTTATTTTCAGTAGACAAACTGTCACATTCCGTTATTCTCCCAGTGCTAATACCTGCTATGTCTTCTCTATGTGATTCTCTACCCTGTCCAACCTCATTCCCCGAGGATGAGGTGTTCCGAACCGGATGCCACTCAGCTCTTGTCGGCTTTCCCCCAATGCTAATGGTTATCTGCCGGCAAGCTCTTGACCTGCTTGTAAACACTCCCCCCTTTGCCTTTTTTTTAAACACCAAAACCTTCAGGTCTTGGGCCTTTGCATGAACAACAAGAGATAAAGTGACCACAACTTAACCTGCTCTGGCCTGGAGTGCCCTCTGCTGCCCCTGAACCAAGCAACTTTCTAATCTGTGTCCTTCAGAAGGAAGCTGAGACCTTGCAGAGGTGGGCCCAACGCTGAAAGGGGGGGGGTCATTAGCCAGGAAGAAAAATCACATTCTTTTCTTTTTGCAATCTCCGTCATCTGTTCACAATAACTGAACTAAAATCTGCAGTGTGCACGTGTGTGTGTGTGATATGAAACAAAACTTCCAAAATCTTTCTCTTGAATTCTGTCCTACGACATGAAGACAAAAAAGCCTTTGAAATCTTACATTATAATAAATTGTAAACAACACCCCCATTGCACACAACGACTGACACACAATGAACTACACAACACTGAGGCAGAGATGGGTAGGAAATCCAGATGCCAGCTCTGAGACCCATACTTATTCTGGCAGCACAATCACTGGACCAAACATTGTGGCACACAATACCAAAGGTATGTTTACCTATTTTACTGCTGTTTATGCCAACGTTGGCCACAAATATCCAGCTGAACTTAACATAGGACAAATGACAGTCTCTACACAAAAGATGGACACAAATCAGACCTCAAGAATGGTGGCACACAGAAACCCATTTCACATCATTTTAATTTACTAGGACGTTCTACCCACAATCTGAAAGTGACTATTCTGGAAAAAGGAAACTACAGGATAAAAATCCAGAGAAAGACAGTGGAGATAAATTACTGTATAAAGGTAAAAAGGTAAAGGTTCCCCCCGCACATGCGTGCTAGTCGTGTCCGACTCTAGGGGCGGTGCTCGTCTCTGTATTTAAGCTGAAAGAGCCAGTGCTGTGCAAGTCCATGGCCATGTGGCCCACATGGGTGCAAGGAAACACTGTTTTTTTTTTACCTTCCCACCTTTTACGGCGGTACCTACTTGCATTTTACATGCTTTCAAACTGCTAGGTTGGCAGGAGCTGGGGTGAACAGCGGGAGCTCGCTCCACTGCGTGGCACCCGGGATTCGAACCACCGAGCTGCTGACTTTGAAGTCAACAGTTTTCGGAGCCTTAGTCCACTGAGCCACCACACCCCTAAAATACTGTATATGCACACGCTAAACAGTCATCTCAATTGACTCAATGTAAGCCAAGATTTTTATGGCATTACAAAATATGACTCTGACAATAATCATACTGCACTGTAAGATATATCCCAGATATCATCATCATCATCATCATCATCATCATCATCATCATCATCATCATCATCATCATCATCATCATCATCATCATGCAGGCAGGCACAACGGGGACCTGAACTCCCAACCTGTAACTTTGCAGCCAAATACTGTACATAAATCATGAGCTATCCAGTTTTTCTTCAAGGTGCTACAGCTTTTGTCTTTTTGATGTTTATCTTTATTCTGGTTTTGCCTAATATTTTTTCATAGAGGAGGATCACATGCCATTGAGTTGATTTTGACTTATGTTGACACTTTCCAGAGGTTTTGCACAGAGGGTCCTGAGTAGAGATGGGCATGAATCGGAAAAATGGCATTTCAGTTTTTCAGTTTTTGTTGAGGGGTCTGTTTTGGTTCATTTTCGTTTTTTCACAAATTTTTGAAAAAATTGTTTTTGTTTATTTGTTTTCTGTTTTTCATTTTTACCCACTTTTTGTGTGATTTTTAAAGCATTTCCGTGTGTGGGCATCCCCCAACGCCCCAGACCAGAGGGAAAACACACAAAAAAAAATTGATGCTGGCAGAGACACAGTATAGACTAGGTATGCACGGAGGCTGCAAAGGCAGCAGTGGGCGTTGCCCAGGGTGCAAGGCAGCCACAGAGTGAGTGCACTGCGGGGCAGGGGAGGGTACTCACCAAGAGGTACACAGCACGCACGCACAAAGGGAGGCTGAAGGACTGAAGCTAGAGAGAAATCTCTTCTTTCTCTCCCCTAAGAGCCAGGCTGCAGCCAGCAGGAACACAGAGACACACACCTGCCTGGCTGGCCTAAAGTGAAAATAACGAGTTGCAGAGACAGCAATCCCACCCTAACTCCCACCGGAGACTGCAAGGAGGACGGGGGCTGCCAGAGCTTTTTATGTCCTCTGTGGCTGCCAGACCTACCCAGTCTGCAACCTGGGCATGCTGTTGGTTGAAGTTGTCCAAGAATTTACATGATCCCATCACATGACTTGCCTCCATTTTGTGGCTGGCAACATACATTTTGTTATCCTTAAAGGGAAAATAAAAATACATCACGATGGGAGAAGACAAAAACAAACATTTTAAGGAACCCAAACCCCCTGGTAGGTATTATCAGACAGTATAAATAATTATCGCTGCATTTTTATGGATGTCCAGGGTGTTTTTTAACATTTAAAACAGCTCATTTCTAGACATGGGCATGACTCGGCGAAATTGTCATTTCCGTTTTCAATTATCATTTCCGTTACGTAACGGAAACGGTAACAATAATTAAGCCGTCAGAACTCGAACTCAAACCGAAAAAAGAAAAATTTGGTCGGGTTTTTCGTTTCTGTTTGTGGCATCGCGGCAATTGCGTAATGCAAAGCACAGAAAAGGTTTTTAAAAGATTTTTTTTTTTTAAAAAAAAAAGCCAACTCCCGGAGAAAAAAAGCAGGCGAAAATATGCCTGCCTGAGGCTTTGCCACCTACCAGAGGGGTGGTTTCTGGGGGGTCCCCGACCTTTCTCCCCCTCTTCTCCTGTCCTGGGCTGCTTGCACCAGGCTGGGGGGGTCATCCTCGTCATCTCGCCATGCCATGCGGTGGGGGGGGATCCAAAATGGCAGCCACAATTTTTCTTTTGAAATCGTGGTAAAAAAAAAAACACCAAATCACCACAGAAACATGTGAAATTTATTTATTTTAAATTCCTGAATTTTAATAGTAGCAGCAGTGGGTTTTTTATAGCAATAAAACGTCGTATGGATTTTTTTTTAATTTTATTTTTTTAGACCTGCCCATTTGGGCTGGGCATGGGATGGGACCATGCAAATTGTTTGAACCATTCCACCAATGGCATCGCCAGGTTTTTGACTGACACTTCTGGATGTCTCGGAGGGCATAAAAAGCCGAGGCACCTTCCAGAAATCGCAGTCGGGTGTATGGATGTGGTTGAGGGAGGAGGGCTGGCTGCTGGTGCTGGTGTGATCCGATCGAGATTGAGGAGGGAGGCTGGAGGCTTTAGGATTTAAGTTAGGCAGGCAGGGAGGGAATTGAATTTAGAAAATAATTTCTTTGATTCCCTGCAGCTTTGTCTGCTGAAGGGAATAGCAACTTATTCTTTATTTCTTCTCTGGCAGTTTGTGAGGATTTTTTTGTGATATTGGATAAAGGGGGAGGTTCGACTGGGAGTGGGAGGTGTGGATTTATTTTAAAAATATATAATATACTACCATTTATTTTCTATTTTCCCAACTTCAATTTGCTTGCACACACACACATTTGGGGTGCAAGCCAAGAACAGAACCTCTATCCTAAGTGATATACTAACTGCCCACTCGCCCATCCGCCCGTGCCGCCACCTGCCTGCGGCCCATGTCGCCGCCCGCCCACTCGCCCACCCGTGGCCGCCGCCCGCCCACTTGCCCACCCGCGGCCGCCACCCGCCTGCTTGCCTGCCCCCACCACCACCCCTGCCGCCTAGGGTGCAAAAACACCTAGCGCTGGCCCTGATTTCAGGACGCCCCTATGCTCTGGCAAGTCAAATCGCGTTAAATCACGGTGGAAACGACAAACGACAAACGGAAACAACAAATTTTTGAAAAATTTCACGACAAATGGAAACGACCCGAACTGGACCCGTTCTGACAAACGAAAACTCAAAACGTCATTTTTTCTGGTCGTGCCCATGTCTACTCATTTCATTGCGTGCCGCTATTAACAAAAAACAAAATGTAACGAACCTAATTTTCGTGGTTCTGTTCGGTTGTTCCAATTTCATTACAATGTTTGTTATTCATTTGTTACGTAACAAAATGAATAACGAATAACAGAAACGTAAAAAGTTTGTTTCGTGCCCCTCTCTAGTCCTGATAAGTGATCTACCTTCCCTTCTTCTTGTTGGCGCTTCTCCTGGGACACTCAGTGGAAATCACATTCCCGAACACTGGATCCACAGACAGATGCCTAATTCCCTGAATCATATAGATAGTGCCCCCTTTCACATAGGAAACTTTGCTGCCCAACCCTCAAACACTTCATGGGCTATATCTAAATGTCAGTCTACGCTAGGATTGTTGTTCAGTCCTTCAGTTTTGACCTACTCTTCAAGACCCCATGGACCAGAGCACGCCAGGCCCTCCTGTCTTCCACTGCCTCCCGGAGTTTGGTCAAATCCATGTTGGTTGCATTGATGGCACGATTCAACCATCTCATTATCTGCCGTCCCCTTTTCCTTTTCCTTTCAATCTTTCCCAACATCAGGGACTTTTCCAAGGAGTCCTCTCTCCTCACAGTGTCAGTTCTAGAAGGAGTTGTAAGTCTTCATTGAATTGGTCAGTATCAGCCTCTTCAGCATTGGTAGTTGGTTCATAAGCTTGGATTATTATGATGCATACTTCAAGGGCTGCCTTGGAATTGTACCAAAATCATTCTATCATTTTTGAGGTTGCATCCCAGCACAGCTTTTCCCACTCTTTTTTGACTATGAGAGCTGCTCCATTTCTTATATATGGGATTCTTGCCCACAGTAGTAAATGTGATAAACATCTGAATTGAATTCACCCATTCCCATCCATTTAAATGGATGGGAATTCATCCATTCCCATCCATTTAAGTCTGCTGATGCCTAAGATGTCAATGTTTATTCTTGCCATCTCATGTTTGACCACATCCAGCTTACCCTGGTTCATCGATCTCACATTCCAGGTTCCTATGCAGTATATTTCTTTGCAGCATTGGACTTTCCTTTCTCTTCCAGGCACGTCTGCCGCTGGACGTCTTTTCACCTTTGCTGAAAAGTAGCTTGCTTCGTTAGCTCAGGAGCTACTTGTCCTTGTCCTCTGCTCTTCCTCAGGAGAAAGTTGGATGCCTTCTGACCTGAGGGGCTCATCTTCCAGCATCATGTCTTTTAGCTTTTTGTTATTGGAGTTTTCTTGGCTGGGATACTAGAGTGGCTTGCCAGTTCCTACTCCAGGTGGACCACATTCAGTCAGACCTCTCCACTATGTCCTGTCTGTCTTGGGTGGCCCTGCAAGGCATAACTCATAGCTTCTCTGAGTTTCTCAAGCCACTTTGCCACAAGGCAGTGGTCCATGAAGATAATGCTTGGATAGACCCATCAAATAAAAGGAGCCTGCAGATCTGCTGCCTTAACAATCCTCCATTGACTCACTTACAGATTCATAGAATAATTGAGTTGGAAGGGACCTATACATTCATCAAGCCCAATCCCTTGTTAAATGCAGGACTCTAATCCAAAGTAGATCTGGTGGATGTGCTAGCTGGATATTACCAGAAGGAACCTCTTTCTGGCCAGATCATAAAACAAAAGGCCCAATCACCCCTTTACACTGTACATTTGGGGCCTTTCTCTGCCATTAAGAGAAGACCCTGGCTGATTCCTTATTGCATATCAATAAAATTGGATTTAGGATCAGGTGGTTGCATCTCTTCCTGACCTCTCGCCATAGTAAATTTACAGGGTAACAGATGGTTTCCCAGTTTTCTCTTGAATGCCTCCAGTGTTGGAGTGCTCACCACCTCCCATGGTCATTGGCTCCATTGCTGTACTGTTTGAACAGTTAAGACATTTTTCCTGACATTCCTCTGACATCTGGCTTCCTTCAACTTGAGCCCATTGTTCTGTGCCTTAATCAAGTACACCCTAATTTAGCCCAATAGCTTTCCTTGTTGTGCTTCTGAGTTTGATTTCAAAAAAAGAGCTTTAAACATTATTTTCCAGAAGTATTTGCACTCCCAACCCATGGCTCTGCAGCCAGATGCCTAACTCACTGAGCCAGCTGTGGAAACAGAGTGAGAGATGGCCACGAACCACCAGTTTGATGATTTGTGCTGTTGTGTCTTTCAGAGGAACAGGTTTTCAGGGGTTCACAGCCCTGCATTCTCCAGTGGGTATCCATTCAGATTCAGCACCCAGAGGACAGAGGGCAGGGGAGCCAGAGTGCTGTCTCTATATGGGATCCTGCCAGAGGAGGTGAGGCTGGCATGTCTGGGAACTGCCGAACACCTGTTCGTCCAAAGGACAAATCGGCAGGGACCTCCAAGCTGGTGGTTCCTGCCCATCTCTTAATATTTACTGTAGAACAGGCATGTCCAAACTTTGCCCCTCCAGATGTTTTGGACCACAACTCCCACAGTCCTTTGCCAGTGGAAATACAGGCTTTGAATTCTGGGAGTTGTGGTCCAAAACATCAGGAGGGCTGAATTTTGGACATGCCTGCTGTAGAACAATGAGTTCTAGAAGCTTGATTTTTTTTTTTTGCATGGTGGACTAAGCAGCACATTTTGATTCTGACAACATTAGAACTCCAGGCATTTCTTATCATGGAATGACAGTGAGAGCACAGGTTTTACACCTTGGTGCAATTTGTCTCATACCATGGGTGAGGTCATAACTGCAAGTAGCAGGCTCAGTACAGAGGAAGAAGTGGGGCATCTAAGAGTTTTCTGTGCTGGAAACAAATAAAGCATGTTCCACAGGGACCCTAAACAGATTCCCCGGGCTTCTTCCAGTATTGGAGCATATTTCACCATTATATTCATATTGTCAATAAGGAGACCTTTCCCTAGGAAATAGGGACTCTTCCTGTAAACATAATAATATTTGGATTGCAAAAAAAGAGTAGTAAATGTTAGACTGGGAGGGGGGGGATTAAATTGCTCATGTATTCCCTGGTCAGCAAAACTTACCCATTATTTTTTTTCTGCAGTGTGCTGAATCAGTAGTTTTGCTTATATTTTTTAAAGCAATGAATTTTGAGATTCATGAGGGTAGGGAAGGTAATCTTCATATTTATAAGGACAAGCTGTCAACTTGTTTTCCATAATTTATAAACTCTTTTTTAAAAGATGAAGAAGAGGGAGAAGCTTCCTTCCCTGCTGTAGAAATGGTAGGAATGGTCTGTTCGCTCAACAGCCCAAAAGCTTGGGGCATGATCCAGCCAGAGTTAAGCACTTCAAAGTGTCTTTAATGTCACTGGGGAGGTTAATCAGATGCCTCCACCTCTCCTGCAGAGATCAATGGGGCTTAAAAGTGGTTTTCCTTGGACAGATCATGCCCTTGGTTTCTGATTATACTCCCTTTCTTTGGTATTTATTTCTAAATGTAGATCTTGTTTTTCTGAACCCTATGAAAACATCTAGCATTTATAAAATGCAGTGATGAAAGTGCTAGAATTTAAAAGTCGAAAGAAAAACAATCCAGGAAAGATGAAATAATGGGAAAAGAAGACACAACATGAAAGACGTGTTAATTTACAGGTAACAAGTAAAACCCAAACTGTATGTTCTCTGCACAGCCTTCCTCAAAGCTGCTTTGTGGAAAAGTGGACGTGTGGTCCATGGAACGTTACATTAAGATAAGATGTGCAACATCCTCGATAGCTGGGCCCCCACAAATACAGGTTCTTTTGTGATAAGGCAGTTGGTGAAAACATCCCTGTTGGGTCCTCAATTCAAATCTTATTAGTCTGGTAAAAGCCTTTCTATGAGAAATTTCTAGATATTTTCAGAAGTGAATTTTGTTGTTGTTGTTGTTGTTGTTGTTGTTGTTGTTGTTGTTGTTGTTGTTGTCATTGTCATCATTGTCATCATTGTCATTGTCGTTGTCGTTGTTGCTGTCATCATCACCATCACCACCACCACCACCAGCATCATCATCTTTGGTGCATATAAAAACTTAAGGAGCAGGTATTTTTGTACAAATAATGATTCTGGATGGCCATTGTAAGAGGGATGCCTTGCAAAATCCTTTTCTCTCCCAGGGACTGAGAGAATGATAACTAAGCTTGAAAAGAATGATGAAAGCAGGATGATGGGAGTAAGAGGATGTGATATTCACTGCTCCTCGTTCCTGGGCATTCAACCGTGCAAATCATGGCCCCATTACCTTACGGATAACAATCTGACTACTTAAAAGCTGTTGTGGATGAAGTTTTAGTACAAAGTAGTATCACACTTAAAGGAAGGGAAGACGGTGAATGTGACAGGTTGGCTGAAGCCCAAGAGTCAGTTGCAACCAGAGTAGGCTCATTAAAGCAGAAGGGGATTTTGTGAGTCAATAAGCTCCACTGATTCCGTGGGCCTTCCCTAGTCGCAACATTCTACACTAGAGATGGGCACGACTTAGCGGTATTCCCGTTTCCGTTTCCGTTACTCGTATCCGTTACTCTACGGAAACGGTAACGGGAATTACTCCGCCAGAATTCGAGCTCGAACCGACGAACGAACAATTTGGTCTGATTTGTCGTGCTCGTTACTTGCATCGCGGCGATCGCGCAATGCCAAGCGGCACAGAAAAAAAGTTTTTAAAAGTTAAAAAAACCGATTCCCGGCCCTAAAAGTAGGCGAAAACTGTCTGAGGGCACCTACCAGGCCAGAAGGGTGTTTTACTTGGGGGGGGGCTCCCCGCCCCCCTCTCCTTGGCTATTGCTACTGCTGCGCTGCTGGTACCAGGCTGGGAGGGCGCATCCATTTGCCATGCAGTGCGGGGATCCAAAATGGCGACCGCAATATTTTTTTTAAAATCGTTGCCCAAAACCCCACCAAAGCACCACAGAAACATGCAAAAATTAGCTATTTTAAATGCTTGAATTTTTACAGTAGCAGCAGTGGGTTTTTCTTGCAAAGAAAAAGTCTCCATTGATTTTATTTTATTTTATTTTATTTTATTACACCATGCAAATTTTCCACCAATCGCATGGCCACTTGGCCAGGTTGACCACAGAGACTTCTGGGATGTGCCAATCAGGCATAAACAGCCCACTAATCGTAGCCCAAACCCGAACCCTAAGCCTAACCCATACGCCAGTACACTGTCCTTCTAAGTGGGTCAGAGAGGCACCCAGAGGTGCACCCCAATACTCACCCTAACCTCACCCGTAACTAGCCTAACCCTAGCCCTTGCACTAACCCATTTTAACCCTAAGCCAGATCTACTTGCATTGCACTACATGCAAGTACGTGAGACACAGTGGGTGCAAAGAGTCTGCCAGTCCGTCACTTGTGGCTCTGGCTGACTCCTGCAGCTCCCTCCAGGAGCCCGCTACCCCCCCAAACCAGTACTAACGACAACAAAAAAATGAAAAAACGAACCAACTAATTTTTGCGAAATTTCACGAAAAACGGAAACGAGCCGAAACGGACTGCCTCCGACACACGACAACTCGAAAATGTCATTTTCCCTAGTCGTGCCCATCTCTATTCTACACTGATTTCAGCTGTTACTTCATAAAACATTGTTTAATCCATACCTCTTAATAAAATTGGGAACCACAAATGTACCCCAGCCTTCAGGACTATGGTCAGCCTGGGGTACACCTGTCATTCTTTGGGACTTGTCTGTTTAAGATACTCTGCCGTCCCCTTTTCCTTTTGCCTTCAATCTTTCCCAACATCAGGGACTTTTCCAAGGAGTCCTCTCTCCTCATAAGGTGGCCAAAGAACTGGAGCCTCAGTTTCAAAATCTGTCCTTCCAGTGAACATTCGGGGTTGATTTCTTTCAGGATAGATAGGTTTGATCTCCTTGCAGTCCAGGGGACTCTCAAGACTCTCCTCCAGCACCACAGCTCAAAAGCATCAATTCTGCAGCGATCAGCCTTCTTTGTAGTCCAGCTCTCACTTCCATACATCACTACTGGAAAAACCATAGCTTTGACTATCCTGACCTTAGTTGGCAAAGTGATGTCTCTGCTCTTTAGGATGCTACCTAGGTTTGCCATTGCTTTCCTCCCAAGAAGCAGGTGTCTTTTAATTTCGTTGCTGCAGTCGCCATCTGCAGTGATCAAGGAGCCCAAGAAAATAAATTCTGTCATTGCCTCCATTTCTTCCCCTTCTGTTTGCCAGGAGGTGATGGGACCGGTGGCCATGATCTTAGTTTTTGGGGGCCTATAATTAGGATGGCCCAAATCCAGTTTTCACAAAACTTGGAGGGGAGCCAGCTGAAGACTCACTGTGAGTCTGGCATCTCCATTCTACTGCTCTTGGAATTCCCAAATCACATGAACCACAAAACAGCTCCTATTGCCTGAGAGTTCACAAAATTTTGTGGCTTTTCATTCATGAATTGCAATGCACCACGAACCATGACACATGGCCATTTCCCCAGTTCATGTCCATCTTGGTTCTTGATCTTGAAATCTGATTTGGTTTGGGAAGGCCTTTTAACAAAGGAGGCCTTTAAAAAGAGAACTGTCCTGCCAATAGAGAATGTACAGTGGTACCTTGTATAAAGGAATTAATTTGTTCCAAATGAAATTATGTTAAGCAAATTTTCCTTTATACAAATTTCCCATAGGAATGCATTGAAAACAGAGTGATCCCATTTTTATGTTGTACAGATTCACCCCATAGGCGATTATGTTAAGCAAATTTCCCCGATCTCCGGAATTTTTTATGTTGTACAAATTTTATGTCATACAAACCATTTGTTATACAAGGGTCCGCTGTACAATCATTCAGCCTAGTCTTTAGAGCAGTGCTGGCGAACCTATGGCACGGGTGCCAAAGGTGGCACTCGGCGCCCTTCCTGTGGGCACCTGACATCACCCCTTCAGAGCCACCTGTATTCAGGTTCAATTGCTATATTGGCACTTTGCGACAAATTAGTGGGTTTTGAATTGCAGTTTGGGCACTCGGTCTCTTAAAGGTTCACCATCACCGCTTTAGAGTTTGAGTGTAGAGACCGAACTTATGTTATAAATACAATCCAGTATACTAGAACTGCTTGAAAAGCAGGAAGTGGAGTTTTTTAAAAAAGCTAAAGTTTTTCCCCAGTCATGTGTGCTAGTCGTGTCCAACTAGGGGCGGTGCTCATCTCCGTTTTCAAGCCCAAGAGCCAGTGTTGTGCATGTCCGTGACCATGTGGCTGGCATGGCTGAATGCATTTCTGCACATTGAACGCTGTTTACCTTCCTGCTTTTTACGGCAGGACCTATTTGTCTACTTAGATTTACATGCTTTTAATCTGTAGGTTGGCAGGAGCTGGGGTTAACAGCAGGAACTCACTTCGCTGTGTGGCACCCAGGATTCGAACCACCAAGCTGCTGACTTTGCAGCGAACGGTTTCAGCACTCTAGCCCACTGAACCACTCTACCCATAGGGAATGGAGTATTGAAAACTAAAGCAGGCCTCTATTACCCTGTGTAGTACTGTGCTACTAACTCTGTCACACTTCAACTGCCTTTAAATCACACTTTTAAAAATCCTCAGGGTGGAAATATGAGCTACCTACTGAACAGAATGGATAGCACCAAGGTTTTAGCACATCTCTGTCTGCTTTTGGAGTGAGGCCTCTTTTAGCTACTCCCCCCCCCAACAAAACAGAGCAATTAAAACAGAAATCTCTCAACTGAAACCATTTCCATTCCCAACCAAATGTGAAAGTTTCTTCAATTGGTATAACTTAGAATTTTCTTATTACCATGTCACCACATTTAGACAGATACTGGAGGCCCAAGAGTCTTAAGATCACCACTCCAGGGAGGTTATCTAAAAGCGAAAGATAGAATATATTAGCTCTGCAGTTTAGATATCTGGCTTAGAGTTCAGTTCTTCACTGTATTTCCTTAAAGAGGGGTGGATTCAACCACCCATAGGGTCACTTCCACCTCTGCAGTTTTAAGAGTGTTACTGTTGTTATCACTGCCATTGTTGTTGTTGTTGTTGTTGTTGTTGTTGTTGTTGTTGTTGTTGTTGTTGTTGTTGTTGTTGTCATCGTCGTTGTCATCATTGTTGTTGTCATCAACATTGTCATTGTCATTGTCGTTGTTGTTGTTGTTGTTGTTGTTGTTGTTGTTGTTGTTGTTGTCCTCCTCCTCCTCTTCCTCATAGTTATTCCACGTAAAGGTTCCATGAGCACACAGAATCTACATCCTTCTTTGGGGAACTTTTAATTTCCAAGTGACAGACAGTCAACAACCCAAGCTTTCTTCCTCAGAACAAATGGCTCTTCACTCATAATCCTACTACATGCAATTGCAAAACCAATATTGAAAATAAACTCCATTTTCCTCCCACAACCTCCATTCTCATCCTTCCTTATATTGGCACATGATATTGCCCCCCCCCATCAAACAAACACCCAGAATAATTAGCTCAATCCCTCCGAGAGGGCAACAGAAATGTAGAATGATGTGGCATTTTGGGATCTCACATAAAATGTATTTTTAATCCCTCCTCAAGCAGGGGGAAGGCTCAATATGCACGATTTGTTCATTTGAGGATATTTGCTAAGGTTGGACACAAAATTCAGCAATCTTAAATAGCCTTGGTTTAAATAAAGACAATCATCCTTATGCTTTGTTGTTATGCTTAAATAAATATGACTGAAAGAGCTTACATTTTCCTGCATGTACTGTCAGCGATAGCATGCTCCTGTTGAGTTTTGGTAGGGCTTCATCATTTATAAAAGTAATATTGTTAGCATAATAATGATGTAGCGATGCAAATAATATTTGTATAACAGTGAGGAATTAGAGATGGGCATGAACTCCAGTCTGCGCTGGTTTGTCGAGCAACCAAACAAATGTTCAGTGCTTCCCAGCCCTGTTTCCTCTGCTGGGCAGCTCCGGAAGGAGGCAGGGCAGGGAAGCCGTGGTGCTGCCACTGATTTGGTGGGGCTGGGGAGTAGTGAACACATGTTTGGCTGCTAAACGAATTGGCATGAACAACCAAACTGCCAGTTCATGCACATCTCCATGAGGAATTTATCCACAGCTGGCCTTCTGCTGATCCATGCGTGGGACTCATTGCAATAGGGGAAAGCCCAATCTGTTTCCCCAGAGCTCTAAAATCACCCCCAAAAAACGTTTCCAACGTACTAAAAAAAGTCTTTGGAGCTGATGTTTGTGCTGTTTCAAGACCTCTGAGGGGACGAGCAGAGAGCCTGAGACTTGCAGAACTATGTCTTGTATCAATACACTGGATGCAAGCCCAAGAGATTACTGTGGATCAGTAGTTCTAGAGTAATGTGTTCAGTTCTGCTCACTTCAATTTAAAAATAACTTTGAACGGGTACAGAGGAGGGCGACCAGGAATGGTTTAAGGTCTGGAAGAAAGATCTTATGAGGAATGGCTTAGGGAGCTGGGAAAGTTTATTGTTACAAAAAGAAGACTGAGAGGGGATATGATAGCTATGTTTAAAAATTTGAAAGGATGTTATATTGAAGAGGGGACAGGTTTGTTTTCCATGGCTTCAGAGACTAGGACTCGGGGCAATGGTTTCAAACTGCAGGAAAAAAGATTCCTTTTTAACTTTAGGAAGAACTTCCTGATGGTTAGAGCTGGCCGGCAGTGGACTATGGAAGCCACAAAGGAGGGTGGTGGAGTCTTTAAGCAGAGGCTGGATGGCCCTCTGTTGGAAATACTGTGATGGGCGTTTCTGCATCACCGAGGGTTGGACTGAATGGTCTTTGAGGTTTCTTCCAGCTCTAGGATTCTAATGTGCTGAGTGAAGTTTTATTTTTAAAGCCCTGTGCATTAGTCTGCGTTGAACTGGGCTCCACAGGTCCAGAAAGAGGCAAACAGAGTTTGGAAAAGCTGCTCACTGAGAGTGAGTGAGTGAGTGAGTGAGTGAGTGAGTGAGTGAGTGAGAGAGAGAGAGAGAGAGAGAGAGAGAGAGAGAGAGAGAGAGAGAGAGAGAGAGAGAGAGAGAGAGAGAGAGAGAGAGAGAGAAGTTTTTAAAAAGTAACTTTACTAGCCTTTGGTGGTGCTAAAGCTTTACCAGCCTTTGGAGTGGGTGCGGAAAATGAAGGGTTTTTAAAACTTATTTTTTGCACCTACAGCTAATCGGCACATGGGGCGGCCAAAAAAATGTTTAAATATCCTCCGGTTTCCTGCACCCAGCACCTTGGGAGGGAACTGTGGGCGTTTCCCCATAGGAATGAATTGCTTCAATAAAAAACAAAATGGAATGGAATGAAAATTTATGTTTCATTTCATTTTGTTTTTATTTCAGGGGAGTTTGTTATTTGTTTTGTTACGTTGCGTAACAAAATGAATACCGAATAATGAATTGAATAAAAAAATCATTTCGTGCCCATCTCTAGTGGATAGACACACTAGTGTTAGCTATGATAACATCAAGAAAAAGGAAAAAGAAAAGGCAGATTGATACTCATTTTTATTCAGGTAACACCCAGGTTTCACTGAACTGATGCATTCATACATGTGCAGCCTGCTACATGTCATTGTGATGTTTCTGTCCTGAAGTTTTTAAAGCTGTCTTAGTACAGTTGGGTCCCAGGCCAATAATGATATGCTTCTTAACCATGAATTCACCATGAAACATGACAGCATGTATGAACATCAGATATTCAAACCGCAAAATGTGTAAAGCTATTTTTCTATAATTGGTCCCAGGGCAAGGGGTTGATCTCGCATATAAAAGCCTCCAGGTATACTCCTGGACAGCTTCTAATTAAAGAACCAAAAAGGAATTGAACTTGGGAGACTAAGATGTAAACCCTGCCTTTAAATAAAAAGGGATCGAGAGAAAGAAAGGACATAATCATATTGACCTTGAACTCCAAAAGACCCTGAAATCAACTGATTTTTACTCTCTAAGCTCCTTAACAAGCATGGGGATTAAAGATGAGCTGTGTAGAACGATTCGTATTAGATATAAATGATAGTGGACAATAGAAAATTTATCCATGGTTCTAGCAGCAGACATTCACTGTAAATTCCGTTTCTCAAAGATGTAATGATATCACATTGCAAGGTAACATGCAACTGAAGATAACAATATGACTGAATCAATTGGAAAGACCTTTGCAAGAAACAGCATTTGTGGGGGTGGGAGGATAATACACACACATACAAATAAAAACAGCCACAACAACCTGTTATTTCTTCTGTCAGGATGAATGACACAAGGATACCCGAGACATTTCAGATATAATTCAGAGCTGTAACATTTGGGAATGTTACTTTGTGGAATACTAAAGCCCAGAATCCCCAAACTGTCATTAGCCATGCTGGCTCAAGGGCATCTGAGAGACTACTGCAGCAGAGTGAATTGATGGGGCATTAGATGAACTTTTCCTTTACATGTCTATAGTGGAGTAATGAGGCTGGATGGACTGGCATTAGTTTTCATTGCCACCACCATCTTGGAACTCAAGAGCTAGAAGTAACTTTCTGATTCATTGAATCCAGACCCTCTCATGGAGCTGAATTCCCAAACTCTGGCCTCACAACTAGAGACTTAAGCCACTGAGCTATCTAATAGTTCATGTGTTCCCTGTTCTAACACTGTTGTACAGAGGTATGTGAAATAGGGATGGGCATCCAAAAGTCACTGTCTGCAAAAACTGTGTTTCATATGGCTATTCATTTTCCAGGGGGGAGACCCCCCTCTCCCTGCCACATTTTGTTTCATATCGTAACAAAAATTTTCCAAAAAAAAACTAAAGTTACAAAAAAACGAAACAAAGTGAAACAAAAAATGACGACCCGAAATCCCCGACTATGGCAACCAGTGCTCCCTAGCTAACACTGTTGTACAGAGGTATGTGAAATAGGGATGGGCACAAAAGGGAAAAATTCCCCCCAAAAGTCTTACGAAACAAAGTGAAACAAAATGAATCCCCCATGGCACCAGTGCTCTAGCTGGTGTGGTGTGGGATTCAAAAGTCTCCTCACCACCACCTCCCAGCTAATTTTGACAGCTCAATCACAGCTGGGAGGTGTGTGGGTAGGAGGAAAGGGGCAGCCTGGTAGATGTAAATCCCCTGCCTGACTGCTTCTTTCCCCCTGCCACCCCCTCCTCCCAGGGGTGTGTTTTGGACAGGGAGTGCTGAGGGCAGTGGGGTCAGCCCCCACTGCCCGCTGTCCTACCTGTCCAGAAAAGCACCCTGGGAGGAAGGGGGGAGCACAGGGGAAGGAAGGAGGCAGTGGTAAATTCAAACAGAGTTTCAATTTACCACTGCTTCCTTCCTTCTTCCTTGTGATCCACACCTACCAGCTGGGGCTTTTTGACAGATTGGGGTTTGGAGAGAGGGGCACTCCTCCTCCCACACCCCAGCCTGTCAAAAGTCCCAGATGGGAGGCAGGGGGAGGGGAAAAAGGATGAACAGAGCAGGGTTTTTCCCCTCCATGCTCCGTTCTGCCTTTCGCCCCACCCCCTGCCTCCTAGCAGGTTGGGGTTTGGAGAGGTAGCATATCTCCCCCACACATCCCAAGCAGTCAAAAAGCTCCAGCTGGGAGGCAGGGGGATGGGAGAAACACAGAATGGAGCATGGGGGGGGGGGGACTGCTCTTTTCTGCCTTTCTACCCTCCCCTGCCTACCAGCTGGGCTTTAATTTTTTTTGGCCAGGTTGGGGTGTGGGGGAGGGGTTCTCCCCCTCTCCAAACTCCAACCTGTCAAAAAGCCCCAGCTGGGAGGCAGGAGGAGGGGAAAATGCAGAAAGGAGAAGTTTTTTCCACCTCACTGCTCCTATGCTGGGAGTATGGAGCCAATTTATCATAAAGTAAACTCTCTGATTGTCTCCATGCTCCCAGAACATTATGCCAATTAAGTATCACCAGTCCCTTTATAGCTTCATAATTAAGTCCCCTTATCATATCATTTTTTCCAGATTTCAGGGTATTCCCTAAAATTGCTTTGGAAAGGTACCCCTGCTACTTTGGCGCCCCAAGGTAAGCAAATTTTGACTGCATATTTTTAAAAATAATTTTGAGGGCATGTTTTTTTTTCAAAAAAAAGGAGAAAAAAAAGAAAAAGAAAAGAAATATGCACTCAAAAATTACTTACCTTCGGGCACCAAAGTAGCAGGGGTAATTCCAGAAAGTGATTTTTGGAAATCCCCTGAAATTTGGAAACTTTTTGGGGTGAGGGGCCTGAGTTATGAAGCTCCAAATGGGGTGTTCCTAAGGAAAAAATTTCTAATTTTGCCCCCCCCTTGCCTCCCAGCTGGGACTTTTGACAGGTTGGGGTGTGGGAGAAGGAGTGCCCCTCTCTCCAAACCCAATCATATGGGAAGTGGTGGCAGTGCTATCGGTGGCCTGATCAGCTTTCAATTCCAATTAGAAGGTTTTTTTCCTAGAGGTACCCCTTTTAGAGCTTCATAACTCAGCTCTCTGACCCCCAAATCTTTCCAAACTTTGGGGGCTTGCAGGGAATAGCTTGAGGAAGCTCCCCTGCCATATCCTCTAGAACAGCGATGGCAAACCTTTTGGAGACCGAGTGCCCAAACTGCGATTCAAAACCCACTAATTTTTCGCAAAGTGCTCATACAGCAATTTATCCTGAATACAGGTGGCTGTGAAGGGGCGATGTCGGGTGCCCACAGAAGAGGCTCTGAGTGCAACTTTTGGCACCCGTGCCATAGGTTCGCCAACACTGCTCTAGAATGAATCATTTCATTCTAGAAGGGGAAATGGTGTTTTATTTCATTGGTAATGAAACGCTGCTTCCTCGTTTTCTTTTGTTTCGTTTTGTTTGATTAGCTAACAGACAAAGAATCAATGTGTCATTTTTGTATGGTGCCCATCCCTAATGTAGAATTATTCTAAGCCAACCTTGGGTCACCAGATGTTCTTTTAAGCAGAAGTGTCAAGGTTTACATCTGTGACTTCTATCAGGCAAAAAGAAGCTTCTGTCACCAAATCATGGGTGTTCTTCTAACATTGCCTCTAGGCCAGTTCCCAACCTTGGGTTCCCAGATGTTCTTGGACCAAAACTCCCAGAAGCCTTCATCACGAGTTTTGCTGGCCAGGATTTCTAGCAGTTGTAGTCCCATAACATCTGGGGACCCAAGGTTGGGAACCAACTCTCTAAACTTTCTTTTTCAGACTCCATTCCCTCCACCCCCACTTGCAATTGCTGTTCATAACACTAGTATCTCTTCCTATGGGATTTATGCATGTGCTGAACAACCATTGATTCAACACATCTACTCTGATTGCCTTAACCACCTTTAGATCTGCATGTTCCAAACAGCCTTGTGGTGTAGGTCAGGATGAGAAGGAATAATTCCTCCAAGGTCACCCAATGAGCATCATGTCTCAATGGGAAAACTAGAAATCAGATCTCTCAAGTCTGATACACCATACTGGCTAATGGAAGTATTATAAGTAATTATATATAAACACATTATTTCTACAGAGGGGCCTTGATGTCAGATTGACAGTACAGTGGTACCTTCAATGTATGAATTTAATCTGTTCTGAATGGATGCTTTTAAGTTGAACTACTCTTAAGTTGGGGTACCTATCTAAAAAATATATGAAAAAATAAGTTTAAAAAAATGAAAAAAAAACAAAAGCAAAATATTTGTAAGTTGAGCAGACCATATCTAAAATTTGTAACGTGGCAGTTAAAACTCCAACAGTTTTCCGCTCTTAAGTCAAATTGCTCTTAAGTCGAGCTGCTCTTAAGTCGGGGTACCACCGTATATACAATCAAAATTTATTTATTTTATTTATTTACAAGATTTTTTAGCCACCCCACTACCAGGTGGGGCAGCTAAATGAAATAAATGAAATAAATAAATAAATAAATACTGAATGGAAACTAGAAGTCTCTAAGTGCAGCAACTGAAGCAATGCATGACGTTACTCAATCCAAGAAGCTTCTTATTTTATTGAAACTATTTGCTGGATGCTTGTGCAAAACTTCACCTTGCTTTCACAAGGTGTTGCCCCACCAGAACACTCTTTTCTTCTCTGTACTTCCCTTCTGCTGTCTTGACATCTTTCCCATCCTTTTGTCATCTTCTGCCACACCCACAACTGATCTATTTCCTCTTGAGCAATTGGACATTATCAACAAAAATTCTTTTGCAAATGTTTCTGTGCAAATAGCATTCTACTTTAAGTGGTAGCATAGTTTTTCTCCCTCTTTATATGTCAGTCATTGTTTTTTTTAATTTTCATTTTAATTATGTTTTGGGGGGCAAGTGGCAATGGTGGTGGAAAACCAATGCTTTTGGGGGCAAATGGAAGATTGAATTACATCAAACAATGTTACCTTCCCAAGCAACCATGTGGATCCATTCTGTTATCGTGCCAAGTTACTTTAAATTCTTCTACTTGGGTCTGATTCCCCCCTCCCTTTCCCCAGGCACATAAAAGAAAGCTATCAAGTTGCTCGATCAATGTTAGTTTATTATTGCTTACCCAAGTGTTTAATAAACCCTTCCCTACCTTGGCCATAGCTTTAAATACTTCATTGACTGTAACAAAGCAGCTTTTTCCACCCAGACCAAAGCGGACTGTATAAACTATAATTAAACACTCATTACGAGCTCTGCCGGTCAGATAACAGAAGGGGAAGGTCCATAACGCAACCGGCAGAACCAGCATTTAAAGGAGGATTATTGTTGTCAGAAAATGGCTCAAAAACAAACAAAGAAGGGGGATAATTAAATAGAGGGTTTTGCAATGGAGGAGGGCCTGTTTGGCTCCGTTTGTGAGGCTGGAGTTTCTGCCATTGTGAATGAGCTAGGAACCGAGCCTGTGAAAAATGACAGTTGGTCACAGAGATACCTTTGATTTCAGTTGGCCTGTTGGTGATCGTCTTCTGAACAGCGGACACAGAGTTGAAGAATGAAGCTGGAAGAAGAGAGAAAGAACATTTAATGATCCCCATAATGACTGGCTGGATAGCTCAGTGATTCTGCTACCTGGTGGTGGATCCAGAGTTTGGGAGGGTGCTTCCCCACTGGACATCTAAAAGGAGCTAGCCCATGTGGCCTTGGTCAAGCTGCCTATGCAGATTCTTAGCTTCAGCTTCAGCAGCTTCAGCAACCTTTATTGGCATACAACAAAACACAGATATGTAGCGTGGCATAGTGAATATCCCTTCTAAAGTCAAAGGTTACATTCTTTTTAGAATATTCAGGGTTACAACAAGGACTGAAACATGAGTTTGATACAAAGATAAAATAATAATACCTTCTTTAAAATGAATACTAATGAGTATCCTAAGTACGTGCTGTGACTATCACCGATAAAAACATAGCTACTTTTTCAGTTATAGAATCAGATTTAGACTCCAGCAGATATTGGATTTTATCCTGGTCAGACCCCTCTTTTAGATTCCTTAGGACTTGTTCCAAAAATTTCTCACGTGGCTCATTATTTAAGGGGCAGTAAAAAAACATGTGGGCAAGAGTTTCCACACTGCCCAGACCACAAGAACAGCATCTCTTATCCATAGGTAAACCTTGAAACCTACCGTACAAAATGGCAGATGGCATGACATTGCATCTGGCTAAAGTAAAGGCTCTACAGTTCCGTGGAGATTTAAGCAGTGCTAGATATGGGGCCTGCTGGCTAGGTGTAAGCGTAATATGACAGTGTAGTGGTGAACACACGCTGTGGGCTAAGCTCCGCAGTGTCTGTTGTTCTATGTCTAGCACCCGTCTTTTTATGACCCCGAAAGCTTGCTTCTCACCAAGTGAATCAATTTGTTCAACATGTAACCCCCATGTCTGCAATTTTTTAATCCAAGTTGATGATCCAAATGGTGGAGCCCTATCTTTTAAAAGGTAATATAAGAGAGTATGGGTATCTGTACTATAGTAGATTTTTAGCCAGAATTTGTTTATTTGCAGCCACGCTGTGGTTTCCAACAATGAAGAACCAGTTTCTAGGCATAAAGCAGCATAGGGAACACATCTGGGGAGTCCCAGGATTTTCCAAAAAAACTGGGATTGAATTTGTTCCACTGAAGAGTCTATAGCTGCCTGCCAGACTGGAATACCGTATAGTAGCTGTGGGATTATCTTTGTTTTCCATATCTGTAGGGCTGCAGGTACAAATTGGTTACCTTTTGGTGTAATGGTTACTTTTGGTGTAATTTGCCTATGCCCAAAGTACCTCCAGAAGAAGGGAATCTTAAAGCACTTTTGAGTAGTCTCTACTCTGCCTGAAAAGGGTCACCATAAGTCAGAAGTAACTTAAAGATGCATGATGATGATGATGATGATGATGATGATGATGATGATGATGATGATGATGATGATGATGATGATGATGATGATGGACAGCTGCAAGTGAGTCACATAAATCTGAGATCTACAGATATCTGACTCATAGTGTGTCTTCTCTACCTAACTTTATCAGGGTTTTTCCAATGGAATTTTTTCTCTGCCTCCTTCCTATTGCTTAAATATCAAAGGAAAACAGGCTATTCTAGGTTTTCTACCCCAACTTCCTTTAAAAAAAACTTCTCTTATTTGAGAAAGCAGCTTCTTTTTAAGAAATAGACATCTTTGCTGGAACTTCTCATCCAGTCTTTTTTAGGGGTCTGGGAGGCTGTTAATTATTGGAACCTGTTGACCAGGAAACTTTCAGCAGGAAGGTCAACCTCAGATGGAAATTACCATGGCATGAAACTCTGCCTTGTGGTACCAAAAATCAAAACATGTTAAAATTAAAGCAATTTTCCAGAATCCAAAAGGGAGCAGAAAGCCATTGGGACAGTGGGGAATGTGTTGGGTTCAGCAAGCCAAGAGAAACATCAAGTGGATGCTGTGAAAAATACCAAGAACATTGAAGCTTCACCCAATCACTTTTAGGATCACAAATGGAAATGGGCAAAACTTTTAAAAAATGCAAAATCTGTTCAAAAATTGTTGATTTGTCAGTTCGTATGTGTCCAAATCGATCACCCCCAATGAATACAAATTCACATATTTTAATGATTCATTGGACTTTAAAATGATCCCAAAGGCATTAGACACATCAAAGTGGCAGAGAAGATTCCTCTGACAATTGCTCCAAGTTTGGTGGAGATTGGATTTTCCTAAGCCAGTTGCGAGAGGACACTTTCCTTGGTTGGGCCTCTTTGTGGGTGTATAACTCAGATGTCTGAAATGCAATCTTCACCAAACTTGGAGGACTTGTAGAGGGCAGTTGTGAGAAGCGTCTCTGCCATTTTGGTGTCTCTAGTTTCCTGAGGAGGGGCATTTTAGTGGCTGGACCTCTTTGGGGGTGCACAACTCAGACAAAGAGCACCCAAACTTCACCAAACCTAGCGGAATTGTAGAGGAATGTCAAGGGAAAAACCCCCCCCCTTTTTTTCTTTTTTGCAATGATGGCATCTCTATGTGTCTTGGGGTCCATTTAATAGGTTTTTAAACTAAGAAATGAATGACAGATCAGTTCAGTGATTTGTAAGGGGGAGAATCATAAATTAATCACTATCATATTTCTCCTTTGTGCCCATGTCTAATAACAAATGGTACATTCGGGGAAGGGGAAAACCAGTGTTCTGCTGTCAATGGCTCAGTTATAAGGAATAATTAGATTTGTATGTACGTGATGTACTAAGAATACTCTGCCAGGACCTCTAATGCATTGCATCAACTGTAGCATTAGAGTTGTACAGCTTTGTATCACATTTAACTAAAAGGCAATTGTCCCTTCAACAATGTTGGTGTTAGGTGCCAGATCCTAGTGTAGTTTGAAATCTGTGTTTAAGAACTGTAACTACAGAGCATAAATAGTTGATTCAAACACACATACACACACTTCTTCCTGACCTATGGAAGTCTCCTGGCATGTCCCAGCACCCTCTCTGGCTGCCAGGTTCATCATGACAGGGAAAGGAGCCAACCAGACCCTTGTCATCAGACTGGAAGCCACTGCACTGCCAACAACAAGGGCCCAGGGGAGACCTTTTCCAGGCCACTTCCTGAAGACGAACAGCGGCAGAGTATTTATTGAACTCTTTATTTATTTATTGAAACATTTACTCATTTGTTTGTTGTGGGGAAAGTGTATAAACAAAGCTCTGCTGATCAGGTCTGTGAAATTTGAGGCAGATACATACCAAGATGGAGCCATGGCAATTACAGTGGTATTATACAGTAGAAGTAGAGATACACCCTAAGCCGCAGAAATGGAAACTCACTTTTGGCAAAGTGTGGTTCAAAGGACCTGCAACGACTCAGATCTATGGCAAAAATCCATTCAAATAAACAGAAGCCATTTGGTGCTTGTTGGTGGATTCTACCCAACCTTCTTTTTGTGAATGAAGCACAAGCCTGCATCCAAAATCTTACAATTCATACCATTTATTAATCTTGTCCACACAAGTGCAGTAGAGTTCACACTCGACTGAAGGTTTCTGTATCCTATCATTGTATTAAAAAGAAACCACTACCCTTTTATTTTTAGACATGGCTAATAGGCATTGATGGAACCATCCACCATTAATTTATTTAAATTTAAAGCCAATATCCTCCTACAGCCATGTGTCAGACAAACATGGTGCAAATGCAGGAAGTTTTGATTGTCTTCCAGCTGTTGACAGTGTGTAAGAGAGAGAGAGAGAGAGAGAGAGAGAGAGAGAGAGAGAGAGAGAGAGAGAGAGAGAGAGAGAGAGAGAGATTTATCTATTATCTACTTTCAAATATTAGTTAATAGTTTGCTAGAACTGTAGTATGTAAATCAACTGCACCCAACTAGAAAATATACTGGGGATATCTTTCTGTGTTATTGTTGGTTTATTTGCCTATTCATGTTGCCAACAAAATAGATTTATCACTTCTGTTGAATTGAATCTCATTAGCTGGACACTCAATGGAAGCTTTTTAAAAAGAGATCTTTCTTGTTTGCTTAGATGTTTTCCCCAATGTACTTTGTTATTATATCCAGCTTTGACTATCTTAGTTTCTACATTGACTCCATGTGGTTTTCAAGTTACTCAAATTATGTTGATCCCCCTTCAGCCAAAATCCCTTGAAGAACTCAATTTTACTTTATTATTTGGAGAAAGCTGTTGGCTACTATGAGACTCAATACTCAGAATTGGCTTACCATTCTTTTCTTCTGGGGTGCCCTAGGACTGTGCAGCTTGCAAAAGGCAACCTAGGCTGGCACTTCCCGCAGGGAGAACAGTGGGGAATTGAACCACCCACATCTGTTTCTGTAACTAGATACCTAAACCATTAACCAGCCAGCTAGCTGGAGGCCTGCTCAGTTTATGATCCACCAAGTTTAGCAGCCAACCAGAGGAATTTGGTGCCCTCCTCATTTTCAGCAAACTTTCTATTTTTAACATGGAACATTGTCCAGTCTTCTCCACCTCTTTTTTCCATACACATCCAGTCACCTAGCAATTGAGGGAGGGAGTTCAGAAGAATAGGAACACATGCAAAGCCCAACCAGAAGTTTCTTTCTTTCTTTATTTTAGCATATTTTACCCTGCCTTTCTCCTTGGAAAAAGGACTCAAGACGGCTTACAGAATGAAGGATAACATACAGTTCAGTACAATTAAGACACGTTCAAGCATTGAGAACAGGGAATTGAGAGACATCTTACAGCATTAATAGACAACATTACATTAAAGCTACAAGAGAACGTGAGCAGTTAAAATTACATGTAAAAGGAGTAAAGTTCCATGTAAAGTTAAAGGAGTAAAGTTCCATGTAAAGTCATTAGTGATGGAAACTAACATTGAAAACATAGTGTCAATGAAAAGCCATAATAAGTAGTTATAAATGCAAAGTCTATGTGATCCTGTAGATTCAAATAAAAGACATATAATAGGTAGATCATCATTCAGGGAAAGCTTGCCTGAAGAGAAAGGTCTTTGCCTGTTTCCGGAAAGACAACAGAGAAGAGGTAGTCCTGGCCTCCAGTGGGAGGGAGTTCCAGTGTCTGGGCCCAGCAGCTGAGAAGGACCTTTTATGGGTTCCCATGAGATATATTTGTGAGGGTGGCAGAATGGAGAGAAGGGCCTCTCCTGATGACCTTAACACCCAAGTCAGTTCATACGGTGAGATTCGATCTTTGAGGTAGCTAGGACCCAGGCTGTACAGTGCTTTGTAGGTCAAGGTCAGCACCTTGAATTGTGTCCAATAGCTAATTGGCAGCCAGCTTTGCAGGTCTAAAATTCTTATCATCATCATCATCATCATCATTTGCTTCTTCCAAGGAGGTAGGCATGGCCTGCTCCTGGAAGAACCTGTGCCCCATTGGATCTTACATATATCCTATTGAAACTAGGCGAGAGGTTCTGCAGCTTGTGATGTAAGCTGTAGAAGGGACAGAGAATATCTGAAAATCGAGAACCTGTGTATATAGGACAGCAAGCAGATTAGTAGTAGGAAACTAAGTTACACAATCCAAGCCTCCATTGCATTCAGCAAAGTCGTCCCGTTGTTCTTTCACATTTCAAATGTATCCTGATAAATACTTTCCCTTTGGTGCGCAGAACAGGGTGGGCTTACATTTTGTTGGCCCTCAGCCTGAAGGAAAGACATATTTAACAGTTTATAACTGTCCCAATGACAGTGTGTTCTAATTTAGAACTCCTGTGTAATACTTGTTGGGAAGTTTTAATTTCCAAAGGGCAGCCAAGGTCTTCCATGAGAAATTTCTTGACAGTGAAAGAAACTAATCCTTTTTAGTGATGTTTGGCTCTGCCATGGCAGCAGGAGCTGATCTCTTATTTCATATTTTATATCCTTGGTTTTTGTTAATGAAATTTTCTCCTTTAAAGGCTAACCAGGGCGAGAGAGAGGTGGGGGGGGGGAAGAGAGATTTCATGGATAATCTTTGAAGTGAAATTCAAGTAGGAAGCCTGAGGTTCACAGTACGGAAAAGCCAACTACCCCATGTTTTCAACAGGGGGGCATTAATCCATTTCTTCCTCTTCTTGAGAGACCACTGCTATATTAAATTCTTATGTTCATGGGAATCAGTCAACACGGCATTACGAATCAACTTAGCAATTTGCGTCTTTTGAGAAAAGATTAGTGCATTCAGCTGTTTCCAGGATCCTTCTGCCAGTTGCCACCCCAAAGACCTTTGAACCCCATCAGCTCGCCATACTAGCTAGTGTGAGTATGAGAATGTTGTTTCAGTGGGATGAACGATGCCTGGGGAGAAGTGTGCTTGGCAGTCTTGAGGAGAGTGGAGTGCCTTGTGGTGGTTTAGCATTTTCTACACACGGTGGGGAGCTTACTTTATGTAGCGGGCTGTGGGCATTGTAGCTTGGGGGACATCAGTTTGGAGAAAGCTAGCCTATACAGTTTAGTAACATTTGGCCTTGGGTTGACTCCAGCCACCAGCGTTCACTAGAAGATTCTCTGAAATGAGATGAGTCCTCGAATTAAGTTTGTGCCAACCATAAGGTCTTCCTGAGCCTTGGCAAACATTAGACTGAAGCATGTGATGCACTCTTCCTTGAATCATAACATCATAGAATTTGATTTGGAAGGGGTCTGAAATGCCATCAAGTCCATTGGTCTACTCAATGCAGACTTCCAAATCAAAGCACATCTGACAAATTACTGTCCAATTTTCCATGTAACACAATCTTTCTTGTTGCCTTTTCAAGTAAACCAATTATATCATCATCATCATCATCATCATCATCATCATCATCATCATCATCATCATCATCATCATCATCATCATCATCATCATCATCATTTGCTTCAGCTTTTCAAAGCTGCTTGGAAATTTGTTGGGCAGGAAGCTAAGCTAATGGAACCAGTGAAGCTGTGCCTTTGGCAGCGGAACTTGTGTATGATGCCATGCTATACATAGGTCATTCAGTGAGATGTATGTATGTATGTATGTATGTATGTATGTATGTATGTATGTATGTATGTATGTATGTATGTATGTATGTATGTATGAAATACTTTCACCTACCTTTCTTCTTAAAATGACCTAAGGTGACTAATTGACAAACAGTCAAGTGCCTTTGTACATACACATTTTCTTAACAAAATTCTCATCCATATCTTTAAGGATTTTTTTCAAAAGTATATGCAATTTTAAAACTTTCTATAGACTACTTACAGGCATATTCCCCCTCTCCCTCATTTTAAATATGCAGTATTTTTCTTTGAATAAGACTATATTTTTGTCTAAAATTGTCCTACTAAAAACTGAGGGTCATTTTAGACACGGAAGTAAACCGAGGAGAGAACCACAAACCACGCAGTTGCTAAACTGTAATTTTGGGTTGGAAAAGTGGGGGTTGTCTTATAGATGAAATAAGTGTGTGTGTGTGTGTGTGTGTGTGTGTGTGTGTGTGTGTGTGTGTTCCTTGATCCTTCAGAACAGGATGCTAAAATTTGTGTGTGTGTGTGTGTGTGTGTGTGTGTGAAAAAGAGAGAGAGAGAAAAGAGAGAGAGAGAGAGAGAACTGGCCCTTTGGCAGAAAAGGGATGGGCATTCCATTTTGGAACCAGTAGGTTACGAAATGAACCACACAAACCCAGGTGGTCCTCGGAACTGGCTAATACAGTGGTACCTTGTACAAAGGAATTAATTCATTCCAAATGAAATTCTGTTAAGCAAATTTTCCTTTATACAAATTTTCCATAGGAATGCATTGAAAACTGAGTGATCTCTAATTGCGACCATTTTTATGTTGTACGGATTTGCCCCATAGGCGATTCTGTTAAGCAAATTTTCCCTATCTCCAGAATTTATTATGTTATACATATTTTATGTTATACAAACCGTTTGTTATATGAGGGTCCACTGTATACACAAATCCAATTGCTTTACCTTTCTCTGTCTCGCACAGGGTTAAAATCCAATGAGGAAGCACGCTGCGACACCATCACCCAGCATCACAGATCTAGCACAGATGACGTTGCAGAATGATTCCTCATTGGATTTTAATCCTGCACATGACAGAGAAAGGTAAAGCAATAGGATCTGCATGTATCAGCTGGTTCCAAGGACCACCTGGGCTTGTGTGGTTCGTTTATAACCTACTGGTTCCAAAACAAAAGAGGAAAGAAAAGCCAGTGAAATATATAATTGCTGCTGCTTCTGGAAGAAAGTGAGTTTGTCTAAGTTGCATCACATCAGGAGAGTCTAAAGGAGGAAAGCAGAAAAGAACCACACACCACAACAACCTCTCAGGAGGGTGACACAAAAACACTCTGATTCTTCTGCAGTGGTTACCAAAGACATGGACTTAGACTTGGAACTTGAATACAAAGACTTGGACTCAGACTTAGACATGGATCTAAATTTTGGTTCCATGTCTAAGTCTGAGTCCAAGTCTTTGTATTCAAGTTCCAAGTCTAAGTCCATGTCTTTGGTAACCACTGCAGAAGAATGACGTTGTCAACATCCCTATCTCCTCTTTTAAAAACTCAGTAAAAGGACCCAAGGTGATACTAGTGAGAGGGCCAGAGACAAAGACTGCTACTGCACTTCTGATTTACAGTAAAACACCTTTTCCTTAAAAACAAGGCACCTTAAAATCACTGTCCAGTTTTCAAAATGATTTATCTGAAGAAACCCCTTGGCCATGACCATTTTTGTCCACTGTGGCACTCTTTCTTGCGACGGCCACTGGGGGTGGTGATTTTTTACATCACCTGCAGTGCTGAAGTGTGAATAGCAGAACCTCTATAACAACAACGTGACCACGGGAGGAGAAAAGGCAATCCAAAATAAGAAGCGGCTGCTCACAGAAGTGCAGGAGGGGTAAAAGAGGCAGGCAGAGGAAGGTGAGTAACATGTTTCAAATATCAGGGTGTGCTTTTTTGTTATTGATGTAGTAATGGATTGTGTACCATTGATATACATTGTATAAATGGTCCCAACCACATTGCAACATTTCCAGACTGGGAAAAGGTTGAGTTCATAGGCTGAAAGGATGGCCGAACTGTTATGGAAGCTGGAGATCAGAAACTGACACACACCTCCTTGTATGCTGGGGGTCCTGAAAGACACAGCCTAGGTGAAATGATGTGGTGTAATGTGTCGTCATTAGCCCGTGAAGAACAGCTTCACAGATGCAAAATCTGCTCTGCCTTTGGCTACCAAAGAAGCCACTGGTTAGAGGGAATTTAGTAAATCGGTTTGGATAGATGCAACCAAAGGCTTAATGTGATATGTTCAGAAATGACATTTGGTGGCAGGGGCAATGATGATGGCACAAAGACATTCCCTTTTAGAGCTATTCCTCCTTGCCGTCCTGTTTCTTCGAGGTGGAAAATTGTGTGTCGCTGCTCCTGTCCATCCCAAGGGTGAAGGAGCTCTGTGTTACACCAAAAACCTACACAGATACAAATAACTGGCCAAGTAAAGGAATGTGGAAACTGGGCTATCATTGGAGCATTTTATGCTTTAGGTGAGAATAATGCACATTGTACTCATAATGGCATTAGACACCATTCAGGACACGAGTCCACCTTGTCCACCCTGTTCACATTGGCCAGTTTTGCCAGCTCAGGATTTCAAGCATTTTCCCCAAACTTTGTGTAAAGATCTCAGTGTTGGACCAAGGTTTCCTGCACGAAACACACATACGTTCCCACTGAACTATGGAGCTGTAGGTACTCTAGCACCTGCAATATCTTTCCACTTGGCAGCAGCAATTTGGAGTCCATAGATAAATATTATTCCGTATCTTATTGAATAAAATATATTTTATCAAAGCTGATAGAGACATATTGGCTCAATAAATTCTGATACTCTATTCAGAAAGAAAGTGGCAATAAAAATGCTGATGACGAGACATGGCAGGAATAGAGATGGCCATGACTTAGCGGTATTCCCGTTTCCGTTTCCGTTACTCGGTTCTGTTACTCTACGGAAACGGTAACGGGAATTACTCCGCCAGACTTCGAGCTCGAACCGACGAACGAACAATTTTGGTCTGATTTGTCGTGCTCGTTCCTTGCATCGTGCGATCGCGCGATGCCATGCGGCACAGAAAAAAAGTTTTTAAAAGTTAAAAAAACCCCGGTTCCTGGCCAAAAAGCAGGCGGAAAAATGCCTGCCGTGCCTCAGGGCACCTACCAGAGGGGTTGTTTCTGGAGGTCCCCGGCCTCCCCCCCATCCCCCGTCCTTGTGGGCTGCTCTGTGGGACTCGCCGCAGGCTCGCAGCCAGCCAGCAAAAAGCCCAGTCTCGCCGGCCGCCGGCCGCCGCAATTAAAGCGCAAGCAAGCGGCACGGACGGCACAGGAAAAAACATTTAAACTCTCCCCCCACCCATTCCTGGGCCAAAAAAGCAGGCGGAAAAATGCCTGCTTGACTAAGGGCGCAGGGCACCTACCGGAGGGGTGGTTTCTGGAGGGGGGGACCCGCCTCCCCCCCCATCCTGGGCAGCCAGACTCGCCATGCCATGCGGTGCGGGCGGGGGATCCAAAATGGGGCGGCGAACGCAATATTGTTTTTGAAATCGTGGTCCAAAAACACACAAGCACAACAGAAACATGTGAAAATTTATAAACTGCCAGATTTTTCACAGTAGCAGTGGGTTTTTTCTTGCAACAAAATGTCTCTCCTCTCCTCCTCTGTCCTCCATTGATTTTATTTTATTTTATTTTATTTACACCTGCGCAATGATGGGCTGGCCGAGTGGCCAGCCATGTGGGAGTGGACGACCATGCAAATTTTTGGAGCCATCCCACCAATCGCATGGCCACTTGGCCATGGAGACTTCTGGGATGTGCCAAAAAGCCCCCTAAAACCTGCCCTAGCCCCCTAACCCTAACCCTAATCCTTGACTCCAGTCCTTACCCATACGTCACAGACTGTCTTCTTAGTGGGTCAGAGAGGCACCCAGAGGTGCAACCCACTAGCCCACCGTAACCTTACCCGTCACTAGCCTAACCCTAGCCCTTGCACTAACCCACCTTAACCCTAAGCCAGATCTACTTGCATTGCACTACACGCAAGTACAATTCCCTTCTGTGTGAGACATGGTGGTGCGAGAGCCTTAGTTAGGCATCACCTATGGCTCTGGGTTCACTGCCATAACTAGTCTCACTGTCTGCAACTGGTATGCATATCCATATGGCTATTGCATACCATTTTGCAGCAGCAGCAGCTGAGGAGGGGAGACCCCCATGTTGAGGGGTCTCTTGGAGCCTGCTTCCCTTTCCTAGTGGGTGAGGATAGGAGGCACCCACGGGTGCCTCCAGGAGCCCGCTTTCCCTTTATAGCGGGCCAGAGGAGGCACCCACCCCACAGAGGTGCCTCCAGGAGCCCGCTACCCCCCCCAAAAAAAAACCAGTACTAACAAAAACAAAAAAACAAAAAAACGAACCGACTAATTTTTGCAAATTTTCACGAAAAATGGAAACGACCCGAAACGGAACCGGCCCAACTAACGACAACTCGAAATTTTTTTTTTTCAAGTCGTGCCCATCTCTAGGCAGGAATATTGAATGCCATTAACATGTGTTTTCCTCCCCTGTTCTGGTATTGCTGCCATTGTCCTCTCCTTGTTCTAATCTGCTTATCCGGAGTTTCTTCCCTTCTTTGCTGGTCTGAATGAGAAAAAAAATTGTGTGTGTGTGTGTGTGTGTGTGTGTGTGTGTGTGTGTGTGTGCATGTGTGCGTGCGTGCGTGCGTGCGTGCGTGTGTTTAAATGGTTTAAATAACAAACAGCTAGGGGAATGATTATAGATATGTAATGCAGCAAATCACCAAAATTAAGTGAAGGGTCGATCTTTAACAGATCCATATGCCTTGGGGTGGAAAGAAAAGGCAGCAGTATATCAAGACCCTCCCTGTTTTCTAGCTGGCCTTTTCACCAGGGAATTCAAGCCAATCAAGAAGCTTTTGATTAGCAGCTGCCTTTTCATGATCAATCAATTAAACATTGCATAACACTAGAACATAGCGGGTGTGTTTTCCTTGCTGGATGAGTTATTTGTATGGATTATTGGTTATTCTCTGGGTTTTCTTTTGGAGGTAGTGTTGCAGGTAAATTGCTCCTTAATATGCAATGAACTGGCCATGTGTTGTGCCATTCTCCAAAGAGAAAGCCATAATAAATGCCACCCACCCACCCCTTTTTTTTTATCCTCAGTTGAAAATTCTCTTGAAGAAGGAAATAAATGAAAACCACCTTAATAACAATAATGACAGCAATCATTCATAAACCTCCATTCCACCTGTCCATATGGTCCTGGGTTAATTCATGGGGTGTTAATCAGTGAATCAATCCATCATAGCAGCACTTGATGCTCGCTGTGCCCTCCTCTTTCCCGGTCTCCTTCCTTCCATCGCTTTCTTTTTTTAAAAATGCAACTCTAAAGACCACAATTCAGACTTAATCTCCACCATCAGATTCTTCACAGCTGGGAGAGGGTGGAAAACTTACTCTCTCTTCTCCCTTTTTTCCCTGTGGCGCATGGTCCCAGCTGCATGACACTGTTCATGAATATGCATGAAATCAGATATGACATTGCCCCGCTCCCATTAATAATCTTGTCATCTGACTTGTGTAGCATTAAAAAAAAAACCCAGCCTGTGGCATCTTGGAGAGAATACTGCCCAGAGGAGGGCTGGGGACGGGAGAGGGTGGGCAGAGGGAAGAAGGGGCAGGAGCCAAAATCTCCTTCCTCTCTTTTCTCCTCTTCACAATAAATAAATAAATAAATAGGGATGAAGTGCTCAGAAAAAAAATGGCAGTTGAATTAAAGCAGGAGAGAGGAGAGGAGAGTAGGGACAAGAGCAGGCAAGAGAAGGAAAACACAAGGAATATCTGTGTGAATGCAGTGGCTTGTTAGAAGCCCCAAAGCGGGTGGGTGTAATGGAATGTGAGCTGACCTTGACTGGAACCACTGTGGGTAGCCCTGGTCTTTCTCTTTCTCCCTCCATCCCCTCCCCTCCCCTCTCCACCTCCCTCTCTTTTCGTCAAAGCAGTATTTGCAACCAACGAGGTTTGGATTTCGGGCTTTCCAGTCATCCATCATCTGAGCCTATTCTCTCCTTTGACAGCTCCGTATAAGGTCTGACATTTGACACAGGGGACCCCAGGCCTTGCACACATGGCTCCAGCAGAAGCCCCGAGGGAAGCAGAAGTGGGGTGTAAGAGGGATTTAAAAACAAAACAGAAAAAAAAACTAAATGCATATAAAAAGAGAGAGAGAGAGAGAGAGAGAGAGAGAGAGAGAGAGAGAGAGAGAGAGAGAGAGAGAGAGAGAGAGAGAGAGCAGCAAACAAACAAACAAAAGAACACAAACTGTAACTCTAAGAGGAGTCGATCTTGTGAGAGAAGTGCAGGGCACCAATTCTTGGTTCTTTGACCCTTCTGCCTTGTATATTGTCTTTCAATGCTGTACGCCTCCTTGAGTCCTTTTCCAAGTAGAAAGACGGGATTCAAATATTCGAAATCAAAATAAATAAATAAAATAAATACTTTCCAGAAAGAGTCACGTGATGATGGTCTAATCAAAATAACACCCCTTCTTCTTCTTCTTCTTCTTCTTCTTCTTCTTCTTCTTCTTCTTCTTCTTCTTCTTCTTCTTCTTCTTCTTCAGCATTTTCACCGCGTGGTCCCGTTGGTTTTCATGTCCTTGTGCAGTGTATCATGCCAATGCTACTTTGTTTGGTCCTTTGGTTGGTTTGCCATTGACCTCCAATGGGAAGCCCTTTTGTTCTAGTGTGTTGGTGTCAGCACACAGGACATGGGCATACCATCACAGGCGGGTTTCTTTCATCTTGCCAGCAATTGGAGCAATGCTGTATCACTGCCTGATGTCATCGTTGTGGACATGGTTAAAACAAGTGTTACTGCTGATCCAGGTCAGCATCTTTGTTTCCATGCTACCAATGTGATACTCAGTTTCTTACATCATTGGCCAGCATTTGGCACCATTTGGTACCATAGAGTGCAACAGGTCAAATAACCATTCCGTGTATTTTTGAAAAATACCAAAGGCCCTGCAGAATGAATATGGTCTTTCATGACATGTTAACCACCACTAAAAATGAAAGTCAGGAACAAGTAAAAATATGTTTATGTGTGATGATGATTGGAGAACAGACAAGAAAAAAAATCATAAACACAACACTCATATTACAGTATGATATATTCATGTCTATATCTACTATCTACTGTCATGCAAATTATACATTGTCTTTGTACCATTGTGATTGAAAGGAGGGTTTCCCATGTTCTCTTCTCAATAAAAACAAATAAAAACAAATAAAAACAAATAAAAACAAATGATGGAGACAATATACCCTGCCTACCAGTGTTTTGGCAAACTTAAAAAATAATTACTCAGTTATTCCATTCTACTTTTCAATTCTGATGTCTTCTGAAACTACTTGAAGTATTATGGTTTGGTATATAAGCAGAACACTTTGAAAGCTTGAAGTTTTCTGTTTGTATTTTTATTTTGTGCAGGGTGATGATTACAGGCTGAATATTGTGGTTTTTCTCATCGCCACCACCATCATCACCACCCAGTTTTTTGAAAGGATTATATTTTATACTTGATTATCTCTATTAAACTACTTTGCGTATATAATCCCGGTTGTGGAAGAAAGGTGGCATATAAATGAAAACAAATGAAAAATTGAATAACAGCCAAACGTAATCTCAGAGACTGAGGAAAAAAGTTATTTTATTGGAGTGCAATTTCCACGAGCCAAAGGACAGCACAGCTCATGTGATATGCTAGGATTTAAGCCACATTGGGGGGGGGGGGGGGGGAGGAAAAAAGTTTTTTAAAAAAAAGCTCCGGGATTTTTTAAAAAAAAAATTCCCTCCCCCAAGCCCTGCACGCCAGCTGACTGGTGCTAGGGTGGGGGGGATTTTCCCCCAACTCCAACGCTGATTAGCTGGCAGGCGGGGCTTGGGGGAGAGAAAAATGATTTTTAAAAAACCCAGGGCATTTTAAAAACTTTTTTTCCTCCTCCACTTTCCAGTCGTCCCCCCACACACACAAATCATTTTGTTAGTGGTTCATTTTGTACAGATTTTTTTTTGAGGGGGGAAAATTGTTTGGAATGAAACGAAAATGTGGGGGATGAAAGGAATGAAGCATATATTTTTTTCATTTCAGCACATCCCTAGTGGGCACCCACCAGAAGACTAGGATGCACTGAACACCTGTTTAGCCAGTAAACATACCAGCATAAACTAACAAATTGGCAGCTTGTGCTCATCTCTAAACAAATTCAATGCCCTGCTAGCTGGGACAATGGAAGGACAAATGGAATCCCTCAAATTAGCTGCACTCAGCACTGATTTTTCTGAGATAAAAGCAGGAGAACTGTTTCTTGTTATCTTTTGAAATTTTAGTTATGTTACAAATGGAGAAAGAAGGAATACAGTCGAAATGTGTTCTGTTTTTGGTTTAGAGGTTGGATCATACTTGGTTTATGAGAGAGCTGAGGGACACACCCTATAATTCCTGGGTAAAGCACCTTCTCTTTCTGGTATCCAAGTGGGTGCTAATTCTGTACTCTTGCAAACCTAGCTGTGAAAAAGCATTTAAATGCAAGTAGATCAATAGGTACAGCCATAACAATTGGGAAGGTAAACAGTGTTCCGTGCACAGAAATGTGTTCAGCCATGCCGGCCACGTGGCCATGCACTTGCACAACACTGGCTCTTTGGCTTGAAAACGGAGATGAGCACAGCCCCTAGAGTCGGACACAACTAGCATGCATGTGTGAGTGGAACCTTGTTTGTTTTCCAGGTCTCAGGGAATAGTCCTGTCCTGACATCTCAAAGGAAAGAATGCCTCTATAACCTGTCCACCCTGATTTTATTTGGGGTTGTATCTTGGCATAGCACAGATTTGTCAAATATCTTCCAAGAGATCCACATTTACAACTGGACTACACTTTGTGTGTTCTGGCTGCAAACTCTTCTCCATAAATCATCAAACACCGAGAAGAATCACCACCTCCTCTGATTGCAGTGAAACTTCTTAATCCTTCCACATCACAATACAGTGACTAGCACCTATTCTCCTGAATAGGACAAGTTTTCCCCTTGCCCACAACTTTAAAAACCCACCATCTCAGTCATGCTATACTGCCGAGCACAGAGAGAACTCCTAGTTCCCTGAGCGCCTTGCCCTCTGAAGATGCTGGCCACAGAGTCTGGTGAAATGTCAGGAAGAAAAATTTCCAGAACATGGCCAAACAGCCTGGAAAAACTCACAGGAGCTATCTTCTCCACATACTTTGGGAGGCAGGTCCTTATTTGCCCTACCTTATTGTGTTCCAAAGGCATGGCCACATCTCCATCTTATTTCTCAGACTCTCCCACACAGACATTTTGCTGCCATGCCATCACAAGTGCATGCCCTAGGTCTCAAGGAGCAACCCTAAAATCTCAGGAAAGGAGATGCTGCTGATGTGGCAACCTGAGATACTTTTCAACAAAGTTTGCCCAGTTGGCAAACTTAAAAACCAACCGGGGGGGGGGGGGGGGGCTTCTATGGCAGTTCCTCCCAAACCAGTTTCTGAAGGGCGAGAGCTCATCTGTTTCTGAGCCCCTGAGAAGACAGTGGACAGACAAATAGTTTGTATGTTTGTAGAGCAATGCTATGATGACATTTTATTTCATAAAACCCAGAGAAGAGTTGTGGGAAAATAAAATGGTGGTAAACAATGTCAGCGTGAATTAGCTTTGTTACAGATACTGAAATACATCCCGGTCCCAACTGTAGAGTGAACATTCAACTAATATAAAATATTTCTTATATGTTGTTTTTTTAAATCCCCACTTACCTGCATAGAGATTAGTGCCATCAATAAATAAGTAAATGACATCAAAGCATGTTCTCATACCAGCAAATTGCCTGAAGGGGCCTGAGAGAATTTCTGTCCTTTCCCCCCATGTATTAAAGTGACTGGGTGTATTCTGGGTAATGTAGGTTGCCTTCCACCAGAGTGTCAGGGTTTTCGCCATTGCTGAAGGCAAGAACTAAATGTAATGAACCAATGGTCTGATTCAGACTGGCAATTCTTTTCCATGCAGTTTTAGATTTCTCATGCACACAAAATTAAATAAACCTTGGTCTGCATATGTTAGAGCTCCCCATCACCACCAATATGAAAATAAGATGTGCATATTTTAGAAGCTGAAAATTAGCCAACATACCTTGCTTCATGTATATTAAATAAACACACACACATGCAGACACTGTCTCTTTCGCACACACATTTATACACACAGAAACGCAACCTTGGAATTTTGCCTCTGCAATTAGGTCACTTCATTTGTAATGCTTCTGGGTGCTTCCCCCATGCCTCTGCCTGGTTTTGGCACTCAGGCTAAAAGGGGAAGGTTAGAGGGTAAACATCTGGGTTGTAAGAAGGCTGGTGTTCTCCACCCCCCCTCCTCCTCCTCCTCCCTGGGCTTCATAAGGGCCTTGGAAAATTCCACCCTGGAGCGCCTTCTGTTCCAAAAGGGACACTGCTAGAGGGCTTTGGGAAAACAACCACACAACAATCAGATGAAGGGAAAAACTTAGATGCATAGATGTCAACATTCTGGTCCACTAGAAAACTCTTTGGTCCGGCTAACACAATTTTACCAGATAGTCTCCCTTTAATTCCCCCAGCACATTAACCAATTAATTCTGGTTCAGTAATTTTTTTTTTTTTTGCAATTATTCACCTATTTCTACCAGACATCACCCCTTACTACTTATACATCTACTTATACATAACAAAAAAAAATACCCACTGCCTCACCCACTTATCTAATAACCCCCATGGAATATGGGATAAATTGCTGGTATATGTATTCCAAAAGGGTAAAGGGTACACAACCGGAGAAGACTCAATGTATTTCTGGAGAGAAATGGGCTTGTCAATATCATGAAAGTTGTAATTTTGTTCAAGTCCCGAGGGGTGGGTGGGTAGCACTGGGTCTATGTCTTTTATACTCGTTATACTTTTGTTATATTGTTGTGTTATTTTTTCTTCCTTGTGTTATTTTGCTGTTTATCTGTTATTTTATAAAATTTCTAACAAAAAATAAAAAAGAAAACTCTTTGGTCCACACAATTAAATAAATAGGGTCATCTCAGTTAATCAAATCTTATTTAGTAGTGACTAGATATTTTGAAATTTGGGGGGGTGGAGGGCAACAATTTCTGTAATTCGTCATTCTGGGAGTTCTGCGTGATTGAGAGACATCTTACAGGCATTAAAATGTCACTCATGTGGGGTAAAGACTTACACTGGAAGGTCTACCTAGGTCTAGTCTACTTGCATTCTCTCAGAATTGCAACACAGGAGGAGCTAGGCTTAAAATCCTTCTCACACATGAGCATCATTAAGGTGTCCCTCTATCAGGAAAAACTCCCAAAATGGAGAATAATGGCATTTGTAGGCCAATAAAGCCCATCCATAGGGCTGCATTACTGAGATACATTCATACTAGAGATTAGACATGGGCACGGAACGACTAAAATTCCATTTCCGTTTCCGTTTACCATTTCCGTTACGTAACGGAAACGGAAACGGTAATTCAGCCGGCCCAGTCCGAACCCGAACCAAAAAAAGAAAAATTTGGTCGGGTTGTCCGTTACCGTTTGTAGCATTGCGCGATGCGAACCACAGAAAAAAAGTTTTAAAAATTTTTTAAAAAACCGATTCCCGGCCGAAAAAGCAGGCGAAAATATGCCTGCCTGAGGCTTTGCCACCTACCAGAGGGGTGGTTTCTGAGGGGTCCCCAGCCTTCCCCCCCTCCTCTCCTGTCCTGGGCTGCTTGCACCAGGCTGGGTGGGTGTCATCCTCATCGTCTCACCAATGCAATGCGGTGGGGGGGGTGTCCAAAATGGCTACCACAATTTTTATTTTTAAATCGTGGTCCAAAAACACACCAAAGCACAAACATCTCTCCTCAAGTGCCTTGCATAGCCACCTCATGCGAAGGCACCCGGGGACTCTGCCTGGGACAGTGTCAGGCCCTGGTTCCTCAGGGAGGAAGAGGGGGGAAGCAGGCATGGGGAAGGAGGACTCCAGAGACAGCTCTACTGAGAGTGGGAAGAGGCAGGCCATTCTGCAGGAAGTGGTGCCGCTGTGTGGGAGTTTTGTCAGCCAACGTAATAGGGCCAAGGCACAGGAGTCCACCACTCACGAGGTTGGTGAAATGGTGGGCATGAACGGGTTGCCCCTCTCCTTTGTGGAGTCATCGGGCTTTAGGCACCTGATGAAGCATGTGGCTCCATGGTACGAGCCTCCATCCCGGCGTACCTTCAGCAGGCAGGTGATTCCCTTCCTTTATGAGTCCGTCAGGGACATGGTCCGGGTCCTGCTGCAGGTGGCCAGAGGAAGGAAGATCCACTTCACTTCCGACCTCTGGACCGCTGGGCACCACGGATACCTCTCTCTGATGGCTCATTGGTGGCAACCCAAGGAGGTCCTTGACACTAGGGCATCCAAAGAACAGCTGCAGGGGGGGCCAAAATTGAGCACTCCAAGAGGGTACAGGGTGGTGCTTCTCCAGGCACAAAGCATGGAGGACAGTGCCAAAGGCATCCACATTGCTGAGGTCCTCAAGACAGCACTGCGAGAGTCGGCACCCGAGGGGCAGCTCAATCACGGATTCATGGTTACTGACGCAGGCCGTAACATGATCAACGCGGTTGAAAGGGCAGGACTCCAGGGCATCATGTGCACAGCACACAAACTGCACCTAGTGGTGGGCGATGCAATTGGGCTGGGTGTACCGAAGGACTCCTGGTGTGAGGGGACCCTGGAGACCAAGGCCTTGCTGGACAAGTGCAGGAAAATAGTCGGGCACTTCTCACGCAGTGTCAAGGCATCCAGTTTCTACTTACCTGTCAGGCAGGTAAAACTCTCACAGTAGTACTAGAAAATGATGGTCTTTGTAGTCCAGAAGATCCCCAAATCCCATCCCTAGCAAAGACTGGGGAAAAGAAAGAGTAGTTGTGTTAATGCAGTGTAGCATGAGGCAGGCGGAGATGGGCCGACCAGAGCACGTCCTGATCCAGGATGTGACCACCCGGTGGAACACCACCTACGAAATGGTCAAGTGCCTGGTAGAGCAGAGGCAAGTGGTGGAATACGTCATGTCCCACACTCCCGTCCCGCCTGGGGGAATTGTGTTGGACATTGGTGTTACCGAGTGGCTCGCCCTCTCCCAGATGGTGGGTATCCTGCAGCCATTTGAGGAGACCACCCACGTCCTCAGGAACCACAATGCCAGCCTGGGCCACGTACTCCCCCTGGTACATGCCCTTCGCCAACGCCTAGAGGCCAGTATCCGTGAAGAAGCCGATCTTCTCCCAAAGAGCAGGGCCTTGGCAGAAAGGCTCTTGACTGGCATGGATACCCGCCTTAGCCCACTGAGGAGGGAAAAGGTGTACCAGATGGCGTGCCTGTGCAACCCTCGCGTCAAGGGTTCCCTGGCGGGCAGCAGTGCTGACCTAAACTCTTGGAAGACGTCAAGTCTGCAGGGCTGCCTCAAATCAGGCCCAGGCATTCCCGAGGGCACACGGAAGCCAGAGCGATCCAGAAGAGGAATCCTTGCAAGGGTCTTCTTCCTCCTCTACTGCAGGAGCGTACACGCAGAGACCAGGTTCCGTACCAGCAGCCAACTACCTGGCCTCTGCCCTAGCCATGGCAGTCTCCTCCTCAGTGGAGGCAAGGGAGAAAGAAGAACCGGACCCCGCTCTGACCATGGTGAGGGAGTACATGGCCGAGCCCCTACAACCCCTCACCTTGGACCCACTCCAGTACTGGTCCAGAAAGGCAGACATCTGGCCCGCTCTTTCGACTCTGGCGTTGGACCTCTTGTCCATCCCACCCACCAGTGTCCAGAGTGAGCGTGTCTTCTCCCACATGGGAGATGTCCTGAGGCCGCACCGCTCTCGTCTGGACCCGGAGACCATGGAAAGGTTGACTTTCATCCGCTTCAACCTTTCCATGTTGGAATTACCCCAACACTCCAAGACCTAGGTCCATAGTCGTTCTTCCACCGGTTCATTCCAATCAGGCCTCCCTTGCTCTAACATGCACTACCAGAGCAACACTTATGCCTGTCTGCAATTATGCCTGCCTCCCAGCTTGCCTTCCTCCCTGCAAGCCCGACTTCCTGCTAACTTACCTGCCTGCCTGGCCCTGTGCCTACCTGCCTGTCTGCGTGCCTGCCTGCCTGTCTGCATTCCCACTCAATTTGAAGGGTTAGATTATTGCCCAATTTTTCTAGGACTTCCCTGGCTCCAAACCAGGGAGGACCACTCAATGTTTAATTTTGAAGGGTCTCTGTAGGCCCAATTTTTCTAGCCCTTGCCTTGCTCAAAACCAGGAGGACCACTCAATGTGTAATTTTAAAGGGGCTCTGTAGGCCCAATTTTTCTAGCCCTTGCCTGGCTCCAAACCAGGGAGGACCACCCAATGTTTATAATTTTGAACCAGACTACACTGTTGTGGTTGCAGCCGGGCAACTTCCCCTAACCCTAACCCCATCCAACCAATGCCTGTATGCCTCCTATCCTAACATTCCCCACCAGCACAACACAGTTATGCCTGGATGTCTGCTCTGTCTGTATGACTGACTGACTGAATGCCTGAATGCTTTGCCTGCCTGCCTGCCTTCCTCCCTTGTCTGCCTGACTGCCTGTAATCCCATTGCATGCATGGATCTAATAAGGGCTTTCCTGGTCTTTATAGCAGCCCAGGAAGGTTTTTTCCTAGGGTCAGTGTAGGCCCAATATTTCCCCGTTGGCCATGGCTGGTCTGAGTGTAGTACACCCTAAATACCTGCCTTCCTCGATGCGTTCCTCCCTTCCCTGGGGTTTTGGAGACACTCTGCTTACAAAGTGGTCGAGATGCACTTTACAACAACCTACCTCAAAGTCTGATTAGCAGGGGCCTAGCTCTCCTTACAGCCTTAAAGAAATAGCCCTGTTCTCCTGCATCCACTCTGTCTCCTGGGTTGACGAAACTCGGTCTCCTGGGGTGGAGAAACTCTAACTCCAAAGGCAGAAACAATCCTCCCTTCTGGCACTTTGGCTTTGTGCATTCCCTAGCCTGGGTGGGTACCCTGCAAGGCTGCCTTCCTACCTACAAGCCAGACTTCCTGCTTCCCTGCCTGCCTGCCTGCCTGCCTGCCTGCCCGCCCCTCTGCCTACCTGCCTGCCTGTCAGGCTCCCGGGACTCCACGGCTTGGAGGAGGCCTTCCAGGTGATTCTCCTTCAGCCTATCAGCGGCTCAGTGCTTCAAGTTCAGCCTCCAAGCCGAAATGCGCCCTGTCAGCTAGTCTCCTCAACTTGCCCAGGCAGCAACCCTGGCTGTCCCCACCTCCAGTGCCTCTGGGCGGTAAGAGGTGGAAAATCACTTGAGGAGACCAACTTTAACAGGCACATCAACTATTTAGATTAGAATTGGGGGACTCTGTCCTCTAACATTGGGGGGGGGGGACTCCCACCGGTTACAGTCCAGGTTTGGAAATCCCTTGAACAAGGAGGGGAGATTCCTTCCTACTAGCACTCTGGCTTCCAAAGGCGGCAGAAACAATCCCTCCCTAGAAAACTTTCCTTGCACTCTGGCTTCATGGCTTTCCTGCATGGACTCTTTCTCCTGGGTTGGTGGAACCCAGTCTCCTGGGTAGGCTAAACTCTGGCCTCAAAAGGCTGAAACAATCCCTTTCCTGACACTCTGGCTTTGTGGCTTCCCTGCACGGACTCTGCCTCCTGGGCGGAACTCGGTCTCCTGGGTAGGCTAAACTCTGGCCTCCAAAAGGGCACATCATGGCAGTCACACATGTTGGCACCCCATGGCATCTGCTGGAGCAACTTTTTCCTGCCAGATAAGCAGCTGGCCTATGTACCCTATCCTCCAAAGAAGGTGGGGTAAGTCACTCTGGCCTCCAAAAGGCTGAAAGAAGTAATCCCTTCCTGGGTTGGCGGAACTCTTGTCTCCTGGGTAGGCAAAACTGGCCTCCAAAGTAGGCGGCTGAAAGAATCCCTCCCTCATATTCCCTGCTGGCACTCTGGCTTCATGGCTTCCCTGCGTGGACTGTGTCTCCACTGGTTTGGCAAAACTCTGGCCTAGTGGCCTCCAAAGTAGGCGGCTGAATCAATCCCTCCCTCAAGTTCCCTGCTGGTGCTCTGGCTTCATGGCTTTCCTGTGTGGACTGTGTCTCCTCCACTGGGTTGGCGGAACTCGGTCTCCTGGGTAGACCCAACTGGCCTCCAAAGTAGGCGGCTTAAACAATCCCTCCTTCACGTTCCCTGGCGCTCTGGCTTCGTGGCTTTCCTGTGTGGACTGTGTCTCCTCCACTGGGTTGGCAGAACTCGGTCTCCTGGGTAGACCAAACTGGCCTCCAAAGTAGGCGGCTGAAACAATCCGTCCCTCAAGTTCCCTCCTGGTGCTCTGGCTTCATGGCTTTCCTGCGTGGACTGTGTCTCCACTGGTTTGGCAAAACTCTGGCCTTGTGTGGCCTCCAAAGTAGGCGGATGAAACAATCCGTCCCTCAAGTTCCCTCCTGGCGCTCTGGCTTCATGGCTGTCCTGCGTGGAGTTCCCTCAAAACTGGCTTGTGTGGCCTCCAAAGTAGGCGGCTGAAACAATCCCTCCCTCAATGGCGCTCTGGCTTCATGGCTTTCCTGCGTGGACTGTGTCTCCACTGGTTTGGCAAAACTCTGGCCTTGTGTGGCCTCCAAAGTAGGCGGCTGAAACAATCCCTCCCTCAAGTTCCCTGGCGCTCTGGCTTCGTGGCTTTCCTGCGTGGACTGTGTCCCCTCCACTGGGTTGGCAGAACTCGGTCTCCTGGGTAGACCAAACTGGCCTCCAAAGTAGGCGGCTGAAACAATCCGTCCCTCAAGTTCCCTCCTGGCGCTCTGGCTTCATGGCTTTCCTGCGTGGACTGTGTCTCCTTCACTTGGTTGGCAAAACTCTGGCCTAGTGGCCTCCAAAATAGGCAGCTGAAACAATCCCTCCCTCAAGTTCCCTGGCGCTCTGTCTTCATGGCTTTCCTGCGTGGACTGTGTCTCCTGGGTTGGCGGAACTCTGGCCTCCAAAGGCTGAAACAACCCCTTCTCTAGAAAATTATTTCCTGGCACTCTGGCTTTCCTGCGTGGACTGTGTCTCCTCCTCTGGGTTGGCAGAACTCGGTCTCCTGGGTAGGCTAAACTCTGGCCTCCAAAGGCGGCTGATACAATCCCTTCCCTGGCACTCTGGGTTCGTGGCTTCCCTGCGCGGACTCTGCCTCCTGGGTTGGAGAAGCTCGGTCTCCTGCGTTGGGGGCGAACCTGGCCACTGAGCTCTGTTTGGAATTTGGAAATCAAACACAGCTGCCCGCACAAAGAGTGGTGGACTGACCTCCAGGGTTTTCTGGAGGGCCTCCATTGGCTGCTGTCAGCTGTCACTGTCCGCTCCTTGGGATACTCCATCTGGTGATGATTCCCTCAGAGGAGGGGAACTTTATTGGGTTTGGAAATTGGGGGAGAAAGTGAGAGGAGGGGCACTCATCCAGATGAGTGGGGAGGGGAAAGCATCTGTCTACCAGACTGAATCTCTGACCGCTAGTTGACCAGGGTTGCATTTGCTTGGCTTTACAAGGAGTGAGTGACATTGGAGATGGGGAGGGGACATTGAGAGGAGAGACCCTCATCCAGATTTGGGGAGGAATAGAATACTGTGTCTCCAGCTGCCTCTGAGAGGTGGAGGGGAAATGGGATGGATAAAGGCTTCAAAACAAAACAAAACAAAACAAAAAGTATAACAGGCAGCCAGACCAAGTGGTGTGGCCGGTTCAGTCTCAGCAGTTGAACATGAGAAAAAGAGAATATTGCATTCTTCCCACTTTGTTTGCATTATTGCATATAGGATGCAGTGTTATACTGATATATTATTCATCAGTTTAAAGTGTTTTCTGCCTGCTCTGGGTCATTGTGGGATGCACCCATGCTCTGGGAAGTCAAATCACGCTAAATCGTGGTAGAAACGACAAACGACAAATGAAACGACAAAACGAAAATTTTTCAAAAAAATTCGCGACAAACGGAAATGGACCGAAATGGACCCGTTCCGACAAACGGAACATTGAAATGTCATTTTTCCTAGTCGTGCCCATCTCTACTAGAGATGGGGACAAAATGATTTTTTTTTTCATTTTTTGTTTCTTTCTCTAACGAAACAAACACAAACTGGCCCTTCAAAGAAAATGAAATGAAACAAAAGAAAAATTTCCGGGTTTTTTCTGTATCACTCATAACTTTTACATGGAATTTTACTCTCTTTACTAGAGATGGGCACGAAACGAGCGATTTTTTGTTTTCATTTTCGTTTTTTCATTTCATTACGCAACGAAAACGAAATGAAATTTTTTAAAAACAAAACGAAAACGAAAACAAAACGACCAAATTTGCCATGTTTTTCGTTTTTGTTGCAGCAGATGCATTGAACTAAAAAGAATGCTAACGAAACAGAAATTTTTCATTTTCGTTTTTTCATTTCATTACCTAACGAAACGAAAATGAATTTTTTTTGCAAAAAACGTCATGAAAACAAAAACGAACCGAAACGGACCCCTAAACGACCAAACTACAAACGAAACACCATTTTTGGAGTCATGCCCATCTCTACTCTTTACTCTCTTTTTAACTTCTCGTGTTCACCTGTAGCTTTAATGTAATGTTGACCTTTAATGCTGTAAGATGTCCCTCAATTCCCTGTTCTCAATACTTGAACATGTCTTAATCGTACTGGACTGTATATTACCCCTCATTACTGCAAGCTGCTGTGGGTACTTTTCCAAGGAGAAAGGTGGAGTAAAAATACTGTAATATAAATAAATAAATAAATAAATAAATAAATAAATAAATAAATAAATAAATAAATAGGTCCTGCCCAGTTGGGACTAAACAGCATGCAACAGTTTTCCAAATATGAATGTTTTAAGTCCAAAGCTCCCACTGACAATTACTGGAAATGCCCCCATCCAGTGCAATCTAGTTCCTCCCTACCTTTCACTACTTCCAATGTAGTGCAGTGAAGAAGGAATCCACAAAGGGACACTTCCACCTAGTGCCCATTCCCACTGAGATTTAAGGGAAGACATCAGGATGCTGGGAACAGCAGAAAAGAAAAAAGTGGTGATACCAAGTGACACATGGATTACAAAGTCTCATCACAAAATGATACCTGGAGGCAACCATACATTTAGGTCGTAAGAACAGATGCAGATCTTACATGCTTATGTGGTTTTAGTGGTTTTAGTGGTCTAATGAAACAGTTACTGGATTTTGAATTACAGTAGGATTCCAGTATCTCCTGGTGATCAGTTCTAGGCCTTCCTGTGTATAATGAAAACCATAGATAAGAGAGAACGCCAACCCCCCCAACTTGTGTTTTGTGACTGTAGCTTGATCTACAGATGCTGTTTGTGACACTAATTTGTTTTACAGCTGCTATTTGTGACAGTAGCTTTCTTTGCAGCTGATAAATTATTTTTCCCTTCTGCCTGTGACGCCTTTGGGGTGTTTACCACATGCCATTCTTCGCTGCCACCAAAAATATAATAATTTGTGGAATTTGACACGCCCCAGGATTATTCAAGAAGGTTCCTCAATTTAACTAGCGACGCAGCTGATACCGGGAAGGGTGAGTGGCCGTCCCTGCTGTGCCCCAGTTAAAAGGGATTTGTCTCCTCTGAGCAACTCTCAACCCGGGAGCCTCGGAACATCTACTCTGCTCCAGGTCCCATAGAGTTCAATCAAGAGAAACTTTCTCGCTCACGGAAAAGACAGTAGCGTGCAGCCTTGGTTGAGGCTCTGGATACTTAGCAATGACTTCCCTCTCAGGCACACACAGATTCCAGTTAAAAAGATAAAGACAAGAACTTTATTTAAAGTGAAAATCAAAACATGAATCTCGCTTTGTCAGCATCATTCTGGCAAGCGTTACAGATTCTTGGAGCATTAACAAAACAAAGGCAAAGTTTCTAAGACAAACTTGCAAAGTAGCTTTAAAAACCAATTTCAGAAAGATAGGATGAATATATGGCAACCCAAACGGAAAACAATAAATCTAGCTGATCTATCTAATACTCACATTATGAAAAGGAAAGGATTCTGCTGTCCTCTCTGGTGTTCAGCCAGCATCAATACGGAGATCACATGGCGGCGTAGTTCTGTGGAGAAGCTCTCCCTCTCTTCTTAGGGCAGACCATTCTTATAGACCTAAAATCTTTAGGATCTGTCTTTGTTCTTCAGAAATGTAAATTAAGCTGGGGCAGTGTATCAATTAGCATACTTACGAGTAAAGACTTTCTCCTTTGATAGTGAAAAAAAGGCTATGCATTCCTATTGATCTCAAGTGTTCAATCACCTGGACAGGGAGATTCCTTGGTTGACAGTAGCAACCTGTTGCCATCTGATGTAACCCTTTGAAGCCCAGGAACTGTTTGATATACAGGGAAATACATTGTAAAAACCATTTTTATCCATTTGCTATCCCCTCATAAACATCTTTGGTGAAGATAGGCTTTGATCTTCAGAAGAGGCAATGTAAGGTCCCTTCCATTTGCTCTTTACAACCACAACAAACATTTTGATGATGAGGAAAACATAACGTTTGCTATCCTATTCGATTTGCCATCTACCTGTGAATTACAAAGGAAGTCAGTGTCTCTTTCCCAACCAGACTTCAAAGAAGTGATAGCGTGTGACATGACATAGCCAGGAGTCAACAGATTATACAGATGATAGGTCATATCAAAAATGAATTTTCTAGAATTCATCACACTGCCAACCGTGGATAACTGAACCAGTGGATACAGGGGTCCTACTGTACTTACAAAGATAAAAGGCCTTTTCCTCTTTTTGTTGGACTATGGAAAACATTCTGGTTGCATTCTGGTTGCATTCTGGTTACTAACTAGGGCATCATCTACAACCAAGTAAAGTCAGTTCCCGAGAAAGACTGCAACAAACTGACCACTATATCCTTCGCTATCCGTCAGGTAGTACTGTTAGATGGGAAGCAATAAACTTGGCCTTTTGGGACATGTAAACAAAATTTTATCTTGTCTGGGATGTTCTGAAGTCCCCAACCAAAAAAGGGGGGAGGTTCAAGTGCTTCTGAGTGATGAGAGACTGTCATTTGTCTACCAAGATCGTGAAATCAACTAAAGTGAAACTGGAAACCTTCTACGTCAGGCAGGGCAGCTGCAGAGGGACAACACGACCAGGTTGCCAGCCCACAAACCAAAGACCCAACTGCAAACCACTTCAGTTTGCCAGTTGTTTCTTAGTGGCTCATGGTCCATAGCTAATCATGAACCACTACGGACCGCCATTTCTCAGGTGCATTCCTATCTCTAGTACTGAATGGATGGATGCCGCAGCACTGCACTGCATGGACAACCGCATTTGTCTCCGCGCCAACGCATGAAAAGGAGAAGCCAAAGGATATTGATCATACAGCCATGGGTCTGCAGCCTGACACAAGCATGGACCACCCAATCAGAAGTGACTCAGTGGAAAGGCTGTCCTAGTAATTATTGGCTGGCAATCAAGCTTATATCATAATAAGCAAGTGAAGGAACCCACAAGTGAGGGCAAGTGAGAGCAATGCCCCTCAGCAGGCAAATAAATCCTAACCTCTTTTTTTAAAAAAGAGGTCTTATTTCCTTTTTTTTCTCCCTCCCCCCCGCCCTGCTTTGCTCTTGACATTCTCAATAATTTTGATTCATCTGTAGATATGTGTGTATACATACTTAGAAGCATGCATCCACAAACTGTAAACACTCCCATATAAAAAGACCGTGTTCGATATATGTAAGCAAGAATTGATAAAGTGTCACCTATCAGAATAGGTGACATCTTATTCCTTGGCATTTGTTCCTCCTGGCCTGGATGGAGGGGAGGGGAAAGAAAAGCTCCCTTCTCTCTGAGAGGGCTAGTTAAGATGTATCTTGCTGTTTTGCCATATCTTTAGTATGCAGGGAGCAGAGAGATGGTGATAAAAGGAGAAATGTCTATCTTTGAGTTCTCAGCAATACAGAATAAGTTATCAACCTACTAACATGCATGTCTGAATAGAGTCCTTTGGCAGCCGGGAGATGTTATCTCTCCTGACATGCGAATTCCTCCCTCATGTCAATCCATGAAAGTACTAAAGAATAAATTCTCTCGTAAAATGAATGTGGCACACCACTGGGATTTGGGGAGCAACATATATATTTCCCCCTCCGCTCCGTCTTTCTTCTCCCTACTTTAAAAATGCTCCAGCTGAACCCTTGATATCCATATAAATTAGTCAACTGAAAAAAAATCCATTGTGCCAAACTCATGGAGAGGGTGTTGAATTTCTCCATGGGCTTTCATTTTTCGATGCCCCCACCCACCCACCCCTCTGTGTTCAAAAACCTCCTTTCAGCTGGCTGATGGGCTTTCATTGCCAGCATCCTCTCAAAATAGCCCGGAAGCTTATGGCAGCTGGACCAGCACAGGGGGCAGAGACCCATCACATCCTCCCCATGGCAAGCTCTCAAGGACAACAATCACACAAAGAGGGCTACTGAGCAGTAGCAAAGTCCACATGGCTGTGGGCAACGTCAGCCTAGTCCTTCAGCACAAGGTGGGCATTCCAGGGGGGTCACGAAAAGACAGGAAGGTGTAGTGTGTTCACTTTGATATCCCTTTTACTTCCAGGGAAAGGGGCATGGTGAAATTTCTCCACTATGTGCCCAAGTACTGTGCATTTTTATTTGAGAGGCATAGATCATTTCACTACCATGGTGTGACTCATGTGCAGAAGTGCTTTGTTAATAGCTCTTCCAACCTGCCACAATGTTCATCCATCACTACCATTGCCATAGTGTTGCATTGTGCACGTGTAGCTCTGAAACAGAATATTTCAGCCATAGTGTGTTGGGTTTTTTATTGTGGTGTGTGTGTGTGTGTGTGTGTGCCCTGGTCTTTGACTTTAATTTTAAAAAATGACTTACCAATGCAACAACAATTACTTTAGTTATTTCTGTGCTTAAAGGGAGTCCACAGTTTTATGACTTAGGTATGTTTTGTATCTTAGTCTATTTATTTATTTATTTATTTATTTATTTATTTATTTATTTATTTATTTATTAGCCTCCCCACTACTGAGTGGTCTCTGGGTGGCAATTGGCATGTAACATTCTAAACCTTACAGAAAGCAACTAACAATTATGTTTGAATAACGAGAAATGACATTTTTTAAAAAAATCATAACTAAATGGTTACTTTTCAGGGTCATGGAAACATAGCTAGTTTCTTGCAAAAAATAATTCTCCTAAGTTCTGAGATGAACTGGTCTCCCACAATTTCTGATTTCTCTCCAAGCACTCTTTAGGTCAGTAGCCCACATGCTTACTGAGATCCATTCTAGAAGAGATTAGATTTAGGTACTGCATTGAGTGTGTGTGTGTTGGGGGGGGGAGTAGAAGCCAAGAACTGCTGGATAGCTCAGTACTGGCTTAGGTATCAGCCTGTGGATCCAATTTTTGAGAGCCCCACTGTGCTTCTTTGACCAGGTATGGACTCAATGGTCCATAGGGTCCCTTCCCTCTGTTCAGCTCTAAGATTATGTTGATGACTTCCTTAAGTACCTGGGAGATAGAAACCCTTTCAGATACAAGTAGAAGCTGTTCTTAAATCATATCTTGCTTGCCCTTGGCAAACAGGATAATGTTTCTGCATGTATAAAGCCCTTCTTTCTTGCTGATGGATACTGACCAGCTAGCTTTATATGTCCGTGATTTAAGGCAGCTTACCTAGCCTGAGCCTTCTCAATGGTCTTCTACACCACAAACAACTGTCTCATTTTGTAAACATGAACACATCTGCTGCACATCAGTCACAGAAATGGAACTAGGTCCTGGCTGGTTAGTACCTAGAGGTGGATGAAACTGTCAAGTTTGATTCCACTCATCTTCTAATATTGTTTTGTTTTTCAACACTAAGTTTGCTTTGTCCCCACTGCTACTTTGGTTTGGGAGTTACTTTCCTTAAGAGGTCTACCTGGAAATGTATGCACATACGTAGGATAAAAGTACTGTATTTGAATACGAAGTCTGATACATAAGTTCTGGTTTGACAAGACTTTCCTCAATTTTCTGGAAGGAATTCCTAGCTTGTTCAATTCTACAATGAATTTTTCATGAAAGATTCCAGTTATGCTTGTCATAGCACCCCAAATATTTATAATATGGATACTCTCTCAATTATATCACTGTTGATCTTGAGAAGGTACTGGAAACTATTTTGTTTTTTACTGATAACCATCATTTTCTCTTCTTCACATTAAGTAACAACCCCACGGCATTGCTTTCTGCAGCAACAGAATCCAATAAGCCTTGCAATTCTGCCAGACTTGTTGCAAGCAGGACACATTTCACCTTGATTTCACATTGCCTGTGTCTGAATAGGCTCATTAGGTGGACAGTGGACTGAATAGGCTTGTTAGATGTTCAATTTCCTGGGGTACATGAAAGTCCCACCTATGCAACTCTTCCCAGCACCCATTAAGTACAGTCATGAGCTATGGCCTACTTGGGGCTGATGGAATGTTGTCATCAAAGAGGCAAGGTCCTAAATACTGGGCAGCTAGTGTGTGTGTGTGTGTGTGTGTGTGTGTGTGTGTGTGTGTGTGTGTGTGTGTGTGTGTGTGTGTGTGTGTGTGTGTGTGCATATTGTACATGCCTCTTCCATCCTTTTCCAAATGTAAGGAAAGTCAGGCCTTCAAACTTCTCTAGCATGACTTATGCCTTCAGTTTGGTCAAAGTTGTACTTTATGGGAAGCCATGAATATGTTCCTCATCTCCATTTGGAGGGGAGTGGGAGAGGGGAAAAAGAGAAAAAGGAAAAAAAACCTAAAAGTTAAATGCTTTTTTTATAGGGAGGCTTAAAAACTTCCAAATATATAAATCTAAAATATTTATATATGGGCTTCAAATGGAGCAGGCATTATGACCTCATGAGTGCATAGAGAATGTCAGGGGTTTTCCCCTCCCCTCCATTTCCCACCTGGAATAGCTTTAGCTTTTCAGCTTGCCTTCACTCTGTGCCCAAGTTGGCTTCTCTTTTGACATATGACTCCATCAATCTCTGTGAATATGTGCAGCTCTCCATCTAGGGAAATAGTTCATCTTGTATATGACTGTGCCTCCACCTTTTCTAAAGACAGGAAGAAGAAGGCGTAGGGGCTGCTCCCTATTGAAACTGGGTTTATCATAAGAGATGAGCTCTCCCCTTTGGGGGACTTTAGTGGCAGGGCTAGATGTGAATTCAGCACATGAGGCCCACGGTGGTGTCTTATTTACCCAATCTGAAATAGACCAAAGCCAACTGGAAATAATTTTGGGTTGGGTTTTGAGTAGGTTTACAGTTGGACCCAAAGATGGGTTCAAACCTTCCTTACAGTGTCTATAATGTACCTAGTATACATCCTTGGGTGAGTATCAATTATTTTTCATCTTTAGCTATACCAGGCTAGGTGGATACATTGGTGAACTCAACACATGATTTTGCAAAACAATAATAATAATGAAATAATTGCCATTATAACTATAACTTTAAAACCACAGAGCTGGAAAGGACCCGATGGGATCCCTGAGTCCACCTCTTCTCAAGGAAGGACAGTGGGGAACGGAATTCCCAACCTCTGGCTTCACCGCCAGAGACCTCAGCCTAATCTACATAAAAAACAGAAACAACATCGGAAAGCCAATTCTGACTTATGGTGACCCTTTTCACAGTTTTCTAAGTAGAAAATACCTAGAAGTGCTTGACCATTGCCTTCTTCTGGGGACCTTGTAGGGGTGGCTATAATTACAGATGTCTTAGGAATTCTCCAGCTCTGAAGCCAGATAGCTGAACCACTGAGTCTATTCCTTAAACACAAGCAATTATAACAATGGCATAAGCATGTGCTGGTCACAGAGTTCAAGGATGTAAATTTTCTTCCCTTTTGTTCTTGCTTCAGTGAATTTGAAGCCTTGGAAATCAGAATTCTAATTCATTTGAAGAACCTCCATTGCTAGTGGACCTTCTTTGTATACAAGTAGAAGAGCTAAGATACTAGAAACAGAGGCACCACAGCTAATTCACTTGTCTTCCTTTTGTGCTGATCCAAGGCACTAAAGCCACCAGTGACTAAGGATTTGATCTGTAACTTGTTTTTAATTACTTGCTTCTGGGTACAAATCAGAAATAAATGTCCTCACAAACCTCTGAATAAATGGGTTCTTACAAGCAGTTTTTCAAAATGTGTGCGGAGAGTGAGCACCTCTAACCAGGGGTCCTCAAACCTTTTAAACAGGGGGCCAGTTCACTGTCCCTCAGACACTGTTGGGGGCTGAATGGTACTTTGAAAAAAATACGAACAAATTCCTATGCACAGTGCATATATTTTATTTATAGTGCACAAAAAACAGGAAAAAGAATGCAACAACAACAACAACAACAACAACAACAACAACAATAATAATAATAATAATAATAATAATAATAATAATAATAATAATAATAATAATAATAATAATAATAATAATAATAATAATAATAATAGCTTGGATGAAAACCAAGAAACACAAGAACATTTAATGTTACAGCCCAACATAATAGGATCCCAATTTAACTAGGGGAATCAAGGAAAGGTGGTAGGCTAGTTCCTTTCTTCCTACAACATGGGTGGCAACAAGCAGTCAAGTGTGCCCTATTCAGATCTGATGCATTTTGAAAATGTCAGACCATGTGGTAGGTAAGGTAGGTAGGTAGGTAGGTTTGTTTTAAAGTTTTAAAGTTTTAAGTTTTAATTATATTTGTCGCAGATGTAACTTTATAAGTTTTTTTTCTGTTAATCAAGATTGCGATGACCAATGGTTTTTAGCAATAAACTATTACCTACCTTACCTACCTCTCCCCCTCAGAGCTGCACTGGAGGCTTCCACCAGGGAGGGAGGCGGACCCTAATCCCTATCTATCTCTCTGCTGGGCAGAGCGCAGCAGCATGTGGGAAGCAGGAATGAGAGCAGAGCCTGGCCGAGGGCTCAAACACTGGATGTGGTTCGAGAGGGAAGAGTCGGTGGGCCTCTGGTGAATGGGGGGCTTTGGAACTCACAGTGTTGGCAAGGCGCACACGTGCAGTGCTTTCGGAAGATGCCCTTGTGAGGCGGTACTGGAACACTCCATCTCCGGAATTCTTCAGCTGTTGAGAGGAGGCAGGGGAGGAGGATGGCATCAGCCAGTCACCCTGGGGCCGTATCCAGGACTCAGGGGGCCATATGCAGTCCGTGGGCTGTAGTTTGAGGACCCCTGACCTGTACCATGCTGCAAATGAACACACAAAAAGGATGTCATGTCTGCGTTGAACCACCAAAAGCTGCTATTCTGAGGACCCCATGATTGGAAAGGGCAAAGAGAGGAAGGATTTGTCCTCAGCTATCTTCATTTGAAATAGTTGAGGATGATGTACATCAGGACTAGAAGATTCACCCAAGCAGCCAGTTCAGTTGACTCGTACTTGAGGGTCACCAAGCAACTATCCTTGAATCCAAGATCTCAGAAGACCTTACTTCAATTCTCAGCCTCCCTGAAGACCCCTGCTTTGTCTCTGGGCTCTATGTATTCCTTGAGGCAAAAGAGTGCTGTCATGCAGGGAACCCAAGGAGGAAATTGGATCGCAGAAGGAAAATAGGAATCAGACTTTTGCTGGGAGTAAGATCTTGAAGTATGAGTTTTGTGAACAAAATAGTAAATATTTGGATTAGGAAGGGGCAAAGACCAGACTTGTGAGCATTTTCTTTCAGCTATTTCCTCTATGGCTTCAAAGCTGCCAAAATCTGTCCAGGATAACACAATAATAAACATTTTAGGAACCTGGAGTTCAAGCCTGAAGTTCAAGAGCTTGTCTATCAAGTCTAACATTAGCTAATCTTTTTTATTTTATTTTAAACATCTTTAAAAGCTGTCTTTGGGGCTACGGTTGGCTGCTTTCCTTTGTACAGCATTATTTCCATAGTAACAGTCTTTTTTGTATGATATTTCTTTTCCCATATGCATGACAGCAATTAACACCATGAGAATATCCTGCTGTCTTCAAAACTGGAGGATTAGTGGAAGTCTGGGCCAGAAAGTGATATACATATTCTACCTCTTTCTGGCCTAGCAAAAAGTTTGTTTTACTCTTTTATCCCATCTGCAAACCAACAATGGAGTAAGGCATGATGTCAGTACTGTAAAGTCAAAGTGGGTTGTTATGACCCGAAAGAACTAAAGCCTTCACAGATGGAGAAATTAGTAGTGTGGACCTTCTATAGCTGGATCAGTTGGGATGCTGGCTGTAATCTCTTTTGTGCCAGAACAACACAAGTGTATGCACTGTTATAACTGAGCTGGCTTACAAATTGAGATGAGCACGAATCACAAAAGTGGCAATTTGTCACAATTTGTAATTCATTAGGGCTGACAAATAATGACTCACAAATATACGAAATATTTTTGTTCAACCAAAAAGCTATATCTATCTATCTATCTATCTATCTATCTATCTATCTATCTATCTATCTATCTATCTATCTATCTATCTATCTATCTAAAGGGGGGAAAGCCAAAAAGGTCAAATCAAACAAGCAAAAAGCCCCAAAAGAGGGGGGTAATGGGGTACTTCCTCATGAAAGCAGTGAGTCATACACTGCTAAAAAATTGTTGCTTCATATTCATCAGGGCCACAGTGGCGTAGCTATGGAGGGCAAGGGGGATATCTGTCCCTGGGTGCAGCATCTGGGGGCACCAAATTAAGTGCCAAACTGTTCCTCACCCATTAGCCACAAGAAGGTGTGTTGGGGTGACCTGCCAGGACCAGTGTGGCGGGCTCCCTGGCCACCACTGCTGCCTTCTACGTAGCAACTTAGCCCCTCCATGTCCCTTGGGGGCACGAAAACTGACATTGTCCCCTGTCACTGAAAACCCTAGCTACACCACTGCAGGAGCAATGGTTTGGATAAATATGGAGCAACAAAATTTGGACAAATCAGAGATTTCTAAAAAATACTGTGGTTCATTTTGGATTTGTGCCCATGTCTACCTAGGATCCTCCCATGCATTTGACCCTCGATACCAGCTTTAGCTCCTTCTGTTGATGGCCCTCTCCCTTGGTTTCTCTGTTGCTTTTGGCATTGGCTTCAGGCAATCCTCCTCCTGACTTTGGATTGCTGTCTCTTCTAGATATCCTTTCTATGTTTGATTGTGGACTGTGTGGACTGTGTTGGAAACTCTGTATTGCTGCCCCTAGTCCCTCTTTTAGTGGCCAGTTCCCCCCCCCCTCGAGGCCTGACAAATCCCACCTCTTGACTAGCCTTCTCTACTGAATGCAGTAGAGAAGGAACTTAAGATCAGACTACTGGATTCAATTTCAAGATATTCCTGAGGGCCATTTACAGCAGTTGTCCTGCCAAAGTCAAAAGAAGTAGGATTACATTAAGAGCCAGGGCATAGCTCACTCTGTGTGAATTTCTCTGGATCGGTATGAACTTTAAACCCCATATACTGTATGGGGTGTGGTGGCTCAGTGGACTAAGGATCTAAAACTGTTGACTACAAAGTTGGCAATTTAGCGGTTCAAATCCTGGGTGCCACACAGCAGAGTGAGCTCCTGCTGATCACCCCAGCTCCTGCCAACCTAGCAGTTCGAAAGCATGTAAATGCAAGTAGATGAATAGGTACCGCTGTAAAAAGAAGGAAGTTAAAACAGTGTTTCCTTGCAGCCATGCCGGCCATGTGGCCATGGACTTGCCCAACACTGGCTTTTTGGCTTGAATACGGAGATGAGCACCGCCCCTAGAGTGAGACACGACTAGCACAGATGTGTGGGGGGAACCTTTACCTTTACCTTTATTGTAGAGGAACCTTTTTGGCATGTGGTTATCTTATTGTGGATTAAGTATGTCTAAACCAGCCATGTTTAGATGCCACAATTAACTTATCTTTATGTATTTCTTTTTTAACAATTGTTTTTCATACTATCTTTTCTCTCAGTTCTTCCTAGGGAAATTAAAATAGAATGTTGCTGCTGCTGTTCAGATTCCCTTCAGGAGCAAATGGTGGTTTCTATGTTTTCCTTCCTTTACCTTTCTTTTTTCTTTCTTTTTAAGAAATAATTCTAATTTTTCTTTTATTTTTATTTTTTGCTGCCCCTCTGAAACCCGGAGTTTGTTAGATAACTTTTACAGTATATAATAAGCTGAGGTAAACAGTGTCTGGCCAGCAGGAGTACCCTAGATAGTTTTATTGTTGCGTTCTGAGGGAAGTCAACCTTTTTTTTTCAATGCAAAGGGTAATACAAATCCAGGCAAACTGGATGGTGTGTGAAGGCATATTACATTTTATAAAATTCTTCAGCCTCTCGGACTTTGTCCATTCCACTGCCGCCTGATGCTGCAAGACAGGCATATGGTGTTTACTGTGATGACTGACAACTTTCTGCTTTTCCTCTCTCCTCAGGAGAATCTCTTCCTGCCAAATCAATTTGCAAGGCCTTGGATCTTTTGGTGAACCTTTGGTCTGCATCCAGAATATCCCCCCATCCTCCATTGGCAAAGCTCAGCAAAGGCAACCTGTGTTTTCCCTCTAACTAATTAACTGTCCGCTGAGAGAAAAACTCCATCCAAGGAATCATCACGGCCAGGTCACATATTTGCCTTTTGTACTCCTGTCACAGGTGGTGGTGAGGAAGAGAGCAGTTGAGGGAGGGTGAGGTGCTTCCCATGGTTTGTGTCCAAGATTTTCCTTCGCGTGTTCATCAAGGCAGTGATGAAATGAACACTTGAAGGCTGGTTCCATCGCCTGCTGAGTTCCGGGGATGCTCATTTGGCTCAAAGCAGAAGACCACTGCTGGCAAACCTTTTGTAAATTATGATGACTGGTCTAAAGATTTGCCAGAAACAGACCGGGCCAGAGTCCGCTTCTGTGTCTGAATATTCAGTCTCGTTTGGCTTCTGAGACATGTGGCAAAATGACCCAAAGAGACTCCGCTGAGCGTAAAGAACGTGGAATGAAACAGGCAAAAGAATGAAAACTCTTCTGAGCCTCTAATTCTTCTTTCAATGCACCATTTTATACATTATCCAGATGTAAAACTGGGTTTGTTACCTACTGCGCAGCCAACACAGAGCCACAAACAACCACATGTCCCTGAAGTGTGTGAGATTCACTTTGTATTTCAGACACATTTGATGGGATGGATTGGCCTGTATTCCAACACACCATCTTCTATTACAGGTTTCCATAGATGCAAAGTAAAATTTCAAAAGAAATTTGCTCCATCACACAGTGCAATAGCTGAGAAATTATTAAATGAGTTGTAGGAACTAATAACTTGCTGCTTTATTTCTGGGGCATGCAATTTCTTTGTTACTTTCTTCTATTGCAGGAGAGGGAACCTGAGATGAACATTCAAAGCAGGTTAACAGCATTATGAAAACACACTTTTAAATGAGTTTGAACAATGAAAATATAAAATATCATTATAATCAAAGTATGAATCAGCTGCCTCCCAATCTACCGCCACCCCCCTCACTCAGACATTTTCAAGTGCCTTTTAAAAATGTGACTATTTAAACAAGTTTTTCCTTGATTATGATCTTCCCTCTTGATGCTCCACAATGTGTATCTCTCTATTACACCTGAATTCCCCTCTGCTTCTAACTTCTGTTCATCTCTATTACGTTATTTTGTTAGAGTTCTAATGCATTTTTGGTTGAAATAAGTTTGTTCTTTTCTATTTATCATTCAATATTAGTTTGTATTATGTTTTTATTTTATTTTATGTGATTATTCTTTATTCCATTGTAGAGATGGGCACGAAATGCCAAAATGGCATTTCATTTCATTTTCTGTTTCTTTCACTCCCGTTTTGTTTCATATATTACAAAATGATTTCATATTGTGTTTTGTTTGATTTCATATTATATATATATATATATATATGTATTTGGCATATATAAACACTCTTGAGGCCCGACCAGCCATTGGCAGTTTTTTTTTTATTCTTGCCAACCAGCTGGCCCACAGGGAGGCTGGTCATCGGGTTCCCCCCCTTCTGACCAGCTGGCCCTCACAGAGGTCAGTCATCATTTTTTTAAAAACAAACTTTTTACTCCCACCGACCAGCTGGCCTGCGGTGAGGACAGTCACTTTTAAAAAACTTTTTAACTCCCGCTGACCAGCTGGGCCGTGGGGAGGCCAGTCGGTGGGTCCCCCCCCCGCTGACCAGCTGGTGCCAGGTGTTTATTATTTTTATTGTTTACTCCTTCTGACCATCTGGCCCATGGGGAGGCTGGTCAGAATTTGTTTTTACTCCTGCTAACCAGCTGGCCCACAGGGAGGTCGTCGTTTGTTTTTGTTTGTTTGTTTTGTTCTCAGGTGGCAATGACCAATAAAACTGGGCATCATTGGTATATTGATAATACCTTACTTCCCAGTGAAGTATTGTAGATACTTAAATATAAGTCGAGTTTCTCAGCCCTAATTTTGGGGTGAAAAAGGGCCCCTCAACTTATACTCAGGTGAATACCATAGGTTGATGGGAGGGGAGAAGCAGTGGGTTTTTAAACCTTTTTTCTCTCCTAAAGAAAACAACAATGGTGAACATTGGCACTTGTTTTGGGAGGGAAAAAAGTTTTTAAACCCCACCACTTCTCCCTCCCACCATCTGGTGCATAGAGGGAGAAGGGGTGTGGTTTTTTAACACTTTTTTTCTCTCCCAAAACAAGCACCAATGTCCACCATCAGTGCTTGCTTCGGGAGAGAAAAAAAGTTTTAAAAATCTGCTGCTTCTCCATCAGAAGGAGAGGAGGAGGAGGAGGAGAAGGAAGGGAAGGGGGAGCACCAGTTTGGGGAAGGCAGCAGAGGGAAATATTGACACAGGTTATCCTCAAGTCAATCAATTTTCCCACTTTTTAAAGCCAAAATTAGGGGCCTCGACTTATACTTGGGTCAACTAATACTTGAATATATACAGTAAGATATTATCAATATCAAACGCCAAACAGGACAGAATCTCATGGGGCACCCAAGGGCAAGATGTGAACCCCCACAAGCTCCAATTGAGAAATGACCCAACAGGAAGGATTAGGTCTAGAGAGGGGCACAAACCACTGGTTTGTCCTTTGGATGAGCAGCTATTTGGGAATTCCCAGACCTAGTTTCTTTGGTGGGAGCAACGAAACTCTAAGCCACTGCCTCTGAGTGGGCACCTGCTAGAGGAGGTTCATCTGGGAACTGCTGAATGCCTGTTCATCCAAATGATGAACCACCAATCTGGTGGTTCATACCCATGTCAAATTAGGACCACTGCAGCCAAGTGATCCCAGGGATACCCAACACAACAAGGAAGTGCAGAAGTTGTATCAAAAGCTATTGAGGAGTGCAGGGGAACTAATATGGTTGTCAGCCTCACATCCATTTCCATAGACCAGTGGTGGCGAACCTTTGGCACTCCAGATATTTTTGACAACTCCCAGAATTCTGAGCCTAGACTCCCAATGGCAAAGGACTGTGGGAGATGTGGTCCAAAATATCTGGGGTGCCAAAGGTTCGCCACTACTGCTATAGACTAATTTCCCAAAGCAGTCAAAGCTTTAATGGACTCTGACAATGTGCATCATCCACTGAACTGCAAACAGGACAAACTTTCCAATTATGGACAATGAAAGGAAATACCACATTGCAGCTTCAAATTTCCAATAATTCCACCACTTCTCAACTCTGTGTCCAAAATGAACTGATCAGTCAAATCCACCCATGAATGGAAATGAACGGGTTTGTCAGTTTTGATTTCAATTAGTTTCTTATTTTCCCCAGTCATAAGTTTATTTTTGTCCGAGGATAATAAAAACATTCTGCCCCATTTCTGGCATCACATTACAAATTTTTTTACAAGTGTGTCTGAAATGCCATACTCAGTTTTGTATGCATTTCTCCTAATATATGCATACCTGTTCCTAATAGCTTAAGCTGCAGGCAGTTTCCCAAGTGTGATGAGATTAGCCCCTTTATTTTTGTTAATACACACATTTTTCTGGAAAAGCGTGAACACTAAAAGCTTCACTGCATATGTTGGCTTGCATTTTGGTTTGGCATGTGAGAACTATATGAACTCTTCTCCAAAATAAAACTGTAGAGAATTCACCCCTATTCCTAAAGGGCACTGCTCAATGGGGTACAGGAACATAATGTTACATCAGGCAGGGGGTTTAATTGAAAATGTGGACTATTTCTAATGGCTGGCATGGGGGGGGGACTGCCAAGTTTGGCTTGGAAATGCCCCATAATTCAGCTCTTTATGAATTTTGTGCCTAAAACTAACTATTTAAATCATATTCCTTTTGGGTTGGAAGAGGAGGGAGAAAGATGGGAACAGGGGTGGTGTAAGACAAAAACAGGGACACACACATAATGATGCTATTCTGACTCCCCAAATCCCAACGGCATCCTGCTTTTCACGAGGTACAAATACTACTTTTTTGCACATTTTTCCCAGTGTGCATTGATTTTCTGCATTTTGGTTCACCTTTGCATGTAATTACAGATTGCACCAAATTTGCCCCATTCTGCCATTGAAGATGGCAGGTTTTTGTACTGGGGTCTTTATTTATTTATTTTAGTAGTACACAATTAAGCTGTTGACATCTTAAAATGTGTGTGCAGTTGCCTTCCATTTTATTCCTCCCAAGCAGCGCTGCAGCCACACAGAAAAGGCCCCATTCTTTAAGTGGCAGATTCTTCTTCTTTCCCCTGAGGGGCCAAAGAATACCTGGCCAAATCTCACCAGGTTCCTTCTCATTCCTGGTTTTGCCTCAGCCGTAGATTTCCTGGGTGTCTTGCAAAGGATTTTTACCTCACTAGGTGGTTGTTTTTATTATTATTATTATTGTTATTATTATTATTATTATTATTATTATTATTATTATTATTATTATTATTATTATTATTATTATTATTATTATTATATATATCAAGACTTTCATTATTAATATTATTCTTCCTCCTGCTGTTCCTGTAAGCAGCATGTTCGAGCATCAGACAAAAGGGGACACTGCAGCTTCTCGGGCTGAGGGCCGGGGACGGAAGCAAGCGGAGAAGAGCGTGATTGATGGAGTTCTGGTTGGCTTATAAAGGGCAGCGGAGAGAGCAAGAAAATAATCAGGGAAAAGGGCGTCCCATACTGGCTCTCTCAGAGGGAAGAGATGAATCCTGAGCCTTTGCATTATTAAGTTGTCAGGCGGCCTGATGATGAAAATCTGAAGGTCAGGAATAACAAGAAGCACCTTATGGGGGGATCGTGACCTTTCTAGGAGTGCTACACTCATATTTATCCACACCTAACCCTTACCCACAATTCTTCATTTGATAAGAATTGTGGTGAGGGGTGGGGGGAGAGAAACAGAGAGGGTTTCAGTGGGGTGGGGTGCAGGGTGTTCTGGGGTGTGTTTGCGTAAAGGCGGGGGTGGAATCATCCTCATCCCCTCCCCCTCTAAGCTGTGGGTGAAAATTAGGCTTCTCACAGAACCGACTGCAGGTGCTGAAGTCACAAGGAAAGATAATAAACCCAAAGGACACACGAGGGATACTGGCAGAAATGGTTTGCTACAGTGGAACTCAATAAAGGGAACAGCGGTGCGCCTGCATGACAAACCTGGCCGAATGGTGCTAAAATCTCTCTGGTACCACGGCAGCCGTTCCTCCTCAGCATTGCCATGTTTTTATTGGCTTTACAGGTCTGAGACGAACGTCCTCCCAGTACTACCTGTTTCTTTCTTTTTCCTCTTTTGCTTTTTCCTTTTTTTCATTTAAAGGCAAAAAGCGCTAATCCATATATTTCTACATATATTTATCTTGATCTCTGCCCGCCCACAATATCATAGGTTTATTGAAAATATATGTCATTTCATGTTATTTTAATATTATTATTTTCATTATATTTACTAATTTTTGTTTCTTTTATTTTGTTGTATTATTTACTTGTGCTTGGTTTATACTGTATAGTCTTGATTAATTGTTGTTAACCACTCAGAGTGGTATAAAAGTCCAATAAATAAATAAATAAATAAATAAATAAATAAATAAATAAATAAATAAATAAATATTTGTTCAATGAAATCTGTGGTAGGACAGCACACCCCATTGTTTCTTCAAGTGAAATCTAGTAACAAGGAGTAGGAGTAGAATGACAACAACAGCAACAACAAAAACAACAACAAAGATGATGATGACAACAATGATGAAGGAGGCAAAAACAAGAACAACATGACAGGAGCAGGGGGGAAACAGGGGAGAAATATGTATCAGTACTAGAGACTGGCACAAATTGCAAAAATAAAAATAAAAATAAAAATGGCAATTTGTCACAATTGGTAATTTGTCCATGCTGTCAAATTCCGATTCATGAATTTACAAATAATTTTTGACAAACCCAGAAAAACTCCCCACCAATTCTCCTAGGTCCCCCAGTAAAACAAAAAACAAAAAAGGCCAAAAAAGTGGAAAGAACGTTACAAATAAAAACACTGACAAAATTTTGTTGCTTTGTGTTCCTCAGGATCACCAGACAATAGAGGTGGTCCTTGAATAAGGTCACCAAGCTATAGCGGCTTTCCTTTATTTATTTATTTATTTATTTATTTATTTATTTATTTATTTATTTATTTATTTAGCTGTGATGAAAAGTGAATGACCTCTGACAGTACGGAATACTTCCTGGACTTTCCTCTTCCTCATCTTCTTTTTAAAAACCCCGTTACATTAATAAGACTCCATGTGTTTTCTTATCATTAGGTGAGAACTTCAGTTGAGAGCAATCAGACCTGTCTTCCTTCCTTGGCCTTTGATTTCTTGTTTCTGGTCACTGAATTGCTAACGTTCGTGACACCTGTTTCTCCTTTCCTTGTGTACTCTTGGCTGGATAGAGGCTGGGCAGTTCAGCGGTTTGTGCATCTTCCCCTTACTGTCATCACTTTAAATAAGAAGAAGTTGCTGGAGTTATTACAACCACCTCACATGCTGCCTCTAGTCACAGTGTCTGGAAGGGACCTTTCTTGCTTGGGCTAGCTGTCCATCTATCCACTAGTAACCAATTATTCCTTCCCTCTGTTTTCAAAGAGGGGCCCACCTCTCTGAGACAGCCGATTGGCAGTCACTGAGTCTGTTGAAGTCTGATGCTAAGACTGCTCATTTTTCATCAGTTTGCTACTCAATTGTGAGCAACTGAAGACATTTTTGTCTTTCTGTTTCCTATTTCTTAGTGTGAGTTATTGAGACTGTAAACACAAGTTGATGAGAGAAAAAAGGCATGATATAATCTGGGTGACTTGAAACTATTTTGCTCCAAGAATCCAGAAATCCAAACTCTGCAGCAAAAATGACCAGGTTTGCTGTATTCATGTAGACTAGACGATCCAGAAGATAGATACAAACTCTCATAAGTAACCTGAAACAGGGTTTTATGTATTGACTTGATGTGCTCCTCCGGCTGTGTATAGAGGCTTTACTTATTTGGGAGTCATCACACTTATTGACAGATCAATACCATGGCCTTCTAATCAAATGATACTACTTTGAAATGAGAATCATTTATGTTCTTATGATCTTAAAAGTTGTTCAACTGTTCTTCCTACTAAGACATTGAAGTAGAAATAAATACATATCTCTCTTCAGTAAAACCTTTTTTCCGAACTGAATATATGTCCAGGGGTTTATTACAGGCTCTGTGCAATAAACTAATTGTATAATTAGTAATACATTTGTCATTCTGCAGCCACAGAGAAACATGTACCACTTTTGTGTGAAGTCTGACAATGGAAGGGTGGTTTTTTTTACCCTCCTCCTTTCCCCCCAGAGAATTATATCATTATATCATAAAAATGTCAAAGCTTGAGTTTACTGTTCAAACTATATTCTCAAATATTCTCTTAGGCTGACATCTCTGTCAATTAAAATTAAACAAAATTGCATTGTGCTATATACACTTCAAATGGGAAGCTTTCAAGTTTATGGCTGTTCTTTGAATTGATTTTTAAGATGGCATCTGTAAAACCTACCTCATACAAGATGAGGTGGAGGGGAAGGGGGGGAATGTAGTTAAGGTTGAGTCAATTTTAAAAATGGTTTCGAGATCATAAAGCCACAACTGGGAGTTATGGGGAAATCCTCCGAGTCAGAGACTGTTAGACATAAACGACACTGTGCATTTGTGTTTTGTTTTGTTTGTAAATCGAGCATCCGTGTCATGTTTAATTTCCTCAAAAAACCCTGGGTGGATTACAGAGTTTGGGAGTAAGAAGTTAGAAGCAATGCCAGAAGCAGGCTGAAATCCAGTTGCTGTAACTTTACCCCATGCAATGAGGAAGACGCCATCAGCTGGCAACATAAATTTTTAATCACATTTAAAATGTCCTAGTTCCCCTCCTTCACCAAGGTTGCAAAGTGGCTAGCTGTTCCTATTGCCCTGGAGATCTCTGGATCCGATCAGTCACTACTTGATCCAGTGGGGATTTTCCAGTAAGGAAAGCTTCTTTGTCCCAAGGATTCTAAAGCCCCCCCCCCATCAAAGGGGACCCTCTAGAGACCCTCAGTAGCTGAAACCCACCTAGGAAGTTTCCATTTAATTAAAGATTTCTGTTGCTGAGTGATGACATCCTCCTTGGGTTCACAACAGCACTCATCTTTGCGAGGGGTAATTGGGAGGGGGCTCGCGAGAAGACAACTACATGGGAATGAATGGGAATAGTGCAGTTTGGAAAGAAGCCGGTTGCTGGGCTGTGCAATGGATTTAGGGTAGACCTAAATTCTGGACCCATTGGTCCACTATTGATCTCAATCAGTGATTCCCACCTTAGTGTGCGGCTTATATACTGCTCCCCCCGGTACTTAAAGCACTCTCTGGGCAGTTTACAAGTAACAATGCAGGCTACACATTGCCCAAGTCCCCCACCCCCAGCAAGCTGGATACTCATTTTACCAACCTCAGAAGGATGGAAGGCTGAGTGTACCTTGAACCTGCAATCTGGAATTGAACTCCAGTTTGTGAGTAGTACAGCCAGTTAACCGCTGGGCCACGAGGCTTTTATGTGCACCGTAGCCTTTGTTTCATAATTTCTTCCTTTACTTTTCATTTGAAATATGAAATGAGTTATATATTAAAGTTGGTGTGGATGTGTATGCATGAGAAATAGGCTCTTTGAGGGAGGAACCCCCCCCCCAACCTCTACTTTCTGTGAATAAATAATTCTACCCCATTAAAAATGCCTTAAGCAAACATGATGGGTTGTGTGTCGCAAGTTACTTGGCTATTGTAAATGGCAATCACAGCCCCCCAAAAAGGTTGCTAACCACTGGTCTAGAATGAAGGGGTCTAGATTTGGTTCCAGGATAAAGCAAATTGAGCTCAGTGTGTGGTTTGGGGTTTAATTTTTAATTTTTTAAAACAAGTAAATATTACAAGTATGTGCTATGCAAATACCCTGAAGTCAACTGTCTTAAATTTGGCCCCTCTTCTGCCCCCCTTTTAATTATCTATCATATCCGTAGATTTTATTTTTTGTTATTTGTTTATTTTTAGTTGAGCTGGAAGGTAATAATATCAATACTACTGTACCTGTTTTCATTTTCCAAGGCAAATTGTTGTACTGGTTTTGCAAATGCACACCTTGTTTGAGAACAAGAGCCTAGGCCAATTTTTTTATAATGTGCAAATCTAGATTAAATTGGGCTACATTCTGAAGCTTGGGTTTTGCCTCAAAATGAAATTGCCTGAATTCTGCGCTGCTTCAGTAATAATTAGTATTGTTTTCTCATTACTTTAATCAGTCTTTTTACATCCAATAGGAGGGGCATTTTGGGTGGAGTTTCTTGATGGTGATTTCAGTCCTAAGGGACTATCTTCAGAGTCTGGAGAAGTACATTTTGGATTCCATATTCCAGCCTGGCCTTAGCCAACATGCTCAGTTCTACAATGGAGGAATATTCTGGAAATTATCATCCTAAATGCAGCCTATGCAAGCTCTTTTGTTATGAAATGTAGTTTTTTTTTTTTTTAAAAAAAAGAGTTACTTGTAAATAATGAACAACAGAATTTTAGAAAATGCCTTGCCCTGTTAGTGGTAATGAGTCTAATGGTTCACCTTGAGGGGCTTTGCAACATATTGGGGAACTAAAACATAATTTCCCCAAGTTTTATTTTCCCCCCTCACCCCATCCCTTGACCCCCCCACCCCTCCCCCAACAAGGAATAACAAAAACATGAGAACAGCACTTCTCGTGTCGGTTTCCAGTTGTTTGGTCTCCCAGGACTTGATGTCCTGCCACTCCTGTTGGTTTCCCACAGAAATGTAAGGGCTTTCTCACGGGACTGTGGGTTTCTCATGGAAAATAATGGGTTTGTCAGCCGTCATCATCCTCCAGCAGGGACACCCTGCCAATAAAAGAGGATTGGCCTATGGGGGGGGCACAACTATTATTCTCAATGAAAAAATAAGTTATAAGGTAATCTTGCTGCAGTTGGACTGAGTCACGATTGTTCTCCCAAAAGCATCATCACAAACATTACAAAATATGCTCATTTTGGGCTGGACTCCAGCAGGCTTCTGCTTAAAATAAGAATTCAATAGTGGACCAATGATTTATTCCCTAGAGGAGGTCATGGCATCCAATGCCTGACGTAGTGGAATAGTCCAGAGAAGCTCACTTTAAAATATAATAGTCTTGAGGGTGCCACATGTATTTGTCTGGTCTTACTTCTCCTTGTCTTATTTATTTATTTATTTTGTCCTACTTTATTTTCTGTTGTCCTTGAATCACTGCTATGCCTGAATCCTGGCAATTCAGGTGGAATAATGCGAGTCAGAACAGAAGAACCATGCTGGGTCGAGCGAAAGACCTGTGTGGTTCAATATTCTGTTCACCCTTTGGGGGGAAGCCCTAAAGCAGAGCAGTAAGAGTTCAACAGTTTGGCAGCTAAGTGAAATCTCCATTTAGGCTGGCTGAGATATAGGGCAGATGTGTGTTATAGAATCATAGAATCACAGAGTTGGAAGAGACCTCAAGGGCCATCTAGTCCAACTCCCTGCCATGCAGGAACCCCCATCACAATATTTCCGACAGATGGCCATCCAGCCTCTGCTTAAAAAACTCCAAAGAAGGAGTCCTCTAGAGTGGAGGGGTGTCCTCCTTCTGAAGAAATGTCCAATACTAGTTGGAAATAAGGAGAGAAATTTGGAACTGAAAATACAGGTAGGTCATTTGGTCATAGCTCCTATCTGGAAGAAATGTTTGAATTGTTTTGGATTGTTACATCTTCAACCATAGATAAGCATATGCTGTGTTATTTTTTAGTTCTTTATTTTATTTTTGCATATTTTTATCCCGCCTTTCTCCTTGGAAAATGATCCAAGGCTGCTTAAAGTAATGAAGGAAATATTCTTTTACTTAAAAAAGCAATGTTGTTTGTACATCACTGTCAAGTTTCAAGTTATGCTGGCCTACGGCCTTTCATGTCTTTCTTTTCATGGAGCTAGCATTGGTTGCTTTTAGGATTACAGCAGTGGCTCTCCACCTTTGGTCCCTATATGTTCTTCAACTAAATTTTCCCCTAGCTTTTAGCCAGGATTTATGGGATGTGTAGTCCAAGAACCTCTGGAGACCAAGAATCTCTAGAGACTCAAGCCAGGGAAGCACTGAGTCGCCACACCTCTCTTCGGTGATGTACATGTGACCACCCTATGAGCCTGTGCTAACAACCTGTGCTAATCATTCCTTAGATCATGTAGCAATAGCATGTTAAGACATTATCATTATTTTTAATGACTCTGTCATAACTAACGCTATCAGAAGATTGGGAAAATGGTGCCAGTTTCAGAGCCATGTTTTTTTTTATTATAAAATACTAAATAAATAAAAATATAGCTTGGTCTTTTAAAACAAATACACATGCACACTCTATCTACAACACTGAGCATAATTGGGAACATGATCAATTATGAACCATGACAATGAAATCAGATAATCCCTAGTTTCTTAACTAAACATTTTTGTGAACCAGCAAGTTGTTCCTCAATTGTATATATACACTGCACTGTACAGGTGTTAGCCATTTATGAGCTCAGGTCAAGAAAAATATTTAACTAGGGTCCCCGGAGAGGAAAGGCAAAATTAAGAAAAGAAAGGACTCTATAACCCTTTTAGGGACCAGGTTGAGAGGGAGAAAGAGAGATAGAAAACTCATTAATTCATTCATTTTGAGTTGGGTGGATGTTTTCTTTAGACAACTTCAAAGTGGCAGCTTTTAGAGAGACAGATCTGATCATACGGCAGGCTAGAGCTGAGCCCAAATTTCTCATAACTGATTTTCCTCTGATAAAATTATTGTTTCTTTTTCTTTTACTAAATGATAAAAAGGAAGAAAATGTTGCTGAAATTTCTTCAGTATTTTCCTCATGTTCTCCCTTGTAGACACAGCCATCACAATTCCTCACACTGATACTGTTTTGCTGGCACTATATGGGGTATGTATGATGTTCTCCAGTTTGCTGAGACAGCTGATGCTCCCACTAGTTATAGGGACAAAAAGAAAGAAAGAGAGAGAGAGAGAGAGAGAGAGAGAGAGAGAGAGAGAGAGAGAGAGAGAGAGAGAGAGATTGGGGAAGAGGAGGAGAAAAATCCTTAAAGGGGGAGGGGACAAAAAAAATAAGCAGCAGGATTTCTGGGTGTGGAGCACGGTTCAATCTGGGAGTGACTGCCTAACCCCATAGTGGTGGGTTCGGAAATAGAGATGGGCATGAAATGAACTTTTAGTTCATTTCATTATCCGTTATTCATTTCATTACCTAACATAACAAATAACAAACCCAAGAGTGAATTTAGAACGAAACAAACCAAACTGAAAAAACATGGTTCAGGTCGGTTCGGTTCATTAATGGCGGCCCCAGAGATGTCTCCTACCTGGTGCTGGTCTACCTGGTCCGGTCTTCCAGGCTGCAGGTCAAAAATCAAAAGAAAAAAAAACGATCTGGCACATGGGCCATGGACCTGGCCTTCGGCTGGCCAAAAAAAAAAGGGGGGGGGGGGAAGGTGACTGGCCCGCATGGGCCACGTGGTCAGAATTAAAAAAATAAAATAAAATAAAGAAAAATAAATTTTAAAAAATAAAGAAGGACTGCTGACCCAGCCCCAGGGATGGCCAGGTTGGCACCCTAAAATAAAGAAAAAATATAACAAATAAAACCAGTCCAGGGGCCACGCAGTCGGTGCTTGGGGAAAAAAAATAATTTAAAAAAGGAGTGCTGACCAGGCCGCAGGGGTGGCTGGGTTGGTGCTCTAAAATATAGAAAATAAATAAATAAATAAATAAATAAAAGAAGGCCCAACTGGCCACAGGGGATGTGCGGTGGTGGGTGCTTTTAAAAAAAAAGAGTTGCTGGCCCCAAGCCAGTGTCTCTCAACTGAGAGTCACTGGCTCCATGCCCGCGCCTCAAAAAGCCAGGATCCGCTGCCACCACTGCCACCACTGAGTCGCCGGCGGCGGCGGTAAGAACCCAAACCAGTTCAGATCAGTTCGGTTCATACGATTTTTTTTTTTAAAAGTGTATGAACTCAAACCTGAACCAAACCAAGGGTGGGCCCAAACCAGACGAACTCGAACCTTCATGCTCAGGCCACAGTGGTGGATTCAAAAGATATTATAACAAGGCATGACTAACAGAACATCTATAATATTAAACAGAAAAAATATACCATCTTATATCCCATTAAAGAGTTGGCACCCATCAGTTTGGGCAACAGTCCAGTGGTAGTCACACAACTTCAGGGCGATCCATGTACTGTTGCGGTCTCCGTGTAGAGTTGCTCTGAAATGCAGAGCAAACATGTGTGAAATCAAAACTACTTGTATCTGGAGGGTCTCTAGAACTGCTTAAATAGATTTGTTTTGTCCAAATTTCCTACCCTGTGTAAAACACCTGCCATTTTTGCTGCCCTGAAACATTGTCCCAGCTGGTCTGGTTGCAGGAAAGCCACAAATCTTTCCCTGATCTTTACACTCTCCACCTTCTGAAACTGATGGTTGTGGGGTCGCTTCCAGGGTCGAATGGGAATTTTTGGTTGTTGCCTTGTTTGGGCCTTGGGCAGCAGTGTGATTTAGCCCATTCTATTTTCATTACTGGTATTAAATAGGTCACAACAGCAGGTAGTGAAAGGTTGAACTAAAGTGACTACATAATGCCTGGCCATTTACAGGGTATAGGACAGCCTTTTACAAACACAATTGGAGGATCATAGGATGATTTAGCATAGCATTAATATGATAAAATAGGTTACAAAGAAGATCCATTTAATGTGTGTAAGGCTGTCTAAAGAAAATTAATATCTATTAAGTGGGGAATAGTGCTGCTGAACATGAAAATAAGCACTCCCCCCCCAACTAGGAACTAATGCAAATATCCGGCTCCGCGGCGCGACTGCGCCCAGGCGGAGCTCCCTTGCCCCCCCCAGACCGGAAGCCTCGCGGGACTTACCCGGTCTCGCGAGACCTCCAGGGAGCCGAGCCCATATAGGGGCCGGCTCAGGTGTTCTCCGGCCTCTTCGTTGGCCGGTTTTGGAGGAGCAGCATCCGGCAGCTCTGCCACGGGGGCCGCCATCTTTGCCACGTGGAGAGCTGCGGGGACTTCCGGGGAGCCGGACGGCGAACGGGCAGCTGAGGAGTGGCAGCGGTGCGGGAGGCAGCAGTCAGGGAGGCGCGGCAGCGCTTCCCCCCAGGTTGGAGTGCCGACGGGCCGCGGCGTGGGCGGCGCGGGCTCTTGACGCGGCGCGGCCTACCGCGGCTCACCGGCACCGAGGGCCCCTGGACGGGCGCAAGTGGGTGGCGCAGCACTAGGGGAGGAGGCATCAAGGGGGGCCCAGGCCCGAGATAGGACAGGGGGGTGGCCCGCAACACCGGGCAGGTATGGGGCGCACAGGTCCCCCACCCCGAGGTGCGGCCTTCGGCGGTGGGCCCGAGGAGTGCCAGGCGCAGCTGACGGTCACGGGGGGGGGAGCGGCCTAGCCGGGTGGCCGGGCCGTTGGGATAGCCCGGCATCACGAGTGGCCAGCAAGGTCTGGTTGGGCCCTACTGAAGGGAGGCAGATCTGTGGGGGGACAGGGCCGGTAGGCCTCTGGGGGCAGTCCGGGTCGAAGCCAGGGAAGGCCCGTGGCCTAGGCAGAAGGCGTGGGGCTTGCCCACTCGAACACCCCAACACCAGACAGGGGGGCTGGAAAGGCCAAGGGGTGGGGACCACCAGTGTGGGATACAAGGCAAGGCCCAGTGATGGCTCCCAGAAGGACGAAGGAGGGCCGCAAGGGAAGGCACCCAGCCAAGAGGCCAGTTCCGGAGCGCTCCAGCTCCGGGTCGTCTTCGGATGACGAGGATTGGAGGGTGTGGGCCCAGCTGGAGGCCCGTATGGAGGCCTGCGAGGGTGGGCCTAGTGGGACACAGCAGGCAGGGGAGGGGGAAACCTTCAACGGGGCGAGGGCCCGGCCATCCAAGGCACGCAGGAGGGCCAGGAGGAGGAGGATGGTCCAACGCCTGAATGAACGTTTCGAATTCCTTGCACAGCGCTACACGGCAGCTGCCCGCCAGGAGAGGGCGCAAGCGGCTGGGGTGACAACGCCGGCGGAGGGCCAACAGGTGTCAGCGGCCGACCAGCCGGCGGCAGAAGAGGCAGCCGCAGGTGGAGTGCAGGAGCAGCCGGCGGCCCCGGCCACCGCGGCAGTAGGAGGCACGGCGGCGGAAGCAGCAGGGGGGCCTCCCCCCCACCCGGGAGCGGGGTTGGCGACCCGCCGCCCTTTAACAGTGAGTGGGCAGCTTCACCGGACACTACACCACAGGAGGCATGGCCCTGGGGGCCTCGGGGTGCGGTACAGCAAGCACAGGCAAGCGGGCCCTCTGGGCCGGCGGGGGGCCCCAGCATAACGATGGGCTCAGGCTGGCGGGGGGGGCAGGACAAGGGGTAGCACCTGCCGCGACACAGCCCGCGGGGACCGGAGCCAGCGCACAGCAGGTAAGCCAAGCGCCGTTTGCCTGGACGTGGAAACTGGAACCAGCAGCAGATACCCCCCGGCCCGGTGTGGCAATGGCCCACTGGGCCGCTAGGGGCGGTAGGTACGGGCCCTGTGGCGCCATGGCAGGCGCCACTGCAATTCGGGTGCCCCCGGGGGGGAGGCAACCCACAGGGGTACCCCGCCACTTGGGCGGCTGCCCCCATATATGCCGGGGTGCCCTACACAGCCCTCCCGTATGCGGACTACGCATCCCCATTGGGAGACCACCTGGCGCAAGCCACGAAGGAGAGAATATGGCGGGGCGACTACATAGATCTGTTCACCCTGCTTAACAGGGGGCTTGACTCCAAGGAATTGGAGAAGGAAGACGCCAAGGATAGGGAGCGCCGGCTGAGGTGGAAGCCGGAACACTCCTGGGCTAACTGGCTTCCAGCCTATAGTATCTACATGTCCATGGTGCTCCACGCCCACCCGTGGAGAGCACCGTCGCTCATCAAGTACCAGGACATGATATACAGAGCCTTCGTGGATTTCCCGGGGTACGCGTGGCTGACATACGATGAACATTTTCGTATGAAGGCGGCCACGCAGCCCCACCTCAGATGGGACGAGCCATACCCGCCACTGTGGTTACAGTATATGACACCGGTGCACCCCGCACTGGGAGAGCGATTTGATAGCGGGCACATCATCAGGCATCCGGCCCCGGCCACGAGTCCCCGCCCAACGGCGGGCCAGCAAGTTCAACCCCGGCTGGTCTGCTGGGACTATAATGGTCAGGGCCTGTGTGGCCGGGCCCAATGTCGCTTCAAACACAAGTGTTCGGTTTGTGGAGCCCAGCATCCGGCAGCCAACTGTGCAAGGACCAAAGGGGCCTTTGGTAAGTCAGGGACCGGGGGACAGCAGAGGAGGCCCCCGCCAGGGGGTGGACCCAATACGGTGAAAGGGCCCCAGCCCAATCAACCATGCGGTGCTGGAGCGGTGGCTGAGTGCCTACCCTGACCAGGGGGAAGCCCAGTTTTTGGTGGAGGGTTTTGCTAGTGGTTTCCGGATTCAGTTTGGGGGCGTTAGGAGGCCATTTGCCGTGGACAATTTAAGGTCATTGCGGGGCATGGAGCAGGTGGCCAAAGAAAAGATCTGGAAGGAGGTGGCAAAAGGGAGGGTCCTGGGTCCATTCGACCGGCCCCCGCTGCCCAACTTTAGGGTCTCGCCCTTGGGGCTGGTTCCAAAAAAGATGCCGGGGGAGTACCGGCTCATTCATCATCTATCATACCCAGAGGGGGAGTCGGTGAACGATGGGATCCCCCAGGAACTTTGCTATGTAAGGTACACCTCCTTCGATGCGGCAGTGGCCATGGTCCGGGCCTGCGGGGCGGGGGCCGAAATGGCGAAGTGCGACATCCAGTCTGCCTTCCGGCTCCTGCCGGTGCATCCCGACGACTTTGACCTGTTAGGTTTCCAGTTTAAGGGAAAATTTTACTTTGATAGGGCACTACCGTTTGGATGTTCCATTTCCTGCGCTATCTTTGAAAAGTTTAGTTCGTTCATTGAGTGGCAGTTGAGGCAAAGGACGGGTATGGGCAGTATTGCCCATTACCTGGATGACTTTCTTTTTTTGTGGGCGTAAGGGGTCGGGCGCGTGTGGTTTTATTTTCAGGGCCTCCCAGGAGCTGGCAGGGGAGCTGGGCCTACCCCTCACGGCAGACAAAACGGAAGGCCCTGCGACCCGCCTGACCTTCCTGGGAGTGGAATTAGATATGTGGAACCAGTCATGCCGCTTGCCGGAGGAAAAGCTGCAGGATCTGCGGGCTAGGGTGGCCACCCTTCTCCCACGTAAGCATATATCACTCCAAGAGCTGCAGGAGTTGGTGGGCCACCTGAATTTTGCCTGCCGAGTAGTCGCCCCGGGACGGCCGTTCATCCGTCGATTCTGCGAGGCGATGCGGGGACTCCGGCAGCCGACCCATAGGGCCAGGATAACCGGGGGCATGCGGGAAGATCTAAGGATGTGGCTAGAATTCCTCCGGGGGTTCAATGGCGTTTCCTTTTGGCGGGAGGCGATGAGGATGGGGGCGGACTTTCAGGTGAAGACGGACGTGGCAGGATCCCAGGGCTACGGCATCTACTGGAAGGGTAAGTGGTGCTGCGGCACCTGGCCAGCAGGATGGGCCGCTGCGGGCATCAATAGGGACCTGACGTTCTTGGAACTCTTCCCTATAGTGGGTGCGTTGTGGCTCTGGTCCCGGGACTGGGCCAACTCCATAGTCCGATTCTGGTGTGACAATATGGCCGTTGTATTCACCATTAACGAGTTAACTTCTAAATCGGAGAGGGTTATGGGGTTGGTCTGGGCCTTGACGCTGCGCGCGCTCCAATTTAACATCGTGGTGCGCACGCGCCATGTGCCGGGCCTGGATAATTCCATCGCCGATGCTCTTTCCCGCCAGCAATTTGATCGTTTCAGGGCACTGGCGCCGGAGGCGGCAGCCCTCCCCGAGCAGCTGCCAGCCGAAGTATGGCAGGTTGGCGGGAGGAGGCTGACGGGGCCCTGGAGCTGGCACTGGCCCCAAGAACAAGGCGGGGATACGATGCAGCCGTCAAGGACTTTGGCGCCTTCCGTGAACTGATGGAGCTCCAGCCCGCGTGGCCCGCCCCGGTGGACCACGTACGACAGTATCTGGTATTTCTGAAATGGAAAGGCCTAACGCCCGGGACGATGCAGGGGAGATTGGCGGCATTGGCGTTTCACGCCAAGGCCTTGGGGTATGCCGACACGACCCAGGATTTCAGGGTGAGGAAAATTTTAGAGGGGTGGGGCAAAGCCCGGGGCCGGGTGCAGGATCGACGCTTCCCCCTCACGCCGGAGATCCTAGCCCGGATAGGCAAGCAGTGTGCACAGCTGTGCCGGGACAGCCACGAGGCGGCGCTGATGAGGGCGTCGTCGCTGGTGGCCTTTTTCGGAGCATTTAGGATCAGCGAGCTGGTTGTGGCTGGGAAACGGGATGCGTCATTGACGGCGCTGCAGAGAGCCGATTTCCACCAGCAACAGGGTAAGATGGTGCTCCTGGTGCGCCGGTCGAAGGCGGACCAGCAAGCAAAGGGGCAGAGGGTCATGCTGAGCCCCTGCTCTATGGAGGAGGTATGCCCAGTTCGGGCCATGGAGGAATACCTGGCCCTCCGAGGGGAGGGGGAGGGATACCTCTTTCGCCACTTGGCGGGAGATCCGTTGACTAAATTTCAGTTTTGGAGGTTGACCCAGTTGGCCCTGGAAAAGTTGGGTCTGGGGGAGATGAAGTTTGGGACTCACTCGTTCAGAATTGGAGCCGCATCCACAGCGGCGGCCCTGGGGTACGGGCCTCGGGAGATACAGTCGCTGGGGAGATGGGCATCATTTCGTTACAAGACTTATGTCCGCCCCCTCCCCCAATGTTAATTGTGTGGTTTGTTTTTCTTCCAGGATTGGGGCCGGGCCGCAGGAGATGCCGTATCCTCATCCTGGGTCACAGTTATATCTATTGGGCCGAGAAGTACGTGGCGCGGACCGCATGGGGGGTTAATTTGGGCTTAGGAGGTAGGGCGGTGATTGAATGGAAGGGGCTCCGTGGTATGCGATGGTGTCAGTTTGAGAGAGCTGCCCAGTTGGCCGCCCTGGGAAAAACCCCCCGACGTGATGTTAGTCCATTTGGGGGGCAATGATGTGGGGTTCCAATCGGGCAAGTCACTGGCGTTGGAAATTGTGAGGGACCTCACAGCCTGGAAGGAAGCCTTTCCAGAATCTAAATTGGTATGGTCCACCATCATACCGCGGCGACAGTGGAGGGGGCAGTGTGACCCGCAAGCCATGAATATGGCCAGGAAGGGAATCAACAGGGATGTGTGCAGGGCAATGGTTCATCGGTTGGGTACAGTGGTGGGCCACCCGAGGATACCAGCTGCTGCCCCGGATTTGTACCGGGAGGACGGGGTACACCTTTCAGACTGGGGCATGGATATCTTCCTTACCGACCTAAAGAGGGGCCTGCGGGAAGTTCTGGACGGTTTCAAATCACCAGCTGAAATGAGTGCTAAAGATGGAAATGTCAGCTACTATCCTATATGCAATACTACTATCCTATATCTGGGTGTGGTTTCCCTCCCAAGGAGAGGCTGTACAGATAAGTAGCCTCACCTATCTTTCCTTCTTACCCTTTCCAGGATCTGTGCATAGACTGCTGCTTTTAGGATCTCTGTTCCTTTCTATTTCTTCTGCTGAGGTTGCATCCTTTCCTCTGTGCTTTTTCTAAAGACAACACATATTTTCACCTTACTTTGATGGCCATAGTATAAAAACATTACTGTAGATGTACCCTAGAAGCAAGTATGGTTAACGTATAAAGATACATTAATCCCACTTGCCTATTACAACAGCCACCTTCTTCTTCTTCTTCTTCTTCTTCTTCTTCTTCTTCTTCTTCTTCTTCTTCTTCTTCTTCTTCCTTCTCCTCCTCCTCCTCCTCCTCCTCCTCCTCCTCCTCCGCCGCCGTGGCCGCTGCCGCCGCCTCCTCCTCCTCCTCCTCCTCCTCCTCCTCCTCCTCCAAACTGTGGATCATCTACTAGTGGCACACTGGGGATTGAACTCCTGACCTCTGGCTCTCCTGTCAGATGCCTAAATCTCTAGCCTATTGGACCAGTCATGGTAGACCTGTTCAGAAGCCTGAAAGCAGGTGGGGTTTAAAGGGGGAGGCAATGGCATTGGGGCATATGCAAGTTCTGCCCCAATATCCCTACCCCATTGTTTAGTACACCGATGAAGCTGTTTGGATGAACAGCGAAACATTTCTATCTCTCAAAAAAGAAGTCCAGTAGCCATGACTCAACTCCCAGTTGTTTAGTACAATGTTCGGCACAGGCACTATTTTGAACCCTTTTGAAGCCCACATAATGAATCTGGAGCCTTTGACACATGCTTCTAGTCCTTCCCAAACTGGAGAATATACATAAATCTAAATCAATGATTCCCAAGCGTTGGGTCTCTAAATGTTCTAGGATTAAAACTCACAGAAGCCTTTTCCAATAGCTGTTCTGGCCAGGATGTCTGAAAGTTGTAGTCTAAGAACATCTGGGGACTTAAAGTTGGGGACCATTGATATGTGTTCTCTGGTCACGGAATGACTAGAACCACATGTCAAAGGCTCCAGATTCATTAAGGTCTACATGAATTCTGGATAGGGATATGGGGGTAAGATATGAGGGTAGAACTCACACAAACTCTATTCCCATTCTGAAATCTGGAGATTTCAGACTTAACCCTTCCATAGGACTTATCTCTCAGTCTAACCCACTTAATAAATGCACTATAGCCTACAGATAAGCTGTACCAGATATACCTGAGTGCCCTGTAGGAAAGACGGGAAAGAAGTGAATCAAATAAAATAATTCATCAAATAAAGCATTTTACACCTACAAAGAGTTGGTGAAAGAGGTGATCTCTGAACACTTCAGAAAGAGTGATGCTTCTATGGAAGGACTATTAATACCATACCAACTATATTTCAACAGTATGCTCTGCTGAGATGTGCTCTTAAGAGCAGAGTGCTTCTGATATTTTTTAAAGGAATTGCATACATAGAGTCATTGATCGGTACTGTGAAGTTATAGAGCAGTAAGAAGAAAGGATAAGAGTGAAGGAGAGGGCGTGAGTCTTCGTTGTCATCCCTTTAAGCCCGGGTTTCAAAACATCGAGAGAAGGAAGTTAAGCAATTGCTAAAAACCTTGGATACTGTCTTATACATCCTTCTCTAGGAGGTGTTCTCATTCTTCTCAGAGATACTTTCTTCCAAAGGCTGTGTACACTTATGTATACAGTTCTCCTCATATATAGAGATGGGCATGAAAAGAATTTTTATTTGTTTTGTTATTTGTTATTCGTTTCATTACATAACAAAACGAATAATGAACCGCCCCTCAAAGGAAAACGAAATGGAATGAAACAAAAATTTTCATTTTGTTCATTTCATTTTTTGTTCCTCCGCTGCTGCCACTGACCATCCCCCATGGAGGGGCCTTCCAAAGCAGAAGCGCTGATCAGGTGTGGGGGTGGGGGAATGGACCGATTTGGAAAACTTTTTCCGCTGCCCCAAGACCGCACTACATTTGATTGGCACTTGGGCGGCAAAAAAATGTTTACAAATCCTAGTTCTCCATCTGATTCAGGTGACTTGGTGATGAAAGAATAAAAAAGAACATATTCTAAATCCTCCCTTCTTGTTGATTTCAACCTTCTCAACTTTTTCAAACCCTGCAAGTTCCTCAACATTACAACCTCCTCCAAGTGTGCAAACTAGACATGGGCACGACCAGAAAAAATGACGTTTTGAGTTTTCGTTTGTCGGAACAGGTCCGTTTCGAGTCGTTTCCGTTTGTCACAAAATTTTTCAAAAATTTCTCGTTTCATTTGTCGTTTGTCGTTTCCACCGCGATTTAGCGCGATTTGACTTCCCAGAGCATAGGGGCGTCCCGCAATCAGGCCCGGCACTAGGTGTTTTTACACCCTAGGTGGTGGGCGGGGCGGGGGGGAGGTGGCAGGGGGGAGGTGTGGGTGGGCGGCGGTGGCGAGGGGCCATGGGGGGGGTGGCGGCCGTGGGTGGGCGAGTGGGCGGGCGGCAGCATGGGCCGCAGGCGGGTGGTGGCGCGGGCAGACGGGTGAGTGGGTAGTTAGGATATCACTTAGGATATAGGTTCTGTTCTTGGCTTGCACCCCAAATGTGTGTGTGTGCAAGCAAATTGAAGTTGGGAAAATAGAAAATAAATGGTAGTATATAATATATTTTTAAAATAAATCCACACCTCCCACTCCCAGTCGAACCTCCCCCTTTATCCAATATCAGAAAAAAATCCTCAAACTGCCAGAGAAGAAATAAAGAATAAACTGCTATTCCCTTCAGCAGACAAAGCTGCAGGGAATCAAAGAAATTATTTTCTAAATTCAATTCCATCCCTGCCTGCCTAACTTAAATCCTAAAGCCTCCAGCCTCCCTCCTCAATCTCGATCGGATCACACCAGCACCAGCAGCCAGCCCTCCTCCCTCAACCACATCCATACACCCAACTGCGATTTCTGGAAGGTGCCTCAGCTTTTTATGCCCTCCGAGACATCCAGAAGTGTCAGTCAAAAACCTGGCGATGCCATTGGTGGAATGGTAAAAAAAAAAATGCATGGTCCCATCCCATGCCCAAATGGGCAGGTCTAAAAAAATAAAAAATAAAATAAAATAAAATAAAATCAATACGACGTTTTATTGCTATAAAAAACCCACTGCTGCTACTATTAAAATCAAGCATTTAAAATAAATAAATTTCACATGTTTCTGTGGTGATTTGGTGTGTTTTTTGACCACAATTTCAAAAGAAAAATTGTGGTCGCCATTTTGAATTCCCCCCCCACCGCATGGCATGGTGAGACGACGAGGATGACCCCCCCCCAGCCTGGTGCAAGCAGCCCAGGACAGGAGAAGAGGGGGGAAAGCCCGGGGACCCCCCAGAAACCACCCCTCTGGTAGGTGGCAAAGCCTCAGGCAGGCATATTTTCGCCTGCTTTTTTGGCCGGGAGTCGGGTTTTTTTTTTTTTTTTAAAAAAAACTTTTAAAAACTTTTTCTGTGCTTCGCATTGCGCGATCGCCGCGATGCCACAAACGGAAATGAAAAACCCGACCAATTTTTTTTCCGGTTCAAGTTCAAGTTCTGACGGCTTAATTATCGTTACCGTTTCCGTTATGTAACGGAAACGATAACCGAAAACGGAAAGGACAATTTCGCCGAGTCATGCCCATGTCTAGTGCAAACTGTCAGGGCAGATTTGTGCAATATTAGTGCCATTTCCCACTGAGAAGCAAAGCCCACATAGAAATGCAAAGAGCAAGACCCCCTCCCCCCAGTGGGTTTCTAGTTGAGGATCCATTTAATGAATTAGCAACCATGACTATTTTGCACAGGTTTGAATTACAGCAGTTTCTGAGATAAAAGTGCCAGTTTGCACAATTTTGCAAAAACAAAAATGAAAGAGAAGAATATCTCTCCTGATTGTGGTCTCCTTTTGAGAAAGTCACAAAATACTTCTTCTGGTTGCAGGTCAAATAGAATAAACTTGTGGTACCTCATCCTTACATTCAAGGAGAAGAGCTATGACCGTTTTTCCCGTTTATAAGATGACCTCCAATTTTCCAACCTGAAATAACAGTTTCTCTACTGTGTAGTTGTGTCAATGGATATCTTCCGCGTATAAGACAACCCTAAATTTTTAGTAAAAAATATAGTCTTATACATGGAAAAATTCCAAGCTTTGAAGCAGCAACAAGGTTGTTTGTGCTGTTCTTACGTGTCATCAAATTGCTTCCAATTTCTGATGAGCCAATGGGGTCTTCTAAGGCATATGAAATGGGTGCTCAAATAGTGCCAACCCCCCATTAAATTTCCATGGTCAAGCAAGGACTTGAACACAGGTCTTGCACAACACTCTGACCTCAACATAATCCTGGCTCTGTCTTCAATTGAGTTCTAAAGTAAAGGGTGATGATGGAGTTTCTAATTACACACAACTCTTCCTTCTCTCTTTCACTTATTCTCTCTCTCCCTGTAATAATATTTGTTTGCATGCTCCTGTAAGTGGCTGGATATGCCATGCCTTCTCTATTTGACCAACCACAAGGTGACCAGTCCCCGGTGCTTCTCATTGTATCACCATTCTTATGAGCCCTAGTCAGCATTGCTACTAGTGAGAGGTAATGACAACAGTACTCCAGCAACATCTGTTGGGCCAGATTCCTCTTTATCTCTGTCCCTTCCTCCTTACTGCCTGTCCCAAGACTGATCCCACATCATTCTGAAAAATTAGTGTTAACAAAATGAGAAGGAAAGAGAGGGAGGGAGGGAGGGAGGGAGACTCGTAAATTATGCTCTAATTCGTCACAATAGAAAGTCGTAAGAAACCTAACCTTTCACTTTTTATAACTGCACCTGGTTTGCCTGAGGCTGAGTTTTCCTGTTTCCTTCCCCTCGATCAGCGGCTGGGCCTTATTCCGTGGCTTTATTGTCAACACATGGCCAGGGTACCGAGAACTTTTCATCAGGGAAGTACAAACCTCAATCCCTAGACACAGTTTCAAACAAACACTCATTTTATTTACTCATATCCATCTTGTCAGGAAAAAAGCGAAGGGAAGGAGGTGATGGGTGGAGGAGGGTGGAGAGAGAGAGAGAGAGTATAGCTTGCTTAATCCCAATACTAACACAATATTGATTCACATTCATGCTTACTATTTATTGACGTGTGTTGCATACAATGGATGTTCTCAATTAGACATCTTCTCAATGCAGGAACAATCATCTTAGAAAAAAGAGGGGACTGACAGTTGAGAGGGGTCTAATTTTATGTAAAGCAAACTGTCCAAACACCAAGATCATGAAATGCATAATTTGACAAATCAAAATATTATTATTAACACCCCTCCACCCTGCTCCCCCTAAAAACAAATGGGATTTACCTCTAAACCTAATTATCCCAGCTTAATATCTGTCCACAGTTGCATCATTGCAGTCTACTTTTCATGCAGTGGATTGAGTTCTTGTGTATTCTATTAAGCAGCGTTCAATGTATTTACCTAATAGCTTAACACAAGATTTGTTTTACGGCGCTGGAGCTGCATTTATGGAATTTTGCAGGTGGTGCTGAGATTCTGCCCTGCTCTTTGAAACTGGAATGTGTCGCATAAGTGCATATTAAAGACCAGCATGGAGGGAAACTGTTCTGCCTGGAAAGTAAGCATTTAAGGCATCTCCGTAGCTCTGCTAAAAAAAAAAAAAAATGGTTAAAAAAAAAACCCTCCACCTCCCCCCCCCCTTTTTGTGGCCCCTCACAGGTTTTTATTGCTGGGTCACAGCTGGATTTACACTGTATTTAATAAAACATCAGTAGCCACAAGGGACTGAAATATGTAACACAAGTCTTTTTCAGTAAAATAATTCCATAAATCTACATGCAAAGCTATTTTCTGAGTGCTACATATACCCGTAATTTAATTATGAATGTAGGTCATGGTTCTTTCCTTCCCACTCTTGGCATTTAATGGAAGGAAAACTTGTTTATAGTTGATTGTGGACACATGTATGCATTGCCTCTCCTCTTTTCTTAATCACTCAGCACCACGAAAACATACTGCTAGTGAAGGATGTGCATTTTGGGATATAGATTTGGTCTAATCTCACTTCCAGCACCCAGGTTTTATAATCATCTAAGTTGTCCTCATCTGGAAAGAATGCCCAGGTGGAAGCCTTCATGATTTGTATAGGCCTCGCTTCCTGTTTGAAAAGGAAGCATCCTGACAACTATCCTGGCAGGTTCTTTTTAGCAGGAATTTAGGTTTATCAGCTGGTGAGCATAATTTTGGTGTCTGGGCCCTAAAGGTAGGACTCCCAAAAAGGAGAATTAGGGGGATTCATAGCAAAATGAAAACAAACACAAAGCAAGCAAACAATAATAACAGCAAAACAAAGGCACATACCTAAGCTTCTTACCAGCTTAGCATGGCAAATGTAACTCCATTCTGAAGAATCCATATACATCTTGTCCATCTAAGTAGCTAGTTCAATCTAGGATCCTCCAAGAACTAGGTGATGATAATACCTAGATTCACAGGAAACATTTTGGAAAGGAAGGAGGTGTCCAACATTCTTTTCATATTCCCAAGGATTTATTGGGGGAAGAGGGGGAGTACACTGAAAACATGGGAAACCACATGTCAGCAGATCTCCATAATCAGAAGTGGCTGGTGAAATAGGATTTGCTCAGTGATGTGGCTGGTAAAATAGCATTTGCTTAGCTGTAGCATCATCCATGGTTCAGAAATACTTGCGATTGGAACATGTTATGGCTATTACTACTAACACTGGTATCCAGCATGGGATAGAGTACTCAGGAGATCTGAGCTTGGATACAGAGACTCAAGAGAAAAGGCCGTAGCACTGTTAAAAGACCTATCTCGTTTACTTTGAAAGCCCTATTAGGGTCTCTACTAGAGATGGGCACGACTTGAAAAAAAAATTTTTTCGAGTTGTCGTTAGTCGGGCCGGTCCCGTTTCGGGTCATTTCCGGTTTTCGCGAAAATTCGCAAAAATTAGTCAGTTCGTTTTTTCGTTTTTTCATTCTGCTTGTATATATACCGCCCCATACCACTACAAGTAGTCTCTGGGCGGTTTACAATTTTGATTACAGTGTGCAGGCTACACATTGCCCCCCCAGCGAGCTGGGTAGTCATTTTACCGACCTCGGAAGGATGGAAGGCTGAGTGAACCTTGAGCCTGCTACCGGGGATTAACCCAGGTCGTGAGCACAGTTTTACCTGCAGTACAGGCATTTAACCACTGCGCCACGAGGCTCATGCGTGTCGTTAGTACTGTTTTTTGGGGGGGGAGCGGGCTCCTGGAGGCACCTCTGTGGGGTGGGTGCCTCCTCTGGCCCGCTATAAAGGGAAAGTGGGCTCCTCACCCACTAGGAAGGGGAAGCAGGCTCCAAGAGAGACCCCTCTACATGGGGGTCTCCCCTCCTCACCTGCTGCTGCTGCAAAATGCTATGCAATAGCCATATGGATATTGCATAACAGAATGTGCAGACAGTGAGACCAGTGAGAGTGATAGCGTCATGCCCGCCCTTCACAAGGCTCTCGCACCACCATGTCTCACACAGAAGGGAATTGTACTTGCTGCGTGTAGTGCAATGCAAGCAAGTAGATCTGGCTTTAAGGTGGCTTAGTGCAATGGCTAGGGTTAGGCTAGTGACGGGTAAGGTTACGGTGGGCTAGTGGGTTGCACCTCTGGGTGCCTCTCTGACCCACTAAGAAGACAGTCTGTGACGTATGGGTACGGAGTCAAGGGTTAGGGTTAGGGCTAGGCCAGGTTTTAGGGGGCTTTTTGGCACATCCCAGAAGTCTCCATGGCCAAGTGGCCATGCGATTGGTGGGATGGCTCCAAAAATTTGCATGGTTGTCCACTCCCACATGGCTGGCCACTCGGCCAGCCCATCAGTGCGCAGGTGTAAAAAAAATAAAATAAAATAAAATAAATGGAGGACAGAGGAGGAGAGGAGAGACATTTTGTTGCAAGAAAAAACCCACTGCTACTGTGAAAAATCTGGCAGTTTATAAATTTTCGCGTGTTTCTGTTGTGCTTGTGTGTTTTTGGACCGCGATTTCAAAAACAATATTGCGTTTGCCGCCCCATTTTGGATCCCCCGCCCGCACCGCATGGCATGGCGAAATGGCAACTCGAGTCCGGCTGCCCAGGACGGGGGGGGGCGGGACCCCCCCCTCCAGAAACCACCCCTCCGGTAGGTGCCCTGCGCCCTTAGTCAAGCAGGCATTTTTCCGCCTGCTTTTTTGGCCCGGGAATGAGTGGGGGGAGAGTTTAAAAGTTTTTTCCTGTGCCGTCCGTGCCGCTTGCTTGCGCTTTAATTGCGGGCGGCCGGCGGCGAGACTGGGCTTTTTGCTGGCTGCGAGCCTGCGGCGAGTCCCACCAGAGCAGCCCAGGATGGGGGATGAGGGGGGAGGCCGGGGACCTCCAGAAACAACCCCTCTGGTAGGTGCCCTGAGGCACGGCAGGCATTTTTCCGCCTGCTTTTTGGCCGGGAACCGGATTTTTTTTAACTTTTAAAAACTTTTTTTCTGTGCCGCGTGGCATCGCGCAATCGCGCGATGCAAGGAACGAGCACGACAAATCAGACCAAAATTGTTCATTCGTCGGTTCGAGCTCGAAGTCTGGCGGAGTAATTCCCGTTACCGTTTCTGTAGAGTAACGGAACCGAGTAACGGAAACGGAAACGGGAATACCGCTAAGTCGTGCCCATCTCTAGTCTCTACCTTGATGGCACATAGCACACACAGTGTTTGGCACATAGAAATGAGAGTTGCCTTATAAATTAAACCAAGTTCTTAGCCCATATAGCCCAGCACTACTACAAAGATTAAATGGCAACACTAGCCAGGATTTTTTTAATCTAGTCCTATCTGGAGGCACCAGGGATGGAACTGGTGACTTTTTGCATCTGTAGCAGGTGCTGTTCCACTAGGTCAACCCCACGTGTTTAAATTTCTGAATTAAAACTGAGACTTATATATTTTATTGCAGTATAAAACCATAAATTAATAAATTAATGCAAATGTAAAGATTGCAGCTAAAAAAGTAATATAATCATAAAGTAGGTTAGATCCATAACAAGGAACCACCAAGAAGACATTCTGATTAATTATCTATTCTTGGTATAATATTTAGTTAAATACAAACAAAATTTGGCTGCTTGTTAAAAAAAGAATTTCCATTATTTAAAAGTATTTCAAAGCTCAACAGAACACATTAATAAAATGTAACATAAAATTACATTCTATCCACAAAAATTACATACAACTGTAATGAGTATTATTATTATTATTATTATTATTATTATTATTATTATTATTATTATTATTATTATTATTATTATTATTATTATTATTATTATTATTATGCACATAACTATCAATTAGAGATGGGCACGACTTGAAAAAAAAAAATTTTCGAGTTGTCGTTAGTCGGGCCGGTTCCGTTTCGACTCGTTTCCGTTTTTCGTGAAAATTTGCAAAAATTAGTCAGTTCGTTTTTTCGTTTTTTCGTTGTCGTTAGTACTGCTTTCGGGAGGGGGTAGCGGGCTCCTGGAGGGAGCTGCAGGAGTCAGCCAGAGCCACGAGTGACGGACTGGCAGACTCTTTGCACCCGTTGTGTCTCACGTACTTGCATGTAGTGCAATGCAAGTAGATCTGGCTTAGGGTTAAGACGGCTTAGCGCAACGGCTAGGGTTAGGCTAGTTACGGGTGAGGTTACGGTGAGTATTGGGGTGCATCTGGGTGCCTCTCTGACCCACTTAGAAGGACAGTGTACTGGCGTATGGGTTAGGCTTAGGGTTCGGGCTACGATTAGTGGGCTGTTTATGCCCGATTGGCACATCCCAGAAGTCTCTGTGGTCAACCTGGCCAAGTGGCCATGCGATTGGTGGAAAATTTGCATGGTCTACTCCCATGGGAGAGCCCATCATTGCAAATGTGCAGGTGTGTAAAATAAAATAAATAAAATAAAATAAAATAAAATAAAATCAACGGAGACTTTTTTTTTGCAAGAAAAACCCACTGCTGCTACTGTAAAAATTCAAGCATTTAAAATAGCTAATTTTCGCATGTTTCTGTGGTGCTTTGGTGGGGTTTTGGGCAACAATTTCAAAAAAAATATTGCGGTCGCCATTTTGGATCCCCCCCCCACCGCATGGCAAATGGATGCGCCCTCCCAGCCTGGTACAGTCAGGAAAACCTGGCCATGTGATTGGTGGAATGGCTCCAAAACTTTGCATGGTCCACTCCCAGGGGCGAGCCCATCATTGCGAATGCGCAGGTGTAAAAAAATAAAATAAAATAAAATAAAATAAAATCAACGGAGACTTTTTTTGCAAGAAAAACCCACTGCTGCTACTGTAAAAATTCAAGCATTTAAAATAGCTAATTTACGCATGTTTCTGTGGTGCTTTGGTGGGGTTTTGGGCAACGATTTAAAAAAAAAATATTGCGGTCGCCATTTTGGACCCCCCCCCACCGCATGGCAAATGGATGCGCCCTCCCAGCCTGGTACCAGCAGCGCAGCAGTAGCAATAGCCAAGGAGAGGGGGGCGGGGAACCCCCCCCAAATAAAACACCCTTCTGGCCTGGTAGGTGCCCTCAGACAGTTTTCGCCTACTTTTAGGGCCGGGAATCGGGTTTTTTTTAAACTTTTAAAAACTTTTTTTCTGTGCCGCTTGGCATTGCGCGATGCAAGTAACGAGCACGACAAATCAGACCAAATTGTTCGTTCGTCGGTTCGAGCTCTAAGTCTGGCGGAGTAATTCCCGTTTCCGTTTCTGTAGAGTAACGGATACGAGTAACGGAAACGGAAACGGGAATACCGCTAAGTCGTGCCCATCTCTACTATCAATCCATCATTTAAGTGTTCCCCATTTTCTTCCAAAACACATATAATGTTGTTTCCCCTTTCCTTTTACTCAATACAACATTTATAAATTCATCCCATAGCTCATTAAATCTGTTTTTCTTCAACTCTCCTTTTTTGAACTTAATCTCAGAAGTCATTTTGTAATTCATTGCAATAGTCCAAATTTCATTATTCCATTTAGGTTACTGGAAAACCTACTTTTGTATCCAGTAAAACTGAGAATTCTAAGTACCTCCCCAAATTACGTATCCAATATTTCTTTAGGTGATGCCATAGTGTTTAAAGGTGTATCAATATGTGTAGCCTGCACAATTAAACTCTAAACCACCCAGAGACTACCTGAAGTGGTATGGGGCGGTATATAAGCAGAACACTTTGAATATGATAGAACGGTGTTGTGCTATTTCACTTCCAATTTCTCAAAAAGGGGGGGGGAGGGGAAAGAAAGAAAGAAAGAAAGAAAGAAAGAAAGAAAGAAAGAAAGAAAGAAAGAAAGAAAGAAAGAAAGAAAGAAAGAAAGAAAGAAAGAAAGAAAGAAAGAAAGAAAGAAAGAAAGAAAGAAAGAAAGAAAGAAGCCACGAGATGAAATCAAGTGTGAGCAGGAAAACTCAGCTGTTGTTTTCCATTTTTTTCTTGTTCTCCTCGAGACCCCTATGTTATGGAACCTTGAAAAAAAATCCCTACCAAATCTGCACTCTTAGCTTTTCCCTGCATTGGGTTATCTCTCTCGCTCTCTTTTTTTGGAGGGGAGATTGTCCCCAAGAGGATTTCTGTTAACCACCGAGTCAGAATTTGGATGACATTTTATTTATTTAGCCTGCCAATGGTTTTTATTGTTTTTAGATTGCATTTTATGTGATTTTATTGGCATGTCATTCCTTCTTTTTTAATGGGCTTGGTATGTTGTTTGGGTACATTTCCCCCCACCCCTTCTGTACGCTTGCAGATAAAGCCTCTTAAAATGCATCTTTAAACAACTGAATAAACAGAAGGAGTCCTTGGTGACAATGTCTTTCCCATCTGGAAAGTCAGGTTAATTCAAATTAGCCCTCGCAAGGAGGGCGTACTGCTATAGGACATGGGACTAGGTGGACTGATCCCTAAAAAGTGTCCCCTTCCACTTATGTATCCAGTATAGCTTGGGGCATGGCTGTGAGTGTCATCAGTTGCGTGTGTTTGCTTTGTGCACAAACTTGCATGGACTCAAGTGTTTTCTCAACTGTGTCTTAGGACATGGCTGGAATTATTTAATTACTTTTGCAAGCCAGCTTCAAGAGAAGCCTATCCCGATCACACAGCATGGACCTAAAATAAGATTATTTACAATCCAATCTAGGGAGTGCTGATGGGTGGAGTTGGCAGCTAAAGCTGCCTCAGCATTTAAATTCCCACTTTTTCTGGGCAAAAACCCAGCAGGCTGATTCAATTAAACTCTTTATGTTATATATTACTCAGAAGTTCACCATCTGAAGCAGTTCGCCGAGAGTGGAGCCATGCCTTTATGATTGCAATTTGGTTGCATGACAAATTTTTCCCAGCAACTTTTTATTTTATTTTATGTTATTTTATTTTAGTTGAACTGCAATGGAAATGACAGGCAGTAGCAACGAACATTTCTGTGGTGAGCTCTGTGAATGATGCATGTTACTCTTTCTCTGCTTAGGACAACAGCAATTACTTTATTCCAATACTGTGTTTCTTCTTAGATGGTACATGTGCACTTGCTGTGGCAAGTACGATCATTTCCTAGAACTGGGAGCCTTGGATTGAGAAAGACTTCCTGCTTGAAAGCAATGATGGAGTCTTGGTCAACTTGTCAGTATTTTTAATTGCTAATAAATGCAGCCGTAGGAGAGGTTTTATTCAGAGTCGGCCCATAGGTGCATCCTCATCAAACATGTCTCTAAGGCCCCTGCTTGCGGTAATCAAAATATGAGACTCTGTCTTATGCTGACTCACATCATTGCACTGTATTGAGCAGTCTGATCAATAACACCTCCACTGACTGGAATATCTCTATCAGTCTCCAGGGAATTTCCCAGCATGGTTTAGAGATTCCAGAACATTAAAGATTCTTAAGAAACACATTTTCACATTAACAAACAATGGAGCATAGACAAAATGGGACACAAATATTTGGATAATCTAGTCAAGTGCATTTGCTTGTGAAGTTTACCCAGGAGGATTAGATCTTTTAAAGGAGAAATATGGTGTAAAAACACTTTAAAGAAATAATGAATTATTATATTAATCAATATCCATTGTACAGTGCTATGGAGTCTCAGCTTGACAGGGTGCCATAGAATCATGGACTTTGATGCAAACAGCTGGGGGGGAGGGAGAACAATTTGAAATGTAGAGAGGCTGAGAATTACTTGCTTCCTAAGGAGGATTGCTGAAAGTGAATGAAGAAAAGGCTGAGGTATCCTGAAACCCATGTAATGCAGCAGTTGGAATAGTTTGGTCCTGTCATGAGAAGAGGATTGTCACAGCTGATCATTCAAGGCAAGATGAGTAAGAGAAAAGTTCAGAGGGAGAGAGGCTGACTACTGAAAAGCCATGGAGAACAGCTCAGATGCAACATGGCATCATTATTTCTAGCTGCTACCCATAAGGCAAGATGCTGATGGTGAGTTCCAACCTTCTCTGGGAGGAGAAAACAAGAAGAAAATATTAATAAAAAGGGATAGAGTGCCTAAAACGATACTGTTCCATAGGTGGATTCCGGAAGTCATTTTCCAACTGGGCATTTACATTTGTTTTTGCTCCATTTCTCAAGAGTGTTTTGATGCTGAACATGTTTTTAACTTGAACATAACGGGGCCAGCCTAGATGGGGTGAATGGGTTCTTGTAACAGATATGAATTGATGGTATAAAATGGGTATTCTCCCTGTCCTTACCTACAGTATGTGTAGTAACAGCACAAAGCTAATTCATCCAGGCATTGCTTCTCAGCATCTCCCTACTTTGGTCCTTAGCCGTGGGTTCCCACCACCTTGTCCTCCTAATTCTAATCCAGGCTGGGTTTAAAAGAAAACAAATAAACCCCACAAGGACCCCTAGTGAACCTTTCCTGTCAATCGAAGGCTGCTCTCGTCTTACGATGACTTTCTTTACTTCCAGCAGATTGTTTTAATCAGGTTTTCAAAGGCATCTCTCCATGCTTCACTGCGAAGGCCCAAAGACAATGAGTGGCATGTAGCTTCGACAGGAACATCTGACTGACTTTAATAGATTTTACGAGCCAGTGTAGAGCTTTCACATTAGATGCAGTTTTACATCTGAGAGATATCCTGGGTATTTAATCTGTACAAACGGTGCAGATATAAGGGCGGGTGAGAGGGGACAGTGAACCTTGACGACCTCCCTAAGAGATGCATTTCATTTTAATAAGGAACACGGCGGCCATTTAATTTTCCCCCTCTAGCAGTGCCCCCAGGAAGCTGCCTTTGGAATATAATGTAGCTCACTTTACATCCACTTTATCTATGACTCTTTTTCTCTTGGCCAGGTTGTTACAATAAGACCAGGAAATAATTCATGTTTGGCTTCTCTCCTTTCTGGGGGACTTGTTTCAAAATGGATGAAAGCACTGATTTTAGGGGGACACATAGCTTTCGTGGCTTTAAACACACACACATACACATCCAGTTCCAAAGCTCTTGTTGGTCTCAAATAAAGGTTCATTAATATTTATTTATTTATTTATTGGATTAATATACCATGCCATTTGGCCATAAGACTACTCTAATAGATAAAAGAACAGGAAAATAAAAAATAAAGTGAAGCAAAGGAAAATAGACCCTGAACATATTTTAAATTTCTGGGTCTGGATCCAGATTAACTTCCATCAATTGATTTCAGTCGGAGTTGGGCAAATATAATTTGGAGTGAGTAAAATGTCGGTGGCTAGATGTCTTTTGAGAGGATGATGATGGGCTACATGGTCCTTTGTTCTTACTTGGCAAGCTATGCTTATGTCCTTTAAGCAGTTATGAGCAGAGCACCCTCTTCCCTTATTGCACTGGTAAACAATGTGTAGCTTTCAAGGAGTTATTCAACTTCAGCGCCCAGCATTCCTCACTATTTCTTATCATGACTATGGCCATACCTGTCAACTTTTCTATGGCACTGGCCAGGACAGGAGAAGAGAGGTGGAATGTACATGTGTGCATGTGTGCGTGTGTGTGCATGAAAAAAACACAAACATGCACATGCACACACACACACCTCCTGTGCACTCCCGTCAGCCTGCATGGCATGGCACCCAGGGAGACGAGCTGGGCGAGCGAGGCACAGGGCAGGAACAATGGGGTCGGGTGGCCAGCGCACAGTTTCTCTCCCTCGGGGTCACATTCAAACAGTTACCGGACCAAGCAGGAGGGCTCCTTTGACACTCCACACACACCCAGCTCCAAGAGAAAATGGGTGGACAAAGGGATAGGGTAGCATGGGAGGGGTTGCCGGTATGCTCAGCCAATGAGAAAAAAGGAAGACTCTGACAAGGCTGTTGCTGTGTGAAGAAGGGCTACCCCCTTCTCCCCTCAAGGAGAGCCTCTGTTGGGTTGGGCAGTGTTCAGGCCATCCTTTCCTGGCGACTGATGACACTGCCTGGACGCCAGTATTGATTGTTCCTTTAAGGGCTGAATTTCCCCCCCCCCCAATGGCAGAGCCCAGAAATTCCCCTTACATTTCTGCTTGGTGTGAGAGAGCCCACCCCCTTGCAGAATCTAGTACATTTCCATGATAAGAACAAATAAGGAAAGACAGCGGGGCAGAGTGCTTAATCCATGACCATGAGTGTCCCAGCTGAAACTGGACACTTGACAGGACTGACTATGGCTGATGTGAAGAGCAGTTCGAGAATGTCCAAAAAGTCCAGGTTGGTCCAGTCCAACCTTAAATGGAATCCCATGGATTTCAATGGGTTTATTCTTGATGAGTGTCAGACATGATACTTGGCAGTTGTTGGATATTCCAAAATTTTCCCCAGTATTTTCTTCAATGCAAAAGAGGAAGGGGCTTTGTTTCGACATGTTGGGTTTAAATGAATATCATTACCTGTACTGTGATTACCTCTGGGGACAGTGAGGCTGTCCACAGTTAAATTTGAAAAAATAACTTAAATAGTATGAATGAAATGCTTTACTTGGATTATAAGTTACCTTTACTGGTTACTTCCCAATTTGACTTTTCAAAGGAAATTTTCGGGCATTTTTAGAACTATTTTGGTAGATTTTCCCGGTTTTATGATCTTTAAATACTATTTTTTTTTAAAAAAAAAGCAAATAGACCTGAAAGCAATAGAAAAGTAATGGGAAATAACAAGGAATGTATTAGAACTGTGGTTCTCAAATTTGGGTTCCCAAAAGTTCTTGGACTACAACTTCCAGAAATCCTGGCCAAATCAGCTCATAGTGAAAACTTCTGGGAGTTTTAGGCCAAGAATATCTGGGGAACCTAAGATTGGGAACCACTGTATTAGAATGCAGTATTTCCCCATGTATAAAGACTATAGGATTGTTAGACTAAAAGTTAGCTGAAGGGAGAACCTTGCAGTTGAGAAGCTGTAAGTTTGGGTTGGAAAAGTGGGGGTTGTCTTATACATATAAGCATCTTATGCACAGAAAAATATGGGTAAGGTAACTCTGCCTCTAGAAAAATTACCAGTGTATTGTTAGCAATAGGATGTTTTGTGTGGAACGCTCAATGTGATGCAGTGGATCAAGTCAGCAACTAGAACTCATGTGACCTGGATTCTGTCATTGTATAGTGTTTTGTACCATCCTATTGATTCAGTGGCTGAACTGTAGCCTGGATTATTTATTTATTTAAAATACTTCCCCCCACCTTCCCTCAACTGGATTGTGAGTACTGCATAGATGGTGCAATTACTGATACTGAAGAAGTTGCCACAGAGGTCTCCTCTGGAGATGGAATTCCATCTGTGGAATACTGTCATCAAGAAGGAGTTCTCCTCAGTTGCTGCTGGCCCCGCCTCATAATCTGTCTGTCTCTGTCTCTTCCTCCTCCTGTTATTTTTAAAAGGAGAAAAAGTGATACCTTTAGGCTACCAGTGAAATAACAAAAAAGTTGCTAATATTTCGAGGGCAAATAGCCTCTTCTTCAGAGCTGTACCGAAAGTTCAAAGTTCTTTTTTTATTTGCAGTTGGAAAATTCTGTGAATCATGAGGGAAAAACACAGGTTCTGTATGGAAAAAAAATCTTTCTTTATGTGTCTCTTCCTCTCTTGTTTTAATGTTCCTGTTATCAACATGTCAGGTTTTTTTTTCTTTTCTTTAGGATGTATCATTTTTATTTTGTGGCCTCTTGCTCTTTCCACAAAACCCCAAGTCAGCCACAACAATGGCAGTAAAAACAGAGTAGTGAGTCAGGAAAAAATATTTTAACTCTCTTTTATGGCAGGTAGCAATTTCTGATTTGGGGAATCACCTAAGTCAGTTATGGGGGGAAAATGCAATGTCTAATTTATTGCTTCATTTGTGGCTGCTGCTACAGCAAGGTAAATTTATTCTGATTTGCACAACCGAACTCCCTCCTGTGACAGTGACTAATTATTACCTCAGTTAAAATAATGAAAGTGTCGGAAAGTGTCCGAATGCAATTTGTTAGGAAAACATGTGGCATGCTGGGTTACCCCAGCCCCCAAAAAAGCCTAAGTGATCAGAAAGCATGGCAAATTAAGATACTGTTCCTCCCAAAGGTTATAAATTGATGGGGGAAATTTCAGAAAATTCAAAGGCCATGAAAGGAATTCAGTAGCATGACCATTGGTAGAGGTCCCCCCACCCTTTCCCCCTAACAAATGAAGTCGTCAGGCATGAAGTATAAATGGGTATTTTAAGAATAAGAACATCCAGATAACTTCCTTCAGCTCCTGATTTTGGAATTTCCACTAAAGGGAGGCAAAAGGGAAACATTTATTTATTTATTTATTTATTTATTTATTTATTTATTTATTTATTTATTTATTTACAGAAAATAAATAAATAACAATTATATATTGCCTCTGGCTGCTGATTCCCCCACTGTGCCTCCTTGATAGAGGCTGAGGTTGATGATACATTAGGTCCCTTCTAGCTCCGTAGTTCTAAGTTGTTGCTCCTCCTCCTCCTCCTCTTCTCTTCTTCTTCTTCTTCTTCTTCTTCTTCTTCTTCTTCTTCTTCTTCTTCTTCTTCTTCTTCTATTGTTATTGTTATTGTTATTGGTATTTACATTTTTACTGCATGTTGTAATGTATTTGCTACCTTTTGCAATTCTGCTTCTGAAACATTATTTACTTTAGCTGTCTGTTCACCCTGGCACTGTTCATCCTTTGCGTCTTAGTGTGCATATGTGTATATGAATAGGTTGGTGGGCTCTCCTTTGATTGTTCAGAAAAGCTTGAAAAGCATGGTTTTGAGAATGGAGATGGCTATTAGGTTTCTTGAGGAGTAGCAAGCTCAGCCCAATCATTTGAGGACTAGCTGCTTTTCTGCTGGATTACATGTACACTTCTGCACCTAAGTTGTTGCAGAAGTTGTTGAAACTTTGGTAAATATGGCTGTAGTTTCAGGAGTGGCCCTTCTCTGTTTCTGCCCATTATTTCAAGCTGCTTTCCCAATTTAAGGATGTAATAAATACTGGAAAATATTCTTCATGACTTAATTCCTGGTTTTAAGCAATGGAATAAAGCAATACTAGCAAAACCTTTAATTTTTTTTTAAAAAAAGTTTTGATAAATTGAGACACTCCATGAAAGAAATTGGGGACCACTGCAAGGTGAAGTTGAGGTTGTACCTGTATGAGAGCAAAATATATGTTTCCCCAACAGGACCCTATTATCAAATGAACAAACAAAATGAATCTTCTTGTTCAAGTGCCATATCCTTATAGAACATTGGCAATCAGTAGCCTGAACAGGTTTCTAAATAGAGCAGCTGTGCTAACTCTGGACCATTGGCTTACATTCTTAAGCCAGAATGTTCTTCTGTGCCTTGGGCCACGCTACCCATCTATCCTCATTGCGCATTATGTGTCTGAAATATTGCAATTTTCTTCTCTTCATTGTATTGAGGACTTCTAGCTTTTTATTCATGCACTGTAATGCAGCCACATAAGTGACTCTGGCTGTCCAAGGTATCTTCAGAATTCAAACAAAATGAATGAGCCAACAAAACAAATAGATTTTTCGTGCAACAAAGCATTTCATTTCTCACAAAGACCCTTCTACTTTGTAGAATGTGCAAAGTTTTCTGCAAAGAAAATCCCCCCCCAAAAGATTTCAAAATTCTAAATTTTCCTCTTGTGTAACAGAAAGAGCAAAAAAAAGTCACCCCTCTTCCTAATTCACACCAATGACTTTTGAAACTGAGTTGGCTGACACTGAGTACATTTTGATGTCAAACATTTAATGTGAGGAATGTAAGAGTTTTCTTGCCGAAGATTAATGGTATACAACATGTATCCCAAATGAGTCTCCAACCACACACTATGCAACTGCTGATTGATGTATTGAAAAACTCCCAGAATAAGCCTTATAATGGACTACTATTTTCCCCCAAAGTGATGTGATTAGAAATGACACAATCCAGCTGCCCATTGTGGAAAAGGTATGAAATTCCAGACTTCCTCAGAAACAGGCATTCCAAGGGTTTAATATATTCCAAAAAATCTATAATAAAAAGTGTCCGTTACAGTAATCCAGATTTCTCTCAGTCAAGAGAAGTAAGGAATGTACACGTTATAGTGACATGTATGAACATTTGTTTTTTAAGGGGGTCTATGTATGGGTGCTGCTCAGGAATGATGGGAATGTTTGCCCAACATCATCTATACAACAGGGCCGATATTCTATCTAGGTCAATTTTATTGACCCTGCCCAGTATCCTATTTTAGAGCTCCCCATGAAACAGGATAATTGCCATTAAATTATAAATCTCTTCTGCCCGACTCCTCTAGCAGTCTGTTTCCTCTCACATTCCCCCTCCCGAAAATAAAAATTCATATTTATTTTGGCATTTACTTTTCATAACAGTCAAACATTATGCGCAGTATTACTTGCCCTATTTATATGGTGTACAAGTCCTCATGTCCAAATGTAGACATTTTCATTAGCAACATTCCATAATATTCACATTTTAATAAAGGTATTCCATAACCCTCAATGTTTTGACTCTGTAAGGATCAGGTTGTTGTTGCTGCTGCTGCTGCTGCTGCTGCTGCTGTTGTTTGTTTTTTTTTTTTGTTTGTTTGTTTTTTGTTTTTTTTTTTTTTTTGTTTGTTTGTTTGTTTTTGTTTGTTTGTTTGTTTGTTTCTGCTTTGCGTCCACTACTTGAGCTGACTAATTGGTTTAAGTATCTGGCTTCAGAGCCAGTGGCTGGAAGTTCAATTCCCCACTGGCCTCCAGTTTGTACCCTTTGTCAAGCTGCATAGTGCCATCTTGTCCCAAAAAAGAGAGTGGTAAGCCATTTCAGTAATTACCTAGGAAATCATAACTTGGAATTGACTTGACAACACACTATCCTCCTCCTCCTCCTCCTCCTCCTCATCATCATCATCATCATCATCACAGCTACTGGGAATGACACAATTAAGTGTACAGTACCTAGATACCCTAAGCACATCCAAACACACCTGATTTCGGAAGCTAAGCAGGGTTGGCCATGGTTAGTAATTCGATGGGAGACTACCAGGGCACCTGGAGTAGGAACTGTCAAACCACTCCAGTATTCCCGCCAAGAAAACTCCATGGACATGGGGTCACAAAGAGTCAGTCACAACTGTAACAATGCAACACACACACACACACACACACACACACACACACACACACACACACACACACACACACACACACACACACAAGAACTACACCCACCGTGAGAATGTTTTCCATCACCTAAGCAAGACAACACTTCTACAAGGGTTATGTGTCCTTTTCCTACTGTGTTGGTCAAGGAGGCACAGTAAGGAACTGAACTCCCAACTTCTAGCTCCACAGCCAGATACCAAAACCAGGGACCTACCCAGCAGCCATTGGCTTCAATTGGCTTTTTATTCTCCCAATACAGTACCTAAATTTAGTTTCCACTGGAAAGCATCTCAATAAGATATACCAAAAGCATGTTGGCTAGTAGATAATAATGACTAGGATGCTACCCCATCTGCTATCATTACCACTTGCTGCAACAAGAATCAGCCACCTGATGGCTGTTCTTCATGGTAAAAGCCACCCCTGCTGGAGAATGTCTTCTTCCTATGAGGAATTAAATCAAAGGATGTGTCCCATTCCTCTTCTCAAGAAGTTGTTATTGTGCCTTAAGATCATTTCTCACTTTAGGCCACCTTAACAAGATTCCCAGAGTCCATGAGATGTCAAAGTACTGGTGGACAATTGTTGTCTTCAACTGAGTTTTCCTGACTGAGCAGGAATCCTGCTCCGATACTATCTACTATGAGGGTGCATGGTCTCTAGAGACTATGAGTACCCTACCCACCTTGATCCCTGAGCTTGGGTCATACAAACAGTTTAGTCTTCTCTCTTTAAGAACCTGCTTTAAGAACCTCTGCTGAAATAGAGAGTATGCTAATTACATTTGCAGATTATACCAAATTAGGAGGGGATTGCTAATTCACTAGAGGATAGGATGAAAATCTAAAAGGACCTTGACAGATTAGAGGGCTGGGCCAAAGCTAACGGAATGGATTTCAACAGAGGGAAATGTAGGGTGCTACATCTAGGTAAAAAGAATGAATCGCACAGATATAGGATGTACCTCTGAAAGGGATCTGGGAGAGTGATAGTACCACTCTATTCTGCTCTGGTCAGACCCCACCTGGAGTACTGTGTTCAGTTCTGTGCACCTCAATTTAAAAAGGATGTTGACAACCTCAAGCGGGTACAGTGGAGGGTGACCAGGATGGTTGAAGAACTGGAAGAAATGTCTTATGAGGAATGGCTTAGGGAGCTGGGAATGTTGAGCCTCTCAAAAGGAAGGCTGAGAGGGGATATGATAGCTATGTTTAAATCTTTGAAAGGATGTCACATTGAAGAAGGGACTGGTTTGTTTTCCATGGCTTCAGAGACTAGGACGCGGGGCAATGATTTCAAACTACAGGAAAAGAGATTCCATTTGAACATTCGAAAGAACTTCATGTCGGTTAGAGCTGTTATGCAGTGGAATATGCTGCCACGGTGGGTGGTGGAGTCTCCTTCTTTGGAGGTTTTTAAGCAGAGGCTGGATGGCCATCTGTTGGAAATACCCTCCTGTATGGCAGGGGGTTGGACTAGATGGCCCTTGAGGTCTCTTCCAACTCTATGATTCTATGAAATACTCAACATGTTTCCCATCAATTCTCCCCAGCAGCTCAGAAAGACCAAGGCCAGGAATGATTCCTGCCACACTCCTTATATTTTCAGGAGCTTTTTGCCATCTTCCTTCCTTCCTTCCTAGAGTATGACTTCTGTGGTAAAAGGAAACTGGAAGAGGATGTACACCTCAGCCTGGTACGCACCATCCACCTAGGCAATTTTGCTATATTTAATAAGTTTCAGAGTACAGCATAAAACTGGTTTGAACAGTACAATATCTATTCACTGCTACCTCTGGGAACAGGACCTTATTATTAGATTACACTATACAAGATTAGACTAGTCAATAAGGGAGTTGTTATACACTGCCTGCCATTTGAAATACCTGGTTGCTGATGTGGGTTTTGTCTCCCCTGTGCAATTCCTCCAGGGCTACCTTTTGTAGGAAGCTTTGGTTAAATATGTCCACAGATCATAAAGCTGACAAGCGATTCTGCAGTGTAGTTTCCTAGTTTCCGTGTTAGAGGCGCAGGGACTTGAGATAAGGTGATCTACCATTCTGCCATGACAGGCATGAATTAGAGATAAACAGGACTTATTGAGTCAAAAGTGGTTTGTGCTCCCGTACATTTCAAATAACATCTTGTACTACCTTGAGACCAGGAGCTGATTCTTAAATTACTTGAGGCTGGAATTTTGTGAGGCTTCCATCTTTCTAAATACTCTTTTAAAGGCAAACTTCTCAGACGAACTGATCAGAACTCTTTGAAGTAAAAAGCATTGGGGGGAGCTGTGTGGCCATTACAAAATAAAAATGCAAGACTAGGCAGTATAGGTGATATCTATAGGTGATCAGAACTCAGCTGTTCAACAGGTTTTGCATATATTAGTTCATGGGGCAGTTCACAGAAGTTTTAATATACTGAAACAGAGTAAAACACTTAGGGGTGGGAGAATAGATATTTAAATATATTAAAACAGTATTCAAATACATTCAAATATGCAGTAAATATATATGTGAGGAAACAAACCCACAACAACAACAATTTATTTCAATAGGTAATCCGTGTACAAATTTTCCTTTCAGGGCACTCAAGTTGGTAGAAAATATTTCTTTAAATACTTTTGAAGAACCTATTTAAAGTTTTTTTTTTTTTTCATTTCAAATTAAGGCAGAAAGCATACCTAAGTATTGATTTAGAAAACACAGGGTTCACCCATTTCTCCTCCGAATGCCATAGTTTCTATTTCTGAATGGCCATAAATCAGAATTCTTGAACCCGTGACCTAATTACAGCTACTTTGAAAGAAACAAACAGACTTCGGCAAACTCATTGCTTCCCGAATGGCACTGTACCATCCTGATATTTCCAAGATAGGGAAGCCAGGTTGCTCCCCTAGTTACTTGTGTGACACAGAAGAGAATAGGACTTGAAAGGAGCATATTTCAGAACAGACCTGCATTTTGCCCACAAGGTCATTCCACCTCTTATATAAGCTCAACTTCCCCTGACTGACATTTTGAGAAAGGGGCCGAGGCAGACAGGTGAATGCAGATCAAAACAGATCTTGCCAAGCTTCCATTCTAAAGGTCAAGGTTGCTGCTCGTTCTGTCATAGGGCTTTCACTCTACCAACTCCATATATTCTCTTATGGTGTGTGTTTGTGAGTGAGCAGGGAGGGAGGGGAGGGAGGAGAAAGACACAAAGAACACATGCATTTTGTGGGATAAAATGTCATCTCTAGAGCAGTTCCTCCAAAGGGGTGTCTCTTGATTCCACAAGGATCGCTGTGTGATTGCCTCCTGTGCCACACCAAGGAGGCCCAGGCCTGTTTGCCTTCTACAAAAGGGGCTGTTTGTGCAGCAGTACCTGCCAGCTGCTGTCATAATTACAGTGGACCCTGATGAAGCTGTTTGGATGAGCAGCGAAACGTTTCTCTCTCTCAAGAAAAAGAAGTCCAGTTGCCATGACTCAACTTCCAGATAAAGTCACCTGGATGACTGAGAACCTTCACAGTGGACCCTTGTATAATAAGCGGTTTGTTTAACAGAAAATCTGCTTAAAGGAAAAAAAATCCAGAAATAGGGGGAAATCGCTTAACAGAATCGCCTATGGGGCGAATCCATACAACAGAAAAACAGTTGTGATTAGGGATTAATCCGTTTTCAATGCATTCCTATGGGAAATTTGTACAAAGGAAAATTTGCTTTACAGAATTTCATTTGGAATGAATTAATTCCTTTATACAAGGTACCACTGTATTTGTTGTGGGCAGACTCAGCCAGACTTGGGGGAAAGTCTAATTTCTCCTATCATTTCTGGAACCACCCAGTCAACCCATGACTATGGTGGCTGGCATTTTCTGGGAGTCTTAGTTCTAAAGAAGAAATTTCCTTCCTTCCTTCCTTCCTTGAGTTTTTACTGAGTTGATATTGATTATAGAAATAAATAAACAAAAAAATTAAATAATTTGTATAATCAATACAAACTCAATGAAGCAACTCAACGGATGGGCAACAAAGATGTTCTAAATGTCTGTTATTAGGTGGAGAAAAAGAATATTGGGAAATAAATTCTGGAGGGAGCAACCAGAGGACACAGCTATGTGGAATACATGGCCTGCCCTATCCTGCTCCACAGACCTTGAAGTCTCAGAGGGCAAGCAACCCAAGCTTATCAATGACTAGGCAACAGAGGCCAAGCTAGAGGAGAAGGTTCCATGTCAATCCAGTCCATGGGAGTGAAGAAAGCCAAAGTCATAAGGTCAGCTTCAAATTCTACGTTGAAGTCTTTTGGTTGCAGGGAGAGTAGAGATGGGCACGACTTGAAAAAAAATTTTTTCGAGTTGTCGTTAGTCGGGCCAGTCCCATTTCGGGTCGTTTCCGGTTTTCGTGAAAATTCGCAAAAATTAGTCGGTTCGTTTTTTCGTTTTTTCGTTGTCGTTAGTACTGGGTTTTTTTGGGGGGGAGCGGGCTCCTGGAGGCACCTCTGTGGGGTGGGTGCCTCCTCTGGCCCGCTATAAAGGGAAAGTGGGCTCCTGGAGGCACCCGTGGGTGCCTCCTGCCACTAGGAAGGGGAAGCAGGCTCCAAGAGAGACCCCTCTACATGGGGGTCTCCCTTCCTCACCTGCTGCTGCTGCAAAATGCTATGCAATAGCCATATGGATATTGCATAACATAATGTGCAGACGTGAGACCAGTGTGAGAGTGATAGGGTCATGCCCGCCCTTCACAAGGCTCCCGCACCACCATGTCTCACACAGAAGGGAATTGTACTTGCTGCGTGTAGTGCAATGCAAGCAAGTAGATCTGGCTTTAAGGTGGCTTAGTGCAAGAGCTAGGGTTAGGCTAGTGACGGGTAAGGTTACGGTGGGCTAGTGGGTTGCACCTCTGGGTGCCTCTCTGACCCACTAAGAAGACAGTCTGTGACGTATGGGTACGGAGTCAAGGGTTAGGGTTAGGGCTAGGGCAGGTTTTAGGGGGCTTTTTGGCACATCCCAGAAGTCTCCATGGCCAAGTGGCCATGCGACTGGTGGGATGGCTCCAAAAATTTGCATGGTTGTCCACTCCCACATGGCTGGCCACTTGGCCAGGGCCATCATTGCGCAGGTGTAAATAAAATAAAATAAAATAAAATCAATGGAGGACAGAGGAGGAGAGGAGAGACATTTTGTTGCAAGAAAAAACCCACTGCTACTGTGAAAAATCTGGCAGTTTATAAATTTTCGCGTGTTTCTGTTGTGCTTGTGTGTTTTTGGACCACGATTTCAAAAACAATATTGCGTTTGCCGCCCCATTTTGGATCCCCCACCCGCACCGCATGGCATGGCGATGGCGACTCGCGAGTCCGGCTGCCCAGGACGGGGGGGAGGCGGGACCCCCCCCTCCAGAAACCACCCCTCCGGTAGGTGCCCTGCGCCCTTAGTCAAGCAGGCATTTTTCCGCCTGCTTTTTTTGGCCCAGTTTAAAAGTTTTTTCCTGTGCCGTCCGTGCCGCTTGCTTGCGCTTTAATTGCGCCGGCCGGCGGCGAAACTGGGCTTTTTGCTGGCTGCGAGCCTGTGGCGAGTCCCACCAGAGCAGCCCAGGACGGGGGATGAGGGGGGAGGCCGGGGACCTCCAGAAACAACCCCTCTGGTAGGTGCCCTGAGGCACGGCAGGCATTTTCCCGCCTGCTTTTTGGCCGGGAACCGGGTTTTTTTAACTTTTAAAAACTTTTTTTCTGTGCCGCGTGTGGCATCGCGCGATCTTGCGATGCAAGGAACGAGCACGACAAATCAGACCAAAATTGTTCGTTCGTCGGTTCGAGCTCGAAGTCTGGGGGAGTAATTCCCGTTACCGTTTCCGTAGAGTAATGGAACCGAGTAACGGAAACGGAAACGGAAATACCGCTAAGTCGTGCCCATCTCTAAGGGAGAGAGAGAGCATACTCAGAACTGGGGGGGTCTGCTTTTAAAGACATTTCCTTTCTCCTCAGCGAGACCCCAAAGCCAATGTCTCTGATAGATTTGTTCCCCTTGTTGCCCACCCTTCTGCAAATGACCACGTGGTGGGATTTCAGTAGACTATCTACAAGAAGCCCTTAAAAAGGTAAAGGTTACCCCCGCACATGCGTGCTAGTCGTGTCTGACTCTAGGGGCGGTGCTCATCTCCGTATTCAAGCTGAAGAGCCAGTGTTGTGCAAGTCTTTGGCCACATGGCCGGCATGCTGCAAGGAAACACGGTTTTACCTTCCTGCTTTAAACAGCGGTACCTATTTATCTACTTGCATTGACACACTTTCGAACTGCTAGGTTGGCAGGAGCTGGGGTGATCAATGGGAGCTCGCTGCGTGGCGCCTGGGATTCGAACCACCAAGTGGTCGACTTTGCAGCTGACTGTTTTCAGAAGCCTTAGTCCACTGAGCCACCACGCCACTAAGAAGCCCTTAGTTGGGACTGAAAAGTGCTGGAGAAAATATTTGCCATACCATCTTCCTCTGTGACTGGAACCCTGCTTTGGAATCCTGAATTGTGCCTTACTCCTCAACTATCTGGACAACACTTTTTCATCCTCCTTATCAATGGGGGTAGAGTGGTCCGGCTTTGTCTTTTAGAGTTATGCTGAACTATGCCTTTGTGTCTTCCTGCCTTGGTGGTCCAACTTCGCTATGAGGTTTATGGGTACATAACCTCTTCTGCCATCTGGACAACCTTGGAGCAGTTCTGCCCAGTTTGTGTTTCTTTATGCTAGCATGGGAATGGGGCTTTTGGCTCTCTGAGCTGCTATATTTGGGTCTCAAGATTCACAATGTAGGGTCCATGCTCTACTTGGTCCCTCTGTAACTAATCCTTCATGGTTCTTCTTTCATTGTTATTGAGTTTTTCACATTGCCTAGGGGTGGGGTACATTATCCCGTACCCTTACTAACATCTATGACTCTTATGGTTGTTTCATCTCAATCTTTGGTCCGAACACTCTTTCCAGGTTCCATGGCTCAGAGGAGATAGTTGAAGGAATGGGATGCCACCAGGCTTGCATACTTAGTGGTTCTCTTGACAACTTCACAGCATCTCCCAGCTTTCCTCTCCATGAATTAGGATACCTCAGGCTGCTGAGAGTTACAGCCCAAGAACATGTTACTAACAGCCCAATTTACTAACTGTGAGAAACACTCATCATGGTAACCAAAAAGAGTGCAGTCCTTGCCTCCTAGCACTGATTTCCATCAATCTAATTATGAAGACTTCAGGTGTGCTCCTCTTCAAGTAGGATAAGGCCTAAATTCCAAGCCTGGGGTTGGCTAAATTTCAGATCCCTGGCGAAAGGTCAGGGAGTCAGCTGGTGGGTTCTGGAGTGTAGTTGAATTCCTTCTTCATAATTAAAGCAATAATTTCTGACAGCAGTGGAATCCCTTGTGCAGATAATGATTGTCTGCTAGGGTTTTAAGCCTGCAGGCATCACTGAGGACTTTTCATCCAGCTGTTCATTAACTGGCTGGAAATGTCTGACCTAGAGGTCATTGTGTTGCTATTTTAATTCATGGAAAAAGTAGCAAAACAAAAAAGAGAAAGGAATAGAGGAAAAAGAAGTCAACAGGCATTGGATAAAAATTAAATAAATGTTACCATTGAAAACAGAAAGGTAGAGGTCTTGATGGGTGAATAATAGACATGCACTACGCGACTTATTTTCTGTGGCATAAGCTGTAAAAATAGCAGAGATTTTATAATGTTTACATGTCATCAAGTCAATTGTGACTTAAAGTGGTCCCTTTTTAGGGTTTCCCTGATAGAGAAAACTCAGAAGTGGTTTGCCGTTCCCTTCTTCTGGGGGAGCCGTGGAACAGGGCAGCTGGCCCCAAGCAACACAAGCAACACAGGCTGCCTTCACTCCGGCGGTTAAGTCACGTCCTTCCTCGTTCCGAGGTTACGTTCATTTCGTGATAACGTCATTCGCGGTCACGTGGTCTTGTCCTGGTTCTGTCCCTGTTTCCATTTACCCACGGGCGTGATTGATGGTATCGTGACAACTGTTACTTCACATCTTGTTTTGTGACAATATCTGTACTTCCCTGCCTTCGTTTCCCCTTTTTGGGGGGGTCTGACCTTCCATTTTTCGATATTTCAGTTCTCTGTAACTTTGCATTTCACGTGTTAAGCAGCAAAGTTCAAGGTTTTATGTCCCCAAGCCAGCTGGCGCACAGGGCTTGCTTCAGGGAGTAAAAGAGTTTTTAAAGCCCCCTCTTCCCCCTCCCCCCGTGCACCCAATCGGTTGGGGGAACGTTCAGGCTTTTACAACTTTATTTTACTCCCCGAAGCAAGCGTCAGTCAGCTGGTGCATGGGGCTTGCCTAGGGGACTAAAAAAAGTTTTAAAAGTCCCCGCTTTCCCCCCAATGCACCCCTTTTTAGTCCCTGAAGCAAGCCCCATGCACCAGCTGATCGGCACTTGCTTTAGGGACTAATAAAAAGTTTTAAAAGCCCGCACTTCACCCCAGTCCCCGAAACACATAAAACAAAGGTAAAAAGCATAAAAACCACATAAACACAAAAACACAGTAGTTATATAACACACGTACATAAAACACATAAAACACATAAAAATGAAAAATGAAACAAAACTAAAAATGAAACATTTTTTTAAAAAAAAATCATTTCAAATGAAACAAAAAGATAACAAAATGTCATTTTGGGTTTAGTGCCCATCTCTATATCTGACTGTGGAGCCAGAGGTTGAGAGATCAATTTCCTACCAGGACTCATTTATTATTTATTTATTTGTTTGTTTGTTTGTTTCACTTTTATAACGCACCATCTTCCGTAAGGAACTCTGGGCGGTTTACAGATTTAAAAAAACTTCAGGTAAAATTACAATACAAGAAAACATCAGGTAAAACAGCAACAAAGCGAAAGAGAGGGAGAACCCACAGCAAGATGCAGCAGACACAGAGATGAAAAAAAAATTAAGTAGAAATAAGGTCACCATATGCCTCCTTAAAAAGCATAGTTTTTAAAGCTTTTTTGAAAGCGGGAAGGGACCGTGTAAGGTAGATGGTTCCACAATGAAGGGCCAACAACAGAGAAGGTGTGGCTATGCGTTACCAACTTCCGCACCTCCCTAGGAGTGGCCACCCCGAGTGAGCACACCTGCGACATTCAAGTGGGCCTGACCTCGGTTGACCTCTGGGAGATAGGCTCCACCAGGTATTCAGGACCCAAACCATGGAGGGTTTTGAAAACCAAAACTAGGACCTTGAACATTATCCGGAGAGCCATGGGCAGCCAATGCAGGCGTGCCAGAACTGGGGTGATGTGATTGTATCATTGACAAGGGCTGGACTTGATGATCCATAGGGTCCCTTCCAGCTCAGCAGTGCTGGTATATATGACATGACATGACATGACATGACATGACATGACATGATATGACATGCAGCATAAACTGTCATCTGTTAAAAGAGGGACAGTCAAAGGCATAAGCCTGTGGAATCTCAAAGTCATACAGACTTCATGGGGAAATACTTGGAGCTGGCTTGTCTTTCTGAGTGCTCATAATAAATAAGTGGGAAAGATGGCATCAAAGAACATGGCTCCTTCCATCCATCCAACCAACCAACCAACAACATTTTCATTCATAATGAAGCACCCAGGTTTTATTCACCACTGAGTTGTGGGTGACCAAGAAGAAGAAGAAGAAGAAGAAGAAGAAGAAGAAGAAGAAGAAGAAGAAGAAGAAGAAGAAGAAGAAGAAGAAGAAGAAGAAGAAGAAGAAGAAGAAGAAGAAGAAGAAGAAGAAGAGAATCGCAGAGCTTGATCTGGATCATGAATTTATCAGATACTTAAACCGCTGACTTAACCAGCTGTCCCTAAACATAGCCTACCTCACAGGGCTACTGTGAAGAGAACTTGAGGAAGTGAACCATGCACATTGCCATGAGATACATTGAGGAAAGTAACTTTTCACTGCATCTGAATTATACTAGCTAATGTACACCAAGTTGCCTACAGCTCCTTCAGTTGTTGATCTGTTCTCTTCCTTCTTTTCTCTCTCACTTACTTGTCCTTCCCATGAGCAGTTCCTTGCATAATGCCTATACTTGTGATGTCTATTTCAGCCCCACTTTGCAATAACAAAAAAAGTGTCAGTATTGGTCAACATACTGTACTTTCGCCTCCCCTTCCTGCTTTTCGTATGTGGACAAAGAAGGTGACATGGATTAGGTCCTCCTGCATCCTCTTGGATATCCTGCAACACAATCCTTCTCTTAGCATCATTACAACTGAGTAAGCACATGATTGTCATATGAGTGATATAACCACTCAGAATGCAAGGAGGCATTCATGTGCACACTCAGATGTAGTAGTGTTATGATTTATTCCAGCAACCTTAAAAGGAAAAGGGGTGGGGGAAGATAACATTTAAGAATGCAAGGCTGTTAGTCACGCCAGCACAAATGCTTCCCTTAGGAGTGGAGTAAGCCAAGTTTCCACAGGGGAATATACATCCTAGTGACCCTAGTGACCACACTTAGAGACTATGTGACACCTTCTCAATGATTAGGCTATGACACAGAGTTTTTAAGCTCTGTAAAGATAGGAGGCTCTTTTCTCCTATGTTGGTATCAGTTTATCATGTCCTCTTGGGCAGAGGATGTCTGGTACCTCATCCACTCATTCTTTTCTGCAGGCCATGCTTCAATCTGTGGCCTGGCCATAAAAAAAACACCCAGTCCTTCCTATACATTTAATTCTCAGGCACCGATTTTGGTGAAGAGATTCACGGAAGGATAGAAGGCCCAACAAGAGCTGATCATTGTGACTGCAATGACATAAGAACATAAGAACATAAGAAGAGCCATGCTGGATCAGGCCAAAGGCCCATCTAGTCCAGCTTCCTGTATCTCACAGTGGCCCCAACAGATATGTGTGGGAGTGCACAAGACTAGATATCTGTCTCCTGATACCACTCCCCTGCATCTGGCCCTTGAAGTACCCTGGTTTAAAGCCTGGAGATTACACATCTCCATCATGGTTTGTAACCTGTGATGGACTTTTCCTCCAGGAATCTGTCCAATCCCCTTTTGAAGGCATCCAGGCCAGATGCCATCACCACATCCTGTGGCAGGGAGTTCCACAGATTAACAACGTGCTGGTTGAAATAACATTTTCTTTTGTCTGTTCTTACTCTCCCAGCCCTCAATTTGAATGGATGTCCCCTAGTTCTGGTATTTTGTGAGAGGGAGAAGAGCTTCCCTCTATCCACTTTACTCATGCCCGGCATTATTTTGTACGTCTTACAGAGGGGTGCCATTTGTATGATTGTTCCAAATCTACCTTGTGTCCCTCACAAACTGCACAAAAGGAATCACAACCATCAAAAGAAAGAAAAAAAGTCCTCCTTTTTGAAAAAGAGCACCAGCGCAACCTTCTTTTCTCATCTCATTCCCGCTCATCCTGTGTCCCGTTTTGAGCACAGATGTCACAACGGATGGAAAACATGACCCGCTTCTGCTGGCGGAAAGGGACGGCGGGCTCTGCCAGCCGGCTACAAGGGAGGAAGATGCGTGATGGAGAGAAGCTTTATTTCAACCTGAATGAGAAGCCTTGTGATCGTTTAGATATCTTTCCTCTGATCCCCAACAGCCTCTTCCCACTCCTCTCTCCAGCTTTCCCCCTCTTGTTGTTTTCCTAAAAGAGACATATGTCTCCATTGTAAGTTCAGTTTCCTGTGTTTAACTCTTGATATATCTCTCCTGATTATGGCTAATAAAGCTTGACAGTCGGAGGGTTAATCCAGACGTTGGTCGCCTGATTTCTTCTCAGGAAGCCGGCTGTCCCTGAGAGCTTTCTGGCCTGCTGCAAGACTATATCCCCCCAGGGTGCCATTGGAGCTGAGTACCTCTCTCCTCCTTTTGTCTACCAAATGGGCACCAATTAAGTCAACTGTTCTCCAATTAGAATTTGAAGGAATTTATCTTGTTTCCCTTGTATTTGGAACTCCCCAGCCAAAAAGGGGCCATTTATTGGAGTCGGTTATGCAGACGCGAGCCCACCAAGCGGGGAATTGGGGGTGTGTGTGGAGAGGGGAAATAAATAAATAGAAGACTTCTCTTGCAATGCGATACTCCTGGGTTTTTCCGGCTGTCCATTCACACGGCTTAATTCAGGGACGTGGCTCGCCAGGCCTCTAGGGAGCTTTTATCGGCAAATGGATTTGCACAGGATACCCGATGCGCGGCAGCTTTAGGTGTGTTCCATTTAGTGGAAATAAAAAGCAACAAAAACCTCAGCACTGCTAGACAAACTGTCCCATCAAGGGCGAGTAAATTAAAACAAGTCACAAAATCTTCTGAAAATGCAATTGATCTGCTATTTGCATCTGTCTTTGAAAATTGGACATCTTCCTCTCTTTTTTGGCATTGGGGGAGAGGACCACATTCAAAGCAAAATAACAGCACTGAATAAGTATAAATTAGGTTGGTTTGCAAATAAACCCAAGCTTGTTTTCCAGCTGATTCCTCTGCTACTTTGGGGCTAAGTGAAAAAGATTTGCCATGTTATAGTCTGAATGATGGTTTGTATAAACTCAGGTGGATAGCAAACATAGGCAGTTATTTGGAACAATGCAACAAAGGTCCCAGGGCAAGAGCCAAAGACAATTGAAATAAATATTCCAATCACATACATTTGTAGGGTCTTCACAATTTTTTTATGTGCATAGAAATTTATACAAGGTGGATACATCTGAATTTCACTCCTGGTCATTTCCTATCACCATGTGATTTTCTGACTTCTATATTGTCTGCTGCCAAATTGTTGTTGACTTATGGTGGCTCTAATAGGATTTTCAACATGTAACTCAAATGCCTCCTTTTCAACATGTCAACGAATGCCTCCTTAAGTGAAGTGCCCATGGTAGAGGAAGGATTTGAACCCTGGTCTTTGGCGCTTTAGCCCAACACTCAATCTACTAACTACAGTGGCTACCAATGTTACCTACAGAGGAGCTCTAATCATATTTCAGGATAAATTAGTGGGTTGGGTGAAGAATGTAGGGAGTTTGATTCTCTGCTGTTCCTCTCAGAAGAGTGCTAGCCTGGGTAGCCTTGGGCAAGCTGCACAGACCCAAAGCGCTCCCACAAGAAGACAGCAGTTAGCTACTTGAGAATAGATGATACCTAAGAAACTCCAAGAAGGGTTATCATAAGTTCGAACCAACCTGATTGTAGACAATTATTATATATTAACTGAACTCCAAAGCACTGTGGCAGGGCACCTCTTTGGAAGCAGAATGCCTAACATTCCGTTCAAGGCTACCTTACTCTTGAAGTAGGTACAGTAGATCTGATGCTACTTCCTGTTACTCTGGCCATTTTGTAACTACCAGTAGGCTGGAAGCAAAAGTGAGGAGATGGGAATCAGGGACAAGAGGACAACAGTGGACCTCACCGTGGGCCCTGTGAGAGTGACTTCCAGTTTGCTGCTCCTTTTCATCTGATTGGAGTTTAAGACGGGAATTACCAAGTGGCTAAGCCCATGCTAACTCTGTGATTTTAACTCTCCAAACAGGCTGCTAAACTGGCTTCCTTCAATTCAGTGAAACGATTAACAGAGAGAAAATAGTTCCCCAGGCAACAGCTTTTAGGAGGTTTACAAGATGGGATTTACTCCACTGCAACCACCAAAAGCAGATAAGTAGCATATTAGAAATAAATAGAGCAAGACCCAGCCGAAATGGCTCACACCTCACCACAACTCTACAATAGCAGGGCTATTTATCTGGCATAGGAGGTACTTCTTAAAAACAAAAAAGAAACAAAAAGCTGCACATAATTTTACTTCTAGGACATCCAGACATGTGGGAATTCTCATGCTTCTCAGGCAGCTCTCTGAGATGGCTGATGGCGCAGGCATTTGGAAGAATGTGGGTTTATATCCAGAATGTACAACATGAGTGTATATCTCAGAAGTAACTTGAATAGTAACTTACAGTTATATTTTTTAAAGACACCCAAATGCTATACAAACTGCAAGCTGGTGAACAAAACACATGCTCACTCTGTCTCACTGCCAACACCACCAAGACACCAGGAGGCAACACCATGATCCAATAAATTAAACATGTGCCACTTTTGAACACCATGCTCATGAGGTCTCCTTCATTCAGATTTACCTCCAGTAGGCAAAACATCAGCTTTTGTTAAACAACACTCTCAACTTTGAATACTATCAACTTGTAACAATCCATCTCTACCAATATGTTTTCCTCTTTGTAATTCTCTGTTTGATTGGACCTGGAACACCTTCTTAATCTTAGGGCCTTTTCACACGACCCCTAAGATCCGCTGGTCCCTTAAATTCAGACCAGAGATCTTGGGGGTTCGTTTCTGTTCCTGCGTCCCCACCCCTCAGCACTTCCTGCTCCTGTCGGCGTGGGGGGGGGGGGGGGGAGGGAAAAAAAGGACAAAAGAAGCCTTTACTAACCTGCCGGTGCCGGTCGAAGTTGCCACGAGCCCCGTTACTTCCTGGTTCCTTCTCAAGGGGCTCTTAAAGGGGCGGGAGGCAAAAAAACAACAGACAAGCCAGGAGAGCCCGGCACTCTTATCCGCATCAAATATTTTTCACCTCCAGAGAGAAGGTACAAGAAAAGTGTGCTGAGTTGCGCTAAAGTGGGCGGGGTCGCACTTAATTGTCTCCAAACTCCTGAGCTGGTGGGGAAACATTTCTAAGCTCCGGAGCTGGGAGCCATTTGCAGCGCAGCTTAGGGGTCGTGTATGAACGCCCTTAGTGAAATCCCATTTTCCCTTGGGGTACAGCACTGGTTGCCCATGTGCTAGGAAGGAGTGCTACAGCAGAGATAGCTTATACAGCCCCACTGAATAAAGGCTGACATCTCCTCCCTTTTCCTCACTGAACTTTCCAGGGTGTGATGCTTCTGGTAGCCTCTTCTCTCAAGAATTAGCTTCCAGAACTCGACACCTCCTCTCTCTTCCTGCCTGTTCTCCCTAGTAGGAGGGTTTGTGAAGGGGCCGAGTTGACCTTGTCCCTGATGCCTCCTTTCTGGGGATTCTAAACAATACTGGTTTTCCTGTCCAAGCATCTCCCTTAACTATTTTGCCCTCCACTAGTCTAGCTGTTTATTTTCCTCCAGCACCCCTATCTCCACTAAGTTGGCTTTCCCCACCTGCTCTTCTACCACATCTTTACAGACCTTTCCCTTGTCTATTCCATCCTTTCCTTTCTCTGCTTCTTTTCCAAGCTTTTCCCTTTTGATGATGATGGTGGTGGTGGTGGTAGTTATTTTATAGGTTGCCTCTAAATAAATGGACTCAAGGTGGCTCACAATATTAAAATGATAGAATTAGAAACATAACTAAGTTAAGCATTCTTTCATTTATATCCTTCCCCATTCTTCCCTTCTCTTCTTCTAGAACAGTGATTCCCAACCTTAGGTCCCCAGATGTTGTTGGACAATGGCCCGCAGAAATCCTGGCCATCACAGCTAATGGTGAAGGCTTCTGGGCATTTTCGTCCAAGAACACCTGGGGACCCAAGCTTGAGAACCACTGCTCAAGGGGACTGCCTTTCCCCATCTCATTTACCCCACAATACATCCTATTTTCTTTCCAGCTGTCTTCTTCCCTTGTTATTTCCTCCCAGATGAATAGGACTTCTCCCCAATCAACTGGCGAGCTTGATGTCACAAATTGTCATGGTTTTGGAAAGAGGCAAGATAAAACTGTCAAGATATGTAAAAGTTGATAAAATATATGTTATGTATATTTAACAGATAGTGGAAAGAGAGTTGTAAAATGGAGGCAGTTAGATTCTGCAGACTCATGATGTTAATTCACAAGTGTAAGAGATAAGTAATCACAGGCATGTTACGTGATGAAGCTCAGGTGGAAGAATTTATAACTTAATGGTTACATCAGATTGCATCAGATTGTAATTAATGATGACTCACATCTGATGGGTACTGAACTGTATAAAAAGCACTAGCTTTCCATTTGTTAGGTGGGTCTGTTATGGTGAGAACAGAACCCCACACTCTGTTTGTCTGTTGTAAATATTGCTTGGTTGTTATGCTGTATATATTTTTTGACATATATATGAATATATGAGTTTTTACTCTACCCATTGTCATTGTCTCTTCATAACCTAACTCTGCAATACTTTATATCAATACTGACATTTTATCTGCACGCTACTGCTGCACTGCTCTGTGTCAAGCACAAGTAAATATTATATTTTTTGCTTAAATCTTGATAAAAACAGCTTAATAATACTGCCATTGTTGAAAAAGAGGAACAGCATGGAAGAAAACTAAATAGGGTTTAGTTTCTTGATAGGGTTATGGGCCCAGCTGGGTCAGCTGCCTGATGGGTTTTGTTGTACCTGTATTGATAAAGTGTGTGCTGTATAAAGTTTTGTTTTTGCAGAGAAAAAAGGTTTGGAGTTGGAACGGAGACAAAGAGGAGCTGCAAAGGATTTTTCTCTCTGAGGCTTGGAAGCGAACAGAGGAGATAAGCAGCTGATAAGGGCAAGCCAAGCAAAACAGAGTGTTGTGAATGAAAGAGATCCTTTGCTGAAGGCTGAATGAAGTCAGACGTGGATGAAGAAGCTGAATTAAGTGTTGCAGATAACGGCGGAGTCAAGCCGGCACTATCAGCGAAGATGGCAAGTATAAATTTATCTTCAATGCCTCTAGTTAAGCTGTCTGACAGTAATTACCTGAACTGGTGTCTGCGTATGAAGCATTATTTAATTTTCCATGAACTCTATCAGTATGTAGAACAAGAGCTGGAAGAAGATTCAGATAAGCAATGTATCAAAGAGGATGCAAAAGCCTTGGCGATTTTGATGTTATCCTTGGAGGAGTCACAGTTTGTTTATGTAAAAGAAGCAAAAACGGCTCATGAAGCGTGGTTAGCTTTGAGAACTGCTCACATCAAGGACTCAGCTGGAAGTAAGATATCACTAATGAAGCAGCTATTCCAGACAAGGCAAAGCCCAGGTGAAACTATTTCTGATCATGTAAGGAAAGTAAATAATATTTTTCAGCAGTTGTCTGAAGTGGGCATTCAACATGATGAGGAGTATAAATGTCTTGTGATATTGTCAAGCCTGAATGAATCATATGACAATTTAGTAATGGGGATGGAAGCTTTGAAAAGTGATGATTTGTCTGTCTCATATATCCAGTCAAGACTGCAGCAGGAGGAACAGAGAAGAGCTGATTCTAAAGTAAATAAGAAGCCTGTTCAAGTTTCTGGAGACACAATCCAGGTAGTAAGAAAATGCCACAATTGTGGGAGTGACAAACATATTTAGCGTTTCTGTGACAAGGTAATCAAGCGGCAAAAGCAAAAAAGTGTTGTAGGCACACGCTGGAAGAGTGAAGGTCACCAGCTGTCTGTGATTAATGATAACAATGAACAGGAGGGTTCAAAGCAGGAATTATTTATTGTAGATTCGGGAGCCAGCATTCATTGTATAAACAAGAAATGTTTGTTTGAAAAACTAACTTTGTTTAAATCTAGAACTGTAACCTTGGCAGACGGAACTCAGGCAGATATTTGTGGAGAAGGGAAAATATTTTTTAAACCTCTCAAGTGTGTTTTTGATAAGGTCCTGTACATACCATCTCTAAAAAATAATTTATTGAGTGTGCCTATGCTTGTGAAGGAAGGATTTAATGTACAGTTCAATGAGAGCAGTTGCAAAATTGTAAAAAATGGGAAAACAATTGCAACTGGACGGCTGCAAAACAATTTGTTTGTGATTAGCACATCTGAGAAATCTTTGAATATGGTTGATAATAAGCCTCTACATGACAAATGCATTCATTTAATACATAGAAGACTGGGGCATCTAGGTTTTGAAAACATAAAAAAACTCTGCAACATGTGGAACATGGGTCTGTGCAAAGCTGTGATAAGTATTTAGATTGCCATGTTTGCAAAAATACAAAAACTAAGTCTGCTCCCATTGCAAGAAAAAGTTTGAGAAAGTCACATCATCCTCTACATTTGGTACATATTGATGTGATTGGACCCATGGCGAATTCTTTTGGTGGTGCCAGATTCTGTTTAGTAATAACAGATTATTTTTCTCGATATTCTTGGGTCTACATAATGAAGCACAAAAGTGAAGTGAGTGCTATGTTTAGGAAATGGTTTCAAATGGCAGAACGTCAGTACAAACATAAGATAGTAACTGTTCAAAGTGACAGGGGCAGTGAATTCTTATCAAAACAGTTTGTTGACTATTTGGAAAGAAAAGGGGTGAAACACAGATTGACTAACCCTGCAGCTTCTGCCGAACATGGTCTAGCTGAAAGGAAGAATGGGATTCTTTAAAACATAATGAATGCAATGTTGGCTGATTCGAAACTTCCCAGAGGTTATTGGGCTGAAGCGATGAAGTATGCAAATTATGTTCAGCTGATAATGAAGTTCCTTATACTCTGCTACATGGTAAGAAACCTACAATCAAATATCTTCGTTTATTTGGCTCTGAAGCCTGGGTATTGGTTTCAAAGAAATACAGACACAAGAATAGCCCAAAGTCAAGGAAACTTATGTTTATTGGTTTTCAACCTGCTGCAAAATCCTAGCGTTTTTGCGATAATCATGGGAAAGTTTATATTAGCAGATCTGCAACGTTTTGTGAACAAAGAAACTGGGAAGATCTACATGCAAACAATGAAGTGTTTTTGCCAAGTATTTGTCCCCACACTGAGCCTGCTGAGGAAGATTCCAGTGATGTAGGGGAGTCGACATCATTGCAAGATGAAAAGGTTGATGATTAGCCGGTGTTGCTCAGGAAGTCTACAAGATCTAATTTTGGAGTGCCACCTGAAAGGTTTGTTGTTAAGTTTGTATCCCATGAGCCACAGATTTGTGAAGATGTACTGCAAGTGCCTGGAGAGGACAAGAAAGCAGTGGATGATGGCTATGGAAGAAGAGCATATGTCTCTGAAGGATCGGCGAGTGGATGCACCAGGAGATGGCGCCAGAGAGCAATGGACATTTTGCATGAGAAATAGGTTTTTCTCAAAGTAGGGCAGATCCATGCTTGTATACAAAGGGTTTTTTGATATTTATTGTGTTTGTTGATGATTTATGTTTAATGGTGCCTGATATCTCACATGTGAAGTGGTTTATGTCTTCATTAGGCAAAGAAGTAAAAATGAAGCATCTTGGTGAGATACAACATTATTTAGGGGTTGATGTCACAACTGATCCTGAAGGTAATTTCTATCTGTGTCAAAGTGACAAGATAGAACAGCTATTACAGAAGTGTAAGATGGGAGACTGCAACATAGTCTCGACACCCATGGAAGTGGGGTTCAACAGAGATCCAGATGATGGGAATTTTGGAAATGTTGAACTATACCAATCTGTATTGGGCTCATTAATGTATTTGTGTTCATGGTCTAGGCCTGATATTGCAGCAACTATCAACATATTGAGCCAATATGCTGCAAAGCCATTGATGAAGCATTGGAAAGGTATAAAGCATGTTTTGAGATAGCTTAAAGGAACAATGCATGAAAGGTTGAAAATATCCATGTGTGATAATCTTGATTTAATTAGTTATGCAGATGCTGACTGGGGTTCAAGTCCAGAAAGGAGGTCATTGTCTGGATATGCCATTTTCTTAGGTAACTCACTAATTGTATGGAAGGCCCGAAAAGGTACATTTCGTGCTCTACTACTGAGGCTGAGTATGGGGCTGTGAGTGACTTGTGTTGTGAGTTAACCTGGGTGGTGCAGTTGTTAAAGGATGTAAATGTGAATGTTAAACTACCAGTCAAAGTGTATAATGATTCTTTTCCGTGTATCCAATTAACACAGAATCAGAAGTTTGAATCCAGAAGCAAGCATATTGGTATCCATTACCAGAATGTGAAGGACTGCATAGAACAACATTTGATTGTATTAGAATATTGTACTAGTGTTGACAATTATGCAGATATATTTACAAAGCCTTTATGTAAAGAAAACATGTATGTTTTAAGAAAAGGCTAGGAGTTGAAATCTGTTAAATATAGGAGGGGTGTCAAGATATGTAAAAGTTGATAAAATATATGTTATGTATATTTAACAGATAGTGGAAAGAGAGTTGTAAAATGGAGGCAGTTAGATTCTGCAGACTCATGATGTTAATTCACAAGTGTAAGAGATAAGTAATCACAAGCATGTTACGTGATGAAGCACAGGTGGAAGAATTTATAGCATCATGATTGTATCAGATTGCATCAGATTGTAATTAGTGATGACTCACATCTGATGGGTACTGAACTGTATAAAAAGCACTAGCTTTCCATTTGTTAGGTGGGTCTGTTATGGTGAGAACAGAACCCCACACTCTGTTTGTCTGTTGTAAATATTGCTTGGTTGTTATGCTGTATATAATTTTTGATGTATATATGAATATATGAGTTTTTACTCTACCCATTGTCATTGTCTCTTCATAACCTAACTCTGCAATACTTTATATCAATACTGACATTTTATCTGCACGCTACTGCTGCACTGCTCTGTGTCAAGCACAAGTAAATATTATATTTTTTTGCTTAAATCTTGATAAAAACAGCTTAATAATACTGCCATTGTTGAAAAAGAGGAACAGCATGGAAGAAAACTAGTTATGTGTAACTCATACGAGTGCACTGTGGGGGGGGGGGTCTGTGTAGCAACCTCATGACTATTTGCCTTCCTTTGCTATGATGTTCCTCCTTAGTGAAACCCTCTTGGGGGCTCAGCTGTTATGTGATATCAAGTCACATCCGACTTCCAGTGACCATGTAAGGGAAAAAAATAGGAAGCTTTTTCAATGTATGGGAGAGATTTAAGAAGTGGTTTTACCAATGCCATCTCCCTTGGCTAAGTGGGGATTTGAACGCTGTTCTCCAGACTCCAAGTCCATCACTTTATCCACTACACCAAATTGGCTCTCACATAAGGAAATCATTTTTTTTTTAAAAAAAATCTATGGGCACATGGCTGCCTCTATACACTATTACTCTACACTCGGAAGCTGCACAAATTCTACTGTGGGGATAAGGTGTCACCAATGACTTCAGAGTCAACTGCAGCTAAGGAGAGGAAAATGAGGTCCAGTTCAAGAGGTCGGAGCAAAAGAGAAGAAGGGTCCTGTGATGTAGGGTGGAAGGAGTGCCAACTAGAGATGGGCACAAAATGAAAATATGATGATGATGATGATGATGATGATGATGATGATGATGATGATGATGATGATGATGATGATGATGATGGCGGCTCCAAAATTGCCCCTTTGTACTCTTTGATGACTTCACATGAGTGACTTTGAGGGGAGCGTGGACTGTGCAGTTGCTTCTCAAGACAAAGTCACAAATTCCCTCCCTGGGGAAAGGGGGTGGGTGGGAAGAACCAGCTTAAGCAAAGATTATTTGGGGCAAAGTCATAACATTCAAACTAGTATTAAACCAAGGAGGAATGTAGAGCTATGTACCCAGAGAGCCAGTAAAGTGGGTTTCATTCCAAAACATGCTGTGACATTTGAGAAATACAAAACTCTTTGGGGAATCGGGCGAGAGCTACTGTGTTTATGGAAACAATCTTCCTCAAACAGCACAGTATCCCACTTATTAATTTGGCTCATTGCTGGGGGCTTCCCTAAGTATATTTAATTTCGGTCTTTAAGCAAATATACCATAATGAGGCTCAAGATAGCTTTTTGATGCAGCAGGACTACCCAGGAGGAGAGATATAGGAGCAATTTAGGCAGTTGCCAAAGGAAGCAAAGCCATCCGAGGATGGGACTAAGAACTCTGGAGTCCCTTGCTTGTCCTTCCTGCCCTGAAAAATGCCCAACCATCTGACTGGGGATGCTCGGTGCCCTTCAGGAGTGGCGACACAAATAGGCGCCCCTTTTCATCTGCCTCAACAGTTTTAGTGCTTCAATTTCTCAGCAGAATAATTACCACCTGTTGAGCGTGCAGATGTCAGAGCACACACAGGAGGCCCTTCCTCTGCCTTAAGACTAGCGGAGAGCTTCAGTCTGTTTTGTAAACCTGTCAAGATTTATCACTTAGTCATGTTCTCATGTGCTGGGCCTGCATTGACAATGCAGCTCCCGGCACGGGGGTCCAGCAGCTCTCAGATTTCCCTATTCAGGTGGTCGGCTAAATCAGCTTTAGTAAAACCAAACTTCTTGTGAGACAGGGAGAGAAACATGAGCTTCAACGTGGAGGATGCAACTGGCTACCCTTTTAGGCTGTCCCTATAAAGAAGGATATTAGTGTCTTGAGACACTTCCTACACATTTCTAACAGAAGAAAAATAATTTTAAAAAAAATCTTCGAAAGCTAGTTAAAAACCTGGCTCTTTAAGATAGCTTTCCCAGATCCTTAATCTTGGTCCTTCTAACCCATGAAAATCTTTTCTCCAACTCTTGTTTTGTATAATTTGGTTTTAAGTTATTTGCATAATTTAATCGTACTTTATTAAAACTGAAATTGAGTACAGTGGACTCTTGTATAACAAGAGGTTTGTTTAAGAGAAAATCTGCTTAAAGGAAAAAAAATTCCGGAGATAGGGGGAAATTACTTAACAGAATCACCTATGTGGTGAATCCATACAGGAGAAAAATGGTCACAATTAGGGATTAATCCTTTTTCGTTGCATTCCCTATGGGAAATTTGTACAAAGGAAAATTTGCTTAACAGAATTTCATTTAGAACAAATTAATTCCTTTATACAAGGTACCAGTGTATTTTATTTTTTAAGGTTATAGGTTTTATTTAAACCTGATTAATTTGTCCTTTGTTTGGTTGTTGTTTATAATTTCTATTTTTTTAATATTGTAAACCCCCAGAGTAGCCCTTCAGCTAGGGGAGCAGCATAAAAATCAAATAAATAAATAAATAAATAAATAAATAAATAAAAGAAATAAAACATGGATTCAAGAATCACCTGCTTCAACATAACATAGATTCTGACATCACAAGAGTAGTCATCTTTTCAAGATAAAAATATTTATTAAAGATCTGAATCAAAGGGAATGGCTACAGCTAACAATAACTACAATTCTCTCGGACTGAGTTGGCCAGCTTCACAACATATAAGTCAATTAAAAGCAGTTTGGAATTTTTTTACCTCCTAATCCATTTTATCCCTCCGGTGTGGTTCCTTTGACCTTTTGAAGACAAAACAAAAACGGGGAACACAATTTTCATCAGGTATTACTTTTGTCTTTTCTCTAAGGCTCATTGCACTCTCACACAGTTGTATTTGAGTACCTGGGAGACTAGCATGAGAGAGAGAGAGAAAAGGTGGCAAGAGGGCAAATAGGTAATCATCCCTTGCTTGCAGCTACACCCCCAGCAGATCTGGATGGCTACAGCAGAAATTGCCATATCAAGCTGCCAAGAAGGGCTGATTGTCAGTTCCTTGTCTGCTGAATCCTTTCTGGTCATCTAAAGCAAATTCATCTGGAGAAACCTGGCTTTCCAGGTGTGAATGCACACAGTGGATCAATTTGTGTTTTTTCTTACTGTGTTGTCGCACCCCAACAAAGAGCAACACATTCCATTTGGGATGGAGTCCCATACATCTCCAAGTCAATATGGGAACACTCCCAATAGTTGACCAACCTGGAACATTTTGCAGACACCATTAGCAATTCTCCTCTGATCTAGCTAGTTTGCAGTGCTTTCAGACTGTGCTTCACATACTGGTCCTTGCTAATGTGGAACTGTTGCCCTGGCATACAAGATGATAGCCCTCTACAACCTTTCCCAAAGTCACCTTCTTGCCTATTACATCAGTGGTTGACAGGACATGGGTGAATCCCTAAAAACAGAACAGGAGCGTCAGAATCCGTGTTTTGTCAGCATGCAGTATTGGAAGCGAAGAGGAATATTCCTTTTGGGGGATGAAAATAGGGTAAGTTTAAAAAGTCTTTTCAAATACCCTCCTCCATTCCCTTATTCAAGGGAGGTAAACTGGCAGGACAGACAGTGGAATTCCCCAGTACCTCAAGAAATCTCAGTGGTCTCTGGCTGCAGATCCAGAGGTCAGGAGTTCAAATCCCCAATGGCCCTCCTTAACAGGGTTTGGAGTCAGTGATCCAGAGGGTCCCTTCTAGTTCTAAGATTGTTGTTGTTGGTTTGTTAAAGGAAAGAACACTCTCCCTTGATATGTACTATTGTTTTATGTGTCATGAAGTTGCTTCTGACTTACACTTTCAGTTGGGTTTCTGATATTCAAAAAGTGGTTTAATAGAGATGGGCACGAAATGAGCGATTTTTTGTTTTTGTTTTCATTTTTCATTTCGTTATGCAACGAAAATGAAACGAAAATTTTTTAAAAAACAAAACAAAAACAAAACGACCAAATTTGCCGTGTTTTTCGTTTTCGTTGCAGCAGATGCATTGAACTAAAAAGAATGCTAACGAAACAGCAATTTTTCATTTTCGTTTTCGTTTTTTCGTTTCGTTACCTAACGAAACGAAAATGATTTTTTTTGCAAAAAAGTCACGAAAATGAAAACTAACCGAAACGGACCCCTACACGACCAAACAACAAACGAAACACCTTTTTTTGAGTCGTGCCCATCTCTATGGTTTAATATTACTACCCCCAGATAATTTCCACTGGCAAGAAAGGGTCTGAAGCCAGCTCTTCTAAGTCCTAGTCTTACACTCTATCTACTCCATCATCGCAGCAGCCATGATCTGTGTTACTTCTGCTGATACTGGATGCAGCTATATTTATTCTGGTAGATAATGGTGGTCTACGATGTAATCATAGATGGGTGGGCACTGCATTGTGTATCTTTGAGGTTAAGCAAGGCCCCTCCCTAGTGTTCTAGTTAACAGAGTAAAAATAACATAAAGCAATGGGTGAAATCGCTGTTGAGCTCCTTGCTTCTGCTTTGTTGGCTAGCATTGGAACCAGCTAAATATTCCTCAAGAAACAGGGGAACGGAAGACAGCAAAATCCTTCAATTTTTATCTTAAAAAAATTCTTAGAAGATTTATCAGATATTGCTTGAAGGGGAGAATGTTGGTTGTAAAATTCAGGCCAGCTAATAATGATTTTTGGGATGATTCATGTTGAACAGTTTCTTACTAGTGTTTAGACCAGTGGTTCTCAACCTGTGGGTATCCAGATGTTCCTGGAATGCAAATCCCAGGAGCCTCCACCATTCATTGTGCTGGAAGGGATTTCTGGGAGTTGCAGTCCAGGAACATCTGGGGACCCACATTTTGACAACCACTGGTCTAGACTCATAGAGATTAAAGGGCTCATAAAATTATTCCCAAAATTTAAAAAACACACATAGGTTCATTCTGACCAAATTTAGACCATTTTAACCAGATTAACTACCCTGGTTTTGTCATAAAACATAGGGCAGGATCCTATATTTATTTAATGTACAGAACTTATTATATTTCTATACCACTTCATCTAGTTGTCTTGCCACTGCACTGGGAAGTTCCTAATAGTGAAATATAAGCATCAGGAGCATAACCCCACCATACCCAACCCACATATATAAACTAATAAGAACTTGCACAGCTAAACAGTCAAGATGGTGGAGAGAAACTCTCTCTCAACAGGTATCAGCACTACACAGTTAAAGCAGTCGGACACTGCTTTCGCTCTCATGGATTCATCCCAAGGAATCTTATGATATTTTATTTTTACTTTGATGAAGGACATGGAAGTGTCAATTCTAGTTTCAGGGTAGGCATAAGAGCTGGGAATCCCATGATTTGGCAGGCTGGTGTTGTGGCACTGAAAGTGGCATCAATCTGTTTTCCCTAGAGCTGCCATGTGGATGCACACTCCAGAGCCACACTTTCTGGGATTCCCTCTGATGGTTTGACATAGATTTTAAGCCTGCAGGGGAGAAATGTTCATAGGGCCTTTTCTTTGTCACCCGGCCATTAAATCCCTGCAGAAATGCATTGAGAAGCTACTAAGATTAATATTGATATAATGTCTCTATATTTCTACTTGGCACTTGTTGAATTGTTGTACTTGCCCATTAGGACTCCATTTAACACCAGAAGCCAGTTCATAAATTCTTCCTTGCTGCATAGGAAATTGACTAAAAGACACAAAATTAGCTTTTAAATTTTAAAGAATTAAGATCTTTACAATGGTCGCCCTCCCCTCTCTCTTTTCCTCCCCTTTTAAAAAAATTATATTACCTTGGAAATGAATATGGCCCTTGCTTTCTCAGCATTGACACACATTCCTGAGATCTCTCAATCGTTCCACCCTGGAGCATTGGCTGGGGGGGGGGGGGTTTAAGAACAATACTTACCCTTTTCCCAGTCTTCTCTCTAAGAGCAGTTCTCAAGGAGGAGAAGGAGGGGGACTCCGGCTCATAACAGTTGCATTTGGCCTGTTTAGACTCCGAGGTCAAAAAGTTCAAGCTTTTGTACTGCCATGTTTCTAGGTTTTCTTTGCACTCTTTGTCTGGTAACAGATAAATAACTGTGGGCTTTTGTGCTCCCTCTGTGGAAATTCAAAGGCATTGGGCTGCCTGAATAAGACACAGTGCAAAATTTGGTGATCTTTGGGTGGGTGGGTGCCATTTTGGACTTTTTATGAAATGATTCCCACATTTTGGCTCCTTGGAGATGTTGTGGAAAGCCCAGAGTTTTGTAAGAGACTCTTGAACATCCAGGAAAAAAAATATTATTTTAGAAATTTCTGCAGAAACCTGATGAGGTAGGGCAGTAATGCCAACTGCAAATTGCCATGTGTGACCCACCATGTTGAATTGATCCATCAACCTTGTCTTGTCACCTCTGTTACATGTCTGTCATTCTTCCTGTAATAATTTTTAAATTCCCAGAGCTTGGGAGGAAAAAGAATATATTTAGCAAGTATTCTGGGATCATTGATAACAGCTGGTGGGATATATTTGGTGCTTTATAAAGCCTGTTCTCAGCCTTGGAGAAAAATGGGGGTAGTTGACAGTGAGAGTGTCATTTCAGTGATACGGTTGTAGTAATGTTGTGATGGTCCATATGGCTCAGCTTTCCAGAGATCCTTGAAAAATGCAGGCAGATAGGTTAATGGATTTCAGCAAACAAGTTTCCGTAAAGAGCTGCTCTTTTGGAAACCTAATGGCTCTTGGTAACCTATTCTGGATGAGCTCACTCTCAGGTACATTGTGTTACAGCAGGGGCAGCTTGTAAACATGCACTGTTCTTGGGGAAAGAAACATCATTCTGTATGCTAGTGTGAGAATTGTCAGTATATTCAAATAGGAAAGTCCAAACAAGGCAACTGATGAGTAAGATTGGCAAGTGCAAGATGACTGGAAGGTGGCATAGAAGGATTCAAAACTGTCCCAGAAGCCTAAATTCTGTTGTTGTTGTTGTTGTTGTTGTTGTTGTTGTTGTTCACCGCTTCTCGGCCTTTTGGCTAAGATCAAGTGTTGTTGTTGTTGTTGTTGTTGTTGTTGTTGTTGTTGTTGTTGTTGTTGTTGTTGTTGTTTTAGTCCTTACCCCAAAGTCAATAATTTTGAATTGAGTTGAATACGTTGATAACAAAGAGAAACTGCAAAACTTCACCAGCCCCTTCATTGTGCATTTGTAAGGATGTTTATGACACTAGTTCTCCACTGCCTTTTTTTTCTTGAGTCATGTTTTTGTGTATCTGGAAACATCTATTATTATAAGACCTTTTTTGTAGTTATTGTGTGTTTTAAGTGTTCATTTTCTTAACCACACAGACTAGTATTTGCAATAACAGGACCCTATATGAATCAATCAACCAACCAACCAACCAACCAACCAATCAATAAATTAATGTCACAGTGCCTCTTAATCATAAAACTTCATTCCTATGAACTCTGGCATCACTTTGTTAACTGAAGTACTTCAAAACTTTTTTTGTAATGACAAAAGAATTATGAAGCAAACATGCAAAAGAATAAAGTAAATACAGTTTGGAAACATACTTTTTGAAAAGCAGTCAGTTAAGACTTAATTTATTCCAATTAGAAACAGGCATGAACCACTGGTTCGGTGGTTTGGGCCTGTTCGTTTATTGGCCAAATAGGTGTTTGGTGCTTCAAAGCCCCACCTTCTCTGGCAAGCACTGACTTCCACACCCTTCATCCTCCAGGCACAACCTCCGATTCTGTGCCTGCCAGGGTGGGTGGGGATTTGAAGCACCAAACACCTATTTGGCTAATAAGCGAACTGGTATGAACTACTGAATGAGTGGTTTGTGCCCATCTCTAATTACAATTAGTATTCCAAAGCATCCTCAGAAATTAGTTATTATTATTTGTGTTAGTTTTTAAAAAGTAACTTCTTGCCTTAAACCCTTTATTTTATTTCGCTGCTCAGCAGGATCCTTGCTAAACAGCAAAACAAAATGTACCACATCATTTAAAACACACACACACACACACACACACACACAATCTATCAGATAGGTAAAGTGTATAGAAAATTGAATAGACTTCACCTTAATAAAGTCTCTAACTCTGTATCTTGCCCCTCCCCTTCAGTTCCCAGTTTTCGAATGAAAATAGCAAAATGTACAACTCAATGTGGAAATCCTGAGAACTACCAGTAGTTGCTATAGGCGGGAATGAGGAAATTGAGGAAATATGCATGTGACTCTCAGTGGAGGAGAAACTTCACTTGAGAAAGAAGTGACGTCAGATTTCATGCCTTTTTAAAAATATCCAACAGCTCATTCTGCACATCTAAATATTTAAAATACTTCAGTGCTACTTTTCGTGTTTCCCCACTGGAAGTTCCCATAACTTCTAGATGTTCCCATAATTATATTGTAAACTGAGTTCATAAAAAAAAATTTTTTCAGAGAAAGAAAGAGAGGGAGAGAGATTTACAAGCAACACGCAACCTATCTTCTGCCATTTTCATTTCTCAGCAGAAGCCTCATGTAAAATAAACAGAACAGCATCAACAGCTTAAGACAATAATGGGGCAATGGTTTCAAACTACAGGAAAAGAGATTCCATTTGAACATTAGGAAAAACTTCATGACAATTAGAGCTGTTCGGCAGTAGAATATGCTGCCACGGAGGGTGGTTGAATCTCCTTCTTTGGAGGTTTTTAAGCAGAAGCTGGAGGGCCATCTGTTGGAAATATTGTGATGGGGTTCGTGCATGGCAGGAGGTTGGACTGGATGGCCCTTGAGGTCTCTTCCAACTCTATGATTCTATGATTCTAATGCTTTTCCTTGCTTGCCTGGCCTAGAGATTCCAGATGCAACCAAGACAAGAAATTTTAAGTGGCTTGGATCCCAAGGTTTTCCAGTTTTGTTGCACTGGAAAAGGCCTTATACACTTTTAGCAGTGATAGCCCGCCTGAATTAGGGTGTCCAGATCAGCAGAGTTAGGTTCCTTGATATTTCAAGGGCCTAGCCACCACCAGCATCACCACCATCAGCTTAAAACATAAGAGCTAGAAAGGGCCCTATGGATCATCAAGTGCAACCCCTGTCAAGGAGGGGAATCAAACTCCCAGCCTCCCACCGCCCTCACAGGTACGTCTCATGGGAACATGGCTGCTGCGCTCAGACTCTGGAACTCCCTCCCACTAGAGGCCAGGACTGCCCCATCTCTGAAGTCTTTCTGGAAACAGGTAAAGACCTTTATCTTTAAGCAAGCTTTCCTTGAGTGATAGAGCACCTACTGCATCTTTTTATGAATCTGCCATACATGCCTACACAGACTTTGTGTTTATGAGCAGTTATAACCTTGTGTGATTGCACTGATACTATGTTTTCAATGTTAGGCTCCACCCCCCATAACTGTTGGATGGTCTACTGTGCATGATTACATGGGATTTTTACTCCTTCTTCAACTGCTCACATTCTCGTGTAGCTTTAATGTCATCTTTTAAATGCTGTAAAAGATGTCCCTCAATTCCCTGTTCTCAAACTTGAATATGTTTTAATTGTACTTGACCGTACATTGTCCCTCACTACTGTAAGCTGCCTTGAGTCCTTTTCCAAGGAAAAAGATGGGGTGAAAATATTCTAAACAAACAAACAAACAAACAAACAAACAAACCTCTGGCTCCATAGCCAGAGACCAAACCACTGAGCTAATCAAGATCTGAGATGGGAACCTGTGACACTTTAGGAAAAGCTCTTGTGATGACCTAAAACAGAGATAAGTTAACCATGCCTTTTGCGTCATATGCAGGTCCCGGGGCATTTTTGAATACCCAAGGGGACACCACCCCAAACAATTCTACATGTCATTAGTAATATTTGGGTCAACATTGTTGAAGGAACCCTTCCCCCTTCTCAAGAAGCTCTAAAAAGAACAAGGGCCTATCTAAGCACTCCCTGTTCAAATTTAACTCCAAGCCATGTTCATTCATTTCTGGGCTGGCTGCAGCCCATTGGAGAATGAGGACGTGTATTTGGGCTCCTTGTCCACAGGCTTCCCATGCTTCTGCATATATTCAGGGCAGCAGGTGTTTTGGAGAGGAGGTCCTCTCCTTCCCCCACCTTTGACTGCTGTAGGCAGGACTTGTGTAACAAAAAGGCTCATCAGCCATGATGCTGGTGGTCCATCTCTCGCTCCACTTGGCATGAGGAGATCCAATGTGGGCATGCCGAAAAAGCCAGGAGCAAGCCAGTGATGGTACCACCTCAAGCCATTTGAAGCAGCACATATTCAAGTTGAGAACGAGCAGACATAGGTACTAAGACTTCAAGGCTGTCTGTAGCATGCATCCACATGCACATGCATGCGTGTGTACACATACACAAACAGCCAAATCCAATATGCCAAGCTCAGTAGATGTGAGTGACTCTGAAGTTGGGAAAGAGAAGATTCAATTCTTTTCCTGGTATAGTTTTAGCATAGGGTTCAACATCGTCAATAGATCCTCTGAAGTCTTAATTAAACCACAGTAGCACACAAGGTGGATTTGCCACCCTACTGATATTGGAGTCATCGGTCTCCATTTTCCAAACTGCAATTCATCCCAGCTTCTTATGGGTCAACATTTTGTTGTGCTTTACTGTCATGGATGGCAATCCCAGAATCGTTTCCCAGAATCACCAACCATCTAATATAATGGAATCACATCAAAAGGAGAGACTACCAGCTTTGTTTTATCTCTGTCTAGAAAAAAATGTCATGCTCTTTTCCCTTGAAAATTGGGTCTTGAATGCAACCTAATAATCAGATTTGGAAGTCTTCATTTCATTCTAAATGTTCATTTGTATGTCAAGTACTGATGCAGAAAAGCTGGGTTAGAAACGTTACTTGTCAAAAACCTGATCACATTCATTTTATGATGAAAAATAATTATTGACATGATGGCCATTTTTAGTAACTAGGGAGGGAGGGATGGAGGGAGGGAGGGAGGCTGTGCAAAAGAGGCAGAGGAAGAAAGCAGGACACAGTTTTGCTTCTGAGAGAGCCTGTAACAATGATTCCCAAGAGGGATGGGCACGATAGCAAAAATGACACGCTGTTTCGTCGTTTTGAAATGAAACAAAATGGGGAGGCAGCATTTTGTTACAAATGAAACAAAACACAATTCTGCCCTCCTAGAACAAAATGGTTTGTTCTAGAGGAAATGGCAGGGGAGCTTCCTCAAGCTCTTCCCTGAAAGGCCCCCAAATTTGGAAAGATTTGTAGTGTAGTAATAGAGTAATGTAGCTCCAAAGGGGGGGCCCCTAGGAAAAAACCTTCTAATTGGAATAGTGAGCTGATCAGGCTAGTGATAGCACTGCCACCGCTTCCCATATGATTCCAATCAGAACTTTTTTTTTCCTAGAGGCACCCCCTTTGGAACTTCATAACTCAGCCCCCTTACCACCAAAATATTTCCAAATTTCAGGGGGTTCTCTAAAATCACTTTCTGAAGGTACCCCTGCTACTTTAGTGCCCCAAAGAAATTTTTGAATTATTTTAAAACTGTGCAATGGAAATTTACTTACCTTGGGGCTCCAAAGTAGCAGGGGTACCTTCCCGGAGCAATTTTAGGGAACCACCTGAAATCTGGAAAGATTTGGGGAGGGTAAGGGGACTTAATTATGAAGCTCTAAAGGGGCTGAGGTAGTTAATTGGCAAAGTGTGCTGGGAGCGTGGAGGCAATCAGGGAGTTTACCTATGGCTTTAACTCCCTAATTGCCTCCACGCTCCCAGCACAGGAGCAGGGGGGGGACACTCATTTCTGCGTTCCTCCTCTCACCCTGACTTCCAGCTGGGAGAACGGAGCATGGAGGGGTGAGGAAAACCTGCTCTTCTCAGACTTTCACCTCTCCCCCACCTTCCTGCTGGGACTTTTTGACAGGTTGGAGTGGGGTGGGAGGGGATACTCCCTCTCCAACCCCCAACCTGTCAAAATGTCCCAAGTGGTAGGTGGGGATCGCAAGGAAGAAGGAAGGAAGCAGTGGTAAATTGAAACTCGGTTTGAATTTAACTCTGCCTCCTTCCTTCTCCTGTGTTCCCCCCTCCTCCCAGGGGGATTTTCTGGACAGGGAGGGCAGTGTGCAGTGGGTGCCGGCCCCACTGCCCACTGCCCTCCCTGTCCAAAACACCCCTCTGGGAGGAGGGGGTGGCAGGGGATAAAGAAGCAGTCAGGCAGGAAATTTACTTCTGCCTGGCTGTTCCTTTCCTCCTACCCACCTGTCTCCCAGCTGGAATTGAGCTGTCAAAATCAGCTGAGAGGCAGTGTGGAGGAGGCTTTTGAATCCCCCATGGCACCAGCTAGAGCACTGGTTTGGTTTTGTTTCATTTTGTTTTTGTAATAATTTTTGGGGGCAAAATTGTTACTTAGGATATGAAATGAAACATGGGGGGACAAAACAGAATGAAACAAAACACAGCTTTTCCATTTCATGCCCATCCCTAATTACCAACCTTGGGTCCCCAGATGTTCTGGGACTAAAATTCCCAGAAGATTTTGCCACTAGTTGTGTTGGCCAGGATTTCTGGAAGTTGTTGCCTAAGAACATCTGGGGTCCCAAGATTGGGATGCACTGGCCTTTAAGCTCCTCAATGTTCTTAGGCCAAAAGAAAGATTGAGTCAAATGCTAAAATGAATAAGAAATGAGAAATCAGAAATACACGAGACACACACACATACTTCAAAGCTCATCTGCTTATGTTTCACTCATGTTTTCTCTAAAGTCTGACCTAATGGCTCCTCACCCTCACCCCCTCTTCCCGTATTTCTGAGTTCTTTAAGAGAGCATCTGACTTTTTTTTTCTCATCCTGATTCTTCCCACAGACAATTGCCAGTGAAGCCAGGGTAACATGCCAAACTGGGACTTTTTCCAGGCTTGAGTTAACTTGTTAAAACACTATGATTTCCCTAAGACTAGCAGCAAACATTGCTCACGTCCACATTCAGGCCTTTCTGATGCACCAGGGGAATGGGTTCTATATTTAGAGACACAGCGAGATTTTCAGGAAACACTTATTCTTGTACTTTTTCCTGTCCCCTGGAATGCTCTGATCCTGATATATCTGTGGAAAAAATAGGACTTTAAAAATTGGCAGAACTGGGTGTGTATAAATGTGATCCCATTTAATTTGTATCTGAATATTTGCTGACCCCCCTCCCCTTGAGCTCCTTTTGATGAGACTGCTTCGTTCTTGCCATATGGAGGTATTTGTAGGCCCTTTAATGCATCTAGATTGGGAAGGAAAAAAATGAATGGAAATAAAATGAAAGGTTATGGGAGGTACTATGCAATTCCATCAGTCTTGGGAGTGCAGCAGGCCCTGACTCTGTTGTTGTTGTTGTTGTTGTTGTTGTTGTTGTTGTTGTTGTTGTTGTTGTTGTTGTTGTTGTTGTTGTTGTTGTTGTTGTTCAGTCGTTCAGTCATGTCCGACTCTTCGTGACCCCATGGAGCAGAGCTCGCCAGGCCTTCCTATCCTCCACTGCCTCCTGGAGTTTGGTCAAATCCATATTGGTTGCATCGATGACACGTCCAACCATCTCATTCTCTGCCATCCCCTTTTTCTTTTGCCTTCAATCTTTCCCAACATCAGCGACTTTTCCAAGGACTCCTCTCTCTCCTCATGAGATGGCCAAAGTATTATGGATGCCTCAGCTTCAAAATCTGTCCTTCCCGTGAACATTCGGGGTTGATTTCTTTCAGAATGGATTGGTTTGATCTCCTTGCAGTCCACAGGACTCTCAAGACTCTCCTCCAGCACCACAGCTCAAAAGCATCAATTATGCTGCGATCAGCCTTCTTTATAGTCCAGCTCTCACTTCCATACATCATTACTGGAAAAACCATAGCTTTGACTATCCTGACCTTAGTTGGCAAAGTGATGTCTCTGCTCTTTAGGATGCTAATTAGGTTTGCCATTGCTTTCCTCCCAAGAAGCAGGGGTCTTTTTATTTCGTTGCTGCAGTCGTCATCTGCAGTGATCAAGGAGCCCAAGAAAATAAACTCTGTCATTGCCTCCATTTCTTCCCCTTCTCTTTGCCAGGAGGTAACGGGACCGGTGGCCATGATTAGAGATGGGCACGACTTAGCGGAATTCCCGTTTCCGTTTCCATTACTCGTTTCCGTTACGCAACGGAAACGGTAACGGGAATTACTCCGCCAGAACTCGAACTCGAACCGACTAAAGAATAATTGGGTCTGATTTGTTGTGGTCGTTCCTGGCATCGCGGTGATCCCGCGATGCCAAGCAGCACAGAAAAAAATTTGTAAAAGTTAAAAAAAAAAACCCGATTCCTGGCCCTAAAAGCAGGCGAAAACTGTCTGAGGGCACCTACCAGGCCAGAAGGGTGTTTTATTTGGTTGGGGGTTCCCCCGCCCCCCCTCTCCTTGGCTAGTGCTACTGCTGCACTGCTGGTACCAGGCGGGGGGGGGCATCGTCTCATCTGCCTTTGCCATGCGGTGTGCGGGTGGGGGGATGCAAAATGGCGACCGCAATATTTTTTTTGAAATCGTGGTCCAAAAACCCACCAAAGCACCACAGAAACATGCGAAAATTAGCTATTTTAAATGCTTGAATTTTTACAGTAGCAGCAGTGGGTTTGTCTTGCCAAAATACGTCTCCGTTGATTTTATTTTATTTTATTTTATTTTTTTACACCTGCGCATTCGCAATGATGGGCTCGCCCATGGGAGTGGACCATGCAAATTTTTGGAGCCATTCCACCAATCGCATGGCCAGGTTTTGGAGACTGTACCAGGCTGGGAGGGCGCATCCATTTGCCATGCAGTGCGGGGGATCTAAAATGGCAACCGCAATATTTTTTTTTAAATCGTGGTCCAAAACCCCACCAAAGCACCACAGAAACATGCGAAAATTAGCTATTTTAAATGCTTGAATTTTTACAGTAGCAGCAGTAGGTTTTTCTTGCAAAAAACATATCCGTTGATTTTATTTTATTTTATTTTATTTTATTTTTTTACACCTGCACATTTGCAATGATGGGCTCGCCCATGGGAGTAGACCATGCAAATTTTCCACCAATCGCATGGCCACTTGGCCAGGTTGACCACAGAGTCTTCTGGGATGTGCCAATCAGGCATAAACAGCCCACTAATCGTAGCCCGAACCCGAACCCGAACCCTAAGCCTAACCCATACGCCAGTACACTGTCCTTCTAAGTGGGTCAGAGAGGCACCCAGAGGTGCACCCCATTACTCACCCTAACCTCACCCGTAACTAGCCTAACCCTAGCCCTTGCGCTAACCCGTCTTAACCCTAAGGCAGATCTACTTGCATTGCACTACACGCAAGTACATTTCCCTTGGAGCGGGTGCAAAGAGTCTGCCAGTCTGTCACTTGTGGCTCTGCCTGACTCCTGCAGCAGCATTTGTGTGCCATGCAAACCATGCCTGGAAGTGCTGCCTGACTGTGTCTCACCGACTGTTGCAGGGAAGACACCCCAAAGAGGGGTGCCTCTGCCAGTCTGCTGCGTCTGCAATATGCATATCCATAGCATATGGCTATGCATGCCCTTTTGTAGCAGCGCTGGCGGGTGAGGATAGTAGGCACCCACCACAGAGAGGTGCCTCCAGGAGCCCGCTACCCCCCCCAAAACCAGTACTAACAAAAAACGAAAAATGAAACGACAAATTTTTGCAAAATTTCACAAAAAACGGAAACTAGCCGAAACGGGCTGCCTCTGACACACGACAACTCGAAAATGTCATTTTCCCTAGTCGTGCCCATCTCTAGCCATGATCTTAGTTTTTTTGATGTTGAGCTTCAGCCCATTTTTTTCACTCTCCTCTTTCACCCTCATTAAAAGGTTCTTTAATTCCTCCTCACTTTCTGCTATCAGAGTAGTATCATCTGTGTATCTGAGGTTGTTGATATTTCTTCCCGCAATCTTAATTCCGTCTTGTGATTCATCGAGACCTGCCTTTCGCATGATGTACTCTGCATATAAGTTAAATAGCCAAGGTGACAGTATACAGCCTTGTCGTACTCCTTTCCCAATTTTAAACCAGTCAGTTGTTCCGTATCCAGTTCTGACGGTTGCTGCTTGTCCCACATATAGATTTCTTAGGAGACAGATAAGGTGGTCAGGCACTCCCATTACTTTAAGAACTTGCCATAGTTTGTTGTGGTCCACACAGTCAAAGACTTTGGCATAGTCGGTGAAGAAGAAGTAGATGTTTTTCTGGAACTCTCTGGCTTTCTCCATAATCCAGCGCATGTTGGCGATTTGATCTCTAGTTCCTCTGCCCCTTCGAAATCCAGCTTGCACTTCTGGAAGTTCTCTTTCCACATACCGCTGAAGCCTGCCTTGTAGAATTTTGAGCATAACCTTGCTAGCATGTGAAATGAGTGCAATTGTGCGATAGTTGGAGCATTCTTTGGTATTTCCTTTCTTTGGGATTGGGATGTAGACCTCTCTTTTCCAGTCCTCTGGCCGCTGCTGGGTTTTCCAAATTTGCTGGCATATTGTGTGCAGCACCTTTACAGCATCCTCTTTTAAGATTTTAAAGAGTTCAATTGGAATGCCGTCACCTCCACTGGCCTTGTTGTTTGCAATGCTTTTCTAAGGCCCACTTGACTTCACTTTCCAGGATGTCTGGCTCCAGGTCAGCAACTACGCTGTCTTGGTTATCAGGGACATCCAAACCTTTCTGATACAATTCCTCTGTATATTCTTGCCATCTCTTCTTGATCTCTTCTGCTTCAGTTAGGTCCCTACCATTTTTGTCCTTTATCATATCCATCTTTGCATGAAATGCCCCTTTAATATCTCCAATCTTCTTGAATAGATCTCTGGTTTTTCCTTTTCTGTTGTTTTCCTCTATTTCTTTGCACTGTTCATTCAAGAAGGCTGCCCTGTCTCTCCTTGCTATTCTTTGGAAGTCTGCATTCAATTTTCTGTATCTTTCCCTTTCTCCCTTGCATTTTATGTCCCTTCTCTCCTCCGCTATTTGTAGGGCCTTGTTGGACAACCACTTTGCTTTCTTGCATTTTCTTTTCTTTGGAATAGTTTTTATTGCAGCCTCCTGTAAAATGTTACAAGCCTCCATCCATAGTTCTTCAGGTGTTCTGTGCACCAAATCTAGTTCCTTAAATCTATTCTTCACTTCCACTGTGTATTCATAAGGGATTTGACTTAGATTATACCTAACTGGCCCAGTGGTCTTCCCTACTTTCTTCAGTTTAAGTTTGAATTTTGAAATAAGAAGTTGATGATCTGAGCCACAGTCAGCACCAGGTCTTGTTTTTGCTGACTGTATAGAGCTCCTCCATCTTTGGCTGCAGAGAACATAATCAATCTGATTCTGGTCTTGTCCATCTGGTGATGTCCATGTATAGAGTCGCTTTTTGTGTTGTTGGAAAAGAGTGTTTGCAATGACCAGGTTGTTCTCTTGACAAAACCCAATTAGCCTTTGCCCTGCTTCATTTGGAACTCCAAGGCCAAACTTCCCAGTTATTCCTTTTATCACTTGACTCCCTACTTTAGCATTCCAATCCCCTATGATGAGAAGAACATCTTTCTTTGGTGTCAGTTCTAGAAGTTGTTGTAAGTCTTCATAAAATTGGTCAATCTCAGACACTTCAGCACCGGTAGTTGGTGCATAAACTTGGATTACTGTGATGTTGAAAGGACTGCCTTGGAATCGTACTGAAATCATTCTATAATTTTTTAGGTTGTATCCCAGCACTGCTTTTCTCACTCTGTTGTTGACTATGAGGGCTACTCCATTTCTTCTACGGGATTCTTGCCCACAGTAGTAGATGTGATAGTCATCTGAACTGAATTCACCCATTCCTGTCCATTTAAGTTTGCTGATGCCCAGGATGTCGATGTTTATTCTTTCCATCTCACGTTTCACCACATCCAGCTTACCCTGGTTCATAGATCTCACATTCCAGGTTCCTATGCAGTATATTTCTTTGCAACATTGGACTTTCCTTTCTCTTCCAGGCACGTCTGCAGCTGAGCGTCCTTTCGGCTTTGGCCCAGCCACTTCATTAGCTCTGGAGCTACTTGTACTTGTCCTCTGCTCTTCCTCAGTAGCATGTTGGACGCCTTCCGACCTGAGGGGCTCATCTTCCAGCGTCATATCTTTTAGCCTTTTGTTTCTGACCATGGGATGTTGTTGGCAGGGATACCGGGGTGGCTTGCCAGTTCTTACCCCAGGAAGTCTTATTACAGGCCTCATTGTCACCAGTGTAATTAGCCTTACAATGACGAAAGCACAGTTCAGCCTGTTTTATTTTGTAGCCTCACTGATCAACTGGGACACAAAAGTAGAAATGTGCCCCATTTATAAGATATTCTAGACTGAGGCCTGACTCTGTAGGAAAGCTCATTCCTGCTTCCTTTCATCCATTTACCCTTCATCTCAGAGCACTGCCCTCTACCTCTAGCACATTTCTTGCTGTCCCACCATGACACATCAGCCAGCAATGGACACGGAAGAATGAAAGTAAGTAGAGGACTATGGGGAATGAGGATGGGGAGTTAGAAATGGGCATGAACCATTTTATGCTAGGCCATCTCAAGTTGTTGCTGTGGATCCCCCCCCAGGTTTGTTATGTCCCCTTTCCCACCTTGCTGGTTCCCCCACGCACAACCTTGTTGCACCCCTTGTTGTGTCTGGTCTATCCCAGCAGGAGCATGGAATTTCCTTCTCTGCCTACTCCAGCAGCTGGCCATGCAAAGGCAGCTCTGCTAGAATCCCTGCACTGCCTCTTCATCTGAGTGGCCAGCTGCTGGAGCAGGTGGAGAAGGGAAGGCCATGCTCCTGCCACAACTAGAAGACCATGTGATAAGGAAGGAACGGACATGCACTCGCTTGTGAGTGGAAGACCCAGTGAGGGGGAGTGTGGGAAGGAAATGTGCTGGACCTGGGGTGCTGTGCCAGCAACTTAGAACAATTCATGCCCATTTCTATTCCTGGTGTTAGTTTGATCTATGCTATAAAAGACCACACAGGAGAGTCATATGCCTTAGGTTACCCTCTGAAAGTATGGCTCAAAACTACACATGTTTCCATCTCCATTTCTGCCCAACCAAACAGAGAGAAAGATAAAGAACTGGGATGGAATGGGATATAGAATATGAGAAAGAAGAAGATCTGTACAAGTGAACTTCACATCTCAGTCCGTCCGTACCATCAGCCTTTTTTCCTAGCAGATATGTATAGGGTTGCAGTATTAGTCTCATTATCAAAACTTGCACAAATATTTGCCTTCCAGCCTGATATAGTTTATATTCATGGTGTCCCTGAGGAAGAACATCTGTTCAAAACATACTGGGATTCAATAAATAAATAACAACCCCCACACCTGGTTCCCTTGCTTCCTCTGCTGTCAGTGCCACCTTGCTTTATTTCTGACATCTTTGCCTTAGTAGGGATGCAGAAATTTTTAACCATTGTTAACCGCCCAGAGTAGCCTCTCTGCCAGATGGTCAGTATAAAAATCTAATCAATCAATCAAATAAATAAATAAATAAATATAGTGGCACCTTGTATAAAGGAATTAATTCGTTCCAAATGAAATGCTAATTTTCCTTTAAACAAATTTCTCATAGGAATTCATTGAAAACAGAGTAATCCCTATTCATGACCATTTTTATGTTCTACGGATTTGCCCCATGGATGATTCTGTTAAGCCAATTTCCCCTGTCTCTGGATTTTTTTTAAGATTGTACAGATTTTATGTTATACAAACCGTTTGTTATATGAGGGTCCACTGTAAATAAATAAATAAATGGACGGGGAGTTGAGTAAGCAAAAAAAGACTATTGTTCGCCCAATGAGCCTGTTCAGGCCAATGTTCCTCTTATGGGCCTATTTCAGACCAGGGTGACATGAGGTCCAAGTGAACTATAAAATGAGGGACTTGCAACTAGCTTTCCTCAGACTAATGAAGCTGTTTGGATGAGGAGCGAAACATTTTGGTCTCTCAAAAAAGAAGTCCAGTTGCCATGACTCAACTTCCAGATAAACTCACCTGCATGACTGAGAATCTTCACAGACATAAGGAAAAGAAGCTGTTCAGGTGAATACCTAATGGTGTTAAGTGTATCTATGCCACATGTCTATTGCAGTTTTAAATCCTCTTCCAAGCTGTGAAGTATTAGGATACTTGTATATTGAGGCACTTGGAATTCTCTGCTGAGGAGTTCTAGTATCCTCTCCTGAACGACAGCAGAGGATTCTGAGCATCCCACCAAACTACAAGTCCCAGAATGCCATTGTATAGATGGACGTGTCGATACACTCACTCTCACCTTTGCAGTCTGGGCAGAGAGAAATGGAATCAGGACAATCAGTGCTTTTGTCTCAGAAGCTGGACCAGGCTTCCCATTCCTACCAGCTACCACCCGCCCATCCAACCTACAGCATAATTGCAACACTTAGAAACAATTACTATTGATTAAATAGCAATAAAGTACATCCTTCCACAGTGGGGAGACTCTTCTGGTTCAGCCTGCAGCCCAGCTGCTCGTGGTTTATGGGGAGCATCAAAGCCCCTGCAGTCAAGGCTTCTTGGAGAACTTCAAACTGGATTTAGCCTGTAAAGCCATTTAAACATAGGAGGACTCTCCTTGGTAAAGTAGAATGCTTGACCACCCAGAAGAGACACCCACTGTCTTCTGCACTGAAATGTTTGGTTCAGCATAATTGCCCCCTCCCAATTTTGTGAGTCTGCATCTTTTATCCCCAAATTATTTACACATTTGGTTCACTTCCTGAATCTCGCAGAAAAGCCACCCCAGCCACCGAGTCCTCTCATAGCACTTCAGTACTGGTGAAGAAATTTACAGACACTTTGAAACACTTGCAGGGGGAACCTCCTCTTTTTGGAAAACCAGCCAACCTTTGGGTCACTGTTTGCTTCTCAAGTGGTTACACTACAGCAAGCACAACAAAACAACCACAGCAAAGCACATTTAATCTCCCAGGAATGAGATTCCCAGTTATGCAAGGCATTTTCTTCTGCTATTCAAAAAAGTTAGGGCAGTGGCTCTTTGACTTTCTGCAGCACAGAAACACATCATAGGCTGCTTTCACACAACCACTTACATCCAAAGCATACTTTGATCCAGATCACCACCTGGAATGGTCACGTGGTTGATGTCATGGTTTGGGTGTTCCCATGGTTGTGGTTTGAAAATCCTCAACCATTTTGATCCCACGATGGAGAACCGCAGAAAAGAAACTGTAACAGGGGCAAAAAGGATTTGGTGCGGATTTTCCCAGCGCCCACCAATGTGAGTAACAGTTTTAAAAACCCACATCAGAACAACGACAAGGATTTTACCACCTCGAGACCAGGTCCTTGTAAAACGCCCTGGGTTGCGCTTAAGTGGGCATGGTCGTACTTTATTTTTAAAAAAGACCACTGCTCATGGGAAACAATTTTATGGTCTGCATCTGCAAGCACTTTGATAGTCTCCTACATCAACCTATGAATTATTTTTATCTCGCTTGCCGGAGCAGCTGCCTTGCCAAGTTCTGTGTTTAAATAATTTCTTATGTCATGAGAACGAAAATCAGGTACATGGGCGCTCAAGGCAAGCAAAATAGATATGCAATTGTGCCATCAACAGATGCATCATCAGACACTCCGGCTCGCTTTAATTTGGCCATTGTCATCTTTGTGCTACTTCTGTCAAACCGAATCAAATGGAGCATTAATTTTTGAAGCAAAACCTCTATGATTATTTCAGTTGTGATTTAATCCAGCGCTAACCCCAGGGTGCAGAAAGGTCAGATGTCAATGAATCAGTTTAGCCTGCTATCCAACCCCCCAATTGGATGGGTTGCTTTGTTTCGCCTTCCCTTTGTATACGGGTAGTCTTCTCTTCTCCTTGGTGGTTCATTCATCAATTTCCGCAATTTTCTGCCTTCCCCCATGCAGTGTTTTTCAAGGTGGGGGGCAAACGTGGGAGAGGAGAAAACACCAACAGGTGCTCTGATGCCAAGGGTGTAAAACTCTCTTCTTCAAGGACAAACAGGTGTGTCCAAAATAAAAAAATACAAATGATGATTATTTCATTCGTATCATTTGGTTTGGCCACCTAGTCCCAGACAGTCTGACACCATCACATTGGGCAAATATATTAAACTCCAGACTACATTATTTGAAGACATGAGCGTTATGAAGACACAAGGACCAGGGTCATCTTGCAGAAATCTACATGCACAAGGGAGGTCGTGGAGTGGTTCTCATCTCATTGAATCTGTGACATTGGAAGTGATTTTGGAAGCTTTGCTGCACCACACCTGGCTACTACTTGGAAGGAAGACCCAATATCTCCAGTAGACGCAAGGAAAGAAGCTGGCCTGAAACTTCAGAGCTGTTAGTCAGAGCTCACAATAGTCAGCAAGATGGATCAATAGTCCACTTGTATAAGGTTTTCTATATGTCTGTGAGCTTATGGGGAACAAGGGAGTAAATGAGACTGATGAAGCAGTTTGGATGAGCAGTGAAATGTTTCTATCTCTTAAGAAAAAGAAGTCCAGTAGCCATGACTCAACTTCCAGATAATCTTAATATATGTTTAATTGGTTTTTAAAATATAATATTTACATAGTGTCTTTAAATCTATTGTTTTATTTGTCATAAGATGCCTTTGATCCCCTATGGGGAGAATGATAGTACATAAATAATGTAACTAATTAGCTAGCTAAATAAACAAGCAATCAAACAAACAAACAAACATGTGGTACCAAGATCTGTCTCCATTTTTCTCTGTCCCATCCAACTGCATTTCATATGCCATTAAAGAATTTTTATTTTCTTTTAAATGAAATCAAATACATTTGTGCGATTTGTTTTCCTGCATGGAACAAGGGGATGGACTCAATGGTCTTATAGGCCTCTTCCAAACTCATAATTCTATAATCTTGCCCCTCCCCTAACATGCACATTTATTCCCATGCTTCTTGTAAAATGCACATTAATTTCCACATGCAATATGAAAGGTGCATTTTCCATTCACTAAAACATGCTGGGGTGTTCTTTAAAATTGTGCACCTTTTGGCAGCTTGTGTTGCTAGTGTGTGTATGTGTGTTCTGCATGTTTCTCATTTATCTGTAATGCCCTGTAAATAGAGAGGGGCCTGAATTAAAACATGAATTGCAAAACCTGTCAAAATTTGATTCACATTTTTAGGAATGTGCCCTCCCCCAATGGATACAAATCAATGATTTTTAGTGATTTTTGTTTGGTCAATTTGTTGGACTATAAAATAGTCCCCAAGGCACCTTGGGGCTCCTGAAATGCAAGAAGGGTTCCCCTCTGCAACTCCTCCAAGTTTCGCAAAATTGCATTCCTGTTGTTGTTGTTGTTGTTGTTGTTGTTGTTGTTGTTGTTGTTGTTGTTGTTGTTGTTGTTGTTGTTGTTTGATTACAGTTGTGACTGACTTTTCATGACCCCATGCCCATGGAGTTTTCTTGGCAGGAATACTGGAGTGGCTTGCCAGTTCCTACTCCAAGCAATTACAGTACAAGTGGTACCTTGTATAAAGGAATTAATTCATTCCAAATGAAATTATGTTAAGCAAAATTTCCTTTATACAAATTTCCCATAGGAATGCATTTTATGTTGTACAGATTTGCCTCATAGGCAATTATGTTAAGCCAGGCCCACCCCTGCTTAGCTTCCGAGGTCATGCGAGACCGGATGTGCTCAGGGCAAGTTATGTTCACCAACAAAAAGCATTTCCCTGGAAAATTCTCCTCAGGGCAACTAGAATAGAATAGAGTTTTATTGTCATTATGCATATGCAAAATATGCACAACGAAATTAGAGTGCTGTTCCACTACACACTCTAAGCATACAAAACACATAAAACATATAAAACACCATACAAAATATTAAAAACTCTTAAAATTGCTTACAAAATTTAAAACACTACTTAAAACTGATTAAGATAGTGCTAAAACTGTCGCATTTAGCTTGGATACCGCTCTGTGATAAAAACTGTTCTTTAGTCTATTTGTCCTTGACCTAAGAGTCCTGTATCTCCTGCCAGACGGCAACAGTTCAAAAAATTGGTAGCCAGGATGCGAAGGGTCTCTCAAAATTCTAGATGTCTTCCTTGAGCATCTGGAGTTGTATAATTCTTCCAAAGGAGGAAGAGGACAGCCCACTATCCTCTCAGCAGTGTTTATGACCCTCTGGAGTGCCCTTCTATCTGCCACTGTGCAACTGGAAAACCAGACACAGAGGCAGTAAGTGATAGTGCTTTCTATAAAGCCCCGGTAGAAGGTTACCAACAGTTTCTTAGACAGTTGTTCCCTCCTGAGAAGTCTCAGAAGATATAATCTCTGTTGGGCCTTCTTAACCAGTGCTTCAGTGTTGGCACTCCAGGTCAAATCCTCCTGTAGAATAACTCCTAAGAACCTACTGTCCATCACCCGCTCTACACAAACTCCATCAATAATCAGGGGCTGAGTGTCTGATTTCCTTTTTCGATAGTCCACTATAAGTTCTTTGGTCTTGTTGATATTTATTATCAGATTGTTGGTTCTGCACCACCGTAGCAGCCGATGCACCTCCTCTCGGTAGGCTGACTCGTCTCCACCAGAGATGAGTCCCACTACTGTTGTGTCATCGGCAAACTTGATGATTTTATTTTCAGGATGAGTATGAGTGCAGTCAGAGGTGTAAATACTAAACAATAGTGGGCTCAACACACAGCCCTGTGGAGTACCCATGTTGAGAGTGAGGGCTGACGACATGTAGTCACCTAATCTGACCCTCTGTGAGCGATTTGATAATAAATCCATGATCCAGGCACAGATGGAATGACAAAAACCAAGGTCCTTAAGTTTAGATATCAGCTTGTGAGGTATAATTGTATTGAAAGCAGAGCTAAAGTCCACAAAGAGCATCCTTACATAGGTCCCCCGCAGCTCCAAATGGGTAAGAGCAGTGTGCAAGGTGATATCTATAGCATCTTCCGTGGATCTATTTGCTCTGTAAGCAAACTGATATTTATCAAATGTGCCTGGGAGGCAAGAAATGATATGCTGGTGGACTAATCGTTCCAGAGACTTCATTACAATGGAGGTAAGTGCCACAGGTCTATAATCATTTAAGCTGTTAATAGATGGCTTCTTTGGCAGTGGAACAATAATAGAGGCCCCTCAGACAAGATGGAATAGTTGACTGGGCTAGAGACCGGTTAAAAATTTCAGTAAAAACTCCAGCCAACTGGTCTGCGCACTCCCTAATCACCCAACCAGAAATGCCATCAGGTCCTGCAGCTTTCCTTGGGTTCACAGTTCTCAAGATGTTTCTCACTTCCCACGTTTCAACAAGAAGGAAGGGGCTAAACTGTGCTGATGGCTGTGATGTAAATACCTCTGTTTGTTCTGTCTCAAACCTAGCAAAAAAATTGTTCAGTTCTTCAGCCAAAGAAGCATTTCCAGCAGAAGGGGCAGCATAATTAGATCTATAACTAGTGATTTGCTGAACCCCTTGCCACATTTGCCTCACATTATTATTACTGTAAAAACAAGCCTCAATCTTCTTCTTATAATCCACCTTTGCTTTTTTAATGCCTCTCCTCAAATCTGCTCTAGCAATGCTATACCTGATCACATCACCAGACTTGAAAGCCTTATTCCTGTCATGCTAGAGACCCCAAGTAGAGATGGGCACGAAACGAACATTTTTTCGTTTCCGTTATTCGTTATTCGTTCCGTTACGTAACGAAATGAATAACAAAAATTGTGATGAAAATGGAACGAAACGAACAGAACCACGAAAATTGGGTTTGTTACATTTCGTTTTCGTTAATGGCAACGCACAATGAAATGAGCTGTTTTAAATGTTAAAAAACGCCCTGGACATCCATAAAAACCTAGCAATAATTATTTATACTGTGTGATAATACCTACCGGGGGGTGTTGGGGTCCTTAAAGTGTGCATTTATGTCTTTTCTCAGATCGTTGTTTTTTTTCCCTTTAAGGGGAGTTAGGGGATATCAACCCAAAATGGCTCCCAGATGCCTAATATTGATTTCTTGGGTATTAAAATGCCCTGGACATCCATAAAAATGCAGTGATAATGCGATAATTATTTGAAATTATTACCTACCAGGGGGTTGGTGTCCTAAAAACGTTTGTTTTTGTCTTCTCCCATCGTGATGTATTTTTCTTTACCCTTTAAGGATGACAAAATGGATGTCGCCACCACAAAATGGAGGCAAGCCATGTGGTGGGATCATGTTCAACCAGTAGCATGCCCAGGTTGCAGACTGGTCAGGTCTGGCAGCCACAGAGGACATAAAAAGCTCTGGCAGCCCCAGTCCTCCTTGCAGTCTGCGGTGCAAGTTAGGGTGGGATTGCTGTCTCTGCGACTCGTTACTTTAGGCCAGCCAGGCAGGTGTGTGTCTCTGTGTTCCTGCTGGCTGCAGCCTGGCTCTTAGGGAAGAGAAAGAAGAGATTTCTCTTGCAGCCTCCCTGTATGCATGTGTACCTCTCGGTGAGTACCCTCCCCTGCCCCGCAGTGCAGTCACTCTGCAGCTGCCTTGCACCCTGGGCAACGCCCGCCGCTTCCTTTGCAGCCTCCCTGCGTACCTAATCTATACTGTGTCTCTGCCAGCATCAATTTTTTTTTAGTGTTTTCCCTCTGGTCTGGGGTGCTGGGGGACACCCACGCATGGAAATGCTTTAAAAATCGCGCAAAAAGCGGGTAGAAACGAAAAATGAAAAACAAAAATGGAATTTTTCCAAAAATTCACGAAAAACGGAAATGAACTGAAATGGACCTCTCAACAAAAAATGAAAAACCAAAGTGCCATTTTTTTTTATTCGTGCCCATCTCCAACCGCAAGCTTCCTCTCATGTTCCTCTACAATCCCTCCATGTCTGGTGAAGATTACGTTTCCCCAACCCGGTTGCTAAAGGGCACGTTCCGGGGGGGGGGGGCGGCACTTTTGGGGTCTATAACTCAGATGCCTGAAGCCCAATTTTTACCAAACTTAAAGGATTGTTGAATCAAGTTGGGGGAAGCATCTCTGCAATTTTGGTGTCTCCTGGTGCCTGGGGGGAGTTCCTGGGGGAACCTATTTGTGGGGTACATAACTCACACATCTGAACCCAAACTTCATCAGTCTTGGGGGAATTGTAGAGTAGAGTGAGTAAAAGCTTCCCTGCACTTTAGTGTCTCTAGGTGCCTTGGGGACCATTTCATAGGGTTTAAAATCAAAAGCAAATTTAGAATTGACTCAATGAGCTGTCAGGAAAAAAAGTAACTTGGTTATTTGTGGTTCATGGACCTTGACAACTGCAAATCAAAATGAATCTCCAGTTTTCTGATTTGGGCCCATCTCTACCTGTCAGTGTGTGACTTATCAAGACAAATGTGTGTTTATTCTCTCAATGAATCTTAGGAGGAGGAGGAAGAAAATATCCAATGCACACTCACCACAGATCTGAACATTAAAAGGAGGTCAAGAAAATCTATCTCTGTTTTTTCTAGCATGTTTCTCTTCCAATGTTGCTGCTGATCAGGGGAAGAAGGAACCCCACCCACTACAGAGGTCTGTGATTGATATTTCTGGGTAAATTTATTTATTATTTATTTATTTATTATTGAATTTATATCCCGCCCATCTTCCCTACGGGAACTCTGGGCGGCGAACATGACAGAGTAAATCAGGAAATACACACAATTGGGTAAAATAAAACACAATAGGGAAACATAATCACAAAATCAGCATAAATTAATAAAACGAATAAACAACTGCAGCAGGGGCGCACCCTTTAATTTAGACCTCACCGCTGCTATGTGAGATACAACCTGATTATTAATTATTGATGGCGGAAAAAAAAAAAAAAAAAGCTAAGAGAGGGCTAAGCTAGGTCACCGAAGGCCTCGCGGAATAGGATGGTCTTCACCGCTTTACGGAAGGCCAGCAGGGACTCTGCAGAGCGCACTTCGCTAGGGAGGCTGTTCCATATAGAAGGAGCAGCCACCGAGAAAGCCCGGTTCCGAGTACGGGACCGCCTGGCTTCTCGGAGAGATGGAACTTGAAGCGAGTTGCCGGTCGGGCCGAAGTTGACCGCTGGGCGATCCGCTCCGCCAGGTAGTCCGGGCCCAGGCCATGGAGGGCTTTATAAACTAAAACCAAGACCTTGAATCTGATCCGGGAGGCAACGGGTAGCCAATGCAGCTGGGCCAGAACCGGGGTGATGCGGTCGTAGCGACGCGCACCCGCCACCAGTCTGGCCGCTGCATTTTGCACCCGCTGCAATCGCCGGAGGAGAGTCAAGGGCAACCCCATGTAGAGAGCATTACAGTAGTCCAGCCTCGAGATCACCAGCGCCTGGACCACTGTCCTCAGGGAGTCCCCGTCTAGATAGGGGCGAATCTGGGCGATCTGGCGAAGATGGAAAAATGCGGTCCTGGCCACGGCCGCCACCTGGGCATCCAGGGACAAGGCCGGGTCCAGGATCACGCCCAGATTGCGAACCCTCTCCGCCAGCTGGAGGGAAACTCCCTCCAAACTGGGGAGGGGGCCCCCATACCCAGACGGGGAACTCCCGAAGAACATCACCTCGGTCTTCCCAGGGTTGAGTTTGAGCCTGTTGGCCCTGGTCCAAGCCATAACCGCCTCCAGACACTGGTCAAGGGACCGGACAGCTTCCACTGCTTTCCACTAGATGCCATCACCACATCTTGTGGCACAACTCCTTGCCACAAGATGTGGTGATGGCATCTAGCCCTGGATGCCTTCAAAGGGGGATTGGACAGATTTCTGGAGGAAAAGTCCATCACAGTTTAGAAATCATGATGGAGATATGTAATCTCCAGGCTTAAACCAGGGTACTTCAAGGACCAAATGCAGGGGAGTGGTTGCAGGAGACAGATATCTAGTCTTGTGCACTCCCAGACACATTTGGTGGGGAAGCTGGACTAGATGGGCCTTTGGCCTGATCCAGCATGGCTTTTCCTATGGTCTTATGTTATGTTCACTTGAGCTGCCATTCTCCTAGTTTGTGCTTTCTGTTCTTCTGATCCAGCATCACTTTTGGGTTATTAGTGAGTGTTTATGATAAAAAAATCCAGTTTCTTAAGCACACAAAGCATCAAAGCAATTATTTAAATTCTAGGTCATTTAATTCCATTCAAATGGTGGTTTGGGTTTCATGTCTTCCCTTCAAGCCAGTTCAAAACTGACAAACAATTTCCCAAGGCAAATGTGTGGCCCTATTAGATGCCTTCATGGACCCGAACAAGGATTGGGTTGGATTGAAATCAAAAGGACACAGGATCTCTGAGGCACCTCTTTGTGTGCCCTTGTTCAAGTATGGCCACGATGACAAACTGTGTCATGGAAGTGTGAGGCATAATTACAATAAATAATCTCGAATCATTCATATCACAGATGTGAATAACCAAACTCAGCAGTTTGTATGTTTGCTTATTTCTTATGGCATAAGTCCTGATGTGTATAAGGCCAAATACTTGTGATGCTATCAACAGTTGTCCATAACACCTTGATCTCTCCTGCGCCACCAGCACCAGCCAGCTCCTGGGCCTGCCGACAAATTCATGGACAAAAACATCAGCCCCCAACTGAAACTGTAAGCCTAGAAGTGAGGCGGCTGTGACATCGCCTAAAACACAAAAGTGCCTGTCATTTTCTCATGCTCACAGCTTGTTGATTACTATCAGGCCAGCTCCCAACAATGACACTGATTGAATGATCATTCTTGGAAGATACATGTATTGTAGCCCACAGGCAGGTTCATAGGTCTGACCTTGGGTCACTGGGTGGAGAGTTTGCTTCTGTTGCCATTTGTCACCCTGGGGTCAAGTGGCACATCAAGAGAGAAAGTGAAGGGACAGGCAGATGGCTCCCTGTCTCATTGTCTTGATGTCACTCCACCTGTGGCTGGTTATGCACATGCAGTATGTCAGGCACTGGGACAACACATGTCATAGGCTGGTACACCTTGAACGAGAAGATGCAGCCATGATTTGTGCATAATGGCAAAACTTCACTGAGATTTCAACTTGAGAAGCCTGATCTTACAGTTTTAAGACCCATGTCATGGTAGGAACGAAAGATAATTTTGAGCACTGCTTTAACAGACATAGCTTTTTGCATGAACCCCACAACTCCTCGGGAAAATGTGAGAAATGAATCTCAGGCCAGGAAAATTCCCATTTGTGAAGCTGTTGGGCATTGTGGAAAAATAACATGCATGACATGACAATGTTATGGGCAGATTTTTACAAAAGAATAATAAGATTGCAGAAATCTCGTGGGCAGGGCACTATCACAGACTAACGCAGGAGAAATACAGAATGTGTATTAAAAATGAATGTAGAAAATAAACATGCAAGTTTCAAAGTAGAAAGGAAATACAGTTTCAGAACCTGATAAGAAACAAGAACTGGGAGGAAAATATAGGTGAAATTGGGAGATATCCAATTCACTTGAACCTAAGAGATTTTCACACATTGAAGCCATGTAAGCGTGCACTTAAAAACAACAAATCTTGTGGAGACCCTATAGAGTCCCAAGATTTTTCTGCATATACTTTATTTTATTATTTATTATTTTATTTATTAGACTTATATACCACACCATCTAGCAACAAGGCCACTCTGGGCAGTGTACAAATAATTCAACAAACAAAACAAGAACAATATACAATGTAAAAATGTGGCTATTAAGCAAAATGAACATAACTAAATTGACAACATCATAAAAATCACTCAAAAAAAAGCAGAGGTATAACTGTTTTGCTGTTGCTATTGCTATAATTGTTGAGAACTGCCCGGAGTTTCATTGGAGGATGGGCGGAACAGAAATATAAAAATAAATAAATATAATAAATATAAATAAATAACTAAAACAGAAAGGGCAGATTAAAGATCAGCGAATCAAGAAAGGACGAATTAATAGCCAGGGAAAAGCTTTCTATATAGCCATGTCTTGGTTACTTTGTATACTTTGTATACTAAAACCTCATAGTGTTGGTAGACTGTTTGAGAGCCCTGTGGCACAGTGGTTTAAGGGCAGTACTGCAGTCAAGCCTCCGATCATGGCCTGAGTCTGATCCTGACAGGCTCAGGTAGCAGGCTCAAGGTTGTCTAAAACTTCCACCTGTGTTCATTGAGTTGAGTACCTAGAGAGAAGGTGATGTTCCTTGCATAATTGCACTGTAAAACACCCAGAGAGTCCTTTTGTGCTAAGGGATGGTATATCCATCAAAACATGAAAAGCAACAATAACAGAATAAAACCAAAAACTTCCATTTAAACTGGCCAGGTTCAAATAAATCATCATTTTTTCATGTTATTGACTTCCTAAGAACCACTTTCCTGGGAGAACCTGCTGTTTTATTGGCATAAACCTAATCTTTGCGAACCTTACTGTAGATAGGGTGGGGAGGAAACTCATCTAAATACATTTTGTGAGTTTGGTGCCTTTAACCTGTTCAGGAGGGATGGATTGCACTTGAATCATGATGGCACCAGATTGCTGGCACTCAACCTCAAAACGGCAGCAGAGCAGCTTTTAAACTGATAAATGGGGGAAATCCGACAGGAGCTGAGTGGCATCCGGTTCGGAACACCTCATCCTCGGGGAACGAGGTTGGAGAGGGTAGAGAATCACATATAGATGGTATAGCAGGTATTAGCACTGAGAGAATAATGGACTGTGACAGTTTGTCTACTGAGAATAAAAGCTGTGAGGGGAAAAGAACAAGGCAGCAGCTGTTGTTGCGGGACCCACTGTACAGGTGCTTCTACGCCAATGCTCAAAGCCTCCGAGCAAAGATGGGAGAACTTGAACATTTGGCAACTAGGGATAACATAGATATAATAGCCATAACAGAAACCTGGTGGAATGAGGAGAACCAGTGGGATACAGCAATCCCAGGCTATAAACTCTATAGAAGGGATAGAGAGGGGCGGGTTGGAGGAGGAGTGGCCATCTATGTCAAAGAAGGGGTAAAATCCAGCAGAATGGAGATGGACAGAGGGTCTGACTCCACCATAGAATCACTGTGGGTTAAACTACCAGGTCCCAGGAGTGATGTGATAGTTGGAGTATTCTATCGTCCACCAGATCAAAAACTTGAGGGGGACCTTGAAATGAGGAGAGAAATCATGGAGGTGGCTAAGAGGGACAGGATAATAATCATGGGGGACTTCAATTATCCCCACACTGACTGGGCCAATGCGAGCTCCGGGCAAGAAAGAGAAACCGGGTTTCTCGACTTGCTGAATGACTGTGTCTTAGAGCAACTTGTCATGGAGCCCACCCAAGAACAGGCAACTCTGGATCTAATTCTGTGTGATACTCAGGACCTGGTCAGGGATGTGAATGTCACTGAGCCTCTGGGGAACAGTGACCATGCTGCAATTTCTTTGCCATGCATGTCGGAGGAAGAGTGCCAAGCAAATCAGACATAAAAACCCTTGATTTTCGAAGGGAAAAACTTCCCTCAGATGAGGAAACTAGTTAGAGAGAAAATGAAGGGGAAAGTTAGAAGAATCCAATCTCTTCAGAGTGCATGGAGCCTGTTTAAAACAACAATAATAGAGGCCCAGCACAAGTGCATACCACAAAGAAAGAAGAGCTCATTTAAGTCTAAGAGGACACCGGCATGGTTAACGAGTGGAGTTAGAGAGGCTCTAAAGCACAAGGAGAGGTCTTTCTGTAAATGGAAATCCTCCCCAAATGAGGAAAATAAAAAGGAACACAAACTCTGGCAAAAGAAATGTAAGAAGATGATAAGGGAGGCAAAGAAAGATTTTGAGGAACGCATGGCTAGCAATATAAAGGGTAATAATAAAAGCTTCTTTAAATGTGTTAGAAGTAGAAAACCTGCCAGAGAACCAGTTGGCCCTCTGGATGGTGAGGGAGGAAAAGGGGAGGTTAAGGAGGACTTGGACATTGCAGAGAAATTGAATGACTTCTTTGCATCTGTCTTCACGACAGAGGACCTTGAGCGGATTCCGCTGCCTGAGCCGCCCCTCTTGACTAAAGAATTAAATCAAATACAGGTTAAAAGAGAGGAGGTTTTAGGAGTAATCGATAAATTAAGGATTAACAAGTCACCGGGCCCAGATGGCATCCACCCAAGGGTTATTAGGGAACTGAGAAATGAAATTGCAGATCTCTTAACGGTTATATGCAACTTGTCTCTTAAAACTGCCACAGTGCTGGAGGACTGGAGGATGGCAGATGTCACACCAATTTTTAAAAAAGGAAGGAGGGGGGACCCAGGAAACTACAGGCCAGTTAGCCTTACATCTGTCCCAGGGAAGATGGTGGAAAGCCTCATCCAAGAGAAAATCTTAAAACACATAAAAGAACAAACCTTGCTGAGAGAAAATCAGCATGGCTTCTGTGAGGGTAAATCTTGTCTGACAAACCTTTTAGAAGTTTTTGAAAAGGTCAACAGGCACGTGGATTTGGGTGAACCGGTGGATATAGTCTATCTGGATTTTCAAAAGGCTTTTGACACAGTCCCTCACCAAAGGCTGCTGAGAAAATTGCACAGTCAGGGGATAAGAGGACAGGTCCTCTTATGGATTGAGAACTGGTTGAGATCCAGGAAACAAAGAGTAGGTGCCAATGAGAAATTTTCACAATGGAGAGAAGTGAAAAGCGGTGTGCCCCAGGGCTCTGTCCTGGGACCGGTGCTTTTCAATCTGTTCATAAATGACCTGGAGATAGGGATAAACAGTGAGGTGGCCAAGTTTGCAGATGACACAAAACTTTTCCGTGTGGTGAAAACAAGAGAAGATTGTGAAGAGCTCCAGAAGGATCTCTCCAAACTGGGGGAATGGGCTGAGAAATGGCAAATGCGTTTTAATGTAACCAAATGTAAAGTAATGCATATTGGGGCAAAAAATCCAAACTTCATCTATCAACTCATGGGCTCTGAGTTATCCATGACTGATCAGGAAAGAGATCTAGGTGTGTTGGTGGACAGCTCCATGAAGGTGTCTCCCCAGTGTGTGGCAGCGGTGAAGAAGGCCAATTCCATGCTAGGGATTATCAAAAAGGGGATTGAAAATAAAACAGCCAACATTATAATGCCATTATACAAAACAATAGTAAGGCCCCACCTGGAGTATTGTGTACAATTCTGGTCACCGCATCTCAAGAAAGACATAGTGGAACTGGAAAAGGTGCAGAAGAGAGCGACTAAAATGATTACTGGGCTGGGGCACCTCCCTTATGAAGAAAGGCTAAAACATTTGGGCCTCTTTAGTCTGGAAAAAAGGCGCTTGAGGGGGGATATGATTGAGACATACAAAATAATGCAGGGTATGAGTAAAGTGGATAGAGGGAAGCTCTTCTCTCTCTCCCAAAATACCAGAACTAGGGGACATACACTCAAATTGAAGGCTGGGAGAGTAAGAACTGACAAAAGAAAATATTTTTTCACCCAGCGCGTTGTAAGTCTATGGAACTCCCTGCCACAGGATGTGGTGATGGCATCTGGCCTGGATGCCTTCAAAAGGGGATTGGACAGATTCCTGGAGGAAAAGTTCATCACAGGTTACAAACCATGATGGAGAAACCAAGATACTTCAAGGGTCAGATCAGGAGACAGATATCTAGTCTCATGCGCTCCCAAACGCATCTGGTGGGGCCGCTGTGAGATACAGGAAGCTGGACTAGATGGGCCTTTGGCCTGATCCAGCATGGCTCTTCTTATGTTCTTAAGAGCATTTCTACCACTTCTCAAAATCCCAAATCGCACAAACACACAAGCACACAGATTGACATCACCAATACTTGCTTAGCATTTCCTTTTTTTTGGGGGGGGGGGAGTTCGTTTCCCCAAGTCACCTTGAAATGTACCACAAAACAGCCTGTCTCGTGTGTGTGTGTGTGTGTGTGTGTGTGTGTGTGTTTTCATTTTGTACCCATCTCTCTCTCTCTCTCTCTCTCTCTCTCTCTCTCTCTCTCTCTCTCTCTCTCTCTTGTTTTGTTTTGTTTTAACCCACACCTCTAATTGGTTTTGATGGGGCTTTTACTTGGTTTCAAGATGCCAAAAATAGGGTTTGACATTGTCAAAAATATTCATTTATCAAGATTACTCAACCCTGAGCACTACTATGTAGTGAAATGATGAGACAGAAATATAAGAAAGGAATAAATAATTGTAATATTAAAACAAACAAATCCCTAATTATTTTTTAAAAAGATACTTGGCCAGACAGTGAGACATCTCTGCAAGGAACGCTCGAGACATTAAAGTTAGGACACTTTATCCATGCTATTCCTGAATAGCAACGGTATTGCCTGATGAATGTCAGGTGTAATCACTTTGTATAACATTATGAGTTTTGTGGGATGTCTGTGTGAGAGAGGGAGAGAGAGAGAAATGCCAAAACTATTTGTTCAGTTACTTTCAGTCAGTGGCTGGGAAATATGTCTTTTTAGTCCGTTCACCCCCCCAGTTCCCCTCCCCCCGTCAGCCCATTTTGCTGCCCCATCCAATGACTCGGAGGGTCACGTCCCTGGCAAGTTCATTTCTGGGCCAAGTCTGCCAAATTATATGATGGGAATTAATGTCCACTTGAGCTTCCAGCAGGCCAAACCTGATTTAAGCTCTTAGGTTGAACTTGTCTACAATTGTCAAGGTGAAAGGCCAGTTCCTAACCATTAATTAACCTAATCCATCCCAATCTCCTTTATTTTATACTTTTTCTCAGGTTTGTGACTCTGAGAAATATATTTAGGGGACAAGCCACAGGCTGCTTTAGTGGAGGGGGAGGGGAAAGCGGAGGAGAGAAATAATTTTAACCTGCTCACCATCTTAGTAATTAAACAGTTGGTGATATATTGTACATATCTCTGTGATTCAACATTATTGCAAAGGATTGAGTGGTGGAACAACGTGATAGATAGATAGATAGATAGATAGATAGATAGATAGATAGATAGATAGATAGATAGATAGATAGATAGATAGATAGATAGATAGATAATAAATAAACAAACAAACGTACATACTTACTTACGTACATACGCACTCACTCACTCACTTAAAATATTTTAACCTGCCTTTCTCATTAAAAAGGACATAAGGCAGTTTATGTCATGAACAGACAATATTTGAAGAACAGCAAATATAAAATACTGAAATACCACTCTAAGAACAGGTAAACAAAAGCAATACTAAAAACACATTCAAAGCAACAAGGCACAACAATCAATCAGCCAATCAATCAGTCAATCAGTCAGTTAATCAATCAATCAAGTCTTTATTGGAATACAAAAAACAGAATAGCACAGTTACATTGCCCCCCCCCCACGTTGGAATAACCACGCGAGACAGGTGTTTTGGGTACCACTCTGGGCCACACTTTATTAATAACTTCAACTTTAAACAGAACTTCAACCATGGGGCCTGCTGTAGTGCGGGTTGCAAGTTGTTACTTTGGGGTCTCCCCGGACCCCCTCCAACTGACAGCGTATTGGGTGAGTCAATAGCCCCAAGGTCGCCCTGTCAGAGAACAGGGCGTCCCCGGCCAGCAAGTCCCCTTTCCCCAGCCGGGCAACCCAGGCTCGCCACTTGTGCCTGCCTGCCCGCTGGGCCCTCCAGGTACATCCACCACCACCCCGACGTTGTGACCTCAGGTCCGCAACGCCGTGAGGCTGGACGATCCCACAGGGAAATTGAGACCAGACTCACCAACTGCCCCTCCACTACAGCCGCGGTAGGCCCAGCCTTGCTATGGCTCCTACCAACCCCATCAGCCAGACAATACCCCCAGCAGGCCCCTCTTTAAATCATTAAGGAATATCTCCATCCATCGGTCGGATAGGTGCACTCTGTCCTCCCGGTATAACTCGGCCATAGCTGCTGGAAGGCCATAGCCTGGCAAAAATGCTGTATAAACGGCCTCCCGGGTACAACCACTCAACATGCGAAGTTCAGGTGCCCCACAAGCTGAGAGTAGTGCCACCACCCGTGCTGTTAGGTCCCGCAACTTGTCCTCCGGCAGCCGGCACAACTGGTTCCAGGTGTCCAGTTCCACCCCTAAAAATGTCATGCAGGTTGCGGGGCCCTCTGTCTTGTCTGCCGCCAAGGGCAGGCCTAGTTCCCTAGCCATGCCCTGAAAGGTCTTCAGGATGAATCCACAAGCACCCGATCCCCTCCGCCCACAAAATAGGTAATCGTCCAGGTAGTGGGCATACTGCCCATACCCGTCATGTGCCTTAACTGCCATTCAATAAACGAACTAAACTTCTCAAGGATGGCACATGAGATGGAGCAGCCAAAAGGCAGCGCCCTGTCTAAGTAAAACTTATCCTGGAACTGGAATCCCAACAGATCAAAGTCATCCGGGTGCACTGGCAGGAGCCGGAATGCTGACTTAATGTCACACTTTGCCATTTTGGCTCCCACCCCGCACGCCCGTACCATGGCCACTGCAGCATCGAAGGAGGTGTACCTCACCGAACATAGATCCGGGGGGATCCCATCATTGACCGACTCCCCCTCCGGGTATGATAGATGGTGAATGAGTCGGTACTCTCCTGGCGCCTTCTTTGGCACCAGCCCCAGGGGTGAAACCCTAAAGTTGCGTAGCGGTGGGTTGTCAAAGGGGCCTAGGACCCTCCCTTTTACCACCTCCTTCTGGATCTTTTCTCCGGCCACGTGCTCCGTACCCCTTAACGATCCCAGGTTGGGTGCCGCGAATGCCCTTCTAGTGCCCGTAAACTGAATTCTAAAACCAACGGCAAAACCTTGTGCCAGAAACTGTGCTCCATCCCTGTCAGGGTAGAGACTTAACCATCACCCCAGGACCTCACGGTTAATTGGGCTGGGCCCCTTTAGCCTGATTAGGGGCTCCCCCCTGTGGAGGCCTCCTCTGTTGCCCCCCGCTCCCCAGCTTACTAAACGCTCCCCTGGCCCTTGTGCAGTTAACTGCAGGATGTTGGGCCCCGCAGATGGAGCATTCGTGCTTAAAACGGCACAGGATGCGATTACAGGACCCCTGTCTGTTGTAATCCCAGCAGACCAGCCGGGGTTGAACCTGCTGGCCTGCCATAGGGTGGGCTGCTGCTGCGGAGGCTGCTTTCCTCACAATGTGCCCACTGTCAAATCTTTCGCCCAGAACCAGGCGCGAGGGGGTCATGTACTGGAGCCACAAGGGTGGGTACGGTTCGTCCCATCTGAGGTGAGGCTGCGTAGCTGCTTTCATCCGAAAGCATTCATCATACGCCAGCCATGCATATCAGGGGAAGTCCACGAATGCCCTGTAAATCATGTCCTGATATTTGATCAGCGACTGCACCCTCCAGGGGTGGACGTGCAGGACCATGGACATGTAGATGCTAAAGGCCGGCAACCAGTTAGCCCAGGAGCGCTTCGGCTTGCGCCGCAGCCGGCGTTCTTTATCCTTAGCATCCTCCTTCTCAAGCTCCTTGGAGTCCAACTCCCTGATGAGGAGGCTGAACAAGTCCACATAATCCCCTCGCCAGATCTTCTCTTTCGTGGCTTGCACCAGGTGCTCACCCAGCACGGATGCGTAATCTGCGTAAGGCAGGGCTGCATACAGGACCCCCGCATAGACCGGGCAGGCTGCCCAGTTGTTCAGGTATCCCTGGGGTTGACCCACTCCTAGAAACCCACCCAGCTGTGGCGGCAGCGGTCCGGGGTACACTGCCCCCATACCGACCGCCCCCTGCGGCCCCGGCAGCCAGGGGCATGCAGGTCCTTGTGTAACGGGTGGCTGTCCCCATACTCCCCCTGCTGGCGTAGTGAGTGCTGTACTTACCTGTTGTCCCTGGTGACTGGGCACCCCCTGCGAAACTGTTGCAGGCACCCCTCCTGGGCCAGACCCGTTAGGCGTTACCCTTCCACTCCCAGCCCCCCAACCCGGCCCGGATCCCCACCACCAGGGCTCCCCTGACAGGCCCGGGTCTGGGCCCACTTTCCCCAATGCCAACGAGCGGCCGGACAGCCGTCAGGGCAGGCTGCGCCTCACCGGCTTCCCCCGCGCCGCCCCGCGGCAGCGTGCCAGCAGGCCTTAAGGCCATATTCGCCCCCACCTCCGAGGCCTGCTACCACGCCGGCCCACCCAGGCCTCCTGCCACCGAAGCACGCCCGATGTGGTGGCTGCAGCCAGCGAGCCTCGGTAGGCCGCGCCGGGGAAAGGTCCCCAAGTGCCGCCCATGCCGAGGCCCATCGACCGAGAACCTGCGGGGAAGTGCAGCCGCACCTCCCCCGGCGATCGTCCATCCCGTGGCTGCGTCCGCCGTTCGCCTGTCCCGCAGCTCCGTCCGCTGCTCCGCACCCCTGTGGCTCCGGCTGCCCGCTCGCGGCTCCGGCCGCCAATCCGCCTTCGTGCAGCTCCAGCCACTGTCCCTCTTCCTCCCCACAGCTCCGGACTACCGTCCTTGGCTCCGTGCCTGTGCTGCCACGTGGTCAAGATGGCGGCCGCAGGCCCCGGAGCTCCCAGATCCTCCCCACCTAATGCCGCCGCAAGAGACAGGCCGGGAAAACCCCTCCAAGCCCTTATAAGGGCTCTGCCTCCACTGCCTCTTGCGAGAGGTAGGTGCTGCGTGGCTTCCGGCTGAGGGGGGGGCAAAGCGGCTTTCGCTTGGCGCAGTCGCGCCACGGAGCCGAATATTAGAAGTTTAAAACTTTGTTTCTTTTGATTTTTGCCTGGAATTCTTGCACAGACTGATACAGCTACCTTTTCCAAAACTGCCACCTAGAAGTGTCTCTTATGCTTAGAAGCAGAACAACTTCTGATAGAGACAAGGGCATGGCTAAGATCTATTAAAGTCTGGCTCAGAGTGTATTATAACACTGATCAGGACAGCCTACTCTCCTGAATACTTGAAGACTCTATAACACCAATAGGCATAATAACCCATTACAAAAACTTCTCCGGCAGCTCAGGCACTAAGGGAATTGCGGGAGGACTGCAAAGATGGGGCCAGTCAGGCCTCCAGCTGGAGAAAATTCCAGTGCCTGGGAGCAGCCACAGGGAAGGCCCTCCTCTGTGTCCCCACCAAGTGCACCTATGAGGATGGTGAGAATGAGAGAAAGGCCTCTCCTGGTGATCACAACACCCAGGTATACTCATAGATGGAGATTTTTTTCAGATAGCTTGGATCAACCACATTTAGATATACATATATGATATATACATATATATGCATATGTGTATATGTGATATATAGCGTGGTGGCTCAGCAGGCTAGAGCACTGAAAAATGTTGGCTGCAAAGTCAGCAGCTCAGCAGTTCAAATCCTAGGCGCAACACAGCGGAGCGAGCACCTGCTGTTAACCCCAGCTCCTGCTAACCTAGCAGTTCAAAAGCATGTTAATGCAAGTAGATAGATAGGTACCACCATAAAAAGCAAGAAGGTAAACCAGTGTTTCCATGCTGGCCACATGGACATGGACTTGCACAACACTATGATTCTATGATTCTATGACTGGCTGTTTGGCTTGAATACGGAGATGAATACCGGCTCTAGAGTTGGATATGACTAGCATGCATGTGCGGGGGGAATCTTTACCTTGACATATATGATATATGTATGCATGGCATATGTATATAAATGTTGAGGTATACAACGCTAGGGAAAAGATGGTATTGGCAGTCTATTATTCTGCATTCAGAGGTGTTTATTTTAAGCAACAATCTAGTATGCAATCCCACTCAACTCCAAGATATGGGTCTTCCAAAGTAAATTGTAGACAAGTTCAACCTAAGAGCTTAAATCAGGTTTGGCTGCTGGAAGCTCAAGTGGACATTAATTCCCATCATATAATTTGGCAGACTTGGCCCAGAAATGAACCTGCCAGGGACATGACCCTCTGAGTCATTGGATGGGGCAGCAAATAGAGTGACAGAAGAAAGGGTGAAGGGGTAAAGGGATGGGAGCTAAAAAGCCATAATTCCCAGCCTTTTTTTTCCTAAGAAAAGTATAGGAATATACATGTGTGTTTGTGTATTCCTATAATTTACTTATAGAAATAGAACCTTTTTTTTAAAATAAATGAGGGGGATTTACATGCAAGTTTCTTACTTAAAATGAACAGACATCCTGAATATAGAATAATGCATGAGAAGATCACATTTTCCCAACCAAGCAACTTCAAAGTGTGTTCTACAATGCTTCCAAATATCCCCAACCAATTGCCAACTTGTCCAGGAATTATAGTAACAGTAACTTAACACAACAGGAACGTGTTAGACAAAGGAAGGCTGGACTAGACCAAAGGTGGGTGGCCTTTGTATTTTTAAGTGATACCTGTCCATTGCAATAAAGAGACACTGGAAATTGGATACTCCCTGTATAAATTTTCCAGAATTGGATCAGACTTTTAATCTGACTTGAAATATAAGATGATAAGGTGTCCCCCATTGGGAAGGAGTTTTCAGAGTTTCTGGACCTCATCCGTCATTCTCCAGTTTGGAAGCTCTACCTACTTTGCAAACACCTGACAAACACCTCATTGAGATATGCCTGGGAGAAGGATATGATTTAGAAGATTTGGGGGCTTAGTGTAAGGGTTCAAACTCCTCTATTTTCAGTTCTGACCCACAAGAAGGTTCAACCACGTTATTTGTAGAAATATTCAATAAACTTTTATTAATCACTTCCATGTTTATGTAATTTTTTGTACAATATTGTTAATACACAGTGGAGAAAACTTTTTTGTTTAGCTCTTCATAAACTAAACTTTTGTAAGGTGATATTACTTGTACTTCTTCTTTTACTAGGTTTCTCACATATCAAAGTGGGAAAACCCTTCCCAAAGCACCGAGTCCCACAGCAAGGGTGTTTGGTCCACAGAGCCACTGGGTTTTCCAGTTCCCCCCTCTTCCATTCTGGCTTCAGTCTATCTAAATATCCTGGCCAGAGAACAGCTTTTACTTCTACAGACCAGTTATAAGTTTCCAGTTTCTCGACTCTAAATCTAGGTGTCTCATTTTTTCCTTGCCTCTCCTTTGGTCTGGGTACCAACATCCCGCAATCCCCTCCTCTTCCACCCTCATCACTCCCCTCCTCTTCCACTCATAGCTCTTCCATACTGCCCATCACCCAAAAGGACTCCCTCATTTTCTCTCCATCCTTAGCTTCCACTTCACCTGATATCTTATCATATTTTCCTTTCAATCCCAATTCACCCATATTTAACATCGTAACATTATAATTTTCTTTCTTGTCCTCCTTTTCATATTTTCCACACAGAACACCATAACTCTCCTTTTACATACGAACATAAGAACATATGAAGAGCCATGCTGGATTAGGCCAAAGACCCATCTAGTTCAGCTTCCTGTATCTCACAGTGGCCCCGCCAAATGTGTCCAGGAGCACACGAGACTAGATATCTGTCTCCTGATACCACTCCCCTGCATCTGGTCCTTGAAGTACCCTGGTTTTAAGCCTGGAGATTACACATCTCCATCATGGCTTGTAACCTGTGATGGACTTTTCCTCCAGAAATCTGTCCAATCCCCTTTTGAAGGCATCCAGGCCAGATGCCATCACCACCTCCTGTGGCAGAGAATTCCACAGACTAAAAATACACTGGGTAAAAAAATATTTTCGTTTGTCTGTTCTTACTCTCCTAGCCCTCCGTTTGAATGTATGTCCCCTAGTTCTGGTATTTTGTGAGACGGATAAGAGTGTCCCTCTATCCACATTACTCATGCCCTGCATCTCAATCATATCCCCCCTCAGGTGCCTTTTTTCCAGACTAAAGAGCCCCAAATGTTTTAGCCTTTCCTCATAAGGGAGGTTCCCCAGCCCAGTAATCATTTTAGTTGCTTTCTTTTGCACCTTTCCAATTCCACTATGTCTTTTCTTCAGTTGTCTCACTCTCACACTTAGTTAGGTCAAGTTCAACAAAGTTTCCTGTTGTCCCCTAGTTTTCACTGAGAGGTTTCTTTCTTAGTACAATTGTTGAGGCAGTTGGACAGATCCATGCCAGCAAACGTATTCTGTCAAAATTCATTTCCACTAGGACTGGACTTGTAGAAAGTTACTGGGTTATATGTTGCTAATTAGAGATGGGCACGACCAGGAAAAATGACGTTTCGAGTTTTCAATTGTCGGGACGGGTCCGTTTCGGCTCGTTTCCGTTTGTCGTGGAAATTTTCAAAAATTTGTCGTTTCCGTTTGTCGTTTGTCGTTTGTGTTGGTGTTGGGGTTGGGGTAAGTGGGCTCTGGGAGGCACCTCTCTGGGTGCGTCTCTGACGTCTGACCCACTAAGAAGGGAAGCAAGGGAAGTGTTTCGCGGAGCCGCCGCGTACCATACATTTACATTACATTATGTTAGGGTGGGGTGGCAGAGGCACCTCTCTGGGTGCCTCTGACTCAGTAAGAAGGGAAGCATAGTAGTGTACTGCCATACAGGTTAGGGAATGGGATAGGGGATAGTGGGCTCTGCGAGGCACCTCTCTGGGGGCCTCACTTTGACTCACTAAGAAGGGGAGCGTACTAGCGTACTGACGTACAGGTTAGGGAATGCGTTAGGGGTAGGGGATAGTGGGCTGTGGGAGGCACTTCTCTGGGTGCCTGGGACCCACTAAGAAGGAAAGTGTACTTGCGTACGGATCTGGGTTAGGGTTGGGGTTAGAGTAAGGGCTAGGCTTAGGGTTACGGTTAAGGTTAGGGTGGGTTAGTGGGCTGCACCTCTGGGTGCCTCTGACCCACTAAGAAGGACAGCGTACTGGCATATGGGTTAGGGTTGGGTTAGGGTTAGGGTTAGGGTTTGTGGGCTTTTAATGCCCTCTCTGGCACACCCAGAAGTCTCAGTCAAAACCTGGCCATGCAATTGTTGGAATGGGTCCAAAAATTTGCATGGTCCCATCCCATGGCCAGCCCATCATTGCACATGCACAGGTGTAAAAAAATAAAAATAAAAATAAAATAAAATAAAATCAATGGAGACGTTTTATTGCAAGAAAAACCCACTGCTGCTACTATAAAAATTCCGGCAGTTAAAATACCTAATTTTCAAATGTTTCTGTGGTGCTTTGGTGGGTTTTTGGACCATGATTTAAAAAAATATATTGTGGTTGCCATTTTGGATTCCCCCCACCGCATGGCAAATGGAGACGACGAGGATGCCCCCCCCCAGCCTGGTACCAGTAGCCCAGGACAGGAGAGGGGGGGAAGGCCGGGGACCCCCCCCCCGAAACCACCCCTCTCTGGTAGGTGCCCTCACTGAGGCAGGCATATTTTCGCCTGCTTTTATGGCCGGGAATCAGGGTTTTTTATTTTTAATACATTTTTTCTGTGCTGCTTGCTTGGCATCGCGCGATCGCCGCGATGCCATGAACAACGACAAATCAGACCCAATTTATCTTTATCGGGTCGGGTTCGAGCTGGAGCGGAGTACTTGTCGTTACCGTTCCTCGTTAGGTAACGGAAACGACGAACGGAAACAGAAACGAGGATTACGCTGAGTTGTGCCCATGTCTATTGCTAATCATTGATGTTCATCCCTGTCCAAAATACACCTCACCACCAAGAAAGAACAGAAGTGGGAAACTACTTCTATTTCTAGTAGTGAGAGCAGATGATATTGTCATCCATTTTCAACATGGGAACAAGATAGATCAACCTAAGAATCAACTTGAAGTTCCAATTTCTAACCCTAACTGGAATAATTAGATTGAATTGACCTTTGAAAGGTAAGTCAAGCTGTTGACCTTGTGTAATCCTATTAATTTAGTAGGCCAGCATCTTGTTGCCAAAAGCAAAGTGAAAGTCCCTGCCATACTCCAGGGAATGAGCTCTTTGTCATTGCTCCATTCTCGTTCTGTTTGTGAAATCATTTGCACAACTTGGAACACAATAGCAAACCTGACAAAATCAGGGAAGGATGCTTACACCTCATTTTGTTCTGATACTATTTCCATGGGCTTGAGATCTTACTAGAGTTTGGAGTGAAGGAGCCTCAAAATGCAGGGGTTAAATTTCAGTGTGTGTGTGTTGTGTCGTTACAGTCATGACCGACCCTTCGTGATTCCATGTCCATGGAGTTTTCTTGGGAGGAATACTGGAGCGGTTTGCCAGTTCCTATTCCAGGCACCTACAGCACCTGGCATTCTCTGGTGGTCTCCCATCCAAGTACTATCCAGGGCCGACCCTGCTTAGCTTCTGAAATCAGGTGAGATTGGATGTGCTTAGGGCATCTTGTAGGGCACTGGATACCTTCCTCATGACCTGTATTCAATCCCCATGGGCTCTGTTAATTGGCTGAAGGTAGACTCAGCCTTCCATCCTTCTGAGACTGGCAAATTAACCACCCATCTCACTGGTGGGTTGAGGAGCAAGGCATAGCCTTCATTATTAAATTGTAAACCACCTAGAGAGAGCTATAGGTGTGGTGGGGCAAGATATAAAGCAGCCCATTTTAGAAAGTGAAAATGGAGAAAGGGCTTATCTAATTGCATAGAAAATTTTGGAGTGCTTTCATATCCTCACTGATTTGATAGACAGCCTGATAAAGTCAAGTTATAGCCTTTTTCTTAACAACTGCCTTTGACTTTTACCTTCATCTGTGCATGTTCTACAGCCTGTTTCACTAAGAGAACAAGATGTTGAAAATCTTTCTCCAGAACATTTATGTTGCAGAAGAAATACAGTTAATGTTAAACATTTGTAATGAATGCACACTCCAAGAAACATATTTACATCAAAATTTGTTTAGTAAACCAACTTAAGCTCCAGAAGTAGGACAAACAGTTGCTTTGATAATTTAATAATCTACAAAGACCTGATCTGTGCGGGAAAGACCAAGTGATATGCCCTTCACTTACGGATGCAAAGTCACGCTGCCTTAAATTGAATCAAATACGAATAATGAGGCGAGATCCACAGGTCAACAAGGAAGGTGCTTTTAGCTCTGAATGCAACCTAGAACTGAATGAGCAACAGCAGCCAGTCAGCCTGGGTTCCTAAACAAAGTGGTTTCACTCCATCAATTGTCTTTGTTCCAAGAGCTTGGGGGCAGGAAGGGCATTTCCACACACACACACCCTCTTAACCATGGTGCATTTGGCACTCTTGCTGAAGCCATCTATAACGTCAGATCAAGCATTCCTATTTTATAAATTGGCCAAACCACTTTATAGAAAGAAGTATTTCCTGTGGAGGGTTTGAGCTTCTAAGCATCTTCGTTAAGTCTGGAAGGGAGTTCTCTCCTTCCCAATTTCCTGGGATGAAATTTTGTGAACAGTCTACAAAGTGGACGTGAACTTTCCCTGTTCTGCTGGGCTCTGGTGTGTGATGAACTGTAGAAGTTTGCCAAGTTTCCTGGGCACTGACAAAGACGAGAATTGGGAACCATCAAGGTGGAATTAGGAACCTTTCAGCTTCCCCTCATTGGTGAGCTGTTCAGATCTATTCTACCAAAAGGTCCCCAGGGTGAGGGACAGATAAGAATTCCAGTCTTTATGTAATTTTATAAAAGATCAGAATGTTCTTCACATTTATATTGGAAAGAACTTCAGCATGAAAGGAGACTGATATGCGGGAGTGAGTGAGTGAGTGAGAGAGAGAGAGAGAGAGAGAGAGAGAGAGAGAGAGAGAAATCAGACAGGCTCATCCTTTCATCCTTGTAAGCCCGAGGGTATGAGTGCCTGGTCCTTAAATGGTGGGATCAATCTGGTCACATGGTTAAAATGACGGTCCAGGACTCTGGAGAGCAGGGTTCATATGCCTGTTCAGCCAAGGGATCAGATTGAGGGAGTGGAATTGGTGAAACCACTCCTTAAACATGCCCTGAAAACCCCATTAGGGTGGCTATAAGTCAGTTCTGACTGGATATTCCAAAAACACAAACATCTTCCACATAAATAAATATATTTGTTTGATTTCTTTTGATTTAGGCTGTCTCAGATCAATGGGACACCAGAATAAGCCCTGCAAGATTCCCCATTCCCATTATTTACTTTTCTGGACAAGGTCTACATATGAGCCCACCAGGGTGTTAAGATCTTCAGGGGAGGCCTTTCTTTCATTCCCACCAACTTCACAGGTGTGTTTGGTAGGGTCAAAGGACAGGGCCTTCTCTGTCACTGCTCTCAGACTCTGGACCTCTCTCCTTCCCACATCTTCAGATACACCCTCAGATCTGTCTTCTGGTTGTAGTTAGCTACTCTTTGCAGCCTCTCCTCTGTATTTCAATCCATTTTTAGGGAGCGCTGCCAAAGAATTATCTCACACTGCACATTGTGGTGTCATAGGCCGGCACTCTCTAAAGGAAATCACAGGCTTGAGTTTACAAGGGCACAATAGGGTCACTTGTGGACAGGACAATTTGACCATAGCTGACTCATAGTGTCACTATGAGTGGTATAGCTCAGTGGACTTGGTGGTACATAACAACTACAACAAGGCAGAAGAACCAATCAGGCATGGATATTTGCTAATGTCACTGAGCTCATTTGAAGTACTGATCAAACTTGCCATGTAAGTTGGACTGCCAGGCTTAGCTGGGCTGAGATTTGAAAACCAATTAAAATCAAACCAATCAGGAGATATAAAATAAATAGTAGAGAACCAGCAATTCAAGATGTGAATAAAAGGCTTCACATTTAGGAATGGGCTTTTCATTTCAGAATAGGCCTAGTTCTTAAACAAATCGCAGCAGCACAGCTGCCATTTGGAGCCAAGACCCACCCTCCGAAATGAAATCACCCCTAGACTTACCTTGGTTTACCTTGTGCAGGGCAATACTCCAACATGGAAGTAGCTTCCAATGCATCATTGTTCCTTCTCCCTGATGCTGGCCAATAGAGATGGGCACGACTTGAAAATTTTTTTTTCGAGTTGTCGTTAGTCGGGCCGGTCGCGTTTCGGCTCGTTTCCGGTTTTCGCGAAAATTCGCAAAAATTAGTTGGTTTGTTTTTTTCATTTTTTCGTTGTCGTTAGTACTGGTTTTGGGGGGGAGCGGGCTCCTGGAGGCACCTCTGTGGGGTGGGTGCCTCCTCTGGCCCGCTATAAAGGAAAAGTGGGCTCCTGGAGGCACCCGTGGGTGCCTCCTGCCACTAGGAAGGGGAAGCAGGCTCCAAGAGAGACCCCTCTACATGGGGGTCTCCCCTCCTCACCTGCTGCTGCTGCAAAATGCTATGCAATAGCCATATGGATATTGCATAACAGAATGTGCAGACAGTGAGACCAGTGAGAGTGATAGCGTCATGCCCGCCCTTCACAAGGCTCTCGCACCACCATGTCTCACACAGAAGGGAATTGTACTTGCTGCGTGTAGTGCAATGCAAGCAAGTAGATCTGGCTTTAAGGTGGCTTAGTGCAATGGCTAGGGTTAGGCTAGTGACGGGTAAGGTTACGGTGGGCTAGTGGGTTGCACCTCTGGGTGCCTCTCTGACCCACTAAGAAGACAGTCTGTGACGTATGGGTACGGAGTCAAGGGTTAGGGTTAGGGCTAGGGCAGGTTTTAGGGGGCTTTTTGGCACATCCCAGAAGTCTCCATGGCCAAGTGGCCATGCGACTGGTGGGATGGCTCCAAAAATTTGCATGGTTGTCCACTCCCACATGGCTGGCCACTCGGCCAGCCCATCATTGCGCACTGCGCAGGTGTAAAAAAAATAAATAAATAAAATCAATGGAGGACAGAGGAGGAGAGGAGAGAGATTTTGTTGCAAGAAAAAACCCACTGCTACTGTGAAAAATCTGGCAGTTTATAAATTTTTGCGTGTTTCTGTTGTGCTTGTGTGTTTGGACCACGGTTTTCAAAAACAATATTGCGTTTGCCGCCCCATTTTGGATCCCCCGCCCGCACCGCATGGCATGGCGAAATGGCAACTCGAGTCCGGCTGCCCAGGACGGGGGGAGGCGGGACCCCCCCTCCAGAAACCACCCCTCCGGTAGGTGCCCTGCGCCCTTAGTCAAGCAGGCATTTTTCCGCCTGCTTTTTTGGCCCGGGAATGGGTGGGGGGAGAGTTTAAAAGTTTTTTCCTGTGCCGTCCGTGCCGCTTGCTTGCGCTTTAATTGCGGGCGGACGGCGGCGAGACTGGGCTTTTTGCTGGCTGCAAGCCTGCGGCGAGTCCCACCAGAGCAGCCCAGGACGGGGGATGAGGGGGGAGGCCGGGGACCTCCAGAAACAACCCCTCTGGTAGGTGCCCTGAGGCACGGCAGGCATTTTTCCGCCTGCTTTTTGGCCGGGAACCGGGTTTTTTTTTACTTTTTAAAAACTTTTTTTCTGTGCCGCGTGGCATCGCGCAATCCCGCGATGCAAGTAACGAGCACGACAAATCAGACCAAAATTGTTCGTTCGTCGGTTCGAGCTCGAAGTCTGGCGGAGTAATTCCCGTTACCGTTTCCGTAGAGTAACGGAACCGAGTAACGGAAACGGAAACGGGAATACCGCTAAGTTGTGCCCATCTCTACTGGCCAATCAAACAGGGAGATGGGATGTTGCATGACTTTGCCAGCTCTTGATTGACCAGCACCAGTGAGAAGGAACAATGATGCATCGGAAGGTACTTCCTGATTGGAGTAACGCCCCGTGCAAGGTAAACCAAGATAAGTCTAGGGGTGATTTCATTTTGGAGGGTGGGTCCCAGTTCTGAGTGGTAGCTATGCTGCCATGATTCATTTTGGAACCGGACCCATTCCTAAATGAAAGGGCCATCTCTATTCACAATAGATAGTTTCATGTGATTGTCAAACTCACATGTTGTATTCCAGTGAACATATGTTAATATTAGACATATGCTTAGAAAAATGTATGGGTGATAGAGCTTAAACAGTTACTTGTAAAGCTGTTATTTACAGAATACTTGGGCAAGATCTAAGCTATTGTTCCCACTGGTGACTGGCTTTGTGTTTCTAATATGTCTTGTTCTTCCACTCTACACCTCTCCCTTACTCTGATTCCCTCTCCCCATATGTACCATGGGAAAATTCACTTTTAAAAGCACTTTTGAAGCAGCATCACAATTGGTATAGGGCATTACATGACTCTGTAACCTTTTTTCCCTTCCAGAAAACCACCCTTTATGAATAAAACATAGGTGACCTTTAAAAACTTAGCGGTTGTACTGGGGGATTGCATATTAACAAGCTTTTTGAAGAGCCAGGACAGCCATGGTACATTTCAGTTAAGGACAGATAATAGAACAATTGAAATAATTTAGTATTTTGCAGCACAATATGAGGAAAACGGGAGGAAACGGCCTCAATTGGAGACTTGCTTAGAATGTTGCTGCTATTAATGTCTGTCCTCTCCCTCATTTGCCTAAATCACATGGTTGCTTTCAACCAACAGTTCTCCCCTTTGAAACGCCAGCCCTGACACACCATGCTCAGAGATTTACTCTGTGGTCACCCAAACCACCACACAGAGGAGATCCATGTTGCTCTGATGGATGTGTTGGAAGATTACAGCTGAGCTGTGGGTAGACCACCTTATGCTAGTGAGCTCTGAAGGACTGGAATTAATATCCTAATGTGTGTATGTTTCTTATGTTGTAGAAGTGTGATTAAGGGTGCATTAAGAAGCATTAAGTAGCATCCTAAAGAGCAGAGACATCACTTTGCCAACTAAGGTCAGGATAGTCAAAGCTATGGTTTTTCCAGTGGTGATGTATGGAAGTGAGAGCTGGACTATAAAGAAGGCTGATCGCCGCAGAATTGATGATTTTGAGCTGTGGTGCTGGAGGAGAGTCTTGAGAGTCCCCTGGACTGCAAGGAGATCAAACCTATCCATCCTGAAAGAAATCAATCCCGAATGTTCACTGGAAGGACAGATTTTGAAGCTGAGGCTCCAGTATTTTGGCCACCTCATGAGAAGAGAGGAGTCCTTGGAAAAGTCCCTGATGTTGGGAAAGATTGAAAGGAAAAGGAAAAGAGGACGACAGAGAATGAGATGGTTGGACGGTGTCATCGATGCAACCAATATGGATTTGACAAAACCCCGGGAGGCAGTAGAACATAGGAAGGCCTGGCGAGCTCTGGTCCATGGGGTCACAAAGAGTCGGACACGACTGAACGACTGAACGACTGAACAACAACAACAACAACAACAACAACAACAACAACAACAACAACAACAACAACAACAACAACAACAACAACAACAACAACAACAACAACAAAAGAAGCAGTTGGGGCTGGGATGAGTTCAATGGGGAGAAAGGTACAAACAGGCACTACAATTTAAGGAAAGCCCAAACAGCAAAGCACCTGCAGAGGGAGAACGAGAAAGCAAGAGGTTAGGTTTAAAAAAGTATTGAGCAAACAGTCAGATATTGGGGAGGGGTCGATAATGATAATGATAATGGACGTGAGTCATTCAGAGAAGCAGGAGGTTCTGTTCTCAATCATCTCAGAGTGCAGAGCATATAATAATGGGCTCAAGACCCAGGAAGCCAGATTCAGCCGTAATGTCAAGAAAAAGGTCTTAACTGTTATTGCTGTATAACAACGGAACGAATGGGCTCAAGAAGTGAGGAGCATTCCAATCCTGGAAGCATTCTAGAAAAAAAAAAAACTGAACAGACCTCCATCAGATCAGCCTTGATTTTGATTCCTGCCTTAAGCAGGGAGTTAGTACAGATAGACTTATATGTTCCTTCCAACTCTATGATTCTATGATTTTATGATAAAAGAGAAATAGAGATTGGTTTGGGACAAAAATGAACAAAATGAAGCCAATTGAAGATGTGAATAGCTCTGCTTTGCCTCCCCAACAAAAAGTTTGAAGCTCCTAACACCCTGTACAAAACCATTCTATCTATCTATCTATCTATCTATCTATCTATCTATCTATCTATCTATCTATCTATCTATCTATCTATCTATCTATCTATCTATCTATCTATCTATCTCCATTCCTTTGTTTATCTTTGTTCTACTGCCACAGAAAATTATCAGTTTTTCCTTTTGTTTCTGTTTATCCAATTACTTTCTAACAACAACAAAGGTGGCAAAGATAAACAAAGGAATAGGGATAGTAATCGGTGGGAAAGTTCAATAAAAAAAGAAATTTAAACATTCAAATATAAGAGGAAGAACATCTGTGAGCTTGTTGCATCTGTAAAAATGAACAGCTTCAATGAAGCTTAGCAGTTGTCTATTTCCTTTGATATTTGACTAAACTCAAATTCCAACTAACCTCACTTTTGAAATATGAATTCTTGTCCACTGGGCAGTTACATCAGCTGCATTTTCTATCCCCATAACTTCCTCCACATAATTATGGCTAGGGATGGGCACAAAATGAAACACGAAATGCTGTTTCATCGTGTCATTAGGGAATGAAATTAAACAAAATGAAATGGCATGAGGAAGCAGCATTTTGTTACAGACGAAATGAAATTGTGGGGATTTTTTGTTGTTGAAATGAACCATTTTGTTCTGTCTGTAAGCTGCTTGGGGGAGGAAAAAGTTTTTTTAAAAAAAAGCTCTGGGGTTTAAAAAAAAAACTTTTTGTCCCTCCGCCACTTCCCAGCCCCACCACATGAACCACTTTGTTAGTGGTTCGTTTTGTACATACATTTTTTGAAACATTCGAATGAAACAAAATAAAAAAAATGTGGGGGGAAGGAAAGGAAACGAAATGAAATGTAATATTTTCGTTTGGGGTCCATCCCTAATTATAATCGTCTTACTGCCAGTTGTCAGCAAAACCATATGTGAAGCCACCTGTGGTGACAGTCTTCTCCATATTTAACTATATGTGGCTGCTGTATGGCCTGGTTGTAGAAGTCTTCATAACATCTTCCTGGTTTGGTAAGAAGTGGTACCAGTACTTGTGCTTCATCATCATAGCCGTTGGAAACCAAGTTCACCTTCACACCATAATGGAGAATTACGGTAGCATAAAACATTGCGGTGGAACACATCATACTGGGGCATGTAAACCACAATGTCAAGTTTCTTCCCTGAGTCTAAACCACACTTCCTTCTCATCCTTGTTTCACCTGCAGGCATGAAACACTGATTTTGTCTGCTGAGAAGGTAGCCATGTTAGTCTGTGAAAGAATTCCAGGCACAAGTCAAAGAAAAACAAAACAAAACAAAAGATAAAAGACATGTGGCACCATAAAGACTAACTTTCATATTTTAATGTAACGTAATGAGGTGTAACATGTCTTTTATCTTTTATTTATTTATTTATTTATTTATTTATTTATTTATTTATTTATTTATTTTAAGACTTGTATACTGTCCGTCTTCCCGAAGGAACTCCGGGCGGTTCACAGCAGACAAAAATATACCAAAAGTCAAAGAACAATTTAAATATATAACAATTTAAAACAATTGAACGAACAGTAAAACGCAGAAAACAAAAGCAGATGGCAGATGGCGGGCGGGGAAAAAAATTAGGTTAAGTCACCGAACGCCTCTTGGAAAAGCATGGTCTTCAATGCTTTCCTAAAGGCTGGCAGGGACTGTGCAAGGCGCACTTCACTAGGGAGATGGTTCCACAGGGTAGGGCCAGCCACAGAGAAGGCTCGAGTCTGGGTGGACGTTTTTCAAGCCTCCCTGGGTGTGGCCACCCACAGTGTGTGCACCCGCAACAACCTGGCCGGTCGGGCCAATGTTGACCGCTGGTCGATCCGCTCTGCCAGGTAGTCAGGTCCCAGGCCATGGAAGGTTTTATAAATTAAAACCAAGACCTTGAATCTGATTCAGGACGCACAGGCAACCAATGCAGACGAGCCAGAACTGGGGTAATGTGGTTGAACTGGTGCACACCCACCACCAGTCTGGCCGCCGCACTCTGTACTCACTGCAATCACCGAAGGAGAGTCAAGGGCAGCCCCATGTAGAGAGTGTTGCAATAGTCTAACCTTTGTTTGTTTTTCTTTGAATGTTGTCTTCCTGCATGAAAGGGTATGTGCATTTTGGCCCACAGGTTTCCTACTGAACATGCTTTGTACACATTGTCCAAACATACATCATTTAATGTACATTTTTATCATTGACTTAATTAAGCTTACCTACTTTTTTTAGAGGGACACAATTTTTCATAAACACATAATTCATAATTTCTGGCACATAATCCAGAACAGAGGTTGGGGGAGTCAAAGACTGACACAGCTTCCTCCGAATGAAAATAAGATATGTGTGCCATTTTATTAATATTCTCACATGGAGGTGAGAAATTCTCCCCTCCCTTTTTTAAAAAGACTATAGATCCCAGAATAACTTATTTCTGAGCAAAACCAGTTTCAATTAATCTTAAAAACCTTGGTTTGTGTGACCCCCCTCCATTCCAACCACATAATGTTGCTTGGCCCTTAATGTGGCTTGCAAACATTAGGCCCACAAAGGTCAGATTCTTAAAGGTCTCCTTTGGTGTTCTGAGTGAGAGTTCTCTTTTATTCATAATATTCTGTTTGGATCTCAGCAGGACATCTTTCTTCCAGCTTCAGAGGCCACATTTCAGTATAATTCCTACCTTTTATGTAAAGGAAACCATCATTAATTTCCGGTGTTTTGTCAGACGGTTCCACATGGAATTCAAGTTTGGGCAATCTGTGGTACTGCTTGAACTGTTCCTGGGGTGTTGACGCAAACGCAATGGGAATACCCACAAAGATGTCCAAATTATTTCAAGGCAAAAGTAAAAGAAAAAAAGGGGGGAGGGGCTATTGGTTTCTCTTTTGTGTGACAACAGAGAGAAGGAAGTAGGAAAGTGTTCCATAGGGCCAACCTGATGGGTTTTCTCCAATGTGTCATTAAGGTGCTTCAGAGCATCTGTGTTGCTGCCATATGAACTGAATGGGAACACGAGGTAATCAATTTCAGTTGAGAGCACTAATTTATCACCTTCCCATATTTTATTGCAGGCTAGAGCATCTCTCTCTCTTTTTCCCTTCCTTTCTTCTTCCCTCCCTCCTTCCTTCCATCTGTCTTTCTTTCTCTGTCCCTAAATTCAAAATAAGGGAAAAATAGATTTCCCTGCCTTTCCAATCACTTGAGAAGAACTCACACACCATCTACCTCCACACCCACACTCTCTTACTCAGATAATGTCATACAGTAAACAGGCACATATACATCATCCTAATGTATATGTGATTACTCATATCCCTCAGCAGATATAGATGTGCATAAATGCACATCTGTGTATTTAAAAGGAAGCAAAAAGAAGTAAATTTCATTAATAATTTGGTAGCTTGATCCCACCACCCCATATCAAAATCACTAAGGACTAGAGATGGGCATGAAATGCCAAAATGGTGTTTCGTGGTCGTTATTCGGGCCCTGGGGTCCGCTTCGTTCCATTTCTGTTTTTCAGGGCCCCGGGGCCCACTTCGTTTCCATTTCTTCGATTTTTCGGGTGCAGCAAGCTGCAGCCGCATGGAGGCCTCCCAGGGCGGGGTGCCACCAGAGCCGGCGGCATGCAGGCTGGGAGAGCGTTCCCGCGGCCGCAGGGAGCCCTCCCGGGGCCAGGCCAAGCCTCCTGGGAGACCCGTTCCTGCAACCATGGGGAGTCCTCCCGGGGCCGGGTGCCACTGGAGCCAGTGGCAAGCCTGCCAGGAGAGCGATCCCATGGCCACGGGGAGTCTACCGGAGCCGGGCGCTGCTCCGATCACCACCCCCAACAGGCTGCCACCCCCGGAGCACCGACGAGTGCCGCCCTCCCTTGGGCCCCCTCCCCAAGGACCAATCCGCCATGCCGTCCACCACCCCCATCGGGTCGCTACCCGTGGAGCTCCGCGCAGCTCCGCCCTAACTGGGGCCCTTCTCCCCGGGAACCACTCTGCCCCGGGAGCCACTGCCCCAGCAGACCGCCGCCCCGCACCCCCCCGGCCTAGACCCAGGAAACCTGTGGGGGTGCTGCTGCACTCCCCCCGTGCTCCAACGACGCCCTCCGCTCCAGCTTCCGAGCCAGCTGCACCATCGCCGCTTCACCATGTGGCCAAGATCCCAGAGCCCAGCCCATAAGGGCTCGGATCCCGCCTCTTCTCGCGAGACTGGCAAAGTCTCACGTCGGCTCTGGCGGGGAGTGGGCAAAGAGGCTCCACCAGGCCCAGCCTCCTCTCGCTGCCCTCTGCTGCTCCATTTTTCATCACGCAAGCAGCGCGATGCCAGTAACAAAAATGAACAGAACCGAAGAAAATTTTCTTGGTTATGTTCAGTTTGAGCCTGCCCCATCGCAACAGTCATTATTCATACCATTACGTAACGGAATGAATAACGGAGAATGGTAATGAAATAATGGTTGTTTCGTTCCCATCTCTACTAAGGACTACCTGTCAAGTTTAATGGCAACAAGCTTGAGTCTTCCAGTGGTACCTTCCCAGTTTATACAGTGACAAACCTGGTCTTGCTACCCAGAGTAGAGAAGGGTTTTTTTCAGGATCCCTGGAAGGAGGAAAGCAACAAGATGGTTCCGTCCAGTTATACAGGCTTTTTTCTCCTCTTTGCACCTCTGTGTTTATCCAGTGCAAATTCCATACACACACACACACACACACACACACACACACACACACACACACACACACACACACACACACTTTTAAAAACTGAAGTTGCAGGGGGATTGCTATCTTTATGTATTTTTGTGTCCATTTTTCAAATAGACACTTTAATGGATGCCTGTCCCATTCACTTCAGGAACCTTTGGCCCTCCAGATGTCTTGGCCTACATCTGCCACAATGTTCACCTTGATTGTGGGGAGGGAGGTGAGGAGAGAGAGAGAGAGAAACTGCAGCAGAGGGAACACAATTCATATCCATTCATTCTGAGGGAATCGGACAAAAACCACAACCTCTACAACTGTAGGTGCTTAGGAGGTTTTTAATGTTTGTTTTGGTGCTTTCTTGGGGGGTGTCTGTGTCTATGTGCCTATGAACTATGCTTTTTCAAGGCCCCTGATCCTACTGAAAGGGAATATTTCCCCTATACAATTTAATATAATAGTTAGCCATTCATAAAATTATAGAATCATAGAATAGTGAAGTTGGAAGTTCAGGCAAAAATCAAAGAAAAGCAAAATAAAACAAAAGACACAAACATGTGGCACCTTAAAGACTAACTTTCATATTTTAATGTAACATTTTGCAGACTACACATCCACTTCTTCAGACATATAGCAGTAGAATGAGGTGTGCAATATAATATTTCATATCAGATATTCATTGGCTGTAGTATATTGAGTGGGGTGGATAGGGGAGGGGGGAGAGGAGGAGGAGGAAGAAGAGGAGGGGGAGGAGTGGAAGATGAGGAGGAAGAGTTGATTAGTAGAAATGGTGAGAAGATTAAGGTCTATAGAGTTGTATAGCTTTATGGCTCTGAGGATAGGATCTGTTTATATGTTTAAGGATGGTATTATGGCCCACAGGTAAATTCCTCAAGAAACAGAAACCAGATCAGATCAGAGAGGGTGAGGATCTGTGTGGAAGGGCAGGGGGGATGTAAATTTTTACCTTAGAGTCCATGAAAAAATGGCAATGTAGAGTATTATCTTAGAGGTCATGAAAAAAGTGGCAATATGGTAATATTACATTTGATAATGACTCAAGAAACCCCAACTTATGTTTAATCCCTTCTTGTGTTTGTCCACCATGCATATGAATCTTATTTCAACTGTTTTCCTTTGTGTTCTTGATCTGTAATGATTCTGTTCCAAAACAGAGACCTTGAAGTCTGTCAAGGAGGGTCCAGGTAAACTGAAGTGATTTGAGATAGGTTTCTGTGTATCGTAGTTTCTTATGTCAAACTTGTGTCCATTGATGCGTTTTCTTAGAGATTGTCCTGTTTGTCCAATGGAGAGTGCAGATGGGCATTGTTGGCAAAAGAGGGCATAGATCAAATTGTTGAAAATTGTTGAAAGTTGGAAGGGGCCTGCAAGGTCATAAAATCTAACCCCTTTCTCCACGCAGGAGTACAAATCAAAGGATTATGTGTATCAAGTTGCTTCCATCTTAATAGCGACCCTTTCAAGGGTTTTCTAGGTAGAGCATACTAAGGAGAGGTTTAGTGTTTCATTACTTGAGTGATGGGGTGGCATGGGGGTTGCCCTGAGTTGGTGCAGGTTGCCCAAGGCCACAGAGGCTAGTTCTTGGGGCAAAAAATCCAAACTTCATCTATCAACTCATGGGCTCTGAGTTATCCGTGACGGATCAGGAAAGAGATCTTGGTGTGTTGGTGGACAGCTCCATGAAGGTGTCTCCCCAATGTGTAGCAGTGGTGAAGAAGGCCAATTCCATGCTAGGGATTATCAAAAAGGGGATTGAAAATAAAACAGCCAACATTATAATGCCATTATACAAAACAATAGTAAGGCCCCACCTGGAGTATTGTGTACAATTCTGGTCACCGCATCTCAAGAAAGACATAGTGGAACTGGAAAAGGTGCAGAAGAGAGCGACTAAAATGATTACTGGGCTGGGGCACCTCCCTTATGAAGAAAGGCTAAAACATTTGGGCCTCTTTAGTCTGGAAAAAAGGCGATTGAGGGGGAATATGATTGAGACATACAAAATAATGCAGGGTATGAGTAAAGTGGATAGAGGGAAGCTCTTCTCCCTCTCCCAAAATACTAGAACTAGGGGACATACACTCAAATTGAGGGCTGGGAGAGTAAGAACTGACAAAAGAAAGTATTTTTTCATCCAGCGTGTTGTAAGTCTATGGAACTCCCTGCCACACAATGTGGTGATGGCATCTGACCTGGATGCCTTCAAAAGGGGATTGGACAGATTCCTGGAGGAAAAGTCCATCACAGGTTACAAACCATGATGGAGATGTGTAACCTCCACTGTTTAAACCAGGGTACTTCAAGGGCCAGATGCAGGAGAGTGGTATCAGGAGACAGATATCTAGTCTCATGCTCTCCCAAACACATCTGGTGGGGCCGCTGTGAGATACAGGAAGCTGGACTAGATGGGCCTTTGGCCTGATCCAGCATGGCTCTTCTTATGTTCTTATGTTCTTATATTGGGGAATTGGACTCTCAGTCTCTGAGATACCTAAACTACTGAACGATCTAACCACCTAAAGTTCAAAGTACATGCATGGCCACTAATTGCATATTTACACTTCACCATGTGTACAGAGGGAGTTAACATCTTCAACTGGATGGGTGATAACAATCTCACTCAAAAAATACCTGCCATTCTCCTTCTTTCTACTGATACTTAGACTACTCCGAACATATGGCTAAACTGTCCTCTTCAACGCCCTCTGGGTTTTCTATTCAGTGTAGAAAACCCTCTTGAGACTGGATTTAGAAATACGTCAATGTTCCTTTCACCCTTGCTAAAGCAATCCAAACTGTTTCCCATTTTCAAACATCCTCCAGGACTCAACTGTTAGCTACTCAAGGCATGTCAATGTCTTCCCCTTTGAGCCTATTTTCTGTGCAATTGTTGAAAGTCAGGAGCTTGTCAAAAAGGGGAAATGGCCAAATGCACAAGGATTCTAATCCGGGGGGGACGGGGGGGGGACCAACAATTTTAATTTTCGTAAAAACCTCAAGTTCTGTCCTTCCATCTCGGGAAGACATGTGCAAATTTCTCTCTGATACAAAGTGCTTTTGGAGGGGAAAAGACAAGAGTGCTGATATAGTTTTAGAAGAGTTAACCCATGTGTTTCTCTTCTTGCATATCAGGTCAAAAGCAACATTTTGAAAAAGGCCAAAACATTGTGGCACTTTAAAGACTAGCACTGCCATTGCCCCGGTTTCATATTAAGAAAGCAGGTTGATCATTTCAACAATAGCATTGAAACTGGTAGCATCTCCATCGGAGAGGAGGCTATTTACTCTGACGAAAGCAGTTGCTGGATGGTGGTGAGTGACAGAGGTTAAACATTTGGGGGGATGATGTTCCTGCCCCCCTCCATCATGTGTTGCCTGATATCCCCATCTCACACAGAGGTTGACCATGTTAGTGGGACCATAACCTTCTCAGTAGTTTTAATTCTGGCCAGTACAATCCAGAATTAGCCCCTGTCAACCTTTGGTCTCACTGTACCATCCAGGGGGGCCTTGGAGATCCTTACAATAACAACAACAAAAGAGACCAAACTGAACCAATTTCACACCCATCTTTCTCTTCAAGTGTCTTCTTTTAAAGTAAAAATCTGTAATTTGTGTGTGTGTGTGTGTGTGTGTGTGTGTGTGTGTGTGTGTGTGTGTGTGTTTGTGTGTGTGTGCGTGCGCGCGCGCGCGAGACAAAGATGGCATGAATGAAGAGGGAAGGAAAAAGATGTGGAGGGAGGAGGAGGGGAAGAAGGAAGGGGAGGTAAAAATAATCCTCCACCATTTCCACTATCTCTCCCCAGACCCCAATTTCCTAACTAAACCACATTACAAATCTGATGCTTTTCCACAACCTGGTAACACATCAATAAACTAAAGATTATTGTGCTTTGTCAGGTTTTATTTTGTAACATTATGGGAAATTCTTGGCGGCTCTGGATGAGTGCGTAAACTCTTACTGCTTGACAATTAACAGAGCTAGTAGTAATAGAAAACGCAATGTAATTTACCTTCGTACAAGGGATTTTGTTTAGCAAAAATTAAACTATTGCTCTTCTCTTGCAGAGGAAGGACACTGCCTGATTATGTCTAGTGGCGGTTGTTGGGATTCGAGGTTGTCCTCCCTCCCTGTTGAATCAATCCGAAGGGAAGAAGACTGCCGACCTTGGATGAATTTATTGTGAAGACTTTTATTCTCACCAGTTCAGGATGGACTTGCTTTAGACTGGGATGCAATGCTCAGCTGCTCAATAGCCGTGCTTGATTCTCTGAAAGGCAGAAAGCTCATGTAGATAAATTTCCCCAAGAAAAGGGAACTTATTTATTTCATTTATTTATTTGAAATATTTTTATCCCACCTTTCTCCTTTAAAGAGACTCGAGGTGGCTTATATAATTAAAAATAGTTTTAAATCTAACAACAAATTTGAGTATACAAATACTCAAAAAGGGTCAAGTAAACACCACACTAAAAATGATAAAACCAAAGCAGTTTGGACACATTCAACTGTGTAAGTGTTTAAATGCCTATACTGCAGCTAAAACTGTGCTCATGTCCTGGGGTTCAATCCCAGGTAGCAGGCTCATGGTTGACTCAGCCTTCCATCCTTCCAATGTCAGTAAAATGAGTACCCAGCTTTCGGGGTGGGGGTGGGGGTGGAATGTGTAGTCTGCATACTATAATTAAAATGGAAACAGCCAGTTCTGCAACACCCAGTTCTAACTGGTGTAAATAACAAAGTGGATTTTACTGCCCATGTTTCAACAGTGGCTCTTGAGCTCTATCATAGTTTCCCCAGGAAAGAGAATGATGGACAGCGTGGATTGGTGAATTAGGATTTGAAAGTCCCTGGCTGCTTCCTGGCTCACACAAATAAAGGAACAAAGTGTTTAGCAGTGGAATGTTAGACCAGGGTGGTGAAAAAGCTCCCCAACCTCTTCCTAGAGAGAGTCGGTGTAGCCTGCATCAAGAGCGCGGAAATCTCCTACTTGACCCTTACCTAACCTTCAGTCTAGATGATACCAAATAGGACATCACTAATCCTTACAAGTAGGTTTTAAGCAAACAGGCTGAGAATCACATGCTCCTGCCCTATCCAGCCTTCTTTGGGGGAACACGCACACATGTATGCAGACTGACATACACAGACATACTTCCACCAAGAAGGAAGTCTGCTTAAAAAGGAGATAATGCTCGACCAAAATAAATGGCAAAGAAGAAAGGAGTTTTTAGAAGACAATTTTCATTTCTCCCTCTCAGACCTTTTTTCCCTTGTTGGCATGTTTACGGAGCTAATAACCCCACTGACCTTGGGTTAAATGTTTGTAATGCCCTACAGGAATCTTTGGCGGTTGTGATTTCTTTCTGGATGCTTCCAAGCTATAGCCCCTAAAACATTATTTTTTCAAGGCTGTTCATTTAAGCACTAAGGACCACAAGTTACATCCTTCTAGAATATGTCTCAAGAGGAGGAGATTCGTCATCAAACACAATAATTAGCAAAAGCCTTGTGGAGAAAAGGGGAGGAGGTGGAAATCTGGTTTCTTCCCCTTTAGTTTTGCATAAGGAATTATTTATGGAAGCCAAACGGGCTCATGTGTTGTGCTTTATGCATAGATTTCTTTATCTGTTAATCTCCCATCTAGACCTGGATTCATTATTAAGCAAAGTAAGCACATGCTTAGGACACCAAGCGAAGGGGGTATACAAGTGATTTTTTTTTTTTTTTAGTGCTGGATTTACCACAGGCCATGATGCAAATGGTGTGCCATCGTGAATAAACTACATAATATATTCCTGCAATCTCCAGGCTTGCCTTTCTCCCTCAAGAGTCCTCCCCCCCACACACACAAAACCACCTCCCTACCTAAAGCAATTGAGTATGAACCAGTAAAAACCGAGAAGGCTTGCCTAGTGAGGAAACCCATGTTTTAAATCCTCACTGCTCTTCTCATGTTTGAGGACAAGAAACCACAATGTTTTTCTACTTGCCTGTGAGATCCTCCTGATGCATTTTCTGCTGATAACAATGAGATTTAAAAGACAAGTATTGGTTCCAATGTTAGAAGCACTGGATGGTTTGTTTGCATCTTTTTTATCCATCACTCAATCCATGTGTTTGCACTGTTTGTGTGTGTGCTTTACTCCTCATCTCTAGTCCTGACATCAGTACAAATAGCCAAGTGGGACTGGCATAACCACAAACACCTCTCAATGCATTAATTCAAATCCAGTTACTGTATATTCAAAGCTGAGTTGTTTTGGTACAGGTAAATCACAAAACACCACTCCCCATATAAACCTACAACAATAATGAACTGAACACCCAAGATTTTGCTGCCCTTTCATTTATTTATTTATTTATTTATTTATTTATTATTTACGCTTGTATACCGCCCCATTCCCACAATGGGGACTCTGGGCGGTTTATAGTATCAGAGTTAAAACAACAAAATAATTTACAAACAACAGTAGCAAAACTGCAATGACCGAAAGTAATTTGGCGGGATGATAGTATTCGATACTATTTAAGTGAAAAAAAAAAACCAGAGGTGGGACCTTAGACATCGCCATAAGCTTCTCTGAAGAGGATGGTTTTAAGATTCCTCTTAAATGCTTCCAGCGATGGAGCCAGCCGTAAATCACTAGGAAGTTTATTCCAGATGGACGGGGCCACAACCGAGAAAGCCCGTCCCCGAGTACCCGCCTTACGGGCATCCCTCGGTGTGACCGTCCGCAGTGATAAGGCCAGCGAGGCTCGGGTGGGTCGGGTGGCATCTTAAGCTACCTTGCTTAAGAATTTCTTCACTGAGTTGAATAGTAGCATGCTACAGAAGAATGGCCCAACATAGGAGAGGTAACAGCTCAGGACCAGAATCAGCAGTACACCTCCATTTGAAGGAAAAAGGCCACTCTTTCAAAGATGAGGATGTACACATATTAGACAAAGAAGAGAGGTGGTTTGAGAGAGGAGTAAGGGAAGCCATTCATGTTAGCATTGAAAATCCCTCCCTCAACAGAGGTGGGGGGCTCCGGCATAGTCTAGCTGCTACTTACCAGGCTGTACTTTCCACAGTACCCAGGCAAATCAAGGAGCCTTCACCACCAGGTCACAGCTAACGACCCATTCTTGATGGGTTTCAGCACCTTAGGCCATTGTTTACCTTAAGGCCATGGACACTAATGTCTCCCTAACGAGCCTATTCAGGCTTTGTTCATCTTATGAGCCAATCAGACCAGGGGACAAGAGGTCAAGCTGACTATAAGAAGGTCTCTTGCACTAGCTGTATTCAGACCGATGAAGCTGTTTGGATGAACAGCGAAACGTTTCTATCTCTCAAAAAAGAAGTCCAGTAGCCATGACTCAACTCCCAGTTAAACGAACCTGGATGACGGAGAATCTTCACAGACGTTTTTCCAAGGAGAAAGGTGGGGTAAAAAATACTATATAAATAATAATCTAAAATAAATAACTAAATAAAATAAATTCCTTTATACTACAAGATTTTCACCTAAGTGTGATGGCTTCTCTATGTCTTGTATCTTTCTATGATCCTAGTTGCAGAATTCAAAATTGTATTTCTTTGGAGAGATAAATGCTCAGAGTACTACCATTCCTTCAGATAGCCTTACAGACACATGGACGTCAGGAGGCTCATGTTTTGCAATGTCCTACTGTTATATTTTACCACTATCCCTCTTTTCATAGAATCATAGAATCATAGAGTTGGAAGAGACCTCAAGGGCCATCTAGTCCAACCCCCTGCCATGCAGGAATCCCCATCACAATATTTCCAACAGATGCCCATCCAGCCTCTGCTTAAAAACCTCCAAAGAAGGAGACTCCACCACCCTTTGTGGCAGCATATTCCACTGCCGAACAGCTCTAACTGTCATGAAGTTCTTCCTAATGTTCAAATGCAATCTCTTTTTCCTGTAGTTTGAAACCATTGCCCCAAGTCCTAGTCTCTGAAGCCATGGAAAACAACCCTGTTCCCTCTTCAATATGACATCCTTTTAAGTATTTAAACATAGCTATCATATCCCCTCTCAGCCTTCTTTTTGAAAGGCTCAACATTCCCAGTTCCCTAAGCCGTTCCTCATAAGACATTTCCTCCAGACCCTCAACCATCCTGGTAGCCCTCCTCTGCACCCGCTCGAGGTTGTCAACATCCTTTTTAAATTGAGGCACACAGAACTGGACACAGTCCTCCAGGTGGGATCTGGCCAGAGCAGAATAGAGTGTTACTATCACTTCCCTTGATCTAGACACTATGGTTCTGTTGATGCACCCCTCCATGAAATTACTCCCATTTCAGAACTGTTGGCTAAAAATTGAGAGCTGGACTGTGTGAAGTACCCTCTATTCAATCTGGGGGTCTGTCCAGGTTTTCTGGACCATACACAATTAAGCTTGGGGACATTTTTGCTTCATTTGATGTAATTTTTGCTCCGAACACAGCTTAAGTTCGCTTCCCTTTGCCCTGCAGCAAATGGTGGCTACATACATTCCGCCAGACCTTGTACAAATGATTCTGAATCAGACCAATCACGTTAGTAATTTTAGACTTCTCCAAATCTGGTGCACAGCCCAAATCAAGAGTGTTAAGGCTGACGGTCTGAGGTTGGAAAGACTCGCTTGAAAAGATGGACATTAACATGGGCTAACATTGATTTTGGCTTGGTGTCCATTCACACAGCAAATGACTCTGATCAAAGGTATAATCCAGGGTGTCTTGAGATCAGATGTCACCTTATTGGCTCTGTGACATCACATGGTAACAGATGAAACTGCAGTACCACACCCTGGCCAGCTGCAGCAGTGGTGCCCAAATTCATCCATGAATACAATAACTCCCTCTTCTGCGCATCCTATTATAGTGGCACAAAGTGGGAACCTGCTTGAGTCTGGTTGTCATAAGGAACTGAATTCCACCCAGAAGTTCATGCCACCATTTTAAAAAAAAAATATTTACTTGCATCCCTTATGATAAGACTTGGCAATAGGAATGGTATAAATTCAGCCTACATACAGCAATACAGCCAACATTGTTCCAAAAACACCAGGAAAATGAGCCTCAGTAGAATAAGAAGATGAGGAGAGAAAGGAATTCAGAACAGAAACTTATGCCTTATCCATTTATGCCATTATATAAATGTCATTTTTTGTCAAATGTCAGCATACACACAAACTTAGATACACTTGCCTAGATTCCCCCTCCCACATTCTCCAACCGACTCACTTGCAATAAAACACCAGGAATCCCTAAAGAGTGGTAAAATTCTGACATGATTTAAGGAGGAAGACTCTGATAAGGAGATAAAAATCTAATAAACAGAGTCTAGAGAGCCTTGGTGAGTCTCAGGGACCCGCCAGAGTAAGCAAGGCCCCTCCCAATGAAAACAAAAGGAGCTCTAATCTCAGGGACATTCCACTCTCCAAACATCTGAAGAAGAAAGTGAAGGCCATGACCTCGGCAGACTGAAGTTATGAGCATAGTGACAAGAAAATATTTGGCTTGGTTCAAGACACAAACATCTTTCTTTAATATCCCCCCTCTCTCCCTCCCTCTCTCTCTCTCTCTCTCTCTCACTCACTCTCTCTCTCTCTCTCTCACACACACACACACACACACAAATAAAATAAAATAAAATAGGACTCCTAGTTCTCTGACACAGCCAGGGGTTGACTCTTGTATTTCACTAAGTTCCTGTTTCAGTCTCAAGGTTAGGCCGCTGAATTTACAAACAATCCCTTCAGCCAAGCACAGGGTGTGTTTCAGTCACCACACTGCAGTGAATTTCATATAATTTCATAAAGTCATGGAACAATTGAATTGGAAGAGACCTTGAAGGCTGTGGAGTCCAACCTCTGGCTCAATATAGGAATCCAAACCAAAGTAGATCTGATGAAGGGTTGGCTAGATTTTTTCCCCTTGAATGCTGCCAGCCTCATTACTTCCTGAATTAATTGGTCCCATTGTCAAACTGTTCTAACAGTTCAGATTTTTTGTGATATTTATTTATTTATTTATTTATTTATTTATTTATTTATTTATTTATTTATTGCCTGAATTTCCCATGGGAATGCAACAGGAATGTTACAACAAATTGCTCAAATAAACAACTTATCCAAAAGAACAACCCTAATAATAAATCAAATAAAAAGGGATAAAACAGAGCAACAAACAGCATACAACAAGGAGATCCATCAAGAAGGGCTGGGACACACAAAACAAACCAACTGAGGAACAAACATACCATCGTGCACTCAGTGATCACATTATGCGTTCCATATTTGATGTGCTTCTTTTGCATAAAGTCATCCTAGAACATTGAAGGTCATGTAATGAAAGCATTGAGACCTTTCTTCACATCAAGCTGAAGAACATAGCATATTCCCTAATAGGCTACCCAAATACTTTCAAAAGTATGTCAAGACAATTACGATTGGATGCCTTACACACCCTGTTTCACTAACTAGCTGAAATAAATAAATTTAAGATCTGCCAGGTCATGGGAGAAAGATATCTAAAAGGTGATTTAACACATATTTCTCCTGATATGGTAGATGTGACCGAGAGACTGAGTGATGGAGAGAATGCCACCAAGCAATCTCAGAAAGGCTGTTGTCTTACAGTCATAGAATCATTGAGTTGGAAAGGGGCCTACAAGGCCATCAAGTCCAACCTTCCTCTCAATGCAGGAATACAAATCAAAGCAGATCTTACAGATGGTTGTCCATTTTCCTCTGGAATGTCTCCAGCATCTTCATTACATGTTTGTGAACTTTCTGAAAGCATTTAGCAGGTCAGCGGTGGAGAGAGAATGGTAAGCAGACCTGCTGTATAATCAAATTTAAACTATGAACTGGTATGTAAGTTCTAATTAGAATTCAGTGTATATCCTCTGTTCTGGGACATTATCTTTCCACAATTTTCACTGAGCTTTGTAGTAGTAGTAGTAGTAGTAGTAGTAGTAGTAGTAGTAGTAGTAGTAGTAGTAGTAGTAGTAGTAGTAGTAGTAACTGTTGTTGTTGTTGTTTAATAAGCAAACATATGCACTGAAATAGACTGGTGCAGGAAAGAAAGAAAGAAAGAAAGAAAGAAAGAAAGAAAGAAAGAAAGAAAGAAAGAAAGAAAGAAAGAGGGAGGGAGGGAGGGAGGGAAAGAAGGAGAGAAAGAAAAGAAAGAAAGAAAGAAAGAAAGAAAGAAAGAAAGAAAGAAAGAAAGAAAGAAAGAAAGAAAGAAAGAAAGAGCATCCCCCAAAGTTTGCCCAAAGTCCAGGCATTTAAAAAAGAAAGGAAGTACTACATTAGGTAGTACGTTAAAATTCCGAAATCCATGGAGGAATTTGGATAAGATAAATAATGTCTAGCTAATTGCTGTTTTAGCAAGTTTAAGTTTAACATAGATGTGATATTTTCACAGTATCTGCATGAACTTGGAACTGCAACCCCTTTCCTGCCAAGACAAACAAACTAATTATCAAAGAATGTCTCTTTTTTCTTGAATGGGCAAGAGTTAATGTCAGGAAGATTAAATGCTATATTGTGTTTTAGTCTTTGCCTCTCTCTGTTCACATCCTTCTAAAGCAACATTTTCCATCTGGTATTTCAAGGGCAGGCTCTCTGAAAAGGCCTAACTGGGTCAGACCTTCATAAGACTGGTTGAAGATGTGCCAACATCACTAAGAAGGTCAGCTTGTGTTGACTTCTGTGAGGGGAGAAAAATGAAAAGAAAAATGGTGTGAATTGTCTATAAATTCTTCTCACAGCTTACCATTTATGATCACTGATAAATGGGAAAAGTTTTGACGGGAAGCAAATGGATTACGGACGGTACAAGAGTCATCCACCAAGCCAAACAAAGGCCACCAGAAGCCCAGTAAAACTAATTTTTTTTCTCCCTTGTCAAGGGAGATTGTGAGCTAACCAAACAACCAGTGAGCAAGGATGTTCACCAGATTCTTTTCTATCAGAAAGAAAGCTGCATAGTGGATTTCTAGCATGATTTGTGTGCATTGAGTGTGCCAGTACAATGCATTACATTGGTCTGTATATAAAATAATACAGGCAATTTCAATATGGGGGAAGGTCACTATTGTCCCCAATGGCCCATCCTTCTAAAAGGGAATGGTACAATATGGTGGGTAGCTTAAATTTAAGTCTGTAGAGTTACTGTCTTTGCAACAGTTGCAAAGTCTGGTTCAGGCTAAGGTGGGTAGAAACTGGGTCCTAGCTACCTCAAGATCGGATCTCACAGTACCAACCGGCTTGGGTGTTCAGGTCATCAGGAGAGGCCCTTCTCTCCATCCTGCAGCCCTCACAGGCATGTCTTGCGGGAACACATGAAAGGTCCTTAATGGCGCTGTGCCCAGACTGGAATCTCCCTCCCACTAGAGGCCAGGACTGCCCCAGCTCTGATGTATTTATGGAAACAGGCAAAGACTGTTTCTGGAAATTTGCCTGTAAAACTCTTCAGGCAAGATTTCCCTGAATGACGGACTACCTATTATGTGACTTTTATATGAATCTATCATACATGAACACATTGACTTTGTGTTTATAGACTTTGTGATTGCATTCACACTATGTTCTCAATGTTAGTTTCCCCCATAACTTTACATGGAATTTTACTCTCTTTTTAACTGCTCACATTCTCTGCTAGCTTTAATGTAATGTTGTCTTTTGATGCTGTAGGACCCTGTAGTAGTCAATACTTGAATATGTCTTAATTGTACTGGACTGTATATTATCCCTCAATACTGTAAGCTCCCTTGGGTCCATTTCAAGGAGAAAGGTGGGGTAAAATGCCCTAAAATAAATAAATAAAATAAATAAATAAATAAATAAATAAATAAATAAATAAATAAATAAAAAGACTTTTGGATTTCACCCAGGACTTTATCCAGTAGAAGACAAACTATCCCAAATTTAATATAATTTAAAGTGAAATAGAAGAAAAACAAAAGTGATTTAGGCATCTTTCTGCATCTTGGGAGGAAGGTGAGCCTGTTTGCTCTTGGGTAAAACCATACAGTCACATGTTACCCCTGGAAGAAAGGAATGGTCAATGACTTCTGAGTATTCACTACCTAGAAAAGACTGGAAACAGTCATCATAAGTCAAAATGGACTTGATGGCTAGTGATTATTATTAGTCTGTCTAGAAAGCAAGTCCCTACAATATTAGTTGGGCTTTAATGTGAGTTGAATGAGAAAGGATTAAAGCCATCATCCTCAGAGAAGATGTGATGCGGACACTGAAACTTCAAGGGAGGGAGGGGGGGGGGGGGGAGAGAGAGAGAGAGAGAGGGAGGGGAACGGGGATGAAGCAGGTTGATTTTGTTGGAGAGGTAAGCCAAAGAGACAGAATTTGGGTTCCATTTGCCATGAAACCCTACATCTGTCAAAAGCTGGCATTAATCCAAACTGAACCCTGGCCCACCAATAACCTGGCTTGTTGTCTTGTCACCCGGTGACATTTGCGGCCCTGTCGTGTAATGACTTAAGGCGCTGTAATGGCTTGCATGCTGTTAAATGTCATCAAATGTCATGAATCATAAACAATTCTGGCTTTTAAAACCAGAGATTAGGGATATTTATGAAGCTGAGCCTCCAGTTTGGGCTTTCCCAGGTCCTTGAAGTTCAGAAATGGAGTGGTGTTATTTTCCTTTCCGGTGGCTCCTCTTCCTTTTATTGCTGAGGCCATTTCCTGCTCCCAGGATTGACCCAGTTGCTTAGATAGGCAAATAACAGAGTGGGGATGCTAATCTATCAGGGCTTCAGCATCTCACCTGATTGTTTGTTGACAGCCACTGTAAAACTCCAAAGCCCCATCGACAGAGAGATGGGGAGATTAGATAGTAGAAAGATCTGCAGCTTTCCACTCTGCCTGAGCTGGGAGGCAGACAAATCTCTTTTGCAGGTCCCAGTCTGAGTGCCACTTTTCAAATCCCCAAATTACCCCATGCTTTCATCACCCCATGCCCAAAATGATCTTGTCCAGATGAAGACAAGGGGCACCATGTTGTATTTATCAGCATGGACAGCATTCTGACATTGATTGGTTCCAAGAACATAGTGAATCTGCTTTCAATCCAACCTCTAGGAGGATAGGGAGGATTGGCCATTTGGGGAGAACAGCTTCCCCCAAATGGTTCTAAAGGAGTCCCTTTTGTTTAAAATCTGGAGTGGCTGTACCCTGCAAGCAGCCATTCTCAAAAGGGGCCACATGGCCCCTTGGGAGCCCTGGAACACTTGAAGGGAGCCAGAGACTCGAAACAACTCTCTCCACAACACCTTATAGGAATCATTATGCAACTGAGACAGTCCTGATTCTGCCTATATTCCTTTCACATCATGTTTATGGCCATGGCCAAAAGAAAAGAAAAGAAAAGAAAAGAAAAGAAAAGAAAAGAAAAGAAAAGAAAAGAAAAGAAAAGAAAAGAAAAGGTTTGGTATACCTGCCTTAGAGGGTTGGGTTGGGGGAAGGTCGCTACAGCTATTTGTAGATTACCTGATCAAAATTATCCATGCTCTAGTAACCTTTATATTGTATCACTAAAATAAGTATTGTGTGAAAGACCAATTCAGCATTCCGTAAGCCGTGTCTCAAACAAAAAGCGATGCTTTTGAAACTGGACCATAGATCAGCACTAGAGATGGGCACAAAACAAAAAAATGGCATTTCGGTTTTTCGTTTGTCGTTGAGAGGTCTGTTTCGGTTCGTTTCTGTTTGTCATGAATTTTTGGAAAAATTTCGTTACTGTTTTTCATTTTTTCGTTTGTCGTTTCTACCCGCTTTTTGCGCGATTTTTAAAGCATTTCCATGCGCATCCCCCAACGCCCCAGACCAGAGGGAAAACACTAAAAAAATGGATGCTGGCAGAAACACAGTATAGACTAGGTATGCAGGGAGGCTGCAAAGGCAGCGGCAGGCGTTTCCCAGGGTGCAAGGCAGCCGCAGAGTGACTGCACTGTGGGGCAAGGGAGGGTACTCACCGAAAGGTACGCAGCACGCATGCACACAGGGAGGCTTCAGGACTGAAGCTAGAGTCGCAGAGACAGCAATCCCACCCTAACTCCCACCAGAGACTGCAAGGAGGACGGGGGCTGCCAGACCTTTTTATGCCCTCTGTGGCTGCCAGACCTGCCCGCCCAGTCTGCAACCTGGGCATGCTATTGGTTGAACATGATCCCACATCACATGGCTTGCATCCATTTTGTGGCTGGTGCGACATCCATTTTAAAGGGAAAAGAAAAATACATCGCGATGGGAGAAGACAAAAACAAACGTTTTAAGGACCCCCAACCCCCTGGTAGCTATTATCAGACAATATAAATAATTATTGCTGCTTTTTTACGGATGTCCAGGGCATTATTTAACATTTAAAACAGCTCATTTCATTGCACGTCGCCATTAACGGAAACGAAACGTAACGGCCACAATTTTCGTGGTTCTGTTCATTTTGTTGCATTTTCATCACAATTTTCATTTGTCGTTTCATTACGTAACAGAAACGACAAACGGTAACGGAAAGGAAAAAATGTTCATTCCGTGCCCATCTCTAATCAGCACCATCTGCACACAGATGTCACATATAGCAGAAGATGGCATCATGTAGACAATCTTGACTGCTTCCATGGGCACACTTTTTTCCGACAGATGGCCATCCAGCCTCTGCTTAAAAACCTCCAAAGAAGGAGATTCCACCACGCTTCATGGCAGCATATTCCACTGTCAAACAGCTCTAACCATCATGAAGTTCTTCCTAATGTTCAAATGGAATCTCTTTTCCTGTAGTTTGAAACCATTGCCCTGAGTCCTAGTCTCTGAAGCCACGGAAAACAAACCTGTTCCCTCTTCAACATGACATCCTTTCAAATATTTAAACATAGCTATCATGTCCTCTCTCAGTCTTCTTTTTGAAAGGCTAAACATTCCCAGTTCCCTAAGCCGTTCCTCATAAGACATTTCTTCCAGACCTTCAACCATCCTGATGGCACTCCTCTGTACCCACTCAAAGTTGTCAATATCCTTTTTAAATTGAGGCACACGGAACTGAACTGTGAGTATAAAACAAAAAAAGTTAAAAGAAAATATCTATGATGTTGTTCTAAGCTGGTATAAAGAATGTGTTCTCAATGTATATTCATCTTCCTGTGTGAAATCAATAAACAAATCTACTTGTTTGAACTTTAAGCACTTTGTGTCAGATCCCATTCTTAATGCATGAATATTTAAGGTAATTTTATTGGTGACAGTATTTAAAACCCAGGTCCATGACAGTTACTCTTTCCCGCCTTCTCCTAAAGACAACTCCATGGCTGTGCAGGGAGGAATCCCCATCCTGCCACCTCATCTGAGTGGTTAGCTGAAGGGGGATTCAGGAAAGTTGTGCATTTACACACAGTGGGGCAAATTAACTTGTGTCCATCTCCACTGGGGACTGAATTTGTCCATTGAATCCAATGTTCAGTCTGACGCATTGCAGGAGCTCTCCAAGGTCCTGAACTCTATTCCCCCACAGATACACATCAAATAGTTTCTGGACCTGGGAAGATACAGGTGCTGTAAAGTTCTGACTAAATCCTGGAGTGCATTCAGCACCCACTCCATGAAACTAGCCACAGAGGCTGTTTCCTTCTCTGTGTCTCACTGGTACATTATGGTAGGACCAGTCCTCTTTCCTCTGAAATGTTACTTATACAACCATGATCTCAGAGACCACCACCATGTGTTTCAATGAGCACTGATTGGCACTCAGTTGGTAGTGGTTAACAGCAGCAGAAGAATAAATGGCCCGCCTCCACATCTCTCCATAGCATATGTAAGGTGTTTGAATGCTACTGAAAATGATGCCTGCCTCAAATGAGGAGCGGCTCACCCCTGTTCAGTGCAGTATTATATACCTCAAGGTCTTTAAAGAAACTTGACTGCATCTGTACCTTTCCTGAGGCTGATTTCAGCACTCAGAAATCCATATACTTCCCCTCCCCCTTTTCACCCTGCAAACACTTCCTAAACTCATATTAGAAAGCCGCTGAGAGCGTCAGAGGTGGTCGCAGTCAACAAATCATCTACTGACTGAAATTTTTGGCAGCAGCCAAGAGAGCAAGGGGGAGGGAGGAAAAATTAGAAAAATTTCAATTTCAGGACCATTATTATTTTCATTAATCATAGGAGACGCTGTCACCCCTGTCCTTTTTCTTTAGAGAGAGATCTATTATACGGTCCATTTAGCCCAAGCCATATTACCTCATATGTTTTCTTGGCTGACCAAATAAGACTTAAGAGATAAAACAATTTACTGTTCATTATGATCCATGTCAGTGGAACCAATCTATTAACCTACATTAACTGCATATGTGACAATAGCTCACATGCATGCTTCTCCCATATATTTATTTATTTATTTATTTATTTATTTATTTATTTATTTATTTATTTATCATTCCCTTCCCTCTCCCTTTCTCTCTCTTTTAAGGAGAAGGGAGAGAAAGAAAAAGAGAATAAAGGAGGGGAAGGCAAATGCTGTGGGAGGCATCTGAAGTCCATAAAGTGTGGCTGACGTAGAATCTGCCAACGGAATACAGCTTCATTTTCCAGTGCCCAATGCCGAGGCCTGAGAAGCCGCATGAAGTCCCTGACCTGTGGAGAATTCTAACAAATTGGCTGTATTGTGGAGCCAAAAGGTGCCATCAATGAAGGGATGGTTGGCTGGCCCTAAAGTATGATGGGAAATCACTGGCTGGAATAAAGAGCCCTGGGTTTTTTTTGGGGGGGGGGGTTGGTGTGTGTTTTTAATGATGTTAACCCCTTGGAGGTTAAATCTAAGCAGGGAGCTTGGGAGCAGAGGAGCACACTTCCAATGGCTTAATCGGCAGAGGATAATTTATTCAGATGCCTCGCCTGAACCCGGGAGTAGCATCCCTTAGCAAGGTGGAGGGGGAAGCAGGGAAGGGGGGGGGAGAGACATTATCTGGTTTCTGCCTGCAGTGAAGTTTCTCCCTGCTGGGCCAAAGGGCAGGCTATTACTCTCATGTGATTTTCCTTCCCATGCTTGATGGATCATAAGCATCTTGAGGCAGGGAAGGCAATCCATAGGTGGTCTTCTTGATGGTCTCTTATGTCGCCAAAGTAACTTTTGAGTAAACAGTTGATAACTGGAGAGAGAGAGAGAGAGAGAGAGAGAGAGAGAGAGAGAGAGAGAGAGAGATGCCTCTGTGCAGTTCAAACCTTTTGCTAGTGAGTACTAAGAATTTGCATAGAGAATTCCATGCTGAATGTATGTGCAGTGTGCCTGTGTGTGTGTGTGTGTGTGAGAGAGAGAGAGAGAGAGAGAGAGAGAGAGAGAGAGAGAGAGAGAGAGAGAGAGAGAGAGAGTTTAAAATGGGGAGGAGGATTTGAAGAAAATGAGGCTTTATTCCATATATGTGTGTAGGAATAAATAGAATGTTTAGGATGTTTTTCTTTCTGACATTTCACCAGACTCTATGGCTGGCATCTTCAGAGGGCAAGGAGCTTAGGGAACTAGGAGTTCTCTCTGTGCTCTGGGGTATAGAGTGAGTGAGACTGTGTGGTTTTTAAAGTTGTGGCAAAGAAGAAACTTGTCCTATGCAGGAGAATAGGTGCTAGCCATTGTGTTATGATAAAGGGATTAAGAAGTTTCACTGTAACCAGGGGTAGCAGCGATCCTTCTCTGCAGTTGATGGGTGTTGTTAGCTGTTCTATTGTATGAACTGATCATTGGTGCTTGTGGCTGGATGGGAATAATTGAACTTTGATCTCTTGCGGGCTGTAGTTTTCAGTACTGGAAAGCAGGTTTGTTATTTTTAGACTTTATTCTCTCTCTCTTTTTGTGCTGAAACTGTGTTTATGTTTGTGGATTTCAGTTGCTTTCCTGTGTAGTCTGACATAGTTATTGGTAGTGTTGTCCAGTACCTCTGTGTCCTGGAAGAGGATTTCATATCCAGTTTGTTTCAGGGTATGTTCAGATACTGCTGATTTTTCAAGTTGTTAGCCTTCAGTGTCTTTCATGTTCTTTGATTCTGGTCTGGATGCTGCACTTTGTGGTCCCAATATATATCTGGCCACAACTACAAGTTATCTGGTATACTTCTTCAGTGGAGAATGGTTTCTGTTTGTCATAGCATCTGTAGTATTTTTGTGAAGGGTCTAAATACTGTTTGTAGGTTGTGTTTTTTCAACACTTTGTCCATGCGGTCCTTTCATGTATGGCAGAAATACTTTGTTACGTTTGTTGGGGGCTGTTTTTCTTCTTCAGTTTGGTATTGTTTTTTGGTTTGATGGCTCTTTTTATTCCATTCTTGGAATAGCCATTCAGGTGGCTGAGTTCAGTGTTGAGGAATTCAGCTGATGAGTTCACACTAGAGAGGGGCACGAAACAAAAAAATGGTGTTTCGGTTTTTTGTTTGTCATTGAGAGGTCTGTTTCGGTTCGCTTCCGTTTGCCTGGGAGTTGAGTCATGGCTACTGGACTTCTTTTTTGAGAGATAGAAACGTTTCGCTGTTCATCCAAACAGCTTCATCGGTCTGAATACAGCTAGTGCAAGAGACCTTCTTATAGTCAGCTTGACCTCTTGTCCCCTGGTCTGATTGGCTCATAAGATGAACAAAGCCTGAATAGGCTCGTTAGGGAGACATTAGTGTCCATGGCCTTAAGGTAAACAATGGCCTAAGGTGCTGAAACCCATCAAGAATGGGTCGTTAGCTGTGACCTGGTGGTGAAGGCTCCTTGATTTGCCTGGGTACTTTGGAAAGTACAGCCTGATAAGTAGCAGATAGACTATGCCGGAGTCCACCACCTCTGTTGAGGGAGGGATTTTCAATGCTAACATGAATGGCTTCCCTTACTCCTCTCTCAAACCACCTCTCTTCTTTGTCTAATATGTGTACATCCTCATCTTTGAAAGAGTGGCCTTTTTCCTTCAAATGGAGGTGTACTGCTGATTCTGGTCCTGAGCTGTTACCTCACCTATGTTGGGCCATCCTTCTGTTTAATGGCTGTTTAGTTTCTCCAATGTCTGAACACCACATATTTCATGTACAGAGGGGACTTCTACAGACAGAAGCATGGCTGTGCCATGGGTTCCCCAGTTTCACCAATTGTAGCAAACCTATACATGGAAGAAGTGGAGAAGAAGGCACTCAACATCTTCCCAGGAACAACACCATCCCACTGGTTCAGGTATGTAGATGATACCTGGGTTAAAAAAAAGATGCAGGAAGTACAGGCCTTTACAGACCACATCAACGCAGTGGATCCTAATATTAAGTTCACTAGGGATGACACCCAAGACAACAGGCTGGCTTTCCTGGATTGTGCAGTCATCATCAGACCTGACCGTGGCCTAGGAGTAGAAGTTTACAGGAAACCCACCTACATAGATCAATACTTACTGTTTGACTCCCACCATCCATTACAACACAAACTAGGAGTCATCAGGACCCTAAGCCACAGAGCAGAGAGCATCCCCACCTCCTCAGAAGCCAAGAAGAAGGAAGACAGGCACCTGAAGACAGCCCTTAAGGCCTGTGGATATCCAAGGTGGGCCTTCAACAAAGCAGTGGGCCATCCCAGAAGAACAAGGGATCAGTCTGAGACCCAGACCCGATGGAAGAACCTGGTCATTCCCTACATGGCGGGAGTGTCGGAGAAGCTTAAAAGGATTTTTGGCAAACACCACATCCCTGTTTATTTCAAACCCATGAACACACTAAGGCAGAGACTTGTCCACCCAAAGGATCCGATACCAAACCATAAAAAGGAGCAATATAGTATATGCAGTCCAATGCAGTGAAGAGTGTTCAGACCTCTACATTGGAGAAACTAAACAGCCATTAAACAGAAGGATGGCCCAACATAGGCGAGGTAACAGCTCAGGACCAGAATCAGCCGTACACCTCCATTTGAAGGAAAAAGGCCACTCTTTCAATGATGAGGATGTACACATATTAGACAAAGAAGATAGGTGGTTTGAGAGAGGAGTAAGGGAAGCCATTCATGTTAGCATTGAAAATCCCTCCCTCAACAGAGGTGGTGGGCTCCGGCATAGTCTATCTGCTACTTATCAGGCTGTACTTTCCAAAGTACCCAGGCAAATCAAGGAGCCTTCACCACCAGGTCACAGCTAACGACCCATTCTTGATGGGTTTCAGCACCTTAGGCCATTGTTTACCTTAAGGCCATGGACACTAATGTCTCCCTAACGAGCCTATTCAGGCTTTGTTCATCTTATGAGCCAATCAGACCAGGGGACAAGAGGTCAAGTTGACTATAAGAAGGTCTCTTGCACTAGCTGTATTCAGACTGATGAAGCTGTTTGGATGAACAGCGAAACGTTTCTACCTCTCAAAAAAGAAGTCCAGTAGCCATGACTCAACTCCCAGTTAAACGAACCTGGATGACTGAGAATCTTCACAGACGTTTCCGTTTGCCGTGATTTTTTTGAAAAATTTCGTTACCGTTTTTCATTTTTTGTTTGTCATTTCTATCCGCTTTTTGCGCGATTTTTAAATCATTTCAGTGCGCAGGCATCCCCCAACGCCCCAGACCAGAGGGAAAACACTAAAAAAAATGGATGCTGGCAGAGACACAGTATAGACTAGGTATGCAGGGAGGCTGCAAAGGCAGCGGCGGGCGTTGCCCAGGGTGCAAGGCAGCCGCAGAGTGACTGCACTGTGGAGCAAGGGAGGGCAGCACGCACGCACACAGGGAGGCTGCAGGACTGAAGCTAGAGTCGCAGAGAGAGCAATCCCACCCTAACTCCCACCAGAGACTGCAAGGAGGACGGGGGCTGCCAGAGCTTTTTATGCCCTCTGTGGCTGCCAGACCTGCCCGCCCAGTCTGCAATCTGGGCATGCTATTGGTTGAACATGATCCCACATCACATGGCTTGCCTCCATTTTGTGGCTGGTGGCGACATCCATTTTAAAGGGAAAAGAAAAATACATCGCGATGGGAGAAGACAAAAACAAACGTTTTAAGGACCCCAACCCCCTGGTAGGTATTATCGGACAATATAAATAATATCACTGCATTTTTACGGATGTCCAGGGCGTTTTTTAACATTTAAAACAGCTCATTTCATTGCGCGTCGCCATTAATGGAAACGAAATGTAACGACCACAATTTTTGTGGTTTTGTACGTTTCGTTGCATTTTCATCACAATTTCCGTTACGTAACGGAAATGACAAACAGTAACGGAAACGAAAAAATATTCGTTCCGTGCCCATCTCTAGTTCACACAATAGAAGTGTTAACAACATCTATCAACTACAGAGAAGGATTGCTGCCACCCCTGATTGCAGTGAAACTTCTTAATCCATCACAATACAATGACTAACACCTATTCTCCTGCATAGGACAAGTTTCCTCTTTCCCACAACTTTTAAAACCACACAGTCTCACTCATTCTATACCCCAGAGCACAGAGAGAAACTCCTAGTTCCCTTTGCTCCTTGCCCCCTGAAAATGGCAGCCAAAGTCTGGCAAAATGTCAGGAAGAAAAACTTCCAGAACACGTCCAAGCAGCCTGAAAAACTCATAACAGCTAGCACAAATACTATTGAATCAAAACTGGGACAAAATATCAAACAATGCCTCTGACAAGCAAGAAATGTATCACACAAGTGGTGTCTCATGCAGGATGTGCCTCACACTGAAAATTAGGGTGCGGCAAGATACAACAGTTAATGCTAATTCCCCATCCAGAGATATATTATATCATACCTGCCTGTCATGTCAATGTCAAAGCTAATGAGCTGCTGGTTTTAAACTATTAAGCCTCAAATGATTTGGGTCCAAGACACCTCAAGAATGGTGTCTCCCTGTATGAGCCTGCTCAAGAGATAAGATAAGCAGGGTAGTCCTTTCCATCCATCCCACCACCTTCACAGGTGTGTTTGATAAGGATATTGGAGAGGGCCTTCTTATAATCACAGTCATCTTAGAACTGCAGAGCTGGAAGGGACCTTGTATGGACCATGGAGTCCATCCCTTCTGAAGGAGGCACCATGGGGAATCGAACTCCCAACCTGTGGCTGTGAAGATTCGTAGTCAACCAGGTGAGATTATCCAGAAGATGCCCAGTTGCCATGACTCAACTTCCAGAGCCCAGCCTCTGCCTTTGCAGTCAGATATCCAACCCCCTTAGCTCTCTGGCAGTCCCTTTTCTGTTGATGTTCCCAGCTTCTGGAACTCCCTCCCATGGGAGGCCAGGCTGGACATTTGAGCTGTCCTTTCACAAGCAGGCAAAGATCCTTCTCTTCAAGCAACTTGCTTGAAGGACTCACAACTAGCTTTCCTCAGCCTGACGAAGCTGCTTGGATTAGCAGTGAAACGTTTCAATCTCTCAAGAAAAAGAAGTCCAGTTGCCATGACTCAACTTCCAGATACACTCACCTGCATGACTGAGAATCTTCACAGACATTCTCTTCAAACAAGCTTTCCATTAGTGAATGGTCATCAAAGAGGGGTTTATAAGCAAACTGATGCACCTTGTTCCTTTTTAATGTATTTTATCATTGATTTTATTTACCCTTTTAACATAACATTTTTTTAATTCTTCCAATATATTTGTATGCTATTATTAGCTTTTAAATACTCTATTTTAATGATTTTTTCCACCTTGGGTCCTTTCTATGGTGAAAGGTGGGGTACATATATGTTATATAAACAAATAAACTCAGGATCACCATCAGGGATGAATAAAGGAAGATCAGATTCCAGACATTTGGAGATGGAAACTCTTAAAGGTTTCTTTGGTGATAAGCAAAAAGCAGCTTCACTTTTTTAAAACAACTTTTTTCTATTTTAAGACATTTATCAAATAGGAGGAGAATGGAGAAAGGAAGGAAGAGGGAGAGGGTGTTGTACTGGATTCATTCATTACTTTGTTACTGGTGGACAGTGTCAGGAAATCCTTACTGGCATTTATGGGGGGGGACTGGTTTTTTTCAACAAAAACAAACAATAATAAAACCCTATCCAAAGGACTAAGAGGTCCCTAATATCTAATGGCCAATTACCAAAGGAAGAGAGTGGTGTGGCAGGAGAAGAGGTCATTTAATAGTTTTTTTTCCTGACCAGAAAGGAAGATAGGGCATGGATGCCAAGGAAACAATAAAGTGCAGGCCATTATTGTATGTTGTGGAAATGCCGAAACATTTTGACTCCTCTAACACTGGGCGGGGGGGGGGGAGGAGTGACTGAAAGCAGTTGAGATGCTCCTAATCCACTTAAAAGCTACTGTTTGTATAGTCTGTGGAGATGATTACCCTGTGAACTCCTGTGATCTCATAAGCAAAGCAACTCATCATGTATGGAACCCAGTGTGATTTTCAGAAGGGACGGCATGCGGGAACCAGATTTTTCTGTTGCTGAGATTGGACTTCAGGGAAATATAGAAGCTTCCAAGGTACAAGATGGTACTAAACTTGCTGTTCTGACATTATGGGTCACTCCTTACATGCAGGTTTAGCTGTTGGTGCACAAACGAAACAGGCAAATTTAAGACTGTGGAACCCCACCTAGTGATGTGATTTTTTTGCTTCCTTTGGTTTAAGCTTGTTTCATTTTTTTCTTAATTATTGACCCAACCCCTATTGCACTGTTTGGCTTCAAGAAGTCATAAGTCCCTGCAACTTTTCAGTGGAAGTATACTGGTATTTGGGATGTGCACCCATTGGAGGATTAGCATGCTTCTTGAATAATTGAATTAGGAAAAGCCACTCTGAAATACACCATTTGCCTCCCTTAGCAGGAGCAGAGCATGGCTCATTGTTGTACTATGGCTTATTATTTCTTTTACTTTTGTTGTATTTTTGTTACCTGTCCTTGGTCCAATGACTTTGAATGATCCTGATAATTGGGTCAGGCTGAGAAAATGGGATGCCTCCAAGCTACCCAGGGAGTTGCCCTTCTACCAAATTTTCTAATTCCCATCATCAGGAGAGGCCTTCCTCTCTGTCCTACCACTTTCATGGGTACCTTTGGTAGACACAGGGGAGATGGATTTGCAACTGCTCCCAGAGGGAACTCCATCCCATAGGAGAACAGACTGGCCATGTATTTTGTGTCCTTCTATAAGCAGGCAAACCCCTATCAAAGAAGAAAGACAGGCTGAACATACTGTATTTTAAATAAGCAATTTAAAGAAATTGCTGGTATTGAACGAGTCCCCAGAATCTGTTCTTCAAGTACCAAGGTATTTTCTATCCCGAGCATTAGTCTAAGATATTATTTGCACACCCCTTGAATTCCAACATCATCTTCACACTCTTTCCTTCCTTGTCTAACACCCAATAAATTTCTGTCTGCCTGCTCTCTCTTTCCCCCAAAACCATTTAATCTCCAGAACCAAACAATATGTCAAAAGAGAGATAGGTTAGGTGTTGGGAGTTTATTGGTTGACACATGTTTTGAGAAGGCAGATTTGTTACTGTCGTTGTCATCTGGGTGTTGGGTCATGGCAACTTGACTTCTTGTACTGAGCCTCGTGGCGCAGTGGTTAAATGACTGTACTGCAGGTAAAACTGTGCTCACGACGTGGGTTCAATCCCTGGTAGCAGGCTCAAGGTTCACTCAGCCTTCCATCCTTCCGAGGTCGGTAAAATGAGTACCCAGCTTGCTGGGGGGGGGGCAATGTGTAGCCTGCACAATGTAATTAAAATTGTAAACCACCCAGAGGCTACTTGTAGTGGTATGGGGCGGTATATAAGCAGAACACTTTGCTTTGCTTTGCTTTTGTGAGATTGAAACATTTCACTACTCATCCAAGTAGCTTCTTTAGTCTGAGAAAAGTTGTTGGGAAGCTTTCAATTTGTGAACCAGCCGGAGTTCCTCCAGGAAGACGGGTGGTATATAACCTCTAAAAATAAATAAATAAATAAATAAATAAATAAATAAATAAATAAATAAATAAATAGTTCACCTTGGTTTCATCCTACCCTAGCCTGAATAGGCTTGTTAGCGAACAATGGCTTGAATGGGCTCATTAGATGGTATGTGTAAAAGTCACACCTATGCAACCCTTCCCAATGCCAATGAGGTATGGTCCTTAGCTATGGCCTTCCTGGTAGAGGTGTGAAGTGGTTCTGGCTTGTCTGGAGATGGATGAATGGGCAGCATGATACATGGGAGATACATGCCTACGTTTGCCAACCCTGTTGAGAGAGGGGTTTTCAATGCACACAAATGGCTTCCTTGTCTCCTCACTTCTTCTTCTTCTTCTTCTTCTTCTTCTTCTTCTTCTTCTTCTTCTTCTTCTTCTTCTTCTTCTTCTTCTTCTTCTTCTTCTTCTTCTTCTTCTTCTTCTTCTTCTTCTTCCTTGCCAAAGGAAAAAGGGAAATGACTGAGCAATTATTTACAAGCTTTCCTCTCCTATCCATTAACCATCATACTTGGGACCTCTGGCTGGCGAATTATTTGATCAGAGCAGAAAGGTATGGGAAGATCTGCAAGAAAAAAATCCTTCATGTTCTCCTGTGCCAAAGCTACTTCCAAAATACTTATAACTTGAAAGTCATGTCCATACTATGGACCAGAAGGCAGGGGGTGGGGGTAGGGAAGGAATTACTAATTTCCTCTACATCACTTTTTACATTTCAACTACTTTGTACCCCAAATGGGAAGAAATTTGTTAATTTTGTAATAGCAAAATTCTGTCCTGTTTTCTGCAACCAAACACATGCTTTCCCAAACTTGCCCTACAGGGGAAGAAAGAAGAAACTAGAGTCAGCATACAAATCACAGTTTGACAGTTCACCCCAGCTCGGCACCATGTCCACACAGGTATTATGTGGGAAATGGGCACTCCTCTCTCCTGCCTCCTCTGCCTGCTTGCCTCTTGGGTGAGGATGTGTGCTTCCTTCACCACATCCCTAGCATGACTGTCTACTCATGGGAGGAAGTGTCCACTTGTTGGCCTCCTCTGATGGCTGTCCCCTCAGATGAGGAAGCAGGGTAGGAAACCCTGCAGTGCCACCTTTGAGTGGATGGCTACCAGAGGAGGCAGAAAAGGAAATCATGTGTGACAATCGGTGAGTGGGCAGTCATGCTGGGGAGGTGGGGAGGGAAAGACACATCACCCAGACAACAGACAAGCATGTGGAGGAGGTGAGAGAGGGGACCCGTGTGAGCACCGAATGGTGGTTCATGCCCATTTCTAGTGGCAATGCTAATTCCACATGATCAACCCCCTTGAACAGACAGGGATTCGAAAGCAGCCCTTGAAGAGTTGAGCTTTCTAAATCTTTTGAGCATTAAAGGATCCATAGACCAGTGCCTACAAAGACAAATCTGCCAGTCTTGATTTCCAAAACAATCAATTAAAAAAAGAAAGAAAAGATCTGCAGTGTGGATTGTTTATCATGTCTCCTGGTACCCAAGGGTGTTGTGAAATATACTTTGCAGTGATTGTTCCTTTTCCACCCCAATTCGCTTTTCTTTTCTTTTTCGGTGCACCTTTCTGTTTTCGTGTATTTTTGTGCATGGGGAAAGGTGGTGGTAGCTTATCCGATGGAAAGGAATAAAACCTTTGCTCCAATGCCGGAGCTGAACAACTTATCCTGTCCCAAGGATAGATTCATAACCGAGCACCTCTGTCTCCATGAAAAGTGGGCGGGGGGGGGGGGCAAGAAAATAATTCTATACCATGAATGCAGAGCAACTAAGGCCCTTGAACCTTTTCTCATGGGAAACATCAGAAGCTAAGGCTCCACAATGAAAGAGGTTGCCAGCAAGATCCAGGAAAACAAACAAACAAAGGGGAACATCATAATGAAGAAAATGTAAAAGAATTTAGATGTCATTCCTTATGCATGGTATGAACAAGGCCTCTCTTTGTTTTTATGTTCCTTCCCTCGGTTGCCTTCAGGTCAGTTCATGTGCCCTTGGAAATCACTAAATTCTGCGCTCCAGCAAACAGGGGTTCTAAATGCCGAAATCGGAGTGGTGGAAATGGCACCATTTGCAGTATCAAAAGAAAGAAGCAAAGTGAAAGGAAATCGACAGTGAAGCCTCATGAAAGCCAACCCTTCCTCAGGAAATTCCAATTGCTGAGCCTCCGGGCACCGATCTCTCCATTTGCATCCACATGACTGAGCTGCTATTTGTATTCAGGCATGACAAAATGAAGGCATTACTCTTCTTACTAGACAGTCCACTTCTTAGAACTTTCTGAAGTTTGCCTTTTAGTAGTTACACTAAGACTTTATTACATTATGGACTGGATGTTTCTGTGAATGTAGGTAGAGATGGGCAGTTTGTCAGTTCGTGCCAGTTCATTTATCAGACAAACAGGTGTTTGGCATTTCAAAGACCACACCTCCTCTAGTGGGCAACATTCAGAGGCAGCAGCCTGGTTTCCCTCCCCCCTCCCCCCTCCCCCCAGGTACTCGCTCTGAGTACGTGCTCACCAAAGGAGGTGGGGTTTTGAAGCTCTGAACACTTCTTTGGCAGATAAATGAACTGGCCTAACCAGCAAACTTGCATCTCATGCCCATCTCTAGCAGGAAGGATTACCAACTCCTTTGAGTGGGATTTGGTTGGATAGGTCCAATGTAGCAATCTAATTTATCCAACCTAATTGCATCCTTCCCAACAAATGCAAAGCTGGGTGTATAGTTCTCCGTGTTGGGCACCTGGCTGTAGAGTCAGAAGTTTGATTCCTCATTGAGCTTCAAAGAAGAACAAGTCCAAGTAGAGTTGGGTAAACCATAGACTTGGGTCAACTGCAGCATCCAAGAAATGGTAATCCTCTTCTGAGTGGATTATATCTAGAAAAGCATCAAAAGGGTTGCTACAAATTGCGATCCACTTGACAAAATTTTAGTCAACAAATCCATTGCAATATGTCCCTTCATTGTTCATAAGTCAACTATTGCAACACAGTTCTGCATGGTTTTGTGTTGTTTCTTATACTCCCCCTTTTATCTAGTGAGGTCAAAATTGGCATAAATTGCCCTCTGCCTCCTACTTTATCTCCATGCTGACCCTGTAAGACAGGCTAAGCTGAGAGAAAGCTGCTGGTCCAAGCTCACCTGGTGAGTTTCACACCTTGTGGGGTCTAGGATGCCTACCTTCCAAGTTTCAGTCCACCTGATCTAACTGAGACTTCACAAGTTTGGTTATCAATATGCACAAGAGTCACATTGTTTAGGCACAGTGTAAAGAAAAATCAGAGGACATGAGATGGCACAGCATTAGGACTGGAACTCTGCAAAGCTTCCAGTGAAGAGGAATATACCAATAATGTCCATCTCTATCCAGCAACAGAGAACTCAGCCCTTCTGCTTCTAAAAATGATGGGAGCTTGAGCAGCTGGCGAATGGAGAAGATGTGGGAGGGAGGCATGGAAGTTAATAAGGCAACAATTTCTGACATGCTGTTTCTCTTCTTATCTCCAAAGCAAATCAGGTCAGGCGCTGGAAGGACTCTTTCAACTCTTATCTGGACACCAGAGAGTCCTGAGATAGAATACAGTAAATGTGCCTATGAATATAAGCCAATGGTCGGCATTCGTGGGTGGTCATAGACATAAGTCATTGGACTCTATAGTTGCTACGCTCTGGGCTTTTCTTTACGTTCTCCCCCATATTTCTTTTCATAGATTTTCTTCCCAGCATGACTGAACAACAGAAACCTACACAACACAGACCTCTTGGAGCCAGCTTTCAAGAACATACTACACTCTTGTTTTATTTTAATTTGCTTTATTTTATTTTTAGCTTCCCAGTGGCTTCCCAGGCACAGGTCGAAGAGTCTCTGTGCCATGCAATCCTCTTTTCCTTTTTGCAAAAGGATGTGTTAATGAAATCAGCACATTTTGCATTTCTAAAATCTAGGCTGTCCTTCAGGCACTCTGGAGCCTGAATGGCATTGCCATTGGAAATTGATGGAAACGTTTGCCTTTGGACTGGCATTCACGATGCATTGCTTTTCCTGGCTTTTGCTAGTCAAACTAACCTAAAGGCCATGTAGGATGGCACCTCATACTAGAGATGGGCACGTAATGTACCATAAACCAAAACAACCACACGGACCTGGACAGTTTATGGTTTGTTTCATGGGCTGCTTAGGGAAACGTGCTTTCAGAAAGGTCTTTGTCTCACCAGCGTTTTCTGCGCATTTTTTCTGCGGTGAACTGCACAGTAAAAGATTGTGACCTAACCACGAAGGGTAGTAATTTGGTGCCCCAACCAACCACGCCCCTGGAAGCGCACTTTCACCGAAGTTTTTTAAACCTCTGCAAGGGGTTGGTTTAAAAAACTTCGCTTAAAGATGTGCAGTTCTTTGCTACTCTAGCGAGGTGTGACCCCAGAAAATACGCAGTAATTAGCTTTGTACCCCTTTTCCTGCCACGTCCTGCAATGGAGACTTAGAAAATCAACCCAGAAAAAAGGGAAAAGATGTGCAGTAGGTAAGTAGGGACGGGCACAGAGCAGTAAAATACTACCCTGTCAACAAGACACTAACTGGGCATCAAACACCACGTGACCACCCGGAAAAAAAACCTACGCATGAAATTAAGATGCACAGAAAACTTTAGTGAGACTGCGGCCAAAGTGAAGTGAAATACCACACTTTTTCATCATTTGTGTGTTGCTCCACTTCCCCACCTCCTGAAAGCCCTCATTTGTGGGCTCCAGCACCTAACTTACCTGATCCAGGCCCCCTTCTCTCTCCCTTCCATTGCTATTGCCCAACTGAGTAGGACGGTAGGTCTTCCTGGAAGGCTTAGCCTTAGGGTATTTGGGGAAGTACAGTTTTGCTGCCCACTGGAGAACCCTCAAAGAACTTGGTCACTAATGAACCATGAACGATCATGAACCACCATTGCACCAGTTTGTGCCCATCTCTACCTCATACCTGATGAGCGCCTGTGTGTGTCTGGGTCTCCTCCTTACACAACATCTCAATGGGTGTTCAGAAAATATGGCTGCAAAGAGATGACCTCAAGTCATCTCATTGCTTTTTCCCCCCCTAAACAAGAGACCTGGATGTCTCAAACACTTACACAGAAAATGTTGTTTCCTCTTTAGTGGACTTAATTACTAATATTCTTGTACTGTTGAGTCTGTGTATCCTTATGGAACTAAAACACAGGTATATGGTCTTTGTGCACAATTCAAAAATAGAATGGTTAATATTTTTATCAGACCCACAGAATGTAACAAACAGGAAAGCATTTGAGTCTTAGGCCCTTTGTACACGACCCCTAAACTCCGCCGCAAATGGCTCCCAGCTCTGGAGCTTAAAATTGTTTCCCCACCAGCTCTGGAGTTTACAGATAATTAAGTGCGACCACGCCCACCTAAGCGCGTCCCAGCGCACTTTTCAGGTACCTGCTCTTGGAGGGTGAAAATCACCAAATCTGGATGTAATCTGGTGAGTGCGGGCTCTCCTTGCTTCTTTGTTGTTGTTTTTTTGCCTCCCGCCCCTTTAAGAGAAGGAATGAGGCTCTGGGTGGCTTGGACGGGCAAACGGAGGTGAGCCTGCATTCTTTTGTCCCTTTTTTTCTCCCTCCCCTCACACAGACAGGAGAAAGGAAGTGCAGAGGGGTGGGGACGCAGGAAGAGCAACGAACCCCCAAGTTCTCTGGTCCGAATTTAAGTGGCCAGCAGATCTTAGGGGTCGTGTGAAAAGGCCCTTACAGGAATCTTCATCAGGCCATGCATTGCAGGCTGTGGGACAGAGTTACTAAAAACAAATATTCCCTCCTTTTTTCCTTCCCTTTTAGTTTATTGTGATGAGAACTTAGCAAAATTAAATTATTCCATATAGAGCAAAGGAAAAATAGTTTTAAAAATGAATGTGAGAAAAAGTCAAATTGACACATTTAGTCAATATGGTGTAGGAGTTAAGTTCTATCTCTGTTTTTCCATCCATCCATTTCTCCTTCCTTCCTTCCTGTCCCGTGTGCCTATATACACCCCATACCCCTTTTCACTCTTTCCATCTCCAAAAGCTGAGAGAGATAATTATGTCTTACAACAATTACCCTGGCTATGAAGCAAAATTAGTACAGTCCTTTCTAATTTAAATGTGTTGAAATTGCCTGTGCATGACAGCAGAAAATTACAAGGTTTATGGCACAGGCTTTGGTTAAAAGGAACAGCAGTTGCCTGCTGCCTCTTCTTGAGAGGGATGATGTCCAAAGTTACTTATAAACCCTGTGATTAAAAGAATTGTTTCCTCTCCCTAAAAAATTGTAGACAGAGAGAGCTCTCCAGAACAATGTGGTGTGATGCAGAACTTGGAATCAACTGGTCACAAGTAATACAGCAGCTTTTCAGGAAATAAATAGTATAATTATTATCTACTAAGTAATATTTAAGTTTAAGAAGTTGCTATCCAAAGCTATGTTTTAAAGTATTTTAAAAGCATTTGTTTATGGAGGGGAATAGCATATTCACTGGATTTTTCTCAGGGTTTAAGTCATTTTCTTATCAGTCTTAAATGCTAAGGGAAGGACGTAGTTTTGCCATTTCAATTTATCTAAAAATATTTAAACTGCAGTATCAGATGTGGCCACTAGGGAGAACCACAGAGTATTTTTGTGGTCTTTCTGGATTTCAGGGCAATTCAATGTAATACATCAATAATATACAGTAAAACAATGGCTTGCAAAAATAACAACAGAAATAACCTAACTGACAAGAAGTAAATAGTCATGTAACATGTTCCATGTTCTGGCATGACAACTGCCTATTTAATCCTCAGTGGAAGGCAGAAAGCACCATTGTTCAAAGAAAAAACAAAAAAAAACTTAATTGTTTAGTTGTTGTGAGTTTTTCAGGCTGTTTGGCCACGTTCAGGAAGTTTTTCTTCCTGACATTTCACCAGACTCTGTGGCTGGCATCTTCAGAGGAGAAAGGGCTCAGGTCAGAGGGCAAGGAGCTCAGATTCCCTGAGCGCCTTGCCCTCTGAAGATGCCAGCCACCGAGTCTGGTAAAATGACAGGAAGAAAAACTTCCAGAACACGGCCAAACAGGCCAAAAAATTCACAACTACCGGATCCCGGCCATCAAAGCGTTTGAGAATACATCTTAATTGTTTACATGATTTCCTCAATGTTGTGTCAATGTTATTATGAGGACAAAAGGATACGTGAGCACAGTACAGAAGAATCTTGAATCAGTTGGTAGTTGTACATAGGAAGGTATACAGAAATAGATTTGGCCAAATAACCACAAGGCTTTTACAAATATTGATGGTCCAATCACACAGCACTGCTGCTGGATAATTCAGTGGATTAGCTCTGTGGCTATAAAGACAGAGGCTGGGTCGTTTGATTTCCCACTGTGCCTACCTTGACAGAAGTTGGTCTTAGGGATCCATAGAGTCCCATCCAGCTCTGCATTTTGATGATGATGACGACGACTGTCCCTTTATCACAGGGAACTGTATGCTACAGTACATAATAACATGCAAAGTGTTAGGCAAAGAGATGGAAATCTTTCTTCCATTTCTGTTCTGGCACCCCACTGCAGAAGGTGAAAGGACTGGAGCATCCACAGGCAATAGCAGTGTGGGAGAGCCCAACTGAGAAGCAAGACATTTAACGTCTCCAGAGTTTCTTTGAGCACAGTGAAAAAGTCCCTGAAGAAGGCCATTTGGGCCGAAACGCGTTGGGCTATTTTAATAAGGGCTATTTTAATAAACTTTTAATAAACTTCCTATCAGCATCCTGAGAGTGTTCTCTCCCACACTGCTATTACCCCACTGCAGAAACCATCAGATCAATCACAGAACACTTGGGAGTTGGGGCTAGTCCATGCAGTTAAAATAATCTTGGTCATTACTGAGTATCAGCTACACCACAAAATAAGTGGAACAAGATGGTCTGCCATCTCCACCCAATCAGCTGCAATGAGCAAGCCAATAACTTCCAAAAAGGCTCTACAAGATCAAAACATTACACAGCTTCTCAAAAGTTCCATATATCCATGCCACAAATGGCCACCATGAATGACGTATGCTACCCTCTCTTAAAGCAGCAGAACTTGATGATAGTAAGTTACAAATGATGCAGTTACATGTAAGATATTGGCTGTTTGGCCATCATAGGCAGAGAAGACTAAACATTTCCAAAGTAGCTTAAGGAATAGGAAGGTTTTTGTTTTGTTTTTAATTAGAAAATTTGCATCTTTCTAATTTAAAAGATTTTCATAGGTTCTGAGCAGAAGTTTTCCAGCTTTATGAAAGTTCCTTTTCCTTTTCCTTTTTTTAGAGGCATGAAATAGCAACAAGCAACGTAGCAAGTATGGTAGTTTAATGAGTTTCCATTTGCTGGATTTTTGACATCAATAATCACAAATAACCACTGTAGTTTTGGTGGGCTTTGCATTGTGATTCATTATGATGGAGTTTTAAAAAAATAACTTTTCAACTTTCTAAAAGGAAGTTTATTGTACTGTTTCATTTAAAAATGATCTAAGCAGCTTCATTTTATCACATGAGATGAATTCTCTGAAACCATTATTTTTAGTTTGGTACGGAAGGTCATTTTGCTGAAATACTTGCATTTATTAAATTGACTTAGCTATAAATTAGTGTTACTTTTAGTTCAGCAATTTTACAACTTGGGAGGTTTAGAAAACAAAGCTTACTTTAGCTGGTCCCCTTCAGAGCGTGTTGTTGTAACCTTATAGAATCCCCTCCCTTCAACTTCAAGAGAATTTTATCTAAGCCATATATCCTCCTCCTCGTAACTATATTTTCCTATCTGTGCAAGTAAACGTTAACAAAAATAAAAACTGAGACAAAAACTTCAGCATTATCCCTCAGGTGAACTCCTGAAATGTAAAACTTTTATGCATGTTAACAGTCTCCCTTTACCTTGAAATGTGTATCTCCTCTGCTAACAACAACAATTCAAATACCAATCAACAAAATCATAGCAAAGGGAAAAAAATCAAAACTAGTCACCCACTGCTTGGATTATTGGTGGATTTTTTCTTGGGAAGGTTTATATACATAAGATCACACCACAAGAGATGGGCACAAGGCTGAACTATGAACCAGAAAAACAAACCAACCATGAACTGTCTGGCCTGTGGTTCAGTTCATGGTTCAGTTTGTACAACCCATTTTGCTGAAACAAAATGAAGCACCAAAACAGCTTTCTGTCAAGCCCTTCATTTGCTTCAGGAAAATGGATGCCTCCCTACCCCTTTCCCATAACCTCCATACCTGGTCCTGGTCCAAATAGATTCCAAGTGGCTCAAACCAGTTTCTGGAGGGTTCAGGAAATGAGGATAATATGGGTTGATCCTTCATCTGGGGTGTTGATGTTGGTGTTATGATGGTGGTGCCTCTGTGCCAGAAAAGCAACAGGAGCAAAGCAACAGGAAAATGGTGGAATGGGGTTGAGGGGTGGAAAGAGGATGGACACAAGACATGAGGGGGGCATATGTGGGTGAAAGCAGAGCAGGAATATTTAGAAAGAATAAGTGGACTTCCCTCGTGTGTGAGGAGTGTTCTTGTGCAACGAATTAACAGTTCTGGGGATACCTTGGGGGGGGCATAGGGGGTTGAATCTCCCACATGGTGAAGCAGTGGGATCCAGTAAGCAAGCTACTTTTGGAGTCCACAGCTGGCCTCTCTCTTCATTACCCCCTTTGGATTTTATGAATTGTAGTCTGCTGCAGGCTGCTACAAATGGCGCTTTTACATGACCTCTAAAAACCACTGGCCACTTAAATTCGGACCAGAGATCGTGGGGGTTTGTTCTGCTAACTGTATTCCCACCCTTCCACACTCCATTGCTCCTGTCTGCATGAGGGGAGGGAGAAAAAAGGGAGAAAAGACTGCAGGCTCACCTCTGCTCACCTCTGTCTGCCGTCGGAGCAGCCCCATAGGGATTCCAGGCTCTTAAAGCGGTGGTAACAACAAAAGAAGAAGAAGAAGAAGAAGGTGAGGAGAGCCTGGCATCCACAGCTTTATAATCCGCAACAGAATTTTTTTTACCTCCGGAGACCAGGTACTTGTAAAATGCACTGGGTTGCGCTTAGGTGGGCGTGGTCGTACTTAATTTTTTTAAGTCTGCAGCTGGTGGGAAAACGATTTTAAGCTCCACATCTGGGAGCCCTTTGCCTCGGATTTTAGAGATCGTGTAAAAGCAGCCAAAGTAACCAAGTTCTGCCACTCAGGTTGGGAGGCCTGGCTATGCTATTATCTACAGAAAAGCTGTAGATCTCCCACCTTTGAATGGGAGGAATGGATATTTTGAGGGCTTGGCAACAGTAAGTTGTGTGGTTTTGAGGCAGTGTTCAAAAGGTGATCCCAACAGAAGGCAAAGGGGCAGTCGGAAGGGCTTGGTTGGTGGCAGAGGGGGTGGAAGAAGTAGGTTCCCCTTCTCTCAGGCAAGAATTGGAAAAATGAACCACAAACCAGTTTATTTTTTTCTGGGGGTTCAGGAGTGGTTTTATGGTTTTTGCATAGCTCATGTCCATCTGTAGTCACTACTGTGTCCCATCTCCATGGTGCACACTATTTGAAGGATCACATTTTAATCATATGAGCCTTCTTGCCTTTTAAGATCTTTGGAGGAGTCCCGTCATTCCATTCTATCATATTTCCAAGCCTGTGCAATGGGGGCATGAGGGAGAGCCCTATCAGTGATGGTTCTTACCCGTTTATGAAGCCAGGGTGGCCCCTCCCTCTTGCTCTTCCATCATCAGATGAAGGCTGTCCCTTTCAGCCAGGCTTCTAAGCAATAAGTGTTTCAGAAATGCTATATTTATTAAACTTAAGGATTTTTAAAAAGTGTTCTGTAATGTGGTTTTACTTTTGATGTACTGTATGTTGAGTTGTTTTTTACTACGTGTTTTATGGCATTTTAAAATATTTAATTATTGTATAGCTTGAATTGTCGTGAACCTCCTTGGATCCTCATAAGGTCTTTGAGTCTAACCCCCTGCTCAACGCAGGAGGCCAAATTGTCACTACCCCCAACAGACTTTTTAAAAAATGTCAATGAATTTCTTACCATTTGCCTTTTTTGTCCCAGATGGTGTATTTGGGGGGGGGGGGGAGAGAGAACACTGCTTAATGCTATTTCTAATTATCCAAGGGGCAGAGATAGAAACACAAGCCACACAGTGCCCCCCCCCCGGAGAGAATGGTGTTTTCTTCTAGAGGGTATATGTTTGATTTTGGACTAACACTCCCAACTTACGCAAAGTAACAGAGTGCAAAGTAGTTCAAAAGCACAGTTATGGGCACCTAAATAAATAATCAAATTCTTTTCTTCTGTTGGGACCTGGAAGGTCAAGGACAACTTTGCTTCTAACTATAACCCTACTAGAATTTACACAAGGGATTGAACAAACAAAACCCCAAAGCACATTCCGGAAAATTTTTGGTTAATATTGTGTTACGAGGCTTACTTAGACAGTTACTTCACCTCCTTCCTTGTTCCGAGATGACGTTCCTTGTGTGATAACATCATTCGCAGTCACGTGCTCTTGTCCCGGTTCTGTCCCTGTTTCCATGCACGCACGGGCATGATTGATGGTATTGTGACAACTGTTATTGCACATCCTTGTTTCGTGATAACAGCTGTACTTCCCTGCCTTTGTTTGCCCTTTTTTTTGGTCCGAGCTTCTGTTTTTCCATGTTTTGAATCTCCGTAACTTTGCCTTCCATGCGTTAAAAAAACAAAGCTCGAGGTTTTATGTCTTTTTATCTCTCTGCACTGCATTGCTAACACCATAGGGAATGTAATGGCGAGTGGCACTTCGCACTCCTGCCACTAGATGGAGAATGTGTTCATTCCGTGATGAGCCTTACTTCTCTGGCTCTTGTCTCGAAACAAGAAATGAGACAAGCTGATTCCCAAGGCCAGGGAGAGGTATGGCTCGTCACGCTTAAATCCGAGTTCAGGGGGTGTGGTCAGGACGAACTCCCGTCGTCACGCAATAGACGTGCGATAACATTTCTTCGTACCGGTCCCAAGTGGGATGGCAAACAGTGATGAGAGGGACGTGAAGTAACTGCCTTAGTCAGTGGTAAGAAAGAAGCTGGTGCCTGGGCTCCATTCTGCCACTTAATTTGAGAGTGAGAAAGAGAATCAGATAATATTTCAGGAGGCTGGAGGTGACAGAAGAACAAGCCACAAAGAGGGGCATGAAATAAACTACGATCCAAACCAAACAAGCAAACCAAAAAACCCACCAACCAAACTGGTTCGTGATTCGGTTCCTAGTTCAGTTTGTGCATTCCAAAAAGGAAGTGTTGACCTTCCCCCACACCATCCTATCATCCAGCTGTGCAGAGACCGCTGTCCCAGCTACCAGAAGAGAAGCCAGGTTGCTGTCCCTAAAGGTTGTGGTGGCAGAGAAGGAAGAGGAGGCAGTGGCAGGGCCAGGGAGGGAGGTTACGGGGATACTGGGAAGGGGGGAGGGGGCATTGGGTTCCCCTCTCCCATGCACAAGCTGCCTATGGTCTATTTTTTCCAGATTTCATGGGTGGTTCATCTTTCTGAGGTTTATGGTTTGCCATGAATCAGAAACCACCCTGATTTGGCGTTTTTCTGGGTCATTCCCATCTCTAAGCATCATCATCAAGAGGGGTATGGCAGAAAGGGAAAAAGGGGAAAGGGTTGGGTCCTGGAAACCTCCTTTTACCCCATTCTGTCCCACATTATCGACAGAATTGCACAGGTTTTTTGTTTTTTGTTTTCAGCCTTGCTAGTGTCTAAAATAAGACCCTTTAAGAAAGGAGTGGAGTTCTCTTTTTAGTAGTCATAATTCAGAACTCAGGGAAACGTTTAGGGCTTTTGAAGAGTGATCTTGGTGGATGTGTTTCCAGTGTGATTTTTCTTTCACTCCTGTTCATTTTATCGCTGGGTTTTATGTGTGTACTTATTTAAGCTGTCTGGGAAAAAGAGCTGTATATAAAAACCGATTAGTTTTATAGCACTCCAGGGCTGACTTAAAGGTTTCTTCTTTTCCTTCTTTTTCCTGTTAAAACTTTTTCCTATTCTTTTAAGTTTACTTGTGCTTTAAAAATGTTTGTGTGTGAATGGGTGCATATATATTTATTTATACATACAGAAAGAACAAAAAACAAAGTTAGAGATTTTTAATCTTCTGAAAGATTCTCCAAATAATAAAGAGGGAATCATTTCACCATGGAGACGTTGCCTGATGCATAAATAACACAGCAAACTTCTTGTGCAGTATAAAATTAGTATATCTCCATCTGACTCTGATAGTTGGGCTAATTTCCACTATATAATAATGATGAGCACTTATATATAAGATTTTCATTCTGAAACAGAGAAAGATTGAAGGACTCTTGGAAGTGAATAAAATTGACACGTGTGTGTGTGTGTGTGTGTGTGTGTGTGTGTGTGTGTGTGTGTGTGTGTGTGTGTGTGTGTCTTCCTTAGCATTGGAATATTTAATTTTTAGATAAAACAGCTCTGTTTTCCGGCATGTGGCTGCTACAAATAGAAATATATATATAAATAAATGGGAAAGTGAAAAAGAAGAACGCGTCTTGAAAGAGAAGAAATGAGCAGAGGCTGACCTTTCTATGAGCAAGTAGATGAGAGAAGGTATTTGGCTAATCCTGACTGCTTCTGATTGGCCAGACAGAAACATGCGGAAAATGTCTCCATGTGGGTCTAATCTGTTCTCAGTTGGATGAGTCGAGGCCTTCTGAGTTAACCTGACATTTAACAATAATTACCCTTTCTTATGACCCCGGTCCAATCTCCTGCTCTCTTCGAAATCTCTCTTTTCGTGTTTGTGTGTGCTCTGGAAACCCCTTGACTCCTGTGTTAGAGATAGCTGTGGAAGTGATGAGACGATAATGGTGTTGCTATACGTGCATGCGACACACACTCTCTCACACACACACTCACACACACACTCACTCACACACGCACACAATTTTAAAACTTAGCTATTGAAACACGTGGCTTATGGTCCTATGAAAATGTGTTTGGCTAGCTAGCAATCATCCTTGTCATCATAGTTTTAGGAGGATTAATATTGGCCATCAGCATTGAGGAGCTGTCTATGAAATAGAAGTGGATTGCAATCTGTTGTTGTTGCTTAAAGTTTTGGTCAACTCTTGGCTCCATTATGCAACCAGACAGTCTCACATTCATGGTGAGGAGAAGTGGTTCTCGCAAGTAAGTTCTGAGAGGGGGGGAAATGAGTTCAGAGGGTCACTGAGTCTAACCATAGATGAAATATGCCTACCTGAGGCAGATGTCATCTTTTCTCTGAAAAGGTCATTGTGATAAAGCAAAGCAAAAAGAACTCCATATATTTGAAATGGAAGCATTCCATTCTGGCTGGGTTTCTCCTTTGGAATGTCTACATTTTTTTGTTTATCGTGCTGTTAGGCCCAAAGTGACTTTTGGGTGGGGTGCATTGGGGACTAAATATCCTCAGTATCCCAACCAATATGAGCACAGGAATTCTGGAAGCTGTAGTCCAGAAAGACTAACAGTCCCAGGCTGTGGTTAGGCCTTCTTTGCCCCCCAGTCTGGAAAGAGGTCAACAGGCAAAATGAAGGCTATGGTTTCTGCATAATGATCCTTGTTGATGAAGAAGACACTTTTTAGAGATTTCTAAGATCTCTGTCTGTACATCTTCCAAAAGAAGATTCCAAGTTCCTGCTAGAATCTGACCCTGGAGGGTCTCCCAAACTTGAGAGACTTAGGTTGTATTTACATTCAACTCATATGTAGCATCCAATCTATCTGCAGGGAACCAGACCAGCAGCCAAGAAGCTAGTGTTAACGAATGCATTAGGAAAGATTCAAAATCATAGAATCATAGGGAAAAATGGAGTTGAAAAGGACCTACAAGGCCAACCACCTGCTCAGTGCAGGCTCCCTTTTCAGGAAAATCAAACCAGAGACTAAAATTTATGAGTATAGATGAATCTACATATTATTTTATTTTTGTGGTTTTAGAAGAGATAGAACTGCCAGTCTCTGTCAGCATATCAGGCTAAAAACAAAGCAAAAATAAAAATTAAGGAAGAGAAGAATGTTAAAAGATGAACTGCCCTAGTTAATGTGACTTTTCGTGAAGTGGCCTTTGTCCACAAAAGTTCACATCAAACTATAGCAGTTAGTCTTTAAGGTGACACAATGTTTTTATCTTCAATTTTTATTTTTCCATCTTCTTTCAGTTTGTCTTCCGTTGGAATTCACAAAGGCATGGGCCTAAAAATTGGGAAGGGGGAGGAATCTATAGGGGATTTTTGTTTTATTTTTCTCTGCATTCCTCCCAAATGGAGCAAAATGACAATTTAACTAGGCTGCATTGGTCCAATTCAATAGAGGCAGCTGTTCCAACAATAAGAGGGCCAAATTCTCCCAGGTGCTTTACAGGTGCCAAAGATGCTGAGCCTTTCCTGGAAAAAAGGGGGGGTTAACAACATCAAAATTGATATTGGCACTGATGAATGCAACAGAACTGAGAGTCTTAGATATTGCCTTGAGCTGAGACCTCAAACTCAGCTTTGAGAACTGAGAACTGACCCCGTATAAAACCTCGAAGTGCCCCCCCACATCTGTGTGCAAGTCCTGTCTGACTCTAGGGGTGGTGCTCACCTCCGTATCCAAGCCATCCTTGTATCGCTAGATTAATCTATCCATGGGGGGGTGACACTGAGGTTTAATACAAGTGGACAAATGGAAAAACAAGCAAACCTCAAATTCTTTGCCTTCTGAATATTGAGAAATCTGTTTGGTGAAAATCTTATGAAAAGCAATGGATCACAAAATACACCCCTTCGCGTTGAATACCTACAAGAGTTCTCTTCTCATTTGCCACCTTCTAGCCCTTTCCCCCTTTGCTTCCTAGTGCCGCTGCCTCAACTTTATATAATTAGAACACAGGTCTAACATTTCCCCCAGGGCCACATCTTCCAGCAGCCAAAAGGCTAAAATCATAAGAGGTATGCGGGGCAGCCACTTGGCTTTTGCCGGCTGTTGACCAGTTTGTCTGGGCAGGTGCGCTACTCCTTGACAATGCAATCGGGCTGTTGTTTTGCTTCAGCTGATTTCCATCCCCAGCCCGTTCGGGAGTTCAGAGGGAAGATCATCTTAAACCATTGAGTTCTCCACTTTCACAGTCAATTAGTGATGGCTGCCAAGATGGAGGAGGGCAGGGGAGAGGGCTGCCCTTGAGAAAATGTCATGCCTTCCCCCCCTCCTGATGTCATAAAATAATAATACCATATCCCAGGCATCATTACTTTCACTACCTAGCACAGGAAGACAACTGAGAGCTAGGGACTTACTGGCCATAGTTTATATACCTGCAGGGTCAATAAAGAAGAAGTAGGAGAGAGTTGTTCAGAATGGAAGTTGCTTTGATGAAGCTATTAGGGTAGCCAGTCTAACAGCATGGCACTGCCGGGTGAAATACTACAAATATAGGAATGGGGAGAAATCACATCGTTCAAGATCTTTCGGGTTGGAATTTCACCAGAGCTCTGGAATGAGCTCATGCATTCATCTCTGAAGGTAATATATATTCTCAACTGAATGAACAGGGAGGTGGTCCCTCTGATTCTGAGGAGGAAGATGGGCATTTCTCCCCCTCTAGCATCTTTAATCCTGCCCCATTGGCTATCTAGGAAAGCATGAGGCTTGGGATATAAAAATATCTAGAAGGCCAAGGTTACTCAACTGGCTCTCACTCTGGTCTGAAGATAGAGGAGTATGGACAGGAACCTGCTGCACAGTATCAGAATATTGTAAATGCAGAGCCAGAATGGACCCTATGGACCATCAAGTCCTACCCCTGTCAAGGAGGCAAAGTGGAGAACCAAGCTCCCAACCTCCGGGTCTGCAGCCAAAGACCTACAGTAACACAATGAGCTCTTCAGTTTACCTGGGCATTATATTCAGAGGTAGATTGCTACAAATTAAACAGGCTTTTTGGGGTGCTTGCAACTCTTGCAGAAGATAAATTCATGTGCACCCTGAAATAGAAAAGGAAGACTTTAATTAATTTCAGTGTGCCCCTGATGATGGCATTATCTCAACATGTTCCCTCCTGTAGAAAATCACCATATCAGTAAAAAAAAATCCTGCATCAGGACCAGTCCAGTAATGAGAGTTACTTTTTGTAGATGATTGGGGTTGTGTTGGTGAAAATGCACCGAGGTGGTATTTGTAAGCTGCCTTGAAAGGATGTGTTCCATGAAATTTAGTGGCAATAATTATAGTAGACAACATAATCTGTAATACCTATTCTTCAGCTTTTGGGGGCAAAAATCCAAATCCTTCTTTCACTGAAAATTGGACATAGTTACAGACCAGAAAAGCAGCCTTTCTTAAACAAGGAGGAAGGTCACCTGTGGCCCGTCAGGAGTTCAGTAAGTACAACAACCCATGGAGAGGAATCTCTAAAGAAAAATTCCACCAGGATTTCAATAGTTTTTACCCAAACATCAACCTCACCCTGGAACAATCCACACAGCAGGTGAACTTTCTGGACACCACTGTGAAACTACAACATGGGCATCTTAGTAACACACTGTACCGAAAACCAACTGACTGGTATACCTACAGTATCTGCATTCTTCAAGCTTCCATTCTGAACACACAACAAAATCCATTATATATAGCTAAGACCTACAGGATAGAGACTCCAAACTCAAGGATCTATAAAATGCTTTCCACACACTAAAGTACCTACCTCACATGATTAAGGAACAAATCAACAAAGCAAGATGCATATCCAGAGATAACCTCCGACAAGACAGATCCAAAGGGCCAAACGACAGAACACCACTGGTGGTCACTTACAGTCCACAAGTGAGACCACTCACACCCATCATTGACAAGACGTCATTCTCCAAAGCTCTTGGTGGGAGACCCATACCTGCCTACAGACAACCTCCCAACCTCAAACAAATACTAATGCACACAAGATTAGAAAACAGCAACATGGACAATGGAACTAAAGCTTGCCACAAACCCCAATGCCAACTCTGCCCACACATCTACTCTGGCAACACAATCTCAGGACCCAGCAGTGTCACATACTGTATCAAAAGCAACTTCACCTGCTCCTCAACCAATGTGATCTATGCCATCTTTTGCCAACAATGCCCATCTGCACTCTACGTTGAACAAACAAGACAATGTCTAAGAAAGTGCATCAATGGACACAAATTTGACATAAGGAATCATGACACACAGAAACCTGTGTCAAACAATTTCAGTTGAAGGATTTGAAGGTCACCATTTTGGAACAGAAACATTACAAGTGAAGAAGAATACAAAGAGAAAAAGCTGAGATAAAAATCATATGCACGATGGACACACACAAGAATGGATTAAACATAAGTCAAGGTTTCTTGAGTCATTTTCAATTATAATGCTACTATATTGCCAGTTCAGGGAAGTTTATCTCCCACCAGGACTCTAATTCCCATCCTCTCCCCCCTCTCTTCCACCCACCCCCCATCTGAGGTATGCTTTCTGTGTCTTAAGGAATTTACCACAGAGCCATAAAACAAGACCCTGGGCCAATCCTCCTCCCCATCATCTCTACAACCCCCCCTCCTCTTCCCTCTTCCCTATCTATAGGAACTTACAACCGGGCTGACATGCAAATACAGATACCACTGCCAATGAATATTTGGTATGGAATTATATCCCATCACATATCATATTGCACACCTGATTCTGCTGCTATATGTCTGAAGATGTGGACGTATACTCCATGAAATGTTACATTGAATATTAGTCTTTAAGGTGCCGCATGTTTTGTGTCTTTTGTTTTGTTTTGTTTTGATTTGATTTGATTTTGCCTGGAAATCCAACTGATGGTGAACTCTCTCTGCTTTGGGTCATGAAAGAAGAAGAAGAAGAAGAAGAAGAAGAAGAAGAAGAAGAAGAAGAAGAAGAAGAAGAAGAAGAAGAAGAAGAAGAAGAAGAAGAAGAAGAAATCTCTGAAATATCCTTCACAGTTATCCATTATCTTCATTCAATCTTATAAAAACCCTACTCTTTCCTCTACCCAAGGGAAAACTTGTCAGCGAGCTGCTGATTCCTCTTCATTATGCTATTTTCCCAGCAAGCATAATAAAAGTAATTAATTAGATTACACTCAGATGCCTATCAGTAAACGGCAATGGTGTAAGCAGTTTTCTCTTCACTACAAGATTAGAAGAACATGTGAGAAAACCCTGGAAATGCAGAACATCCTGGAATCGACCGGGACTCAGAAATGTGTGTGTGTGTGTGTGTGTGTGTGTGTGTGTGCGTGCGTGCGTGCGTGCGTGTGTGCGTGCACTTGTGTGTGCCCACATGTGTGTGTGTGTCTTTAAGTCACCCAGACCTTGTCTCTCCCCTAATGTCATAATCAGCAAACTGAAGACCAGGAAACTGATAATTGTACTTTATGTTGCTCTTTGTTTAGTATCTGATTCAATACATCTATGTGGACATCATTCCATCACCTTCTTAGTTCCAGAGGTGAAGAAAATCAATGGCAATCAGATTACCTTGTTAACAGAAAGGCTAAAGGGCCAGTGTGTTAAGTTCACAGTGCATCACCTTTCATTTAAAGCTTCTCACTTATGGGGTCCTTCCCTCCCACCATCCCAGTCTTGTACCTCTCCTTTTTATTATTTACCCTTTATGATTATTTATAGCCTGAAGGCCAGGGAGTTTTCTCTTCCTGCTGGTAGTGGCTGAATTATTTTTGCTCAGAAGGTCCCCTTTGAGTTCCACCTCCATTAATACTGGAGCTGTAGTGTTTTGTCAATGGTGTGATTAGAGGCATTGGTTCAAACCCTTTTGATTAATTAAAGGGACGCCCCTGATTAAACGGGGAACAAATTCTCCCTTCTGCTCCTTATTGGTATTTTTTCACACAATCGAAAGTACTCACCTTTTCTCAGTGCATGACGAAACATTTAAGAAGGTTGTCTGTTGTGACAGTCATGTGCACTGTGCAAAAGAAAAGGCACACATTTATGTAGGTCTCCTTAGCAATAATTGTTCATCTGAGTTCCTTTCACTCTGGGGAATCATTCATAAAGCAAGGATTCATGATGGACTACTGGGCTGGTAGTTTGTACTGGGTTGTACTTTGTCTGAAGAGGTGTCCAGCACTTTTCAGAGGCCCACCTCCTGTGGTGGCCTGGCCACCCATTCAGAAGCAGCTCCCTGGCGTCCCTGCCCTGCTTGCTTTCATTGGTGCCTCTCAATGGGTGCCCACTGGAGGAGGTACATGTGGCAAGTGCCAAACACCTAACAGAACAAGTTACAAACAGGCATGGTGCGATGAACCAATGGTTCATGCCCATCTCTATTCACAACCTTCCTTCCTTCCTTCCTTCCTTCCTTCCTTCCTTCCTTCCTTCCTTCCTTCCTTCCTTCCTTCCTTTTTTTCTTTCTTTCATTGATATCCCACTCCCATTAGTGCCAAGGAACTACCCTGGATGGTTATAACATACAGTATACAAAACATAAAGGTAAAAGCATTATAAGTACTATAATTAGTCCTTTAAAACAGGTGGCACAAACCAATCAGATGAAACCAGAGCAGAGAGAAGAAAAGCAACATCTTTTATTGCCCTCTAAATATCAACAGGGAGGGGAGCTAAACTGAGCTCCTGCAGAAGCTGGATCCATAGAGTTGGATCCACCACAAAGAAGGCCCTACCTCTTGTAGAAGACTTGTGGGCCTCCCTCAGGGTGGCCACCTGGAGAAGCCTCGACTGGGGTTATCTTGTGAGTTGGGAAGATATTAAGAAAGATTATTTGACTACCTAATAGCTTCATCTAAGAAAGTTTGAGAACCTGTCATGTTTCGGATGTCAATACATGAGCATGGACAGTCTTACCACCACTACCACCACCACCACCACCACATCATCATCATCATCAACAACAACAACAACAACTACTACTACAGAGTAGCAAATAGGCAGAAATGTATTTTGTCCCCTGGACCAAACAGCATCCTCTGTTACGTACTCCACCCTGAGGTATGGATACAGGCCCCCAAGAACAAGGAGGAGAATGTGGTGCTTTCTCTTAGATAAAAGGAACGCTCCTACCACCAAAGCCTTCATGTGTCTTAAGTGTAGGGTGCACTGCACATAGTAGACTTACCACTTATTATCCTTGTTGGTCAGACAGCAGTGTAAAGGACAAACTTTCTTATACTTTTTGCGGGTGAGAGGATCCTGTAGTCACAAGAGGAAGAAGGAGCGTTACTTTGTTTCTTGACTCAAAACTGAATTGCAGTTTCTTCCATGTATACAACTATATTTTTGTCTGAAATTGTTAGACTAAACATTGAGGATCATCTTGTACATGGAAATAAGCTGAGAGGAGATGTGTGTGGCTGTGAAATTGTAATTTTGAGTTGGAGAAGTGTGTGTGGAGGAGGTCTTCTACATGGGAACATCTTATAGATGGAGAGAGCCACACAAAACAAGGAAGATCAACAGCAGCCCTTTTCCACAAAAAATACCCCACACAAATAAGCACAACAGGAGTCATTCTGCCCAGGTAACACCTGCCCAAATCACACACACACACACACACACACACACACACACACACACATGGGTGTGCACATACATTGTTTAAAAACCCTTTACCCTTATCAGTTTTTGTCTGCTTGCTTACCCAAGGTAAATAAAAACTAATTATTCCCTTCCCTTTTCAATAGCGAAAGAGTACAGAATAGCTTTAATAATGGTAACCATGATGGTAATTAAGTGCCCTTTGGCCCCTGGAACTTTTATTGTAATTAACAACGTTTTTACAGAAACCTTTCCAAGAAATGGCCCTCAAAAGGAAAACAAAAGAGAAGCAATTCTGCATGTTTCCAGAGTGGGTTTCAGTTTGGTCGCCAGCGATTCTCCCAACTGTAAAACAGGTACTGGGACAGTTACCAAGATTAGCTGCTTTTGCAATCACAACTCTATCATTTGCAAAATGAATGACTCTGGATCCACAACAGCATGGATAACGTTGCCAGCGACCCCATCGTAACTACCTCCTGGCTCATTTCATGAAAGCCGCCTTAGAAATGTGGTCTCCTTCCTAGTTAAACACCTCTAATCCCAGTGCGCCAATTTAGTAAGATTAATAAAATCTCCCTCCAGGTAAAAATGAATGAGAGGGATGACAGTGTGACAAAAAAAAAGCGACTGAAACCACCTTTAATTGGAAGGCTTAGTTGGAGCACCCATGTAATCCTGAGGCTATACAAAGCGCCAAGATGGTGGCTAGGATTCCAGCCACGAAAATTGCTGAACTGTGTAAAGACCTGCTGCCAAAAGCCCATGACATATTTTTACCATTAGAGAAATCAGAGATTGGCACACTGGCTTTCTTGTTGGGATATGATAGGCATTTAAAAGATTAGATTAATAGCAGCCTCAAAGCCAGCTGTGTTGTGGTGAGGATAATCTAGAGCGGTGTTATGTTAAGAATCAGCCTTCCCCTTGATGTGGGTGCTCGTTTTGTCTTACACACTGAAAATATTCATAGAGCCGCTTGGAAAGCCGCAAAAGGAAACCTGGCTTGCCTTGCAGAGGATTTCAAAGACCTCACTTGCTTTATGGATTTCCTTCCCATTGTAGCAGCATTGGTGGGGTTAAGAGAGATTTCCCACTAGGATCTGGCATAGCCGCTGGGCGAATAAGGCAGAGAAAGAAACAGCATTGCTCTTTGAAGTCCTTCTCCGGGCCACCTCTCTCTCTCTCTCTCTCTCTCTCTCTCTCTCTCTCTCTCTCTCTCTCTGTGTGTGTGTGTGTGTGTGTGTGTGTGTGTGTGTGTGTGTGTGTGTGTGTCTGTGTGTCTGTGTGTCTGTGTGTCTGTGTGTGTCTGTGTGTGTCTGTGTGTCTGTGTCTGTGTGTCTTGTCTAGACAGGCTCCTCTCTCTCTGTCCCCCTCCAAACTCATGACTGTGCCAAGATTACAACATCTCATCACCAACCTGTAAGGACTGCCAAGCCATGAGAGAAAGTCTCCATTGAAATGCAGGGTTGCTTTCGTTTTCACTGCCATTGAGACCCCCATTTCATAGTGTTCCAAAACATGGATGCAGGGGAGTGGTATCAGGAGACAGAGATCTAGTCTCACGCGCTCCCAGATGCATCTGGTGGAGCCACTGTGAGATACAGGAAGCTGGACAAGATGGGCCTTTGGCCTGATCCAGCATGGCTCTTCTTAGGTTCTATGGAGGTCTCCAGTAGAAAGATGGTGTACTGACATACAACAATGTGAAAAGAGGCTTCATAATTACAGAGTTACAGATAGCATTTCACTCATCGTTAATTCCTCCTCCATTGCTTTTTTAAAAAAAGTAATAGAAGTTAAATCTGGTTAAGAGGGTGTTACCAGTTTTTGTTTTGTTTTAAACTCGCTGACTGTGGGGGCATGATTTTTGGAGCCGGTTTATCAGTAAATTAGATCTGGATTTTAAAGACTGTGAGATTCCTAATAAGAATCTTATTAGGATGAAGAATAATGATGACTGTTTCAAGAGCACTAATTGAGCTTCACGGGAGAATGAAAAGATGAAAACTGATCAATACATAGATAAATACAATCATATATTTTGTGGATACACATTTCTTCTGATGATGAGAATCTTTGCATTTTTGATAACTTATTATCTGAATTTTAATACAGCATTTAATCAGTTAATTAATTCCTCAGTCCCATACACATTTATTTTGTAGCAAGTATCATAAAACCCATCAGGACATCTGTCTGCCTTCTTATTGAATGTATGAAGCACTCCATGATAGAGAGTATAGAATGGCATGCAATGCATTAAAATGTCAACCTTCCGCCATTTTTAAAAAAAGAACTAATACATGATAAAACTATGGACAAAAAAAATCCCATTATGCCAGGATAAAATGTAACCACCACCACCACCACCCCCCGCACATGCATGCTAGTTAAGTCTGACTCTAGGGGCAGTGCTCATCTCCATTTCCAAGTGAAAGAGCCAGTGTTGTACAAGTCCATGGCCATGTGGCCAGCATGGCTGAACATATTTCTGTGCACAGAATAATGTTACCTTAAAACTTTTTACGGTAGCACCTATTTATCTATTTTCATTTACATGCTTTCAAACTGCTAGGTTGGCAGGAGCTGGGGTTAACAGTGGAAAATCACTGCACTGTGTGGCACCCGGGATTTGAACCACTGAGCTGCTGACTTTGCAGCCATCAGTTTCCGTGCTGTAGTCCAATGAGACACTATGCCCAAGGAGAGCAATGCAAATAAGTTATCTCTGGGAAATGCATTTTCCCAGGTTATGAAGTCAACATAGGCACCTGTTACATGCTGAATTGTTTGACATCATACAACAATATTTGTACTGAATTTGTAATTGGTTGCCCCTTGCCACCCAAAGTTATGGGCTTAGTGCTATGTTGGCATAACTGCTCAGTGACTTGGGCATCTGGAGTTTGATTCTCCAATGTGCCTCCCTGAGAGAGGTTGGACTTGATTATCCATAGGGTTCCTTGCAAGCTCAGTAGTTCTAAAAAATGATGATGATGATGATGATGATGATGATGATGATGATGATGATGATGATGATGATGATGATGATGATGCCAAGAATAGGATTTTGGTATCCATCTGGAATTTATCAGTGAAGGATTTCTTGTTTGAAAAGGAAGGTATTCAGAAAAAGAAATAAAACAAACTTATTTGGAAGGAAGTTCTATAGATGGCAGATGATTTCAGCAGAAGACCTACATCAATTTAAATGTAAATCTGCAAGAAAAAAAGAGCACAGTTTCTTTATTAGATCATGCATTCCCTGTCTCAGGAGCAGGGCCCATCGTGAAGAATCAGGCCTTCTTGACCGTGACCAAAATGTATCTGATGCTTCTACAGGAATTTGAGCTTGGCCCCAGACTGCCAAATTCTTGAAGGCATACAAACATAGATGGGTCTTTAGTAGTGAATGTAAAGAAAATAAAAAGCATCACCTCCTGACTAGAGATGGGTACGACTCATCGAAATTTTCATTTTTGTTTTCGTTTTTTTTTTGTTTCGTTTCACAATGAAAACGAAAACGAAAAATTTTTCAGAAGCAAAACGACAACGGAAACGAAACGAAAATTTTTACCGTGTTTTTCGTTTTCGTTACGGCAGACACATTGCATTGAAAAGAATGCTAACGAAACGAAAATTTTTCATTTTCGTTTATGTTTTTTCGTTTCGTTTCGTACGAAAACGAAAAATGTGCAAGAAAACCCTCGAAAAACGAAAACGAACCTAAACGGACCCCCTAAACAAAAAACGAAAAACGAAAAATTATTTTTTTGAGTCGTGCCCATCTCTACTCCTGACCCTTATTATGGTTTTTGATAAAAGCATAAACTTCATAAGCTTCTCTTCCTCTTTTTAACTGGAGCTCATACGTGTCATGGTGGAAAGAGTGGCACAGTTACAGTTCTGCTTTTAAGACGATTTCTGACAATTATAACACACTTCATGTAAGCACTTGAATTGTACTAGTTTTCTTACAGTTCCAGCCTATTTCTATTTATTCTCCTTTTCTGATTTAAAGTAAAAAAAAATGGCCCAAATCCTGCTATACACCTTGGCTCAGCATATGAGAAATGACATTATTGCTGCTTTAATTAAGTAGTCCCAGCTGGAATACCAGATCATGCACATGTCATGCATGTTATGAATAACAACATGTGGAATCACAGCAAGGACTGCAATATGCAATAAACTACCTCTGTGGCAATATCATTTCCTGTGGATTCCATAGCAGGATTTAGGGCCAATGTTGTTCATCAGTTCCTCTAACTGGACTAGGAACTTGATTATCACTCGTTTCTTTTGAATCCTCAAGAACCAGGGTGGGCCATGTCTGTACAGTCATTTTGTGCAGCAGAGTGTCATCATTTCACCTTCATCAACCCCACCCCCACCCCAATATATTTCAAGTCTTCTGCACCTGGCACAAATTTCGACAAAGTTGAACGGACCCTCCAAGGCCAAGTGTGACCCCTTCTGCACAAAACCAAACCCTTGGATTGAGATCCGACTGTCCTTTTTACAAGGGCAGGATCGCCTGTAGCAACCCACTGTGAGGAACCATCAAGGAGAGAAACGGGAGTGGCGGGGTGGAAGAAGAGAGAAAAATTCAATTTTGGTGGGGGATGACGGCCTTACCTTTTTGCGCTTAATTGGCCGTATTGTCTCCAAAAGTTAATTGGTTACTTAGTCCAGGTAGTTAGTAAAATGTTTAGCTGCGTCAAAAGCTCAGGCTCCCATTGTTAATGGGGCATGAAATGGAATGTTTGATACTGCAAATAAAATCAGTGATATTCAAGGCTGTTATGGTAGGTAATGCGTTCAAACTGTCATTTAATGGGTCCTGGAAGATTAGGGTAGTGTCAGCTGGAACCGCCCGGTCTCTTTTCTGACATTGTTAGTTGCCTCTTCATTTACTTAACGTCTGTCTGCACTGATTACATAGACATAAAACTCCTTACAAAAAAAACAACAGAGACACGCTCTATTAGCAGTCCAATTAGAACTATTTGCATATTACAGTTCATTTCTGCTTAAGTGAATCCCTAATACAACTTTAGAAGAGGGGGGAAAGAGAGGAAGAAGAGGTGGGGGGGGGAAACCTATTGTAATTTAAAGAAAAAAAGAAAGAAGCCAAAGCATGGAAGGAAGAAATGGGCTTAAAGGTGAATGTTTCTTCTTTGTGGATTGGTTGAGATACTATGGTGTGCCATTTTTAAAAGGGGGGCAGATAAAGGGCAAATTTCGGAGTCAGTGAAAAAGAAGCAAGTAGTGTGAGGGCCTTCATTGACACACAAATATTGGCATTAAAAGAGCTAATACTTGTTTTATGGGCCTTCCCCTCACCGCCACCCTCACATACAGGGGAGCCAAAGCAATATTTCGTAATGGTCTATTCTTTAAAAGGATTTGCCAGCTCAACCTGAGCTGCTGTTTCCTGGAGCAAAACAGGTAATGTCTTCCCAAATAGCCCTCGTGAGGGAGCACGCTCGGCGCTGCGTGGCTTACCTAAAACATTAGCGAGTAGCAGCAAATGTTCCAGATTCCCCTGCTGTCCCTCAAGTTCGTGACGCACGGGGCTCTGGAGCTTTCTATTCTCAGCTACTAAGCTAAAAAGTCTTCTGTATATATTCTGTGTCCACAGATGCGACTGACATGTGCTGGAGATACAACCATGATGGGCCATGTAGACTTCACACTTGAGAAGTTAGAACCGAGTTGGGTGATTTTAAAAGAAATAAAAGAACAGGGAAGACATTGCTCTTTTGAAGGCCACTCTTTATGAGTGGAGGCATATTTCCTCTCTTAGATATCACCATCTATATTAATTTCTAGCTAGCTGCACCATATAGGGTGGGTAAACACAACAATATATTAAATCATAGCCACTTATTTGTTCACTGAAAAGTAGGGGGGGGTAACATGTTTGGACCGAATCACAGACTCTAGGAATAGAGAAGATGGAAGGGGTCTAACAAGGGCCTCAAGGCCAACACTCTGCTCCATGCAGGATTCCAAATCAAAGGATATCTGCCAGGTGGTTGTCCAGATTTCTCTCGAATTCCTCCAGTGTTGGAGCACTCACCACCTCTAGAGGCATTTGGTTCCATTGCCGTAATGCTCTCACAGTTTGCCCGGATAGTCAGCCGAAAGCTGGGTTCTAGTAACTTGAGACCATTGTTTTGAATCCTGCACTCAGGGATAACAGAATAAGATCCTGCCCTTCCTCTGTATGATAGCCTTTCAAATATTTGAAAACTGCTATCATGTCACCCCTCACTGAACAGTCTCTGCTGTTTATGGGAGCTCACCACAAAAAAATGGAACCTTGGCTCTCCTGTCAGGCTCCACATCCTCTGGATAAGGAAACAAGAACTCCCAAGCTCTGAATATGTAGCCAGTAGAGATGGGCACGACTTAGCGGTATTCCCGTTTCCGTTTCCGTTACTCGTATCCGTTACTCTACGGAAACGGTAACGGGAATTACTCCGCCAGAATTCGAGCTTGAACCGACGAACGAACAATTTGGTCTGATTTGTTGTGCTCGTTACTTGCATCACGCAATGCCAAGCGGCATAGAAAAAAAAAGTTTTTAAAAGTTAAAAAAAAACCGATTCCCGGCCCTAAAAGTAGGCGAAAACTGTCTGAGGGCACCTACCAGGCCAGAAGGGTGTTTAATTTTTTTTGGGGGGGGTCCCCGCCCCCCTCTCCTTGGCTATTGCTACTGCTGCGCTGCTGGTACCAGGCTGGGAGGGCGCATCCATTTGCCATGCAGTGCGGGGGATCCAAAATGGCGACCACAATTTTTTTTTGAAATCGTTGCCCAAAACCCCGCCAAAGCACCACAGAAACATGCGAAAATTAGCTATTTTAAATGCTTGAATTTTTACAGTTGCAGCAGTGGGTTTTTCTTGCAAAAAAAAAGTCTCCGTTGATTTTATTTTATTTTATTTTATTTTATTTTATTTTATTTTATTTTATTTTATTTTTTTACACCTGCACATTCGCAATGATGGGCTCGCCCATGGGAGTGGACCATGCAAATTTTCCACCAATCGCATGGCCACTTGGCCAGGTTGACCACAGAGACTTCTGGGATGTGCCAATCAGGCATAAACAGCCCACTAATCGTAGCCCAAACCCGAACCCTAAGCCTAAGCCTAACCCATACGCCAGTATACTGTCCTTCTAAGTGGGTCAGAGAGGCACCCAGAGGTGCAACCCAATACTCACCCTAACCTCACCCGTAACTAGCCTAACCCTAGCCGTTGCGCTAACCCGTCTTAACCCTAAACCAGATCTACTTGCATTGCACTACATGCAAGTACATGAGACACAGCGGGTGCAAAGAGTCTGCCAGTCCGTCACTTGTGGCTCTGGCTGACTCCTGCAGCTCCCTCCAGGAGCCCGCTACCCCCTCCCCAAACCAGTACTAACAAAAACGAAAAAATGAAAAAACGAACCGACTAATTTTTGCGAAATTTCGCGAAAAACGGAAACGAGCCGAAACGGACTGCCTCCGACACACGACAACTCGAAAACGTCATTTTCCCTAGTCGTGCCCATCTCTAGTAGCCAGTGCCTAACTCCTTCAGCTATCCACGGGGGCAGCTTCTTTCATATTTTCGAGCCTAGTATCTGATGACTTTGTTATTCTGCATCTGGCATTTAAATCTTAATTGACTTTGTTCTAATGTAAAATCTCTTTCTCTTCCTCCCTTTGTCAGAGGGATTTTGGAGAATTCTTTGTACTATATGAACATGATAGTTCATTTTTCTCCTTCAGAAGGCCACCATCTCGCAATTGGTTGTGGCAGAAATCATGTGCCCAAATTCATAACACTGGTGAGACCGATGCAACTGAGGAAGTGACTCAGATTCTAGCCTTTGTATGTAGTACAAAAATACATTGTACATTCTACATTTGCAAGCTGTATTTGTAAATGTACCATATTTTCCATCTATAAGACGCCCCCAATGTATACGACTACCCACAATTTTCCAGGTCGAAATAACCGTTTCTCTCATTGGCTTACTTCCACGTAGAAGATGACCCTAAATTTTTAGTCTAACAATTCTAGTAAAAATTATAGTCATATACATGGGAAAATACAGTAAATCTCTCTCTCTCTCTCTCTCTCTCTCTCTCTCTCTCTCTCTCTCTCTCTCTCACACACACACACACATAATGCTGTAATGTAAAAGCAAAATATTTCACAGGGGTGTCCAAAAATGTTGACCACCCTATTTTTTTTCATGGATTAGGCAACCTACAAGTATTCATTATTCCTTTAATGTACACTGTTCTCAAAATTCCTTTTTGGGTGTCCCCCGCCCCCTGCACCTAGAATAATGTATCATCTGATAATGCAAACTGCACAGGCATGGGATATGACTCTGGGTGTAATAATATTTACGGGACAACACTTTCAGGAAATATCGTGCAGTTGGAAGGGTCCTACAAGGCCATCAAGTTCAACCCCCAGCTCCATGCAGAAACAGAAATCAAATGAGTTCTGTGGAATTCCCTCTACACCTCTCTGTGAATCAAACTCCAGATGATGATGCTTGTCATCATGTAGGACAATTCTGGATCCACATGGTAAATCCTGGCATGTTTACAGGACTTTATGGACCAGGTTTTCTAGAGATCGTTCTGGCCATCTGCATGTCAGTAGGCCACTGGCTCCTTACAAGAGGGCTTTTCAGGTGATCCACTTATGATTTTCATGCCAACTGCTATCTATGAGTTGAGAAGAGCAGTTGAGGACAGGACATTTTGGAGATTTCTCATTTGTAGGTTTGTCTAAGTCGGGAGGTGACTTCATGGCCCATAACAACACTGGCCATCAGTTGTGTAGAACTTCAATGTTGAACCTAAGGCTCAACATGTGACCTTATCCAAGGAATTTCCTAGATAACTGGAGTAGCTGATAAATGAGATGAATGCCCTTTTATCAAAAGCTCATTGCAACATCCCAGACCCCTGCTATAAAATATGTTGTTTTTACAGACAGAGATTACTTTCTCTGTGTGGTATCCCCTTCTCCTTCCTATCATCAAGATTGTCCAATTATAGCTTCTGGGCTCTAACTCTTGCAGCATCCAAGGTCTGGATAAATTCTGGGGTGGGGAAACAATTTCTTATTAATCATTTTGGGTTCCTCCCACATTCAAATTTTGCAGAACACTGACATTCTCCTTCACTGGGAATCTTCAAACAATTGATGAAGACCAGGCTTTTTAGACAGGATTTTTCCAGAGGTAGCATCTTGATAGTGCAGTGGTAGTTTCAGCACTTAATCATATCCCACCAGCTTGTCTTCTAAATTGGTGTGTTTATTTTGTTGTTACGATATCATTGTTGTTCCTTAGGTTGATTGTTCTTGTTTGGTATTATTGGTTGTTAAAAACTTCCCAGAGTGGTATATAAATGGAATAGATAGATAGATAGATAGATAGATAGATAGATAGATAGATAGATAGATAGATAGATTATTTTATTTATTTTAGAGTATTTTTACCCCGCCTTTCTCCTTGGAAAAGGACCCAAGGCAGCTTACAGTAATGAGGGATAATACACAGTCCAGTACAATTAAGACATGTTCACGTTAGAGATGGGCACGACTTAGCGGTATTCCCGTTTCCATTTCCGTTACTCGTTTCCGTTACTCTACGGAAACGGAAACGGGAATTACTCCGCCAGACTTCGAGCTCAAACCGACGAACGAACAATTTGGTCTGATTTGTCGTGCTCGTTACTTGCATCGCGCAATGCCAAGCGGCACAGAGAAAAAAAGTTTTTAAAAGTTAAAAAAAAAACCCGATTCCCGGCCCTAAAAGTAGGCGAAAAACTGTCTGAGGGCACCTACCAGGCCAGAAGGGTGTTTTATTTGGGGGGGGGGTTCCCCGCCCCCCTCTCCTTGGCTATTGCTACTGCTGCGCTGCTGGTACCAGGCTGGGAGGGCGCATCCATTTGCCATGCAGTGCGGGGGATCCAAAATGGCGACCGCAATATTTTTTTTGAAATCGTTGCCCAAAACCCCACCAAAGCACCACAAAAACATGCGAAAATTAGCTATTTTGAATGCTTGAATTTTTACAGTAGCAGCAGTGGGTTTTCCTTGCAAAAAAAGTCTCCGTTGATTTTATTTTATTTTATTTTATTTTATTTTTTTACACCTGCGCATTCGCAATGATGGGCTCGCCCATGGGAGTGGACCATGCAAAGTTTTGGAGCCATTCCACCAATCGCATGGCCAGGTTTTGCTGACTGTACCAGGCTGGGAGGGCGCATCCATTTGCCATGCGGTGGGGGGGGATCCAAAATGGCGACCGCAATATTTTTTTTGAAATTGTTGCCCAAAACCCCACCAAAGCACCACAGAAACATGCGAAAATTAGCTATTTTAAATGCTTGAATTTTTACAGTAGCAGCAGTAGGTTTTTCTTGCAAAAAAAAGTCTCCCTTGATTTTATTTTATTTTATTTTATTTTATTTTATTTTTTTACACCTGCACATTCGCAATGATGGGCTCGCCCATGGGAGTAGACCATGCAAATTTTCCACCAATCGCATGGCCACTTGGCCAGGTTGACCACAGAGACTTCTGGGATGTGCCAATCGGGCATAAACAGCCCACTAATCGTAGCCCAAACCCGAACCCTAAGCCTAACCCATACGCCAGTACACTGTCCTTCTAAGTGGGTCAGAGAGGCACCCAGATGCACCCCAATACTCACCGTAACCTCACCCGTAACTAGCCTAACCCTAGCCGTTGCGCTAAGCCGTCTTAACCCTAAGCCAGATCTACTTGCATTGCACTACATGCAAGTACGTGAGACACAGCGGGTGCAAAGAGTCTGCCAGTCCGTCACTTGTGGCTCTGGCTGACTCCTGCAGCTCCCTCCAGGAGCCCACTACCCCCTCCCCAAACCAGTACTAACGACAACGAAAAAACGAAAAAACGAACCGACTAATTTTTGCAAATTTTCGTGAAAAACGGAAACGAGCCGAAACGGAACCGGCCCGACTAACGACAACTCGAAAAAATTTTTTTTCAAGTCGTGCCCATCTCTAGTTCACGTATTTGAGAACAAGGAATTTAGGGACATCTTACAGCATTAATAGACAACATTACATTAAAGCAACACGGTTATAGGTAGTCATAAATACATAGTCTATGTTAACCCATAGATTCATATAAAATGCATGTGTGTGTGTGTGTGTGTGTGTGTGTGTGTGTGTGTGTGTGTGTGTGTGTGTGTGTGTGTGTGTGTATAAAATCTTCCATCTCTGCACATCTGACAGATGTGCTTTCTTGTACCTTGAAGTTCTGATCAAATCACATGAAAATGCATTTTTCTTTCCTTCTCCCTGAGTTATAATGGCATGTGATCAGCACAAGACTTGGGTCTGCTTACCCCACATTGGTGCATTTGAGTGACCCAGTACACTGCATTCCCTCCATTGATTAACCATCCCAATGACCTTTATAGACCATCCAATAATTGGCTCTATTAGCGAACAATAAATTGATCCCATTATTGCATAGGAAAGATTCCACGTTTTTGACTATTCTAATTATTTGAATGGATGCTCATTAAAAAGCCCAGCCACCTTTGATCAAAGCCATGCATATCTAAAGGAGTGCAACTCTTATTATGTGCTGTCTCTGAGCATGGGAGGACAGGCCATAAACACAAACATTCTCGCACAGCCAGATCAGTGACGTTCCTGCTTGCCAATTACCGTAATGCTGATGACATATCTAGTTTAATGCATGCCACATTAAAACTAGCCCCCCCCCTTCTCCAGCGAAATCTAATTACACCAAACCCAAGCACTCAATCAAACCTGTTATTCTGTGGCTAAACAGCCCCAGTGTTAATGCAATTTGAGGAGATCCAGGCCACGACTGGGAACGTTATGTATTAACAATATCTAATAGGAGCTCCCGTAGGTAAATGAATATGCTAACAAGCAAGGTCGCTGCTAAATCTAATATCTTTAAGCTGTTTAATTCCAAACAGCTCCTTAATAAATCAATTGACCAGGATAGCTGATGCCCCTATCAATTATTCAGGAGGACAAATAAATATTTCAGATGATTTGATAGGAAGGCTAGCTTGGACTCACAGAGAGCTTTGCATTTCATTAGCCCTTTTGCTAAAAGTTTTATAGCATGTTGAACACCGATGGCTCTCTCCAATAACAGACAACTCAAGAATGGGTGATACTTCCAGGCAGACATGACAGGTGGGCGAGAATTTGGATTTCTTTGTTGTTTGATGCAGACTTTTGAACATTTGCAACTTTCTTCCTATGCTTGAGGATCAGAGGTCCTTGGGGGGGGGCTTTTTAAAAATCCTCAAATGTTTTTGCTTAAACACTCACTATGCTATTGCTATGTGACTGTATACTTTTTGTGTCAATTGCTTTGTTTATTTACATATATTATTTTATTTTATCCATTATACTGTTGAGCATGAGCAACAATAATAGCCATGTGCCATCAAATCAATTCTGACTTACGGTTCCTGCATGGCAGGGAGTTGGACTGGATGGACCTTGAGGTCTCTTCCAACTTTGTGATTCTATGATCTATGACCCATTTCAGAGTGTTTTAGGGAGTGAATACTCAATAGAGGTTGACTATTCCCTTCTTCTAGGGCCACCGTGATACTGCAGATTGCCCAACACCTCAAAATCTCTGCTCATAGGAGGCACAGCAGGGAATTGAACTCAAAATAATAATTACCTCATCTTCATTTGAAAAGCTCTTCATTTGGAAGGCTCCTCAGGATCATCTCCTCATAGGGAACTGGGAATGTTTAGCCTTACCCCCCCCCCCAAAAAAAAAGGTTCATAGGGAATATGAAAGCCATGTTTAAATATTTGAAAGGATGTCAGGTTGAAGAGGGACAGGTTTATTTTCCATGCCTTCAGAGACTAGGATTTAGGGCAATGATTTCAAACTACAGGAAAAGAGATTCCATCTGAACATTAGGAAGAACTTTTTTGACTGTTAGAGCTGTCCAGTAGTGGAACATAGCATTACAGAGGGTGGTGGAATCTCCTTCTTTGGAGGTTTTTAGGCAGCGGCCGGATAGCTATCTGTCAGGAGTACTGTGATGGGGGTTCCTGCATGGCAGGGGGTTGGACTAGATGGCCCTTGAAGTCTCTTCCAAGTCTATCATTCTATGATTCTATGATTCTATTACTCTGTCTCCATGTTGACAACAGCTACACTGGCTGATCACGAGCTGCACAGTTTAGATTTTTTTTCTTTTTTTGAAGACTGTAAGAAGGGAAAAATAAAACCTCACACATTTCTTCCTGTTCAATGTGGGGTAAATATTCAATCCTTCCTCCTGAAGTACTTCAGTATAATGATGCTTCCCATTTTCTCTGGACACAAAAGATGTGGAGAAGCTTTTAGCCCACTTATTCAGGTTCTTTGGTCAATTCTTCGTTGCGATTGTAGTTCTAAGAATTTGTCATGCCAGTATAGGTAGTGGAGTGACATATTTGGGTAAGGGTCCTGGAGCTTCCTTCCAAAACGGAGTTACCTTGACCTGCACAGAAATGCAGAGAGCAATCACAAAGCTGATGGAGATATTTTTTCCATGGGCACATTAGCCTAAGTCAGAGATGAGAAATCTAGGGGGACCATATTTGGTGGTCAAATGTTTTCCCCCCAGGTCCTTCCAGGAGCTACACTGGATTTGGAAATGGCCATGTTGAAAACTTTTTAGAAAGACTGGGCAAGGCAATCCTTAATGGTTTCTTTGTATCATTTTAGTTTTGAGAGCATCTCTTCTATCTCCAACAGTAGAAATAAGAAATAGTACGGGTGTGTGGTGTGGTGAGAATTAAATGTATTACAGGGAAGATTTTTGCAGTGGCCTTGAGGGTTGTAAAATTATCCCTGGGGCTTGCCCACACCTGTGTATAGCGTTTTGTTGAACTAGGCATTTTGTTTTGCTTTGTACAGGAATTTGGACAGATCAGTTTGCTCAGACACCCTTGTCTTTTTATGAAGCAGGTGTTCTGCTGAGCTGTACTCCCTCTTCAAAGCTACAGTGCTACCTTGTATAAAGGAATTAATTCATTCCAAATGAAATTATGCTAAGCAATTTTTCCTTTATACAAATTCCCATAGGAATGCATTGAAAACAGAGTAATCCCATTTTTATGTTGTACGGATTTGCCCCATAGGCAATTATGTTAAGCAAATTTCCCCTGTCTCCAGAAATTTTATGTTGTACAGATTTTATGTTATACAAACTGTTTGTTATACAAGGGTCCACTGTACTTTCCATGAGGGATTCTCCAGCCTCTGTGAAATGTTCTAAATCCAATAGAAGATCAAGATGTCCTTGCCGTGTGCCATCAAGTTACCTCTGACGTATGGCAAGCCTAGGAATGAGTGATTTCCAAAATGTCCCATACTCAATGGAGCTTCTCTTCTTCCGAAGACTCAAGACTGTGGCTTCCTTTAGTTTACAGTGTCAGCTCATCTCATATTTCGTCTCCCTCTTCTCCTGCTGCCTTCTGACTTTCCTGGTGTTATTGTCTTTTCCAAAGAATCCTGCCTTCTCCGGATGTGCCCAAAGTTTCAGCAGGACAGTCCCAGTTTCAACATTTTTTGCCTCGAGACAGCCTTGGTTTACTCTAGGAGCCACTTGTCCATGGTTCGTATTTGTAAAGATCTCCTCCAGCACCACATTTCAAGCGAATCTTTTTTTTGTTTACTTCCTGTAAGCATTCTTTACTGTCCTGCTTTCATACTGATACATGGTGATCAGAGATACAAAAGTGTGGATGATCGTGGCTTTGGTCTCCAGTGGCATATCCTTACACTTGATGATATTTTCAATCTCTCCCATTGCTGTCCTTCCTAGTCTCCTCCTTCTTCTAATTTCTCAGCTGCAATCTCCATTTGATTTGATGATTGAACCAAGATATACAAAAATCCCTACTTTAATTTCTTTATTATCAGCACTAAAGTTGTGTAGTTCTGTATAATAATTTTGACTTCTTAATATTCAACTGTAGTCCTGCCTTGGCACTTTCTTCTTTCACTAAATTCAATCCCCCCCCCTCTCTTTTTAATGTATCTGACATTAAGCTGCACAAATTCCTTGAGCAGATACTAACTAAAGCATCTTGCCCCTTTGGCAAGGACAAATAGATGCAATTGACACAAAAGGACAGACTCATGGGGTCACACAGTCACAGGCAACTACTCCAATATTATGTTATAATAAGAACAAGAAAGGAGCCATTACATTTCTCATCACTGTCTGTTTTATAGAACAGTATCAAAAATGGCAACAACAAAACAAAATCCTACATCTTTTGTAGAAGAGTCCACTACCACGTACCCCCATGTAGTTCTGTTTGCTTCATGGGTAGAAAAAAGCCAATATTTATAACCATACTGTATGCTTAAAGCAGATAAACAGTGTGGTATGCAGTGGACAGAGTGATAGACATAGGGCCTGTTCATAAATGACATTATGACGGTTACTTCACGTCCACTCTCATCCCAGGAGGAAGTTCGTTGCGTGTTGATGTAGGTTGCAGTCACGTGGTCTTCTTGCGGTTCTGTCCCTGTTCCCGTGTACGCACGGGCGTGATTGATGATACCGGCATGACTGTTTCCACACGTCCTCATTCCGTGATGAGATGTGAAATTCCATGCCTTTGTTCTCCTTTTTTTTCTGGCCTGACCTTCCATTTTTCGATGTTTTGATTCTCTGAAGCCTTGCCTTCAATGCGTTACAGAGCTGAGTTTGAGGCATTTGTCTTTTAATCTCTATGCACTGCGTTGCTGACTCCATAGGGAATGTACTGGCGAATGGCAGTTCGCACTCCTGCCACTAGAAGGAGAATGGCACGTTGCGGGAGGAGACTGACCTCACGGGCTCTCGTATCGGAAAGAGAAGCGAGATGAGGAGATTCCCGAGGCCAGGGAGGGGAATATCTGATCCTGCTTAGATCTCAGTTCAGGGGGGCATGGTCAGGACAAACTCCCTTCATCCCGCAATGGACGTGCGGTTAGATTTCTTTGTACCGGTTCCCAGCGGGACCGTGAAAAGCGATGAGATGGACGTGAAGTATCAGTGTATGTTTCCTACCTCTATCATTCTTCTCCCTTTCCCTCTCCCTACTTCTCTTCCCCCTTTCTACCCTGTACCATATATTCTCTCTCCTCCCTCAGAATTTGCAGCCAGGATGGCAGAGGCTGCTGAAGGCTGCCCGTTCTTAGTTAAACAATGGGTTTGCCAAAAAGAATGCATGCCCTATTGTGCAACAACACTAGGGACATGTGTTTATTTGGCCTCCAGCTAACATGACCTCCAGGGCCCTTAACATAAAAAGAATTAAGGTTTTTTAATCCCCCCCTTCTAATCTTTTCCTTCAATGGCTCATTAGGGGCCCCAAAATGGCTCAGAGAGTTTGGCACAGTTTATGGGCCACACTTGACCAGGGTTGTTGGCTTGTCTTTCAGTCTAAATCCCAAGCCTGTGTCTGAGTCTTTTCCACCAAGTCCCAAGTCTGAGTCTTTGGTACTAAGTCCTGAGTCCCAAGCCCTAAGTCAGTGTCCCCATTAAAAACATGTTCTATTCCCCAGGAAAAAAAGGGAGAAGGACAGTGGATGCTGAGTCAAGAGTCAAGTCAAAGGCATTGGTTTAAAAATAAAAGAAACCTTAGTTGAGTCCAGGTTGAGTCACCGGTGGGACATAGGTCCAACTTGACAATGAGACCCATGACTTAAGTCCCAAGTCTACCCACCTTTGTATTGTTGCAATAATAGGAAGTGTCAGGAGATTTTCATAGTGAGCATACAGCCCTGGTTTGGGAGTATAGAAGCCAAAGGCTCCACCCTGGGCCCTGAGCCTTTCATTTTGTCTGGCTTTCTTACTGATGAAGGATAATTAACCATGATTGTTGGTTGTGGTTAATAGCTCTAGGACACTCGGGAAGCCTGGCCTTTTCTTTTTCTTTTTCCCATAAGTGCAGTGTATGACTCCATAAGTGGGAAAGTAAGTATTATCATTGCACTGAGAGGTGGGGGTTAGGGGGTGGGAAGAATTCGCTGACCATAGATAACGCCTGGCTTATTATAAAATCAATAGAGATAAAGTTATAAGACAAAGAGAGAAAATGTACCTGCCACTTGAGAAGAAAGGGGGGGGGTAACTCCCCAAGGAAACCTCTCATTTAAGCCTGTGTAAATGTGTCTGCCTTTTTGACTGATCCATTCACGCTGGCAATAGAGATTGGAAGTCGGCAATTACTTAAATGAGAATTTCAGCATATGATATCAATTGAAAAAGGTCAGGAACATGAACGCGCACACACAGACACGACACAGACACCACAGACACACACACACACACAGACACACACACAGACACAGACACACACACACACACACACACACACACACACACACACACACACACACACACACACACACCTACTCATGACTCTGATTTGCTGATTGACAGGCATCTGCTTTTCCTAAACAGAAATATACTGTTGTTTCAAAACCAGAAAACAGAGGCCTGTGTTCTTTCAAAGAGTAAAGACACTGCATGCACTGGAAACTGTTCATACGTTTTAATCTAAGAATTATCTTTTTTTTAAAAATTCAGGAATAATTACTTCAAATTGTTTGTCCCAGTTCATAAAGGTGACAGCATCCCATCACCCGCCTCCTCTAGCCGCCATTCACCAGGCCCAGCATGCTTCCTGCACTTCTTCAACTGATCGTCCAGTCTTGGCAACAACTCAGGCTTCTCTGCCCTGCCCTCTTGGCTGATCTCCCACTTAGACAAAAGGGCAGGGCAGAGCAGTCTGTGCTCTTGCTCATGACTGGGAGATTAGCCCAGGGGGTGGAAAAAGCAAACAAGCTGGGCCTGATGATCGGCTGAGAATATGATAGTAGGGAGCACCTGTGATGCCACCTTTAAGAACAATCATGAACCTCCAAACTGAGATTTGTGCCCATCCCTCGTGAATACAATTGTGACCAAACCACTTTGAAAACTCCGAGAGTGGAAAACAAAGACTGCCAGATAAACAAGCTGCAAAATCCAAATTCTTTACCACAGATCATGGAAATATTGCAAACACATTTATAAGGACCTCTGTAGATCTTCACAATGAATATGAGAAGACCTGCTTCATTAGAATAGTAAGTCTTACCTGCATCCGATGTCACTGTAACAATTACATCCCTGTGTACTATAAGACTGAAGGACTGAGTAAGGCTCTAATGTGCCTTTGGCTCACAAATGACCTTAGTAGTAGTAGTAGTAGTAGTAGTAGTAGTAGTAGTAGTAGTAGTAGTAGTAGTAGTAGTAGTAGTAGTAGTAGTAACCTTGGGATACACAGGGATAGTAACCATTCACTTCAGGTCATGTGTTATTAGTGTTTTTTCTGTTGGGCTTTAGTTTCTCTTAGTCTTTGGGTACCCAATCATTATATTTAAGGCATCAGGCCAGACCTTAGTTGAATGTATTACTTCTTCAAGAGCCTTGTGGCACAGTGATTAAATGCCTGTACTGCAGGTAAAACTGTGCTCACAACCTGGGGTTCAATCCCAGGTAGCTGGCTCATGGTTGACTCAGCCTTCCATCCTTCCAAGGTTGGTAAAATGAGTACCCAGCTTGCCGGTGGGGGGGGGGGCAATGTCTAGCCTGCATAGTGTAATTGAAAACTGTAAACTGCCCAGAGACTGCTTGAAGTGGTATGGAGAGGTATATAAGCAGACCACTAGAGATGGGCACGACTTAGCGGTATTCCCGTTTCCGTTTCCGTTACTCGTATCCGTTACTCTATGGAAACGGTAACGGGAATTACTCTGCCAGAATTCGAGCTCGAACCGACGAACGAACAATTTGGTCTGATTTGTCGTGCTCGTTACGTGCATGCAGCGATCGCGCAATGCCAAGCGGCACAGAAAAAAAGTTTTTAAAAGTTTAAAAAAACCCCGATTCCCGGTCCAAAATGGCGACCGCAATATTTTTTTTGAAATCCTTGCCCAAAACCCCACCAAAGCACCACAGAAACATGTGAAAGTTACCTATTTTAAATGCTTGATTTTTTACAGTAGCAGCAGTGGGTTTGTCTTGCCAAAATACGTCTCCGTTGATTTTATTTTATTTTTTTCTTAATTTATTTTTTTACACCTGCGCAACGATGGGCTGGCCATGGGACGGGACCATGAAAATTTTCGGAGCCATTCCACCAATCGCATAGACAGGTTTTGATTGACACTTCTGGATGTGCCAGAGGGCATAAAAAGCCGAGGCAGTTCCAGTCCGTCACAGTCTGGGCTTGGATCTTGTGGAGGGTGGTCAGGGCTGAATTGCTGCACTCAGTCTAGTTTCGATTTCGCGGTCGCGGTCTCGGTCTCGCTAGGCAGGGAGGGAATTGAATTGATTTTAATTCGCAAAACATAATAATTTATTTTATTCCCTGTGGGGAATAGCAACGCAGTGTTTATTCTTTTTTGTTTTCTGCATTTTTGAGGAAGAGTTCCGTTTTTTATTTGCTTATATTTGCTTCAAGGGGGAGGGAAGATTTGAGTGGGAGTGGTAGGGGAGGGGAGGTGCTGCGGATTTATTTTGAAAATATATTATTTTACAATACCATACCATTTCTTTTGTATCCCAATTTCCCACCAAGTTCATTTACTTGGCCAAGGTCCTTTTAACCTGCGCCTACAGCTTTTTTGCTGCTGTTGAGATTGGGGTTTTGGAAGGTAATCCAGCAACCCTATCCTACCCTAGTAGCAGCTTATAGTTTTATTCCATTTATTTTCTATTCTACAGTTTATTAGCAAGTGGCAAGCAACAGCCAAGGTCCAGTACTAGTGCTTAGAAGGGGAGGTTGGAGGCTGTGGATTAAATTATTTTAAAAATATTATACAGAGTACAGACTGAGTAGGCAGAGTCTCCCTCGCCAACCAGTGCACTCAAATTTCTCAAACACATTTGTTGCCAACAAGGCTAGGGCACCTTCCTCTGTAGAACATTTTACAATTTCATTTTACTTAACACTTATAGATATTCTTTCACTTGTCCAACACCTCATTCATTTTTTTTTGCAGTCAGGCACTCAAACAAATATTTGTTGAAGGGCAGGCACCCAGCCACCTCTATAGAACTTTTTCTTCAATTACATCTTTGAAGAAGTTCCATTCATCTTAGTTACTGTGCATTATTTGTGAAAGTTGGGTGCTGCCAGATTTTGCAAACCCCTTGCTTCTATTAGCTTGGGTTTTGTGCATTTGTAACTTACCTCTGTGAAGAAGTTAAGTTACAGTTCTCCTAATTACACTTGCCCTGTGCATTGTGAAACTTGTTTGCCAGGATTGGCAAACCCCTTGCTTCTACTAGCTTGGTTTTTGTGCTGTTTTTGTGAGTCAACCTCACTCATTTACTCGCCAGTTTGCCACCAGTCTACACACACAATTACATTTTTGAAGAAGTTACATTTCTCTTTGTTACACTTGCCCTGTGCTGTGCATTGAGAAACTTGTTTGCCAAGATTGGCAAACCACTTGCTCCTATTTCCTTGTTTGTTGTGCTGCTGTAACTTGTGAGTCCATCTCACTCATTTACTTGCCCCCACAGTCTACATACACAATCCAATTACAACTGTGAAGAAGTTACAATTCTCCTAATTACAGTTGCCCTGTGCAGGGCATTGAGAGACTTGGGTGCCAGGATTGGCAAACCCCTTGCTCCTATTTCCTTGTTTGTTGTGTTGCTGTTGTGTGAGTCCATCTCACTGATTTACTTGCACAGTTCCTTGGTGCTTTTCTTTACTATCACATTATACATTCCCTGGCCTGAGCCAGAAGAAGTGAGAAAAATGAGGAGGGGTCGCACAGCTAGAGGGCAGGGGAGGGGGACCCCTACTAAGATAAATAGGGACATATTTCTGAGGGAAGGGACAGGAAGTAGTGCAGAAATTGATACTGGTGCAACTCCCTCCCCGAGTAGCAGTGCCAGTGGCACAAGCAGCACTGTGCCATCGTCTGTCATCGAGGGAACCATGGATGAGGCGTAACAAATCCCATCTCCGTTACCTGACAGCCCCACCCTTGATCAGCAAGAAGACAAGGGCTCCGATTCTGAAATGGCATCAGAATCAGAATCGGGCTCCTTGTATCTAAACATGCCAGATTCTGAAGACCTGTTGGCAGGGACAGACTTAAGGCAGGCTCCAGGCAGTGACGGAAGGAGCAGCCCTCTTTCCACCCAGAGTACCACCAGTGAGAGCAGTAGTACTAGTCTACTTTCCCGGCAGGGCAGAGGCCACACCAGCACCACAGCAGCGGCAGCGGCAGACAATAACTGAGGGGGCGTTACTTTCTGTAAGCCACGAGGGTGTCTCTGGGAGCATTTTGAGAACAGCCCCCAAGACGCAAGGATGGCGGTGTGCAAGATATGCGGGGTGGTCTTGCGCAGGGGGAATGACCCCACACACCTCTCCTCAAATGGGTTGCGCAGCCATCTGATGAGGAAGCACCCTGGGACTCTGCCTGGAACCCTGTCAGGCCCTTGCTCTTCAGGGAGGAAGAGAGGGGAAGAAGGGTTAGAGAAAGAAAAACACAGCTCCGCTAGTGAGAGTGGGAAGAGGCAGGCCACTCTGCAGGAAGTGGGGCTGTTGGGTGGGACTTTTGTCAGCCCGCGAAATAGGGCCAAAGCACAGGAGACCACCACTCGAGTGGTAGGTGAAATGGTGGCCATGAACGGGTTGCCCCTCCCCTTTGTGGAGTCATCAGGCTTCAGGCACCTGATGAAACACGTGGCACCATGGTACGAGACTCCATCCCGGTGTACCTTCAGCAGGCGGGTGATTCCCTCCCTTTATGAGTCTGTCAGGGACAGGATCCGGGCCCTGCTGCAGGCGGCCAGAGGGAGGAAGATCCACTTCACTTCCGACCTCTGGACCGGTGGGCACCACGGATACCTCTCACTGACGGCTCATTGGTGGCAACCCAAGGAGGTCCTGGAGCCCCGGTCAGCTTGCGGGGAGTTTCTAATTCACACAGACCTAGCTCTGTCTCCTCCGCCACTATTTCCACTGGGCTGCCAGCTGTGGCTCATAAAGAAGGGAAAAATGTACCAGTTGCGTGGTGGTGGCACCACCATTTATAAATAGAACAGTTTTCCGAAAGTTCAAGGCTTGGCTGTTGGAGTTGTAGGAGCTGGGATTCACAACGAAGGCCATGGTCGTGGATTGCTGGCCCAGCATTCAATTACTCCAGCTTGTGGCCTCCGCCACTCTTTCCTCTGGGATGCAAGACACTGTGGCTCACTAAGAAGGGAAGAGTAGTTGGGTGCCAGCACTCCAATAGTTTCTCTGACAGTTCCAGGCTTGGCTTTTGGAGTTGTAGGAGCTGGGATTCACAACGAAGGGCATGGTCGTGGATTGCTGGCCCAGCATTCAATTACTCCAGCTTGTGGCCTCCGCCACTCTTTCCTCTGGGATGCAAGACACTGTGCCTCACAAGGAAGGGAAGAGGACTTGGGTGCCAGCACTCCATTAGTTTGTTGCAAAGTTGCAGGCTTGGCTCTTGGAGTTGTGTGGGAACCAACTGTGATTCACAAAGAAGGGCATGGTAATAGACTGCCGGGCCGGCAGTTAGCAAGTCTACCAGCACACAGCTGGGGACTTGGGGAGGAAGAGTCAGACTCAGAATGTGGCTTGCTGTCCTTTTTGCAGCCAGTGTGGTGCCAGACCAAACTCAAGGTGATTGGCCTCCTCTGCCAGTCTTTCCTCTGGGCTGCAAGACGCCGTGTTTCACACTGAAGGGGGTTCCTGATTTGAACAGCGTTCGTACGTACAGCACCACCAAGACTTAGTCAAAAAGTGACATGTGGTGGACGGTGGTGCATCGCAGGCAGTGTGGTGCCAGACCAAACTCAAGGTGATTGGCCTCCTCTGCCAGTCTTTCTTCTGGGCTGCAAGACGCCGTGTTTCACACGGAAGGGGGGTACTGATTTGAACAGCATTCGTACTACGTACAGCACCACCCAAGAGTTTGTCAGAAAGTGCCATGTGGTGCATCGCAGGCAGTGTGGTGCCAGACCAGACTCAAGGTGATTGGCCTCCTCCGCAACTCAGTCCTCTGGGCTGCAAGACACTGTGACCCAAGGCCAGTGGCATTTAAATTCCTGTCATGCCATTCAGCTCCATCCTTTTTATACTGGAGCTGGCAATGAGCCTGTCGCACTCTGGCTCTGTGCTGTGGTGCTCCCATACTCTGCCTTGTGGCCTGGCCGGAGTGGCCGCCATTACTCTGGCCTTATGGACGCGTCCACCAGAGATAGTCCTCCTCCTTGTATAGCCTAGTGGGCTGGGCTGTGGGCTGTAAAACTTAAGTCAGAGCAACCCAGAGCCCTATCCCATTCCCATCCCTACCAAAACTATTCCTGGCTGTAGCTACTAGCTAGGTACGTAGCTTAACCACCTCAGGCTCTAACTGCTAATGTTTTTGTTGACCATGACCAAAAGCAGGGTTGCATTGGCTTTGGCTTTATTGCTTGTCCTTTAAGTGTGTGTGACTTTGACTGTGAATGTTAAGTGAAGGCAGAAGGACCTTGGTGATGGGGGGCCAATTTGAAAGGAGTAGAGTAGTAGACCCCTCATCCAGATTTGGGGAGGAACAGAATGTCTGTTTCTCCTGCTGCCTCTGAGAGAGGTGGAGGGGAGATGGGATGGATTCAAAACCAAACAACAAAAAAGTACAACAAACAGGCATGTCAGCCAGACCAAGTAGGGTGGCTGGCTGGTTCAGCATCAGCAGATTCAGCATAGCAGGAGAAAAAAAAGAAATGCAAATTTGTTTCTGCCCCACTTTGTTTGCTTAGGATGCACTAGCCTTGTTGTACAGCAGCAAGTCCATCACCCAGGCAGGTTTAAACTGTATTTCGCCTGCTCATTTGCGGGACCCGCGCCCACCCACCCGCCCGCCCGCGCGCCTGCCCGCGCGCTAGCCACTCCCCCTGCCGCTGCCACTGCCGCCGCCCACGCATGTACCCCCGCGCCACCGCCGCCCGCGCTGCGCCCGCAAGCCGCAAGTCTCGGTCGGATGTCAAAATGCGCGAAATCGCGGCAGAAACGGAAACGAAAAATGAAAAAAATGAAACGACTAATTTTTGCGAATTTTCGCGAAAAACGGAGACGACCCGAAACGGAACCGGCCCGACTAACGACAACTTGAAAAAAAATTTTTTCAAGTCGTGCCCATCTCTACAGACCACTTTGCTTTTTATCTGTCATTGCTGTTTGCTTATATACTTGTAGGCTGTTCCACTATTCAACGCTCATGGGCTCAACAATAGCTGAGCTTATTCTTGCCTATTATTGCTGCTGTTGTTCCTGCTGCTATTGTTCTTGATAGTAATCTAGGAGTTGAGTCAGGGCAACTGGACTTCTTCTTCTTCTTCTTCTTCTTCTTCTTCTTCTTCTTCTTCTTCTTCTTCTTCTTCTTCTTCTTCTTCTTCTTGATTATTCTTGATGATTCTGTTTTCTTTCTTTATGCCAATGCACTTCATTTTTATGTGCTGATTTACTACAAGGAAAGAGTTTTACACTACAGCAGTCCCCAGGCAGGCAAAAAGTCGGGTTCACCAACTGCTCCCAAATAAGCACAGAGATTATGGGTAGGCAGAGAGAAACAGGGGGTATACCTCTTAATGTGGACATTGAGATGGAACTGATAGGGAGCCATCCTGAGATCCATCCCTCCTCACTTGTTCCTTGCCCATTGTCATTTAATAAACAACAGTTCAGATGCAAATCCTGGCAAACATTAAAGAAGGACAGGTGCTGCATCTGGAAGATCCACATCTCAGTGCTGTTGTGTCTTTCTTCATCCCATGTGCCTTCTTGCCCTCTGTGGTTCACAAAGGCTGTAAAACAGACTAATTTCCTTGAGATGTTGAATGCAATATCTATCTATCTATCTATCTATCTATCTATCTATCTATCTATCTATCTATCTATCTATCTATCTATCTATCTATCTATCTGTGCCTACTGAGTTTATGCTCAGTCTCACATTCTGTGGTGTTCAAAATAAAGTTAAGAAATCCATTCACTCACTCACTCACAAATGAAGTAATGAATGAACAAATGGACAAACGAAAGAGCTAAAAAACTAATGAATTAATCAACTAACAAACCAACAACCACGGGTTTCTTCTCCTCTGCTCTTGTTTGGCTGTGTGAGAATCAAGATAGCTGTTTGGGCTTTTGCTGTCTTTAGACTAGTAGAGTAGAAATGGGCACAAACTGAACCATGAACCAGAAAATCCAACAAACCAGGTTGGTTCGCAGTTCAGTTCACACCCAGAGTCAGGGATCCTGTTTTGGCAAAGCAAAATGAAGTAGCTAAACTAAGTGCTTTATTCTGCTTCCAACTGGTCCCATCATTTCCCTACTGGTTCCTCCTACTGCCTCCTACTACTGCTACTATTACTACTGCCACCTCCTCCTCCACTGCTACCACCATCACCCATAGAGGCAGTGAGACCAGGTTCTGGAAGGGAATCCAGGCCTACTGTCTCCAAGGATGGTAGCAGTGGTAGGACCAGGAAAGGGGACAATGGGGACAGTGAGAAGGGAGCAGGTAAGCAGTAGAGGAGGTAGAAGGCAGGAGCAAGGTAGGTACCCAAAGCATGAAAAGTGGTTCTTACCCACAAACCATTGATTATCCAGTTCATGCCTATCCCTATTACCCAGGGTGGGATAGGCATGAACTGGGCTATTACCTACTCACCAAAATACCTGGCATTGCCCATCCCTTATGTGCAACAAGCAGGTGTGATCAATATATCTTGTTAGTGTTCAGCATTAGAGATGGGCACAAATAGAAAAAATGGAGTTTCGTTTGTCGTTTGTCGTTTAGAGCAGTGTTCCCCAACCCCCGGGCCGCCGCCCAAGGAACTTCAAATCATTTCACTGTGGTGGCGGCCCGGCTCCCGGAAATGATTAAGGGACTCACGGGCTTGAGATTGAGCAGGTGGGTTAAGGTGGGGAAGCTAACTTTTGGGCGCATGCGTAAAAGCGAGGCGAGCGAGGCAGAAGGGGAAACAACCCACCCACCCTCCACTTCGAACCATCGAGTGATGGAGAAGGGGTAGCCCAGAGCGCCTCGCCAAACTGGGAGAAGACGACGAAGGCGGCAGTCAAGCGTTAATGGCCGCGAGCTCGGTTCTTCCCACCCGTCTTGGGGTGAGCGGAGGGAGGGAGGGAGGGAGGGTGTGTGTCTCAGGCCGGGCCCGCCTGTGTGTGTGTGTGTGTGTGAGAGAGAGGGTGGTCTTGATTTATTTATGTGTAAATTTAATTCAAAGGGAGGCCTGGGCTCTTTGGGAGCGGGCGCATGGCCAGCGCTTGAGGGGGGGGCTGCTGCTCGTGCTTTATTCCCCCCCCGCCCCCGCCCCATTCCTAGCCCTCAAGAGGGGGAGCCCGGTGGACGCGGAGGCTCGAAGAGGAGGAGAAGTGGGGAAACGGCCTCTCCTAGTGGGGGTTGGCGGGTGTGTGGGGGTGGGGTGGGGTGGGGGGGAAGGATTCGTCCTCTGCCGGTGGGGAGGCTACGGGGTGAGGCTGGTGGCGGACGGGGGCCGGTTGGGCCCGTCGAGGCAGGCCCACAAGAGGAGGAGCGGGGGATGGGTGAGGTGGGTGGTTGGGACTCGGAAGGCGAAGGCGGTTTCGGAGACGAAGGAGGCGGGGGGGAACGGAGGTGCTCTCATCCGGTTTCTGCCGGTGCGGGATGAGGAGAGGAGCCCGACGGGAAGGCATGCGCAGCTGGGGGGGAGAGAAAAAAAAGGGGGGATAACGTTTATTTTATTTATTTTGAATATTTTACCCTACCAACGTTGGCATCGGGAGCCCCCGGGGGATGGGGGGTTGGTGGGTTGAATTTGGGCGGGAGGCGGTTTTCCCTGGGCAAACATGAAGAGTAGGGAGGAGGAGGAGGAAGAGGAGGGCAGTCAGCGGGGGAAAGAGCAATCTGGCTCCAGGAAAAAGGACACTGAGGGAGTTCCCCCCCTCTTTGGCCCGTTTTGTGATTTAAGACTTAACGTGAGTGGAGTGGATAAAATATACTTAAATCAGATTTTAAGCAGTCATATTTGTTTAAATTTAAAGCCGAATTGACTTGGTTTTAAAGGTTGAAATACATTTGACTCGTATAGTAGAAATTATAGATTGTAATTATCTATTATGTGTACAGTTTTGTTTAAGTTTTGCAAATACAGTCACCTATTACCCCCAGATGGAACCGTCTCGGTGCAAATAAACAAGCTCAGGGTTCTCATTGATTTGGCATTCTAGTGGTGTAGCTGTATTTTATTTTGAAGGCATGTTTAAATACAATTAAATTAAAATTATTAAATCAAAACAAGCGGGCCACGGAAAAATTATCAAACATTTACCGGTCCGCGGCGATAAAAAGGTTGGGGAGCACTGGTTTAGAGGTCCGTTTTGGTTTGTTTCCGTTGTTCGTGAATTTTTTGCAAAAAAATCATTTTCGTTTTGTTACCATTTTGTTACCGTTTTGTTACCATTTCATTACCATTTATTCCAATTTTACGTGTTTTTTAAGCATTTAAAGCAGCTCACTTCATTGCTGTAACGGAAACGAAACGCACAACAAAAATCCCCGCGTTTCTGTTCATTTTGTTTCATTTTAGAGACAAATTTTGTTTGTCATTTCGTTACATAATGAAACAAAAACTGAAAAATGAAAGCGAAAAATTGTTCGTTCTGTGCCCATCTCTATTCAGCATCTTTCACATACAGGCAATAACATTTGCAACAATGGTTGAGTTTAGGTCACTTATCACCCCTATAACATGGATTGGATCAGATTTGAAGATCAGAGTGAACTTTGCATGAGAAGGGTTTTTGGCTCAGGAGGGACGTCTATGAACAAGGGACACCTTGATCCATCATTGACCCACAACTTAATGCCAGCTCCAAAAATACGGTTGAGGGATTTTAAAAAGAGGGAGCATGAGAAAATCACAGAGTAAACCAGTGTCAGATACATATGATGATTGTGCTAAATTATATGCTGTTGCCACATTGTTTGACAGTCAGATGTATTTGGCATCCCAGAGGTGATTTCAGGAGAAGTTTGTCAAAGCCGTGTTTCCCTAATGCAGTGAGTGAGATTTTATTCCCTAGGGTTTAATGAATGTAGAGAAGAGATTTGAAGGGGGGAGCAAACAAATGGAGAGCGTAGATCCCCAGCAGATAAGTACAGGACTGTGTTTGCAAAGTGATATTACACGGCAATCCTGTTAGGAATCAGACAATTTGCTGGCTGGATATCACCAGTCTTTGCTTGGATGCAATAATTGCCAGAGGCATTACGGGATAATATGTTAATTTGCTGAAGTCGTAATGATATATTTCTTTGGCACCCCCAACACTGAGATCTCTTTCTGTTTTCTGAACATACAAAGTTGGTTTCTGGGGGTTTTTTTCCTGGTGTCATGTTCATGTGATCCAGGGCCTCTATTAATTTAATTTGCCTTAAACCTTTTATTTTGCTCCTCTCAACCAGTTCATATTAAAACTATGCCTAATTATGACCACGGTAAGAGCTTCAGAACACAAACCGCATAATATAGCATCAGCTGCTGCTCAGAACATGAAAGCGACTGGGCAACCATGAACTTTTCCATCAGTCCCTGCATAGGGGGACCAAGAGAATGAAAATATGATGTAGAAAAAGATCTGGCCATTGGGATAATTGAATGTCCTTCATTGACAGCTTTTTGAGTTTTGCCATGACCAAACGCCCAACCTGCTAGAATTCCCAGCTTTCTACAAACCCCAAAGCCTGGTATCATCCATTCTATCACTTCTAATTCCTCCCCTCTTCTTCTTGATGGGAGAAATGACTGTACATGACTGTGTGAGAAGTGAGTTTATATGAGGAGGCTAGGAAAAGTGGCTGTTTTGGATTACAGCTCCCAAAATAGCAATGTGGGATTTGCAACCTCTGGTTCTTGGGAAGAAACTGAAATAAATTAACCTTCCCTGCTTGCAGCAAGAGTTCTCTGCATGAGATTCCTCCCCCCCCCCTAAATAATTATCATGAGAAATCCCATAGAATTTCTCATCTATGTTGTGGTCATTTTCTCCTAGAGGAATTCCAAATTGCAGGGGGATATTACAGTCTTGCACAGAATGCCATATTTTTTTACACAGGATTTACCTGGGAGTGGAAGAAGAGGTTGCACAGGAATGTTATAATTTCTGCACAGAATGATATTTCCTACTTGAAGGAGGGGGGAGGGGAAATGCTAGGCTGCATATGATTGTTACAATTTCTGTGTGGAATAACATCTTTCCTAGACAGAATTCACCAGCAAGTGTATTAAACTTTGAAAAATTGGGGAGTTTCCTAGAGAAAGCATGGAAGAAAGAGGAAAACCTGTACAGGATATCAGAAAAGCCCCTTGCTGATCCAATGGGAAATCCCAGCAGGGAGTGTTGGCATGTGAGACACAGAAAATCAATAATAAGGTCCAGCTCTGCAGAGGTCGCATGATCACAGGCAAAGGAAGGCAAGACACACAAGTCTTGGGGGGAACTTTGGGGGGGGGCAGTTGTTTGTAGATGTATGTCAGGTATCCGGAGTGCATTCCTCTCCAATTTTTCAGGGCTTGTAATGGTAATCCAGAGGAAGCAGCTCCGCAAATTTGGGGCCTCTACATGCTAGGTGCCTTTTAAAAGAGTAATTTAAGGGGAAGAAGAATCAATTTATTGAAGAATTTCATTTCGCCACTGGAAATTCATTAATTCATCAATTCATCGATGGGAAATCCCAGCAGGGAGTGTTGGCATGTGAGACACAGAAAATCAATAATAAGGTCCAGCTCTGCAGAGGTCGCATGATCACAGGCAAAGGAAGGCAAGACACACAAGTCTCATGAGGAGCGAGAGACGGGAGGGGGAACCCTATAAAAGAGGGCTCCCGCATGACATGCCTGCCTTTGCCAGCAAGGATGTTCCCCACCCACCCTCCACGCACTAAAAGTGCCAGTAGGAGGCTTACTGGTCACTAAGTTGGGGCCGGATAGGAATTTTTGATCTGCACCCAGGATTGGCTGAGGGGCGAAGGGATTTTTCACCTATCCCACACTGGCTCTCGGAGTGGGACCAGATAGGGCGTTCCCTATCCAGGTCACACATGTGGAAGTGCAGATCGAGTCAAGGCATAGAGTGAGTTAAATTCTAAGAGGCTCTGTAAGCCCATCCTGCCTCTGGATGCTGAGGATCCTGAGATTACAGCATCGGAGGACGGATGCGCTTGAAGCCTCCCTGGACCACAAGCCACCTACAGCGGGGCTGGTGGAACCTGGGAGGGGTACTGGGATTTTCTGGCCCTGCTTGCCCTGTTTCCCAGACAGGAAAGGCAGGGGGATTTACCTGCCAAAAGTTTGCCTGTTGGAGGGGTCCCGGGAGACCCCAGGATTCCAATGTTCAATCCACACAAAGGCAGGCCCCTGTCCTTGAGTTGATGATCCATTGGAAGTTGAGAAATATGTTAATAAAGTGTGGCCCAAGTTATACCCCAAAACTGTGTCTCACCTGATTATTTCGCTGTGGGTGGGCAAAGAGAAATGGTTTGCTCTCATGGTAGGTGACCACACTGGTTGAAAGAGCCTGTGAGATGAACCTGTTAATAATAACTTTCCCATCTGTACTATAAGAATTGTGAAGAATTGCCCTGCAGATTAGTAGATAAAGCTGGAGGGTGCATGCTTTTTCTCTTTTTTATGTAATCACTGTTCATTTTATCTTTTCTTTGCAGATAATTATCCCCATCTCTATCCACCCCCTCCCAAATCCTAGGAACAATTAGCTGCTCAGGCAGAGATAAGATAAGTAGTGATAAATGACTATTGCAGATAGGGCTGTGAATCTCCAAGCCTGTATCTAGGGATAGGGGTGGGGTGTGGATCCTTTATTTCTTCTTATAGCAAGATTTACACATACCTTGTTTTTGTTTTGTTTCGTTTTTTTCCTCTGAGAAATTTCATGGGACATATGCAGTTTTTCTGGGGAAGAAAATGTCAAGGTGTAAAAACTTATCACAATTCCTGTGCAGGACAATCTCTGTTCTGCACAGGATTCACTATAAAGGAAATTAGGTCACACACAATTTGACAGTTTTCTTTATGGAAAAAATAGACCAAGAGGGGGAAGAAGAGCAGGACGTATGGATGATATCAGACGTTTGTTTTTGTGGGAAGCTGGGAAACCTAACTGGTTCAGGAAAAGTTAGTGAGCATGGCAAAACTCAGAGGGTTTCTGAGAAACGGCATATCTAGAGGATAACTGGCAACCTTTTGCCAATTATCCTCTTCTGGTTCCTTTCATTGGCCTAACCCCAACAAATAAGTAAGAATGCTGTGGCACCATCAATATTAATGGGCTTACACAGATGCAGCTTTTCACTGGATGTCAGATCTTACCTCTAGGACAGTGGCTCCCAAAATTTGGGTTCCCAGATGTCCTTGGACTATGACTTTCAGAAATCCTGGCCAACATAGCTGCTGGTGAAGGCTTCTGGGAGCTTTAGCCCCCAAACGTCTAGGCACCTAAGGTTGGGAATCATGGCTCTAGGGCAGGGCTGTCCAACTTTGAACAGTCCAAGGTCTGCTTTTTCCGGATGAAAGTGTCTGAGGGCTACTGCACTAAAACTTCTACTTACAAATTTTATCTGTTCCGAGCATATCCTCATAAGTAAAAAAATTGTAAGTAGAGCAGCAGTTTCCCATAGGAATGCATTGAAAATCAATTAATCCTTTCTGGAGGGATTCCTTCCTCCACTCTGCACCAACAACTCAATTGGTCACAAGACAGTGGCACGCCGATCATCTGGCTGGTAGGGAGAGCAGGGGACGGTGCCATGGCCCTTGAACTGCCCTGCTCGGCTGAGATAGTGGGCTGGCAGACCCAGAGCTTTGCTGAGGCAGTGGTAGTCCTTGGGATGGGGGAGGTAGAAGTGGAGAATTTATTACCTCACATTTTTTACTGATGGCTGGTGGGCTACTTCTGAACCCTTCACGGGCTACTGGTAGCCCCCGGTCTACCTGTTGGGCAGGCCTGCTCTAGGGCACCCTTCAAAATGTCCACTTTCTATAACCTCTATATTACATTCCAGGTATATATGAGCACAGAGCTAGAGAACTTTGTTACAATGAGCAGCATACATGTTAGCTATGGTATCCTAGTTGATATAGTCTCCAAGAGTAATTCTCCTATTTTGATTATGTAGCCAGGAATCCACAACTGATGGAAATAGCCAATCGTGGATGGGTGGGCGAGCACAAATTATTGCAATGATGCCTTGAAAAGCTGCAGTGAAGGTCATAGTATTCAACAATATCTTAAAGATAGAGGTCTGGGTGCAGGCTAAAGAGAAGCCAATTCTAAAAGTCTTGATGCCACAAAAGACTCTAGCTTCCCTGTGGCAATCAGTAGCCACATGGCCTGAAAGGGTCTGGGGGTATGGGTGGATATATTTTGGGGAAATCTCACCAATTTATGTTCATCCAGAGTAAAATTTCAAATGAATTCTGGTTAGTGCTTCAAAATTCTTGCATTATCCAACCAAACCAAATCTGAAGTCAAGAGAGAACTGCATATATATTCCTGCAGTTGTTTGGTAGTTGTTGCTCTACTTTTATTTGAAAACCTGTTTTTGAAGACCGGGGAGCAGTTTCTTTCAATTCCCATGTCAAACCAACTGGCTAGTTCTGATTTCATTCACAAACATTCCATGATTTGGGGCCTTATTCCCTTGTGGCTACCGACTTGATTGCTAGGAGAACAGCATTTCCTGGATTTAATTGTCAGGAGGTCTACCCACCAAAGAAAATTGATGGGAAGGCAGAGTACAGCAAGCCTGTCACATGAAGATGGCGAGTCAAGATGAGGGACTTGTCATGTCTAAAGGTAGGGACGAAATGAAAAACAAATCACATATTCTGATGAATTCGGTCAATTCATCAAAATTGTCAATTTGTATTCATCATAAATAAAGTCCCGTGACAAATATGAACTCATGATTTCAGCAGTTTTTGATTTGTTAATTCATTGGGCTATTAAATGGTACCCAAGGCATCTCGAGTCATCTAATTTGGAGGAAAACATCCCCTCCTCTACAACCCCTCTAAGTTCAGTGGAAAGTAGACTTTTGATGTCTAAGTTGTATGTGTGTGTCCTGTGTCATTACAGTCATGATTGACTCTTTGTAACCCCAAGACCATGGAGTTTTCTTGGCAGGAATGCTGGAGTGGTTTGCAAGTTCCTACTATAGGCACCTACAGCACCTCGTATTCCCTGGTGGTCACCCATTCAAGTACTAACCAGGGCCAACCATGATTAGCTTCCGAAATCAGGTGGGATCCGATGCACTTGGGGCATTATGTACTTCCAAATACCTCCCCATAAAAAAGTTCCCTTCAGGTACCTAGAGACTCCAGACTCCAGGGGACCTTCCTCTGACTCTCCTCTACAATCCCCCCGAGTTTGCTGAAGATTAGGTATTCCCAACCTAGTTGCTAAAGGGCACTCTCCTCGTTTAGATCATTTTGTGGGTATATAACTCAGAAAACTGAAACCCAGTCCTCATCAAACTGGGAGGAATTATAGATATGAGATGGGATAAGTCTTTCTGCAAGTTTGGTGTCTCTAAGATCCTTGGGGGAACTTTGGGGGGGGGCAGTTGTTTGTAGATGTATAAGTCAGGTATCCGGAGTGCATTCCTCTCCAATTTTTCAGGGCTTGTAAAGGTAATCCAGAGGAAGCAGCTCCGCAAATTTGGGGCCTCTACATGCTAGGTGCCTTTTAAAAGAGTAATTTAAGGGGAAGAAGAATCAATTTATTGAAGAATTTCATTTCGCCACTGGAAATTCATTAATTCACCAATTCATCGATTTCTTTATTTCTCAATTCCTCAATTCATCAGCCCCAATGGATAAAGAGTTATCATGAATCACCATTTAAAAAAATCTTCCCATCTCTAGCCATAACTAGAATCAGAGTCTAATTGAACTTGATTCAGGTTTTTATTTAATTGACCCAGACTCAACTGTTGATCTGGAACCCAGTCTCCCTTTTTGTTTCCTGGGGGAAGAAAGCTTGTTTTTAATAGGTTCTTGATATTGGGACTTGGCACTTGGCACCAAAGACTCAGACTCAGATTTAGGACACAGACCCAAAGAATTTAGCTGCTTTCACACGACCACTAATATCCACTGCAAAGTGCTCGCAGATGTAGAGCATAAAATCGTTTTCCCACGAGCAGCGGACTTTAAAAAAATCAAAGTGTGACCATGCCCACAAGCATAGCCCAGCTCATTTTACAAGTACCTGGTCTCAAGGTGGTAAAGTCCTTGTCTCTCTTCCAATGCGGATTTTAAACCGTTACTCGAGTCCATGGGAACATGGAAAATCTGCACCAAAACCTTTTAACCCCTGTTATGGTGTCTTTGCTGAGGTTCTCAGGAAAAATGTGACCATGGGAATATCTGATCCGTGACATCAACCACGTGACTGCTGCAGGGTGTGTGTGTGTGTGTGTGTGTGTGTGTGTGTGTGTGTGTGTGTGTGTGTGTGTGTGTGTGTGATCTGGATCAAGTTTGCTGCGGATTTTAGTGGTCGTGTGAAAGCAGCCTTTGTTGACTTCCTTGCTGCTACATAACTACAAGTCAGAGATTGCAGAAAGCACTCAACTGCAGTTATGCTTCATAAGAGGATTCTTCCCTAAATGTTGTTTTTCCAAGAGCATCTCCATCGTCCCAAAAAGCAATGAAGCAAACAACAAAAACAAGTCCAGTTGCCCAGACTCAACTTCCAAATAACTTTATCTGGGTGATTGAGAATCTTCACAGACAAACAACAACCCCCCCTTAAAAAACATAAGTGGCAACAAACATGAGAGGAGGAGCCTTCTTGATCTTTTGCCAGTTCATCTTACTCTTGATATTGGTCCAGGTCCTGCAGATGTCCCTTAGAAAGATCAGGATTATGCTTCTGGTCTCCCCCCCCTTTGTTTTTAATGTGCTTGCCCTTCAAGATGTAAATCCATTGAAATCCAGCCCTAGACAATACCAGGGTCACTCTGCTTATTACTTTATGACATTTCCAGATGAAAGGTGCTTTGGGGGCTCACATTAATTTGCTTTATGTTTGACTAGAAATGCTTCCCATTGCTATTAGAGCACATTCCCCTCTTTCTTCATTTTAGAGAGCTTGTCAGTCATTTGAGAATGATATGCCCTATGTCTGGGATGAATAAGCCCATCATACATTACAGATGGCCCTGTTCTCAGGAGGAAAGAAAGAAGGGAGAGGAAAAAGAGAGATAAAAGCCATAATGCACAGCTAGTGGAAGGAGAAATAGTTCCTACCAAAGCTTGACTCCACTACTACTTTAATTTCTTTAGAACATCTGGTTCTTCAAGGATGAATTTTTTGTGACTCCCTTGTAGGAACTTGGACAAACCAACATTCTTGCTACCTGGCCAAAATTGTTTGATTTTGCACTATGCTCACCAACTGTTTAATCCAATTGGGACATAGATCTTTCAGGTTTGAATCTCTGTTTGGCCATGGAAATTCAGGGGGTGGGTGGGTAGTATAGAACTGGAAAAAACAATTATATATCTCACTTGTCCCGGAAACCCTATTAAGGTAGCTATAAGTCAGCTGTGATTTGATGGTACCATACACATCCTCTCTCCATACATATATCATTCCATTCTATGGAGTGATACTCCTCCATGACCCACCATTGAGACACAAGAGTGATTTTCATGGCTGTAGGGCCTCAACAGTGGGATGTTCTTCCCTTGGAATCTTGAGTGGTAACAAATTTGCTTTCATTTTGGTGCCAAGCTAAAACAAGGATGTTCTCCAGATCAGTTGAAAATGACCAATAGATCCTCATTGTTGGTGAGGACTGGATCTTGCCAGTCCTAAGTTAAAACTCTACCCATGCAGTCATATTGGCTGTCTGGTTATTCAGGATTCTCTCATCTTTTTTTGTCACTTGTGGTAGTCAATTATGCAGGGTTCACAAGCACCATAATAATCAGAGACACTGAGCCATCAATGGGCAGTAGGAGAGTAAGAGTGGCCTCCTCTTCAGAACACATACATGGTGTTTCCAAGTCTCAGATCCTTCCCTGCAGACTCAGAGATTTGCTAGACTCCTCTTGGTGTTCAAGCAAAAAGACCACTTTCAGGTCAAGGTAGAGGAAGGAGAAGTTTGATCTATTGCTGTAAGAGAGGTGGTTTTAAGGTGTGGGAATCCATCTCACCAACATAGCAGAAAGATATTTGCACATTCTCTAACTGGAACATTAACACACACAAAAAGAAAAGAATAAGGGGAGGGAATAGGAGTGGAAGAACCCAAGGAGTGCACAAACATGATCCATCATCATGCCATTTGGAGCAGAGGAAGGAGTGGAAGTGTCATGCCCAACCAGTTAGCTCAGAGGCAGTTCCTCCTAGCTGACCCCCTTTCTTGTGTCAACATTGTGATGTCACCGGAGCCTATCCTTGTGATGTCACATGAGTCACAAATTTTGGCCATGCAGTCTTGGAGATTGTGATGCTGTGGATGTCATAATCATATACCTAAATACAGTGGACCCTCGTATAACAAGAAGTTTGTTTAACAGAAAATCCACTTAATGGAAAAAAATTCCAGAGATAGCTTAACAGAATCGCCTAAGGGGCAAATCTGTACAACAGAAAAATGGTCATAATTAGAGATTAATCCATTTTCAATGCATTCCTATGGGAAATTTGTACAAAGGAAATTTTGTATAACAGAATCTGATTTGGGATGAATTAATTCCTTTATACAAGGTACCACTATAATATATATAATCATATTCCTAAAAGAAATAAGATTAGACCTAAGAAACAGGGATCGGTGTCGCTTCTGTCTGCATTCTCTCTCTCTCTCTCTCTCTCTCTCTCTCTCTCTCTCTCTCTCTCTCTCACACACACACACACACACACACACACACACACACACACACACAGAGAGAGAGAGAGAGAGAGAGAGAGAGAGAGAGAGAGAGAGAGAGAGAGAGAGAGAGAGAGAGAGAGAGAGAGTATGCTCCTGCCTTTCATGTTGTGTCTGTTTAAAAATGGGCTCCAGGAGCTTATAGGAGGAATTAAAAGAATCTAAGGAACTGGTTTCTCTAAAACAGACATAAGTTTAGAAATGAACAAGTCCATGTTGCAAGATGATATTTCTCAAGGACATTCTTTTTGGTTCCTGGTTTCTCAAACCTCACAGGTGTATATAAAGTTTTCCAGCACTCTTGAAATGCTGCATTTGTAATTAAGACCTCAGAAAAAGGTTGGGGTATTAATTCTGTTGCTTTTAACCAACCAGAGCAATGCTCTCTCATTAGATGGGTGGGATAAAAATTTGATTGATTGATTGATTGATTGATTGATTGATCGATCGATCGATCGATCAATCAATCAATCAATCAATCAATCAAAACTGGGCTAAAGAAGATGGATTTCTTTCTGAGAACTTTGGACATAAAAACATGATGTTGTCCTTCTCAGGCACAGAAACTACAAACTTTCATCTTTTAAATAAAGTATTTGTTATGAATATATAATTAGATTTCCTCGTGTACAGCTACAGTAGAGTGCCTCATTTTTCCTAGGGAGGATTTAAATATGTTTCAATATAAATCAGAATTGGGGTTTTTCACCTTTCCTATGAGGGTACATTCTTTGCAGGTGGATGCCAGCCGAGTGTCAAAAATTGCTATTATAGAAAAAGTAACCCCAGGATTTATTTGTGCGAGTTCAATAAGGTTTTTCCATTTTTGTGCTAATTTTGCTCCGGAACAATTATTTATGTACACTGCATCACAACAGATCTGCTGCTTTAATGCCAATTTTTTATTTTGATGTGTCAATATTTTAGTGGGTTTTTTAATAACATCCATCACTGGAACTGTATACTTCACGCTATACAGACTTGCGTTAATATATGCATTTCTCTGTATGTCGCAGTCATACTTTTTAGTTTCCACACTGATTGTGTGTGTGCTTAAAGCAAATTTATAAAGAATGGGTCATAGTTAGTAGCAGATGATGAAAGAGGCTTAATTTATAATCCATGCCCAGAGCCTGGGTAAGTGACTGGTTGCTGTATTGGAGCAGGGAATTTTGGAAGTTTCTAGAGTAGCTTTTCGCTACATGGTTTTGGTATATAAATCAAATGAAATCAAACGAAATCAAGCAAGCAAACAAGATCTGGATTTGCCCTATAGAGCCAGTATGTCAAAAAATCACAGTTCTGGACTTGGCTAATTCATACAGAATATGTACCTGTTTATGCCAGGTAAGGAAAGAAAGGCTGCATGATATAGCACAAGCTGTCTATCTGGGGAAACAGTTGTTGGTTGGTGGGAGGGGGGGGAGGGAGGGAGGGAGGGAGGGACAGATGGGCAGGTGGGTGGATTCACCTCCTTTCGTGTCTCTTGATACCAGTGTTGGCAAGCTCCCATCACATCTGGCTCAATTGTGTTTGGATCCATTTTGACTAGTTAAAGCCTCCCACTAGAGGCCAGGACTGCCTCATCTCTGTTGTCTTTCCAGAAACAGGCAAAGGACTCTTCAGGCAAGCTTTCCCTGAATGATGAACTTCCTATAATGTGTATTTTATATGAATCTATAGGACCACATAGACTTTGTGTGTATAACTACTTATAACCTTATGTGATTACACTGGCACTATGCTTTCAACGTTAGTTTCCATCACTCATAACTTTACATGGAACTTTACTCTCCCTTTAACTGCTGGCGTTCTCTTGTAACTTTGTTGTAATGTTGTCTCTTAATGCTTTAAGATGTTCCTCAATTCCCTGTTCTCAATACTAGAACATGTCTTAATTATACTTAGGCGGGGTAAAAATACTCTAAAATAAAATAAATAAATAATAAATGGTGATCACTCTTGGGTACCTCTTGCACCCTGCAGGAAGGACTTTGGCTGTGTCGCACAACCCAACCCAAACCCATGCATGCAAGCAAAATCTGCATTTTCGGTTCTGAAATGAATGGGAGCCTTTCTCCGTCATGCTCATGAATTACACTTGTTGACAAGATGCCTGAGCCCCCCTCCCCTTTTGGGGCACCTCAGCTAATTCCATCTCTTCCCTCTTTCTCTCTTCTCAATTAAACATATGAAAGCATGCTCCTCCCCTGCTCAGAAAGCAGCTTTTAGATTAATCATATTATCTTAAGGTTCCAAATCTCGGTGGCGCCGTAACCTTTCTTCCATTAGAATCCATTATCTTAAACTATCACAATAATCCTGGCTTTAGGGAGGAGGAGAGGAAAGCAGGAATGAAACCTAATAGATGGCAAATAAGATTAATGCATGATCTAAGTACTGATTACACTTGGGCCTGCCCTTGAACACCCAGGTGTAACCTTGAAATTCACATCCACTAAAGATGCTGCAATTAGATTGAAGGTCCCCAAAGACCTCAAAGGGCAGCTGGCCACCCCTCCTTCCCTACTGTTTGGTCCGACTCCTCACCAGCAAGCTACATCTTATTGCTTTTGGGTCTTTCGTCCATGTTTATACACTGGGCTGTTAAGCATTATCTTTTCATAGATTTTTTTAAACATGAACAACTTATTTTTCAGATCTTTCCTCCCTATTCTTGTTTGTTTACAAGGAACTATTGGCCAAGGGACTCTGTGAACTTTTACCTGGACCTCACAAGAGGAGAACTTTGTTTTCAGAAGACCTTCTAACTCTAGCATAGAAAAGAGAGATATTTTTCTTTAGAAAATGGCCTGAGGTCCCAGCCAAAAAAAATTATTCCATACAGTTTGTCTTCCAAGGTCCTTGTTTTTAGAGCTGGATATAGCCTAGGCCCTGAGAGAAGACCTCCACGATTAGGGAGAACTTGGCATCAACAAACCCCAGGACTATGTGGGAGGTATGTTCCAGGAAGACATGTAGTGAGATTGGAATGACCTCTACCCTCCACAACTCTCCCAATGCATTCCCGGAGTGATCCTCCTGACACAGCTTGGAAGCTTTGAACCACACAACAGCATCTCCCCCCCCCTGGTGGTCATGGCCAGTGTGTTGCTCTCAGCAGGTTTTGAAGGGCCAGATGATGCAGGGGGAGTGGGATCAGGAGACAGAGATCTAGTCTCATGTGTTCCCAGAGGCATCTGGTGGGGCCACTGTGATATACAGGAAGCTGGACTAGATGGGCCTTTGGCCTGATCCAGCAGGGCTCTTCTTATGTTCTTATGTTCTTATTGAAGGGTGCAGTGCAAAATTTATCAATGGGAGGTAACCCCCCCCCCAATGGGACAGAGTGAAGGACTCACAAGGCCTGGGTTGAATTCTCCACTCCATCATGGAAGATCACTGAGGGTGTGCAACAGGTAAAAACACTCCTCAATTATCTCACTTCCCTTGAAAGCTCTATTAGAGTCGCTATAAGTCATTTCTGATGATAGCACATAACAAGAAGTATATTTATGCATGCTGCCCAGATTTCCCCTCCACACACAGCTGACAAATGTGAAGAGTTGCTTTTTTGGACTATTAATTCCTCCTCAAATTATAGTATTTCCCTCTTCTGGGTTTTGTATGTATGAGTCTCAAAGATTTTCTCCTAGCGTGTCAGGCAGGCAATGAGATCAGATTCCTTTTCTTCAAGACTGATTTTGATGGAGCCTTCCTCCAATTATGTATTTATTTGAAACATGTATTTCCTACTGTTCTCCAAAGAGATCATGAAATCTTTGTGGCTGTCTTCCTCCTTACGTTACTCTCAAACAACCCTGCAATGTAGGTCAGACTGAGAGATGGAGTGTCTGCCCCCAAGTGATCTAGTGAGTCTAAGACCGTTACTTCACATCCTTCCTCGTTCTGAGTTGACGTTCATTTCGTGATCACATCACTCACGGTCATGTGGTCTTGTCTTGGTACTGTCCCTGTTCCTGTGTACCCACGGGTGTGATTGATGGTACTGTGATGACTGTTACTGCACGTCCTTGTTCCAGCACTTCTCAGCCTTCGTTCTCAGTGTTTGTTTGTTTTTTGGTCTGACCTTCTGTTTTTCGATCTTTCGAATCTCCTCAACTTTGCCTTCAATGCATTATGGAGCTAAGTTTGAGGCATTTGTCTTTTAATCTCTCTGCACTGTGTTGCTGACTCCAAAGGGAATGTACTGGTGAAAGGCACTTCACACTCCTGCCACTAGATGGAGAATGGCATGTTGCGTGATGAGACTTACCTCACGGGCACTCATCTCAGAACGAGAACCAAGACAAGCAGATTCCCGAGCCCAGGGAGGGATATGTCTCATTACGCTTTAATCTCAGTTCAGGGGGCGTGGTTGGGACAAACTCTCGTTGTCATGCAATGGACATGCGGTTAAGATTTCCTCATACCAGTCCCAAGCGGTGAGGGATGAGAAGTAACTGTCCTACACTCAAAGACAATCCTGGAGAAGCACTATCATCAGCTAAGACATATGGCAATGAAGCTGAAGGCATGGATTTAAAGTAATGTTTCCCAAGCATAGGTCCCCAAATGTTAAAACTCCCAGAAACCTTTACCATTAGCTGTGCTGGCCAGGATTTGGGGGATTTGTACTCCAAGAACCTCTGAGGACCCAAGTTTGGGAAACACAGATTTAAAAGGTATTTCAGCTAGTGATACAAGGTATAGGGGACTAGCGGAGCAGTGGTTAAACTGCTGTACTCCACTGCAGCCAAACCTGTGCTCACAACCCGGGGTTCAATCCCAGGTAGCCGGTTTAAGGTTTACTCAGCCTTCCATCCTTCTGAGGTCAGTAAAATGAGCACCCAGTTTGCTGGGGTGGGGGTCGGGCAATGTGTAGCCTGCATAATTACTTGTAAACTTCTCAGAGAGTGCTTTAAGTGCTATGGGGTGGTATATAAGCAGCACAGGTTTTTTTGTCATTGGCGCATCATGAGAAAGAATGAAAAATAGAACCCCGATTTGCATAAAAGTGCATATATTGGTTTATTAGTGCTGATGCAAAACAACAACTGATGTTTATAATTAAAACAGAATCACATAATGCATTCACCTCTATGACAAAGGTAGTGGGCAGGTGGTTATTTTTATGACCGTTGCTGAGTGTCATTCAGGTGTCTGAAACTTTAGATGAGCAAAGTCTTTCTCTTTCTTACAGTTCTTGAAATCAGGCATGGATTAGGCAGCCCTTCAAATGGAGGATGCCTTGAAAGGCACAGCTATCCTCTGAGAATTCAAAGAGAAGCTTATCCTCCTTGAAAACAGGGTATATGGCCATGCTACCGAGACAGCCCTACCATTTGGCAAAGTGACCCAGCCCCTCAGATGACAGATGATCAGATGTGCCGAACAGCATGGAGAGGTTGGGATGAAACATCCCTTTCTTCCACAAGGTCTTCCCTCAGATCCCTGTGTCACCATGTTACCATCAAGCTTGGTGAAGAACATTGTCCTATCACAAATAAGGAGGTTTGGTTCCACGTCTTCCCTGGGTTGTTTTCTATAGATGCTGAGATGGCAAGTTGGGGATGACCATAGAATGGCACTTGGGGGTGGGTGTACCACATGTAGCCTTTCAAGCAGCAAAACTGTCTTGAAAAAAACTTGTGCTTGTCCAAACCCTCTTTTCTTGTTCTGGTGGAACAGAGAAAGATTGATTCATTCTTCTTCAAGTGCCAATGTCCTCTCAGAACACTGGCAATCAGGAGCATGCTGTGGTTTTTTTTATTTTATCCAAAGCTATTCTAAATAGAGAAGCTGTGCCCAGTTCTTAAGGCAGAATGTTCTTCTACATCCTGGGCCATGGTTCCCATCTATTTTTCCTTGGACAATAACCCACAGCAACTGATATTTGCTATTGGGTATTATGTGACTGAAATACAGTATTGTAGTTTTCTTCTCTAAATGGTATTGAGAATTTCTAGCTTTTTATTCATACTCTATAATATGGCCACATTAGTGACTCTGTCTGTCCAAGGTACTTCTGATTTTATCTGTACATCAACATCTCGCTTCCAGCTTCCAACTTAATGTGTCTCTGTGTGTTTGTGTTGCATCACTACAGTTTTGACCAATTATTTGTGACCCCATGTCCATGGAGTTTTCTTGGAAGGAATAATGGAGTGGTTTGCCTACAGTACCTGTTATTCCCTGGTGTTCTCCCATCCATGTACTAACGAGAGCTGACTTAGCTTCCAAAATCAGGCAAGACCGGATGTGCTTAGGGCATCTAGGCAGCTCTAATGTGTCTATAAGGGTCCAAGTTTCAACACCACAAAAAAGTATACTGAGCACATAAGATCAAAGTATTGGGGTATGAAGTCTGATACATAAGTCCCAGTTTTTCAAGACATTCCTCATTTTCTGGAATGAACTTCTAGCTTGTTAAATTCTACAATAGATTTCACATGAAAAATCCCAGTTATCCTTGACATAGCATCCCAAGTATTTATGATGATACTCTCTTAATTATATCACTTCTAATATTGAGATGGCTCTGTGTACCATTTTGGTTTTTTTACTGATAACCATTCATTTTGTCTTCTTCACCTTAAGTCACAATCCCATGGCATTGCTTTCTGCAGCAGAATCCAGTAATCCTTTCAAATCTTGCACATGGGTTGACTGCATTTGTTAAATATGCTTTCTTCTCTCCAATCTGCTCAAAGCTGTATGTAGGGCTTTTCTCTTAACAATGACTCTGCAAGGTAGACCAGGCTAAGACAGGCAGATGAGTCTAATTACCAAGTTTAATGTCTGAACGGGAACCACAGTCTGGTTATCTTTTTAAGTCTCAATACAATTCTTTAATAGCAACATGACATTTGAAGTTTTGGTTCCCTGGAAGTGGGTCAGGTGGTAAATTCAACCTATGACAAAAATGTTGAATTAGACGTGGGGTCTGCACATTCCAGATTCACACATTTCCAACAGAAGGAAAAACTCTTATTGTCTGTCTTTAAAGAAACATAACTGTCAAGGAACAAAAAGGTATGAGCGACATTTTCTGATAGCAAAAAGATTGGTGGGACCTGGGACCGTGGGGGCCATAGGAGCATCATGTCTTCTGCTCACAGAGAGTTAACACAAGCATGCACATACAAAGACATGCACACATGCACACGTACAGGCGCACACGGAGCAGTCAGCCTCATGCCATTAAGTCAGGGCGAGTAATGAAATTTCATTTAATTTGCCAGGAAGAAAGTGCTAATGTTAAAAGGCATTTAATAAAAAAGGGGGGTGGAATTCTTTGAAAGGAGGCCTTTAAGTAATTGCTTCAAGTGTCGTAGGCCTACTCGCAAGAATATTTACATTACTGTCTCATTGTGCCAAAGTGTAATTCAATTACTGCTGCATTTACATTCCATCCTTCCCTTTCTTTCAGTTTTTTTTTAAAATAAACGTGATTTTCTGAGCAAATATATCTGTGTATGTATCTCTGTGTGTGTTTGTAAAATCAAGTCAAGTGTTCATTGTTAAAAAAAGAATTTGGGGAGAAGACTGCTGAGTTAATACCCTTTAAGAGCCTTTTGAAAATCATTTGAACAAATGAATCCCATGTACATTCACCTGTAATAAAACACACACCTATATAAACACTTGCATCTTAGACATGCATATGCTTGTGTTTGTATGTAATAGATACATATGTATATGTGCACATATGTATTTGTGCATAACACAGAGGCCTACATGTGGAAAGCATGTAGAAAATAGACCCAGGGAGGTTTAAAAGAAAAAAATAAATTATTTCTTCACTCTCTTGGGTCTCTGGGGAACATTCCAGAAGAAAAGGCATGGGTAACATTATTCAGTGGTGGTGGTGATGATTATCATTATCATCTTTATTCACTGTGAAGTTTTGGAAGAGGTAGCCATGTTAGCCTGGGCAAGAATTTTAGGCAAAAATCAAAGATACAACACAAAAACAAAATAGAAAAATAATGCAGCACCTTAAAGACTAACAAATCGGAGGCTGGGACTTCCTGGTCAAATGTGGAAGGAATTTCCCCACAAATAAAATGGGTACATTCACAGTGGGTGGTGGTTTGTGTGTGTGTGTTTTGCTGACCACTTGAGGCAAAAATGCTAATTTGAATTGGTGTAGAACCATTTGCTTTCAAAGCAGCAGCACCCCCCTTTGCTGCTGAAGGGCTTCCATTTTTTGAAGCCAGAATGATTCAAACATATTCTCTGTGTGGTTTTTTGTGATATATTCTGGCAAATACAGGGTGTGTGTGTACAGGTGGTATTTTATGGTTACATAGAGTGCAATACTCAGGACTGGAGGGAAACCCCCACACACATTCTTTTATCTCCCCAAATAGTTCTTTGCATGCCTAAAAAAAAAATTAGACTGCAACCTGCTAAGGATCCAGGGCTTACAAGAAGGCTCTTTGTGTGTGTGTGTGTGTGTGTGTGTGTGTGTGTGTGTGTGTGTGTGTGTGTGTGTGTGTGTGTGTGTGTGTGTGTGTGTGTTCATTTCATATTTGCGACACTTGACATGGTGATTGTCATTTTGTGTTTTTTGTTTTGATATTCTTTTTAAGCTCATTGTAAACATCCCAGGGTAGTGGACCTGTACTAATGGGGTGGTATGCAAACTAATTAAATATGTGAAAAACATACTCTTTCAATTATGTAGCATGCATGTCAATCCAATCTGTCCGCCTGTCGTATTCTCCGTTACCATGCATTTTCTTCTACGCTCAGCCACATCAACTAACATAGAAATCTGTGGATTTACTTTCCAGTGTAGGTGTTTGCACACCTGATTTCCCACCATTTGACTTCTCTGGTCTACCTGGCTGCTTTCTCCTGCATATCCTGAGCTGAAGGGTGAAGCATGAACACAAACCATTCACATTCAGCCCGGTCTGTGGATATGACCCTTTAAAGAAACTTTATGTTCTTCTGATCAGGAGAGAAATGAGGAAATTGACTCATGCTCTGTCTAAAGACACCCCCCCCCTTAGCAAAGAGCAGCTTGATGCGATTCCACCTTTTAATAAAGGGTTACATGCACATGGCCCTGGGTGCCCATGCATGCTCTGTTGCATCAGAGCCATAATCAAAGGCACAGTTCAGCATCCCTAAATACTTCCAAGCCCAAATGATCTTCATGGAAGAATTACGCAGTAGTTTAAATCTCTCCCAGGACGTCAGAGTGCCTAACTTTGCCCATGTCATGCCCACAATGAAAAGCTGTTGATTTTCATGAGGAAAATTTATGCCGTTCCTTAGGCATCATGGGCCGTCACTTCACGAAGAACTTCTCTTCGCAGCGTGATTGCCTTCGCTATGAATTCGAAGGCGGTCACGTGGTAGTCACGTGGTCTCCATTCGCCCCCACCCCTCTTTCCGTGTCCTCACCGGGCGAGGTTTTAGGGTCGAATCCAGTAGTACTTCACGTGCTCCCTTCGCATTCGGAAGCTTACTTGCAACGTCCGGTTTCTGCTTTCTTTTAGTTTTTTAAGAAAATTACCACAGCGTATCGATGCATCAATACCTGGCTGTCATTTGCGGTCAGAGGACTTGTGGGCGGCCATCGTGTTTCCCTGAAGCAGAGCTGCTGGGTTTTGGTTTTTTTTAAGGGGGGGGGCGGGGCGGGGAGAGGCTTCTCTCAGCTTCATCGCCCTGTGTGCCCCGCCGCCGCTCTCTGGGTGGGCGCGCGCGGGGGTGTCTTGCGGCGGCGGCACCGACACCCCATCCCCCCTCCCTCTGCGCAGCCCTTCGCCATCCCTTGCCAGCGGAGGGGCTCTGCTCACGTCACCCGGGGACGCTTGCCCCCCCTCTGTTGCCCCTGCCGTTTACAGAAGGCAAGATCAAAAGAACGGGTTAACCGAAATATCTATGCATCGGCATTTCGGAGAAAAAGTAAGTTAAAAAATAAATAAATATACTTTTTAACTGGCCACACGTGAATTTGGATACGAAGCGGGATGCGAAGCGAGGGAGATTCCCGGCCTCCGGCAGGGGAATCTCTCGCCCCGCTTGGAGCACGGTTTAGGGGGCACAGTCGGGGCGTGGTCGGGGTGGCGCCGCATCCAAAATGGAGGATCGTGCGGACAAAACCGACCGATTCGCGCAGAAATCACGGCTCGCCGCGCAGCGAGAGGTTCGTGAAGTAACGGCCATGGAGATCTCCTTAAGCACTCCACTCCACCCACCCCACATCAGAGCATCTCCTAGAAAGAACATAAAGGCAAACTCCATCTGTAGATCTTTTGCAAATCATCCAGGCAGAAAAATATTAAAATATTAAAATATTAAAAAGGCTGCAGTTATTGTCCAGTCCAGGCGCTACGTTCGGGCGATCAGGGAGGTTAAAACATCTTACTACTCCCTGAGAATTAGTGAGGCCTCAAACCGTCAAGCGGAACTGTTCCGTGTGGTTCGCGACCTCACTAATCCTGGGCTGGCAAGGCCTCCTCCTACTGATTTCAGTAGTGAGAATTTCGCAGGCTTTTTTTGATCAAAAATAGAGGCCATCCGTACCAGTTTCGACTCCTGTTGCTCTAGTCCGCTCTTGGCATCCCCTGACGCTGCACCCCCTCGGTCTCCTCGCTGGGTTGAGTTTGGGCCTGTTTCCTCACTTGAGGCCTCCAGGGCCATCGCCCATTGCTGGCCCGGCTCCACTCCTTTCGATCCTTGCCCATCATGGCTTATGAAAGCCATTGGTGGGAGCATGCCCGAATGGGCTTCTGTCATCGCCACAACCTCCTTCAGGGAAGGGATTTTTCCCTCTCGCCTGAAGGAGACTGTGGTAAAGCCCATTCTGAAAAAAACGGGCTTAGCATGGGGAGATTTGACCAACTACTGCCCGATTGCTAATATTCCCTTTATGGGCAAGGTAATCGAAAGGGTGGCTGCAATCCGGCTTCAATCATTTTTGGAGGGAGAACACATCCTTGACCCATTCCAGTCCAGGTTCAGGTCGGGTTGGGGGACTGAGACAGTCTTGGTTGCTCTTCAAGATGACTTCCTCTGGCGGGCCGACAGGGGGTGCTCTACCCTGTTGGTCCTCCTGGATCTGTCAGCGGCCTTTGATACCGTCGGCCACAGTATCCTACTGGATCGGCTTTCTGAGGTTGGGATCGGGGACACTGTTCACAGTTGGCTCCGTTCCTTCCTCGGGGGCCGTCCCCAGCAGGTTCAGCATAGGGGGGAGCTGTCTGCCCCTTGGATAGTCCCTTGTGGGGTCCCACAGGGGTCGTCTCTCTCTCCCATGCTGTTCAACATCTACATTAGGGCACTGGCTGAGGACATAAGGAGACATGGAGTCTGCTGTCATCAGTATGCTGATGACATGCAGCTCTATGTCTCCTTTTCCACGACTGCAGATGAGGCTGTCCAGACCCTGGATCAGTGCCTGGGCATGGTCATGGAATGTGTAATGTATAGAGTATTGTGTTATTTTAAGAGCAAGGCTTACAGCAGTGAAGCCAGGTGGACCTGGTAATGAGGAAATGCCTCGTGGGGTGAACTGGGGGGGGCGGAGCTATGGGTATTTATGAAATGTGAGTGTTTGCCATGCATCTCGGGTGTAGAGTAAAGGAATCTTCCGTAGCATGCTGTGTGTCTGGACCCAATACATAATACTGGCGACGAGGGGGATTTTTTTGTTGCCTGCAAGCTGCCGTGGGAGAAGAAGAGCGGTAAGGAATTGCTGCAAGGGGACAATTAGAGCCTTTCGACCCGGCGTTGACAGACTGGGAAACCTATATATCAAGGTTTGAGTTTTATCTTGCTGCTAATGAGATAACAGAAGTGGAGGCAGTCAAGGCCACGTTGCTTAGTTCGGCTGGACTGCATGCCTTTGAAATAGTGAGGGCACTGTGTGCACCGACGCCATTGAAAAATGTAACATTTGAAATCATTAAAGACAAGCTACGAGAGCATTTTGCGCCTCGGCCATCAGAGATTGCTTGTCGGCATGCATTCTATAAGAGGAATCAACAGCCGGGGGAGTCAGTAACTGATTATGTCATAGCTCTCCGACAAGCTGCAAGGCATTGTAACTTTACAGACCTTGAGGAGGCTTTGCGAGATAGACTGGTTTGTGGTCTGAAATGTGAAAGAACACAACGGAGTTTGCTGGCAAGGAGAGAATTGGATTTTAAAACTGCATATGAAGAAGTCTGGGCCATAGAAGTTTCACAGAAATTCACAAGAGAAATCCGACAGAGAGAGACTGTAAGTGCCGCACCTCCCTGGGAATAGGAGAGTGATAATCAGCAGCACCTGCGCATGAAAGAAGAGGGAGAAGGAGTAATGCAAGTCATTCATCAGAGGACTCAAAGAGTAAGGCTCCCACCAGGGAACGCTTGTGCCGGGTGTGGGGGGCCTCATCAGAGAAAGGCTTGCCCCTTTCAGAAGGCCAGATGCCATAGATGTTCCCATCTGGGACACCTGGCCCGTGTCTGCCGGACTACACTAGAATGGGAGACACCAGCAGACAAGGGGAGGTTGAACCAGCGGGGCGAGTGTTATGCTCTTACCTCACACTCGGCTGAATTGTTAAACAACTCCGGAGAAAGCTTTGTGATGACTTTGCAGTCAGCAATTCAATCGAAGATTAGAGTGACTGTAAGAATTTATGGGGGACCGTGTGAAATGGAGGTGGATATGGGCTCTGCATTATCAGTTATTGCAGAGCAGAGACTCCAGCAACTGTGTCCTAAGGGGTGGAGGAACAAACTTGTGCCATGTAATGTTTTACTTAAAGATTTTCAGGGGAATCAAGTTCCAATGATAGGAATGAGTACCTTGCAAGTAGCCTACAAGAACTTTAGGGGGCCCTTAAGAGTGGTAGTGGCAAAAGGGAACTTGCCAAGCCTGCTGGGGTTGGAGTGGTTTGAACCATTGGGTATTCATATTTCTGATATTCAACAGATTAAGAATGTGGACATAACAGCTGTATGTAAAGAGTATGCATCAGTGTTTGATGGAGCTCAGGGGGTCCTAGAGGCAGTATCACATGCTCGAATGGGAAACATCTATTGTGACACCCCTTAAGGCAAATGGAATTGTGCAGAGTTGTGCTGATTATAAATGTATGATAAATAAGGCATTGCAACAGCATGCTACACCCCAGTCTACAACGGGATGTAGTCCAGAGGAGTTGTTAATGAAGAGAAGGCTAGTTACAGTCCGGGATAGGTTACACCCAGATTTGTCAGTAGTAGATTCAAAGCAAGTAGTGGGGGAATGTGCGGGTATTCCGTCCGGGGGGTTTGGTTTATGCTCGTAATCACAATGGGGGCCCTAAATGGGTACCAGCAAGGGTTGATAGAGTGACAGGACCACTATCCTATCGAGTAGCCACAACAGATGGCCAGGCGTGGCAACGTCACGTGGATCAGTTGCGACAGAGGTGGTCTGGGAGGGCAGTAGCCACAGGGGAGGAATTAGAGGAATTGGAGGATGATATATCAGTGGGTACTGCACCTAATAGAGTAAGTAGCATGCCTCAGACCATGACTGAACCATCAACAATGTCACAACAAGAGGATAGAAATGCTGAGGAACATGCTGAGACATCAAGGGCAGGACAAGTGGAGCCATTGGAGCCGGACGGGCAGATGGAGGACAACAGCCTGAGACGATCTCAGCGAATACGGGCACCCCCCGTTACTTGCAAGATGATGACTGTAACAGGGTACAATGTTGTTTTAGGGGGGGAGGGGTGTAATGTTTAGAGTATTGTGTTATTTTAAGAGCAAGGCTTACAGCAGTGAAGCCAGGTGGACCTGGTAATGAGGAAATGCCTCATGGGGTGAACTGGGGGGCGGAGCTATGGGTATTTATGGAATGTGAGTGTTTGCCATGCATCTCGGGTGTGGAATAAAGGAATCTTCCGTAGCATGCTGTGTGTCTGGACCCAATACATAATAGAATGGACCAGGGCTAACAGGCTCAAACTCAACCCCAACAAGACCGAGGTTATGTTCCTTGGGGCTTCCCCATCTAGCTATGGAGGCCCTTTTCCCACTCTGGAGGGCATTTCCCTCCGGCCTTCGGACACCGTCCGGAATCTGGGCGTGGTCCTGGACCTGGCGCTCACCATGGAAGCCCAGGTGGCTGCTGTGTCCAGGGCTGCCTTTTTTCATCTCCATCGAATTGCCCAGATCCGTCCATACCTGGATGAGGATTCCCTCAGAACTGTGGTGCAAGCGTTGGTGATCTCGAGACCGCACTATTGTAACGCGCTCTACTTGGGGTTGCCCTTGACTCTCCTTCGGCGACTGCAGCGGGTTCAAAATGCGGCGACTGCAGCGGGTTCAAAATGCAGCGACCACACCACCCCAGTTCTGGCCCGCCTGCATTGGCTGCCCGTTGCGGCCCGAATCAGATTCAAGGTCCTGGTTTTGATTTACAAAACCCTCCATGGCCTAGGACCTGATTACCTGACAGAGCGGATCGACCAGCGGTCAACATCGGCCCATCCGACTAGGTTGTCGCGGGCGCACATGCTGTGTGTGGCCATGCCCAGGGAGGCTCGGAGAACATCTACTCGTGCCCGAGCTTTCTCTGTGGCTGGCCCCACCATGTGGAATCATCTTCCGGGAGGCATTTGGTTGATTCAATTAAAGTTGTTGTTGTTGTTTTTCCCCTGCCCTGCCATCTGCAACTTTGGTTTTTATTGTTCTGTTATTTGTTTAACTCTGCATTTATTTTAACTGTTATTTTGTTACATTGTTTGTTGTAAACAGCCCAGAGTTCCTTCAGGAAGACGGGCGGGATATAAGCTCAATAAATAAATAAATAAATAAATAAATAAATAAATAAATATGTGATTTTGTCATCCAAGGAAAACACTGATATGTAGATTCAGGTTCTATAGTATTATTATTAGCCTCTCTAGGTCAGGTATTAGATGAAATCCCTTCAACAACTTTACTGAGATTTATTCATTCTGCTGAGTTTATTATTCATTAATTTAAAAATATTTTAACCCCCCCCCCCAGGTTGCTTACAACACTGAAGGACAATATTCAGTTGAAGACAGCGAATATACAATGGTGGTTAACAACATTAACAACATTAAAGACATATTGAAAGCTAAGAACCATGCATGTGAAGAGACATCTTAGATCATTGGCAATAATCTTTGAGAAGTCCTGGAGAACAGGAGAAGTCCCCATCGATTGGAGGAGGGCTAACGTTGTCTCTATCTTCAAAAAAGGGGAAAAAGAGGACCCAAATAATTACCGCCCAGTCGGCTTGACTTCAATTCCTGGAAAGAATTATTAAAGAGCAGATTATAAAGCAGTCAGTCTGCAATTATTTAACAAACAATGCTGTCATTACAAGAAGTCAACACAGGTTTCTTAAAAACAAGTCATGCCAGACTAATTTGATCTCTTTCTTTGATAGAACTACAAGCCTGGTCGATGAGGGGAATGCTGTGGATATTGCTTATCTGGACTTTAGTAAGGCCTTCGATAAGGTTCCCCATGGTATTCTTGCTAAGAAGTTAGTAGAAAGTGGGATAGATAGTGCTACTCTTAGGTGGATTTGTAATTGGTTGATTGATCACACCCAAAGGGTGATCATAAATGGACTCTGTTCAACTTGGAGAGACGTGACTAGTGGGGTGCCCCATGGTTCTGTTCTGGGTCCAGTGCTGTTCAGTATCTTTATTAATGACTTGGAGGAAGGAATAGAGTATGCTAATTAAATTTGCAGATGATACCAAATTGGGAGGGGTTGCTAATTCCACAGAGGATAGGATGAAAATCCAAAAGGATCTTGACAGATTAGAGTGCTGGGCCAAAGTTAACGGAATGGATTTCAACAGAGGGAAATGTAGGGTGCCAAATCTAGGTAAAAAGAATGAATTGCACAGATATAGGATGGGGGATACTTGGCTGGAGAATAGTACCTGTGAAAGGAATCTGTGAGTCCACAAGTTGAACATGAGTCAGCAGTGTGATGCGGCGGCCAGGAAAGCCAATGTGATTCTTGGTTGCATAAACAGAACCATCTTGTCTAGATCAAGGGAAGTGATACTACCACTCTATTCTGCTCTGGTCACACCCCACCTGGAGTACTGTGTCCAGTTCTGTGCACCTCAGTTTAAAAAGGATGTTGACAACTTCGAGCAGGTGCAGAGAAGGGTGACCAGGGTGGTTGAGGTTCTGGAAGAAATGTCTTATGAGGAACGGCTTAGGGAACTGGGAATGTTTAGCCTCTCTAAAAGAAGGCTGAAGTGGGATATGATAGCTATGTTTAAATATTTGAAAGGATGCCATATTGAAGAGGGAACAGGTTTGTTCTCCATGGCTTCAGAGACTAGGACTTGGGGCAATGGTTTCAAACTACAGGAAAAGAGATTCCATTTGAACTTCATGACAGTTAGAGCGGTTCGGCAGTGGAATATGCTGCCACAAAGGGTGGTAGAGTCTCCTTCTGTGGAGGTTTCTAAGCAGAGGCTGGATGGCCATCTGTCAGAAATATTGTGATGGGGTTCCTGAATGTCAAGGGGTTGGACTAGATGGCCCTTAAGGTCTCTTCCAACTCTATGATTCTATGATTCTATTATCATTAAAGGGGCAATATTAAAGCTAACAGCAATAAGTAAACAAATATGAGGGGTGGGGAATAGAGATGGGCACGAATCGAAAACTTGATGTTTCGGGGGGTTTTTTTTGTGGGTCCGTTTCGGTTTGTTTTTGTTTTTTGTGATTTTTTTAAAAAAAAATCATTTCATTTTTCATTTTTCATTTTTACCTGCTTTTTGTGCGACTTAAAGCATTTCTGCATGCAGACGTCCCCCAACGCCCCAGACCAGAGGGAAAACACTAAAACAAATGATACTGGCAGAGACACAGTATAGACTAGGTATGCAGGGAGGCTGCAAAGACAGCGGCGGGCGTTGCCCAGGGTGTAAGGCAGCCGCAGAGTGACTGCACTGCGGGGCAGGGGAGGGTACTCACCGAGAGGTACGCACGCACACAGGGAGGCTGCAAGAGAAATCTCTTCTTTCTCTCCCCTAAGAGCCAGGCTGCAGCCAGCAGGAACACAGAGACAAACACCTGCCTGGCTGGCCTAAAGAAACGAGTCGCAGAGACAGCAATCCCACTCTAACTCCCACCGCAGACTGCAAGGAGGACGGGGGCTGCCAAAGCTTTTTATGCCCTCTGTGGCTGCCACACCTACACAGTCTGCAACCTGGGCATGCTATTGGTTGAAATTGTCCAAGAATTTACATGATCCCATCACATGGCTTGCATCCACCTTGTGGCTGGAATCCATTTTGTGTCATCCTTAAAGGGAAAAGAAAAAATACATTGCGATGGGAGAAAGACAAAAACAAACGTTTTAAGGACTGCAACCCCCTGGTAGGAAATAAATTCAAATAATTATCACTGTGTTTTTATGGATGTCCAGGGAGTTTTAATATCCAAGAAATCAATATTAGGCATCTGGGAGCCATTTTGGTTCTATGTCCCCTAACTCCCCTTAAAGGGAAAAAAATGCAGCGATCTGAGAAAAGACATAAATGCACGTTTTAAGGACCCCAACCCCCCCCCGGTAGGTATTATCAGGCAAAATAAATAATTATCAGTGGGTTTTACAGATATTCAGGATGTTTTTTAACATTTAAAAATAGCTCATTTCATTGCACATTGCCATTAACGAAAACAAAATGTAACGAACCTAATTTTTGTGGTTCTGTTCGGTTCGTTCCAATTTCATCACAATTTTCATTATTCGTTTCATTACGTACCGAAGTGAATAATGAATAACGGAACAATTTTTTTTTTCATTTCGTGCCCATCTCTAGCGGGAATGCCACTCCGGGAAATGGAAAACACACACAAAAATGGAAATCTCAATTCAGGCCAAGCAGTAATGCATGGTGGTGCAAACCTTTGGCAAGCCACATGTTTTGGACCACAACTCCCAGAATTCCAAGCCTGCCAGTTATGCTCAACGCATCTAGGCATATGACATACAAGTTTCATAGATCTAAATTCTCTCACAAGGGTGAAAGCCTCTGGTAGAAATGCAAACTGAAAAAGCAATGGGGCAGCTGTCTCTCCCCCTCCTTTCATGCACCCATTGGGCTATTCTGTGACTCAGCCAGTAAATCACTGGTTCCAAAATGAATGGTGCAGCCAACCACACAGAGATGAAACTGCTGCATGATTGCACTTCCATTCACAGATTTCTGCAAGAGAGCCCTGTACATATATATTTTTCTCCAACCATCTCAGGCTCAGGATACAGCCCCTGCTAAATGCAACCTGTGAGAAGTAACTTATTCTCTCCTTGCAGAAGAAAGAAGTATAAAATGTCCTTGGTTCAATGATACGTTTCAATGAGAGATGGGCACATATAAGATTTATGATGTTTGAATTAGACACCCACAAAGGGACGGACACAGCAAAGTTTTCTCCTGGTGTCTAGAGAATCCAAACTTTCAGAGAAGCTTCCTCTGACTTTCCTTTACAATCTCTCCAGTAGAGATGGGCACGACTTAGCGGTATTCCCGTTTCCGTTTCCGTTACTCGGTTCCGTTACTCTACAGAAACGGTAACGGGAATTACTCCCCCAGACTTCGAGCTCGAACCGACGAACGAACAATTTTGGTCTGATTTGTCGTGCTTGTTCCTTGCATCGCACGATCGCGCGATGCCACGCGGCACAGAAAAAAAGTTTTTAAAAGTTAAAAAAACCCGGTTCCCGGCCAAAAAGCAGGTGGAAAAATGCCTGCCGTGCCTCAGGGCACCTACCAGAGGGGTTGTTTCTGGAGGTCTCCGACCTCCCCCCCATCCCCCGTCCTGGGCTGCTCTGCTGGGACTCGCCGCAGGCTCGCAGCCAGCAAAAAGCCCAGTCTCGCCGCCGGCCGCCGCAATTAAAGTGCAAGCAAGCGGCACGGACGGCACAGGAAAAAACTTTTAAACTCTCCCCCCACCCATTCCCGGGCCAAAAAAGCAGGCGGAAAAATGCCTGCTTGACTAAGGGCGCAGGGCACCTACCGGAGGGGTGGTTTCTGGAGGGGGGGTCCCGCCCCCCCCCCCGTCCTGGGCAGCCGGACTCGCCATGCCATGCGGTGCGGGCGGGGGATCCAAAATGGGGCGGCGAAAGCAATATTGTTTTTGAAATCGTGGTCCAAAATCACACAAGCACAACAGAAACACGCGAAAATTTATAAACTGCCAGATTTTTCACAGTAGCAGTGGGTTTTTTCTTGCAACAAAATGTCTCTCCTCTCCTCCTCTGTCCTCCATTGATTTTATTTTTTTATTTTTTTTACACCTGCGCAATGATGGGCTGGCCGAGTGGCCAGCCATGTGGGAGTGGATGACCATGCAAATTTTTGGAGCCATCCCACCAATCGCATGGCCACTTGGCCATTGAAACTTCTGGGATGTGCCAAAAAGCCCCCTAAAACCTGCCCTAGCCCCCTAACCCTAACCCTAATCCTTGACTCCTTACCCATACGTCACAGACTGTCTTAGTGGGTCAGAGAGGCACCCAGAGGTACAACCCACTAGCCCACCGTAACCTTACCCGTCACTAGCCTAACCCTAGCCCTTGCACTAACCCACCTTAACCCTAAGCCAGATCTACTTGCATTGCACTACACGCAAGTACGATTCCCTTCTTTGTGAGACATGGCGGTGCGAGAGCCTTAGGCATCACCCTATGGCTCTGGGTTCACTCACTGGTCTCACTGTCTGCAACTGGTATGCATATCCATATGGCTATGCATGCCATTTTGCAGCAGCAGGTGAGGAGGGGAGACCCCCATGTTGAGGGGTCTCTTGGAGCCTGCTTCCCCTTCCTAGTGGGTGAGGATAGGAGGCACCCACAGGTGCCTCCAGGAGCCCGCTTTCCCTTTAATAGCGGGCCAGAGGAGGCACCCACCCCACAGAGGTGCCTCCAGGAGCCCACTACCCCCCAAAAAAACCAGTACTAACGAAAATGAAAAAATGAAAAAACAAACCGACTAATTTTTGCGAATTTTTGCGAAAAACGGAAACGACCCGAAACGGAACCGGCCCGACTAACGACAACTCGAAAAATTTTTTTTTCAAGTCGTGCCCATCTCTACTCTCCAGGTTTGGTGAAGATTGAGTTTCTTCTTCAGGTGCCATGTCCTCGTAGAACATTGGCAATCAGGAGCATGATCTTTTTTAAAAAGCTATTCTAAATTGAGAAACTGTGCCCACTACAAACCATTGGCTTAAATTCTTAACCCAGAATGTTCTTCCACATCCCAGGCCACACTTCCCATCTGTATTGGGTTTCACCAAGCCAATTTTTAAAAGGCATTCTCCTGGCCCAGGGGTTGGTGGGAGAGAACTCTGTGGATGTATAGCTCAGATGTCTGACACCCAATCTTCACCAAACTTGGAGGGCATGTATATGAGAGTCAGGAGAAGCTTCTCTGCAAGTTTGGTATATCTAAGTGCTTGGGGGGGGACTCTTTTCCAGTGAGCCGCTCTTTGGGGGTGTATGACTGAGATAATCAAAACTGAAATTTCACCAAACTTGGCGTGCTTATAGAGAAGAGTCAGGGGAAGCGTTTCTGCAATTTTAGTGTGTGGAGGTGCTTGGAGGCTGTTTCACAGTGTTTTAAAAGCAAGCAAGCAAACAAACAAACAAACAAACAAACAAATAAATAAATAAATAAATCCTAAGGAAATTTTCATAAACTCCTTTTTGTATTTGTTTCATTTTCTAAGACACATTCTCTGGCACCAAATGTTCCTCCACCATCCCCTCTCTCCAGTGTTTCTTTTTAATCGTAACACTGAAGCAATATTCAGAGCCCCATGGATCTGTGTTTTGATGCAAGTGCCATTTTGGGCTTCCTTGCTTCTCTCTAAATCAGTTTGGAACCAGACAAATGTCTTTGCTTGTCTCTGGATTCGTCTGAATATGAGACACATCTCATGGTGAAGTCATGACAGATAGAGAGCTTCACCGTTCCATGTTTGTTCACAGTTCAAAGAGTGGTACAGCCTCACTCAGGCATATGGCTTTGTTTTTGAAAAGTAGACACTTTTTTCTCTTCCACTGTGCTATTTGTGTGGCTATTGCACTGCTGCGCTGCTGGTATCCATTTGCCATGCAGTGCGGGGATCCAAAATGGCGACCGCAATATTTTTTTTGAAATCGTTGCCCAAAACCCCACCAAAGCACCACAGAAACATGTGAAAATTAGCTATTTTAAATGCTTGAATTTTTAGCAGCAGTGGGTTTTTTCTTGCAAAAAAAGTCTCCCACCTGCACATTTGCAATGACGCCCATGGGAGTGGACCATGCAAAGTTTTGGAGCTGGCCCCTGTACCAGGCTGGGAGGGCGCATCCGCCATGCTCCAAAATGGCGACCGCAATATGAAATTGTTGCCCAAAACCCCACCGAACAATTTTAAATGGCTGAATTTTTACAGTAGCAGCAGTGGGGTTTTTCTTGCAAAAAAAAGTCTTCGTTGATTTTATTTTATTTTATTTTATTTTTTTTTTTTCACCTGCACATTTGCAATGATGGGCTCTCCCATGGGAGTAGACCATGCAAATTTTCCACCAATCGCATGGCCACTTTTTGACCACAGAGACTTCTGGGATGTGCCAATCGGGCATAAACAGCCCACTAATCGTAAAACCCAAACCCTTAACCCATACGCCCACTGTCCTTCTAAAGAGAGGCACCCAGATGCACCCCAATACTCACCGTAACCTCACCCGTAACTAGGCTACCCTAGCCGTTGCGCTAAGCCGTCTTAACCCTAAGCCAGATCTACTTGTTGCACTACATAGTACGTGAGACACAGGGGTGCAAAGAGTCTGCCAGTCCGTCACTTGTGGCTCTGGCTGACTCCTGCAGCTCCCTCCAGGAGCCCGCTACCCCCTCCCCAAACCAGTACTGCAACGAAAAAACGAATAAAAAAAAACGAACCGACTAATTTTTGCAAATTTTCGCGAAAAACGGAAACGAGGAAACGGAACCGGCCCGACTAACGACAACTCGCAATTTTTTTTTTCAAGTCGTGCCCATCTCTAATTGTGTGTCATCTCTATCACTGCAGTGCCTTTTTACACGACCCCTAAACTCCGCCGCAAATTTTTTTTTAAAATGGTTTTACCCACCAGCTCCGGAGTTTACTGAAAATTAAATGCGACCACGCCCACCTAAGCAGGTCCCAGCACATTTTTTTCTTGTACCTGCTCTCCAAGCGCAAAAAAAATCTTGATGCGGATGTGCCGGGCTCTCCTTGCTTCTTTTTGTTGTTGTTTTTTGCCTCCCGCCCCTTTAAGAGAAGGAACCAGGAAGTGACGGGGCCCCGGGAGGTAAGCCTTTATTCTTTTGTCCCTTTTTTTCTCCCTCCCCTCATGGAGCCAGCAGCCAGGAAGTGCGGAGGGGTGGGGACGCACGAAGAGCGACAAACCCCTAAGATCTCTGGTCCGAATTTAAGTGGCCAGCGGATCTTAGGGGTCGTGTAAAAGCGCCCTCTGTCTCTCAAAAAAATACACAAACATATTGTTGATACTGTTAAAGTGAATTAAAAGAAAACAAAATACTAGTATTATTTCGAGTTATCCAGATGACAAAGAAAGGAGGCACTTTTGTTTAAATAAAGGGGACCTCTTGGTTTTTTTGTGCTCCTGCGCTCATTCTCTCTGTTTCTCTCTTTCTCTCTCTCTTTCACACACACACACACACACACACACACACACACACACACACACACACACACACACACAACACACACACACACACACACACACACAGGGAGAGGGAGAGAGAGATGGAATGATTTGTTAGAATGTGGTTAAGCCTATTAATACCCTGGGTTCTATTTGTTTTACAGCCCATGGTGCAGGAACATCATGAAAGGTTATCTTTGACATGGTTTTAGCTATTATTTTCTCCTAGTGAAATGGCATTTCTTAAGGAAAGAAAAGAGAGAGAGGTCTTCGGAACAAAATAACGATAAATCCTGATTTAGATACATAAAGCTGCCATTGATATCACATAATATCAGTGTTCTTTCTCACTCGATACCGGCGTTTTCAAGATAAATGGTAAAACTGAGCTAGAAATCCATCTGGCTGCCTGCCTCATCTAATGAATAACCCCACTTTGGCTCCTGCAATGTAAGCAGAAAGAGTCCTCTCCTAGCTGCTTTCGTCTGTCATGAATCTACAAGACAGCCGACATAATATCTAGGCGACAACACCGTGCTAACAGAGCAGTGACTTCCATTTTCTTTGCTTTCTATTGATTTTCACTTAATAACTGGCGAAATACTAAACGTCCGCCCTGAGTACCTAATAAATCCTGCCTGAGCTTTTTATTGAGGAGAATTTAATAAAAACAACCATTGCGTTGAAGGGATTTTTCTTGTGGACAGGACATGGCAAGAGGTGGGTGGCACGTGCAGGGCATTAGGGGAAAGGAAAGGCATTTGAATTTCTGGCTTTCTGAAGGTCTTTCTGTCCCTTTCGAGGGTGACAGAACTATGAGGGTCAGTCATCAGTTCTTGCACTTCCCCAATGCCAAAAAAGCAAAAGATATAGACAAAATTAAAATGTGGGTGGGTGGAGGGTGGGAAGGGTCATCAATATGGTCTCATGCTTTCAAAAAGGGGGGGGATGAGAAAGAGAGCAAACTAAAAGGGGAGATGTGTGCTCAAAATTCAAAACCAATTTCCTCTCCTCCTCAGATCCTTTTTTCCCTCTTGGAAGATATCCAGTTTTGGTGTGGAAGGGTGAATCAATATCTTCCCTAAGTGGATCTCTGCTGAGGGACACGCTGAACAGATAAGATACAAATCAGAGGTTTAAGGGAAATCACCTCAGGTAGTCTAGGGTCTCCACATAATGTTTGTCTCAAGTGATCTGTGGGGTTTCCTCCTCAGGTAAACATCTGTGAAATTGTCGGCATAGATGAGAATGACATCACACCACTGATTTTGATGTGGTGTTCTTGAAAGCCCTCATGGTTAGGGACCACCAGATCTTGGCACTAATGGGAGCAGCTTATAAATAAAATAAATGAACAAATAAATTTGTTCACAGCATGTTTCTGTCTACAAGACACCCCCATGTATAAGATACCCCCACTTTTCCAATCCAAAGTTATAGTTTAGAAACCATGTAGTTCTCTCCTCAGCCTACTTCAGTGTATAAGATGACCATCAATTTTTAATCTAACAATTTTAGACTAAAATATCGTCATATACACGGAGCAACCAGATCCCCCCCCCCCGCATTGCAGATACTGCAATCCCGCGATGTAGCGGGACCGCGGGACCTGAACCGCGAATTGGCCTGGGTTACTGTATTATGGACCCTACCACTTTCCCTGCTACGGAGAGTAAAAATGTAAATTCTGTTTTATTGGTCGCTCTACCATAAATTTGCATCCTTCAGAAATTATATCCTAAATATAAGATATCAGCAGAGACTGAGATTTTTTCTTCTCAGTCTTTGAATATCTTGTGTGTTTGTGCTTTTCTGCAAAATGTACAATACTTAAAAGCATAATGATTTGCTTGATTGCATTAACTAGAGTGATACTAGAACTGAGTGGGTTGCTAGTAGTTGTATAATGAAGCAGCCTGCACTTGTGTAGTAGCTTCCCAGGAGTTGTATCAAAAGCCATATTTTTCACAAATTGCAAAAGCCACAATGGAGAACAGCTTTTAGTATTTTGCTACTGTCCTGAGATCACATGTTTAAGGTTGAATCTAGAGACTTCTTGAGTCCTCTCACCATACCCTTAACTGTATTTGCAGAGATAAGAGTTCTTTACATCAGTTTCTAGCCTGTGTCTAAACTGGGGAAGGATTCAACAGGACACAGTCTGATCTACCCAAGAAGGCTGAGGGCTGGCTGATTTTCACTGGGGCATTTGAGGCTGTGGTGATTCCAACTCCCCACAGCAAAGGGATTCAAGTCATTATTTCAGACTACCTTTCAACCTCAACTACCTTGAGGCAGGCAGAGTGGCTGTGAATCTGGGGTGAAAGGGGTTTGGATCTGGTGTAACAAAGTTCTTCTCCAGGTCTTCCCTTCTCCATTTGCTTTTTTGACTCTTGGCTCGCACAGCAGTTTCACTGGTAGATCCAAGCCACCAGGCAGATCAATCAGAACAAAAGCCTTCTCCTTATTCCCAATCCACTACAGCTGACATGTCTTTGTCTTTTGAGTCCAGGTGTGTGTGCACATATATTTTGCACAAACTCAACATAGTTATACTCTAGGGTGCAGAATGCGGGCCAGTGACTAAAGAAGTTGAACTTCACCTTGGTGTTATGGAGACTAAGGGCCTTTTCACACGACCCCTAAGATCTGCTGGCCACTTAAATTTGGACCAGGGATCTTGGGGGTTCGTTGCTCTTTCTGCGTCTCCACCCCTCCGCACTTGAGGGGAGGGAGGAAAAAAGAGAGGAAAAAATGCAGGCTCACCTGCGAAGCTGCCCGGAGCCCCGTCGTTGTCCTGATTCCTTCTCTTATGTTTTTTTTTTGCCTCCCGCCCCTTCTCTTAAAAAAAAAAAAAAAACAGAAACCAGGAGAGCCCCGCACTCACCAGATTAAATCCGGACCTGGGGATTTTCACCCTCCTAGAGCAGGTACAAGAAAAGTGCGCTGGGATGCGCTTAGGTGGGCGTGGTCGCACTTATTTTCCTGCAAACTCCGGAGCTGGTGGGGAAACAATTGTAAGCTCCAGAGCCGGCAGCCATTTGCTGCGGAGTTTAGGGGTCGTGTACAAATACCCAAAGAAAATGCAATGGACCTTTGGCCTCACTTGAAAAGGACATGTGCCCAATGATGACATCCGATCAAAATATGGCATTACACTAATCACTGACAAGATTTTGAAGCCCGACTACATTGGTATGGACATGTCTTGTTTGCCTATGAGGAAACTCTGGCCAAAAATGGTCTCACCATGGATTTCAGTGGATCCTGACCAAGGGGGCATCCAAAACAATGCTGGATAAACATCCTTTACAGTGACATGAAGTTGTTACAGGTTTGCCCAGACCTAGTCCAAGACTGCACCAAATGGAAGGCCAAAATAAGAATAATTGACCCAACCACAAGTGGAACAAACGTGAAGAAGAAGAAGAAGAACTTCTTGAGAAGAAGAAGAATACCCTTAACTGAAGAAGAAGAGATACGAAGTTCTTTACAAGAAGAAGAAGAAGAAGAAACTGGGGAAGGATTCAACATAGGACACAGTCTGAGTGGGGGGAAGGGAGAAGGCTAGTGATTTTCTAAGGGGCATTTCCAAAAGTGTAATTCCAACTCCCCACAGCAAAGGGAAAATGCCATTTTTCAGACTACCTTTCAACCTCAACATACCTTGAGGCAGGAGAGTTTTTGGGAATCTGGGTTTAAAAGGGGTTTGGATCATGTTGGAATGTCTTCTCCAGGTCTTCCCATCCATTTGCTTTTTTGACTCTTGGCTCGCACATATTGTGAGGACTAAGAAATGAAGCCACCAGGCAGATCAATCAGAGAAAAGCCTTCTCCTTATTCCAAATCCACTACAGCTGACATGTCAGTTTTTTCTTTTGAGTCCAGGTTGTGTGCACAGCATACCTTTTTGCACAAAACTCAACATAGTTCAGTTCTTAGTTCTGAGAATGCGGGCCAGTGACTAAAGAAGTTGAATTTGTCACCTTATTCTGTTATGGAGACTAAGGGCCTTTTCACACGACCCCAAGATCTGCTGGCCACTTAAATTTGGACCAGATTTCATCCCTTTTGCTCTTTCTGCGTCTCCACCCCTGCGCACTTGTTTTGAGGGAAAAAATAGAGAGGAAAAAAATGCAGGCTCACCTGCGAAACTGAACAGGCTGACTGATTTCAAAAGGTGGACCAAATGAAATCTCTAAGGCATATAACAGGAAAATGAAAATTTGGAGGCAACTTTGGAGGACATATCTTGTATGCCCTCAAGATTATAGTTTCATGTTCCAATTTGTTTCTCTCTTCATGTTTTCTGACCCTACTTGCATCCCTGAACACTTGTTTCTTTTTGTCTCCAATTACACTTGAAAAGACATGTATAAATCACCTGACAAGTTAAAAATTAGCAGCAGGTTATATGCCTAGCAGGATTTCCTAAGGAGCTAACATAATTTATAATACTTTGCCCTGAATTTCATGTGAATTCTATATGTCCAGGACCTTTTAATTGGTAAGCGTAAAGGTGTATTGCGGCTCACCTAATGTATTCTATTGCTTAACAAAAGACTGTTGCAGGGACCCTGTGATTGTGACAAATGATTTACTATTAAGAACATTCTGTAATTATTGTTCAGTGGTACCACAGACCGATACATCATTAACATGATAGACGATCTTTTATATCAGCAAAAATAACTAAATTAATAAAAATGGCTTCATTCCAAACCCTGTCAGAAAGCCAATACTCCGAACAATCAAGGATCAGCGATAAGTAGGAAGGAGAGCCAAGCAGAATTTTAAAGAAATCCTGTTTAGAAAATGTGTATCGATACCTTTCCCGGGGCCCAAAGCTACCAGATGGGACAGAGATGTACATATTTTTAACTGGAGCAATTCCATATCGCTTTGTTCAGATGTTCAGATTCATTTTCAGGCTTGGCTGTTCATGAGAAGAAGTTAACTCCCCAAAGGATTATTAAAAGGTTGAAAGCCTCCTATTCTTATGGGACAGCCTCATGTGTTGTATTTCGTTTTGTTTTCAAAAAGCCTTTTCCCCTGGGCTTTAACACCCATACATGGAATATTTTTAGTGCTATATTCACATACAGCTGTCAACCAGAAGGTAGAAGACAAATTTAAAAACAATTAGAGATATAGTTTGAAGGGGCCGATGGGGCATGGTGCCTCAGTGGACTAAAGCTCCGAAAACTGTTGGCTGCAAAGTCAGCAGCTCAGCAGTTCGAATAAGCGAGTTCCTGCTGATGACCCCAGCTCCTGCCAACCTAGCAGTTTGAAAGCATGCAAATGCAAGTAGATAAATAAGTACCACTGTAAAAAAGTGGGAAGGTAAAACAGTGTTTCCTTGCAGCCATGCCGGCCACATGGCCATGGACTTGGACAACATTGGCTCTTCACCTTGAATACAGAGATGAGTACTGCCCCTAGAGTCGGACATGACTAGCACCCATGTGCGGGGGGAACCTTTGCCTTTACCTTTTACCTTGAAGGGGCTATCATTAGTTGGTAAAGATGGGCACTTCCTATGGTTTGGCAGTTTGGAGGATTAGGCCTACAGGTGTTGCATGGATGCTCTGGAGGGGCAGGGAAGCCCATGGTGTTCCTTCTGATGGAACACATGTAGAAGGAGGTGGTACATGAAATCTGGAGCACCCAGATTTTCTGAATTCTGCCGAACTAGCAAACAACAGTAAGTGCCCATCTCTATTAGTTCCCATTTTCAAATTTGTTTTGTCTTCAGATAAATTGCAAGGCTCTTTGCATAGTTCTTCAGCAACCACATGGCAGAGTGATGATACCAGTGTGTTTTATTCATTCATTCATTCATTCATTTAGAATATTTTTACCCACCTTTCTCCTTGGAGAAGGACCCAAGGTGGCTTACAGTAAGGAGACATATTCATTATTCAAGTTAAGAACACGGAATTAGAGGAGGCATCTTAGAACATTAAAAGGTAACAGTAGCGCTACAAAGAGCACACAAAAAGAAAAGAAAAAAAGTAACATGGAAAACACTGGTGTTCTTATGAATTCAGTCTATGCAATCATGCTTGGTAATCCATCTAAAAGTCCAATAACAGGTAGTCCATCATTGAGGGAAAGCTTGCCTGAAGAGAAAGGTCTTTGCCTGCTTCTGGAAAGACAGCAGGGATGTGGCAGTCCTGGCCTCCAGCAGGAGGTAGTTCCAAAGTCTGGGAGCAGCAACAGAGAAGGACCTTTCATGTGTTCTTCTGAGAGACACCTGTGAAGGTGGTGGGATGGAGAGAAAGGCCTCTCCTGATGATCTTAGCACTCAAAACTGGTTCATACTGAGAGATTCGGTCTTTGAGGTAGCTTGGATCCTGGCCATTTTGTGCTTTAGGTCACAGTGGCACCACACGTGGATCTTTCGAGTCCAATATGACATTCCTGGGGATAAAAATGGAAGCATAAACTATGCCCAGCCCAAGGAAATGGAAATCAAAACTAGGATGTAGCAAGAAGAGGCACTGTGCGGAATCGAATTCTGCAGTCAAAGACTGAGCCACTGATCAATCCTTTTTTTCTTGCATTAAGCCGGAAATAAGGAGAAATTTCCCGAAGGTGAGAGCCATTAAACAGTGAAATGGCTCCCCCCCCCCAATGTTGTGGGTGCCCCATCGCTAGAAGTTTTCAAGAAAAGATTGGAGGGCCATCTCTCCTGGATGATATGAGGTCTCCTGTTGGGCAGGGTGGGTTGGACTAAAAGGCCTCCAAGGTCCCTTCCAACCCTACAATAATTCTATGATTTTATTATTCTCCGGGGTAAAAGTGGGCAAATAAATATACCAAAAGCAGTTCTCGCAATGCTGTGTAACTCACCCCCACTTTTGTTTTTTTTTTTCCTGTTCCGTCATCTTGCCGAGTATTATTATTTGTCTTGTTTTGTTGTTTTTTATTGGATGATTTGTTTGATATTTGTTTTTATTGTTAAATTGCTGTACACTGCCCAGAGTTCCTTCGGGGAAATGGGTGGTATACAAATAAATAAATAAATAAATAAATAAATAAATAAATAAATAAATAAATAAATAAATAAATAAACTATAGCAATTAAAATTTCCTCATTTGTGGTCAGGTATATTTTCTCAAAGATCTAGGAATGTGTAAACAATTGGATGGACCCGACACAAGTAGAAGTACCTCCTAAAAGCTATGGGCTGAAACAGATCTATCCTTACTTGGGCACAGACTAAATTTAGAAGCCAGTACATCTGTCTGATCTCCAATAACTTATTGCATTCAGGAACAGATCTGACCTACCTTATTAGAATCCTAGAAGCAACGTAGAGGCACTTCAGTTGCTACTTTGCATTACTTACTATGCACACACTATGTTTTGATGGACAGGGATCCTTTAGTGATTTCGAAAGATTGACCATAGGGCAAAATGCACATCCATAAAAACCTTCAGGTGCTGCTGTTAACCTGGGAAAGCAGAGCCTTGGCATGAAAGCAAGAAAGGGGGAAGGAAGGAGCTGAGCCCCAAATAAAAGGCATTTAAAAGCATGCAGATGCCTTTTCTGTTTCACTAAAGAGGCAAGAGTACACCGTGGGTCCTTTTGGGAAGAAAGGTAGGATTTAAATAAATAAATAAATAAATAAATAAATAAATAAATAAATAAATAAATAAATAGGCATTAAATCCATCTTGTCATTGCTCTTAAAAATCAATTAGGTCTAGCTCGGGTTTCTTTGAGCAATTTTACATGGAAATATATATATCTTCATTTGGGTTCATGTTTGCCCAGTTACATGCTTGTGCAGACAGAGTGTTGCCTAATATTCACCTTTACTGGGAGCACGTTTCATGCCACCCATTTTGTGTGTGTGTGTGTGTGTGTGTGTGTGTGTGTGTGTGTGTGTGTGTGTGTGTGTGTGTGTGTGTGTGTGTGTGTGTGTGTGTGTGCTGGGTGAGTTTATGTCTGAGCAGCTCTGTACGGGAGAATAGAAATATGTTTTGCTATCGCGGGAGAGGTGACTTATTCCAAAAAGAATTATTCTCAACATCACGGCCTTTTTGTATATTTGCAAAGTTTGCAGGGAATTCACAAGTAGTGAAAACTTTCCATATACCTAATCAGAACACAGGAGGTAAATTGTACATGGTAGCAGGGAGGTAGATAATGACTCATGTGGTGCCTCTTACTCATGTACATATCATGACTTCTCATGCCATCTACAAAAAGGGAAGAGTTCTGAGCTTACGGTTATTCAACATTATGTCAGAACTTTTCTTCTTTACAGTTTTTTTTTAAAGAAACATAACCCTCCCCTCCCCCACCCCAGCCCTGCTTTTTTCAAGTTGAACTGGCTCTTCTGTGACTTTAAATGAAAGCTTCGGTGTTGTTGGGCAAATAAATTTAAACCACTTAACATGGCAAAGAAGGTCAGGCAAGCTTATTATAGTGATCATAGCGTTACAGCTATAGCGATTGACCGCTGCTCTTTGGAATCACCAATAATCAGAGGCCGCAAGCTGTGTTTGCAGAGAAAGGTCATCATTCATTTTTTTTCTCAGAAGCATTAATATCTTTTGTTTGTTTGGCTCAACATGAAACAGGAATCGATAGAGGTAATTCGCACAGCAATTAGCCACTCATCTGTCAAACGGTGTCTGGGTGTATTTAACAAAGAGGGACCATTGGAAAGGGTTTTAAGAGGAGGAAAGTAGCTGTACAATCAACAATTTATATTTTAAACGTGACATGTTGTGGCTGTAGCTGTGAAGAGACGGATCCCTGAGAACTAAGCAAATATACAAAGACCATGTTGTGAAGCTGCACTTGAAACCTTACACCAGCTGGACCTCATGGCTTTTGGAAGAATTTTATAAGAAGTGGGCTGTACGGTGGGGTTGATTGGTTAGACCAATGGATGGATATGCACCCGAAAGTCAGGACGACAAAACCAAAGCTCATTCACTCAAACACTGAAATTTAACAAAATATAGGCACAACTTGTGTGTCGGGGGTGGGAGGGTGTTCTGTGCTATCAAGTGGGAACTGATTTATGGACAGCCTAAAAGTGCTTTCGAGGCAAGTGAGAGTTTTAAGGAGTCCTAGTCCACCATTAATTCAACCTGCCTCTCCTTTGCCCTTTCGTTATTTTAGATTATTATCACTGTTTTGCTATTTTTAATTATGGTTTTATTATATTTGTCTTATTTATATATTTTGTTGTTTATGTTTAAATATTGTAAACTGCCGAGAGTGGCCCTTGGTCCAGATGGTATGGTATATAAATAAAGTAAAGTAAAGTAAATCACTCTGGCTACTATACCATGCCATTCTCAACATATTTTGAATTTTATGCAGAAGGGATTTTACCACCCTGGCCTTGTTAGGTTTGGGTGTAACTTAAGCACTATGCGGCACTGAGAGCTCTGACCTCCTTTGGCTCACAAAATCTCGCACAGGTCTTGTCTTAGTACCTGCCCTAGACCTTGGCCTGGATCCGTAGTCCGTGCATGTGCTACACCAACAGCTATAATGGAAAGGAATGCCAAGTCAAACATTGGTCGCCTGTCATTGTGACACCATCTAAAACCATCACACCTTACTCTGGTTGGAGCAAGACCAAGCACAACATTTTCGTTATACCTTCAAGAAACACCTTCTATATAAAGAAGGATAAACAAAGACAAGCATGAGCCGATGAAATGGTCTGTTTAAGGGGACCTCCAAATGACCATCCCTCGTGTCTAGAGAAGTACAAAAGTTATCTCCAGTAGCCAGGGGTCCTGATGGCCTCCTGTGCATCATGTTCTTCGTCAAACATGTTTCAATACTTTGGCATAGAACAACTCCAGATAGCAAGAGAGGGTGGAGATCTAATAGGTATATGATCATTGGGCAGGTTGATGCTCCCAACTTGGTATAGCTCAAGATACCTTTATTTATTCTTTTGAAGCATTAGGATAATGTTTTGGATAATCGTTTGAGACATTAGGATAATTGCTGCCCAGAGACCACTTGGAAGTGGGGCGGCCATTTTTTTTTGGTAAATAAATAAATAAGTAATTCATGTATTCCAGTACTGTTAGACCATCGGTTCCTCTATTTATTTATTTATTTATTTATTTATTTATTTATTTATTTATTTATTTATTTATTATATTTTTACCCCACCTTTCTCCTTGGAAAAAGACCCAAGGTGGCTTACAATAAGGAGGGACAATATACAGCCCAGAACATATAAGACATATTCAAGTTAAAAACAGGGAATTAGAAGAGGCATGATAGAATATTCAAAGGTAACAGTAGAACTACAAAGACAACACAAAAAGAAAAGAAAAAGAAAAGTGGCAGGCTGTTGACTCTCTAGATGTGCTAGATGACAATTCTCACAATCATCTACCATTGGTCTTGTAGGCCGACACTTTCAATACTTGAATCCCATTTCACCTGAAGGTCCAGGTTTCCATTACCCCCTTGTAGACCTTGTAGTTCTATGGTGGCTCTTTGGTCACCACTACTAATTTATTTATTTATTTATTTTATTATGCCAGAAATTAAAATTGCAATCCTGTGAATGAAAAGCACATGGTCTGCCATCAACTTCCAGGGCATTTCAGGGCTGATTGTAAAGAGTATACATCAAGAAAGCAGCTTTTCAAGTGATTGTTTTTATTTTTGCACAAATCATTTATATTTTGCACGGGGGGGGGGGGGTTAGGGTTAGGGTTTTATAGGGCAGGAGTTTTATAGAGCTCAATTATCAGAAAACTAAAATTGTGGCCTTTGCTAAAAGACCCAAGATTCACTCTTGGAGTATCAATGGGCACAAAATTGAGCAGGTTTCCTCCTTTAAATATTTGGGAGTAGTTCTTCAGGCTAATGGTAGCAGAAAAAGCCCATGGAGATTATGTTGCCAACATTGCTCAAAGAAGTTCTCTAGCCATTTTTAAATATCTCAAGACAGCTGGCGGCCAATATATTCCTGCAGCACTTAAATTATTCCAAGCCAAGTCAATTTCCCAACTGCTATATGGTGCCCAATTACGTCCCCTTTCCAATTACGCTCCACTGGAACGGGTACAATCCAAATTTGTAAGATCAGCCTTACAAGTTCCCAAATGTGTCCCAAATGCTACTCTCCGATTAGAGTTAGGCATGAAAGTGGAGGCTAGAACTTGGGCGGCTATTCTTACCTATTGGATTAGACTGCATTTCTTCCCTAAGGGTTTAGCCCCCCTTATTAGAAAAGATGACTTTAAATCCAAATGGGAAGGGGCTATAATATCTAAAATCCTATCCTTAGGTCTGTCCCAAGACATCCTTTTTACCATGAAGTATGATCAGTCCAAAGCAGTTATTAAGCAGCGGGTTACCGACTCAGAACGACAACTGGATCTAGCTAGCTCCCCTGCCTTTATTGTTAATGACTCCTGCAGGTATCTATCTTTCCCAATGAGATACTTAGCCAAGCTTGAGATACCCACCCACCGGAGGGCCTTTACCTTGGCCCGATGTCATGCCCTCCCTTCTGCTGTTCTTGAGGGACGATATCGGAGATCTCCCTATATGGAGAGGCTATGTCCTTGTGACTCCGGTGATATTGAGACAACAGAACATGTACTTCTTCACTGTTCCTTTTATAAAGACACCCGGGCTAAGCTTATATCTCCAATAATCTATAAATATCCAGGACCCTCTGGTCATTATTATACTCAATTACTTCTATCAGATATGAATTTTTCTATAACATATAGTGTGGCCAGGTTCTGCGCCGCAGCGATCAAAATCCGCAGGACAATGACCAGCGTCATCAATTAACTAAAAGTACCACTTACGATACATAGCTCCTAAGTATCAACAACTCTTGATTAACAAACAAATGTGGGATGTCTTATGTATATGGAACAGTATGTATATACAGTATGTACTCTGATGTCTTTTGTATATATCTATGTTGATCTTCCTCTATGGCTCGTTGACATCACTAATTCCTCAGATACTAATAAGGTATAGCTTCATGATGGTCAGGATGGATTTGTGGGCAGTTTTTATATTATATTATATATTTATATATAATATATTTTATATTCTATATTTTATATCTTATCTATTTTACTACTATTTATATACCGTATCCTATTGCTGGTCACTGACCGTAATAAAGTTTGATTAGAGTGGTCAACATTTTGGGATACCCCTTTGAGATATTTTGCTTTTACACTGCACCATTATGAGAGGGAGAGAGAGAGAGGAGAGGAGAGAGAGATTTATATACTTGTGATGATTTGGGGAGAAAGCCAGTAGGAATGGAAGAGGACAATGGATGGAATCAAAAATGCTTAGGGAGACAAGGACAAAATTAATTCTCCTCACCTTCTGAAAGCTTCTTATATTTTCAAAATGATGTTGCATGTTTGGACTCGCTGTGCCTGATCTTAATAATCCCAGCATACCCAGACTGCCCTTCCTTAGAGAAAGACAAAACAACCCAGTGATAATTGCTCCTTGGCAGAGAGGTTTTGTTGATGTTTATATAAGGCCAAGCTTCTTAAAACCTGAGCTTCCTATTCATCTTCCGATTTCATCTGACGCTGCCGAAAGGGAAGCAAATTCCACTTCCATTCATGCTGAATAACAATCTAACAGGATGGCTCTTTAACCTTAGCATATATTTTTATATTAATGTATTTATATTTTTAATAAAATGAAGCCTGGTGGAGGAGAGAGACTTGGAAAATGATCTGATGAGAAGATAACACTGAAAGGAAGTTGGACATTTGGTGATGTGTTGGAAGGTAGCTATATATTAGGAAAAGAGAGAGACGTAGACATAGGTGAGAGGATCTTCAGTCCTAAGGATCTTAAAAGAAGTTCAATATGATCAGCCACAAAGTTAAGGATGTGAAGTCAGGAAATACCCCTTTCATTGCACTCCCATGCACTGTCTGCCAAAACACAAAGCTAATAGCTGATTCCCTGCTTTGTGAAGGTATCAGCTCTACTTCAGGTTATATAGAAGAACCCTTCCCTCATTTCATCATGCCTGGTACTACCAGCTCCCTGCTTCTTTAAAGGGGTTGGGAGGACCCTACCCTATGTACCCATTCCCAAGTGGTCACATTTGTGTGTATGAACCTCAAGGCACAGTGGTTAAACGGCTATATTGCAATTATAACTGTGCTCACAACCTGGGGCTCAATCCCAAATAACCGGCTCAAGGTTCACTCAGCCTTCCATCCTTCTGAGGTCAGCAAAATGAGTGCCCAGCTTGCTGGGGTGTGTGTGCAATGTGTAGCCTGCATAATTGTAAGCTGCAGAGAGTACTTTAAGCAATATGGGGCAATGTATAAGTAGAACACTTTTGCATAATTTAAACGGTATGTGTTGCTTAAATGCATTCCCTAAGAGTGGATCACATCTAAAACACATTTTGGATGCATTTGAAAGAAGGGCATTTTCTATGTGCATTTTTCACATATCTGATTTTTTTCAAAGATATATGAACTCCATATTTCAGGAAGAGCATTCTTGGAAATCTGTTCCAGAGACATAATTCAGGCAGCCTTCAGGGTCGGTGAATAATTCTTCCAAATGAAGCACACATGTATAAGCAGTTGCAAAGGATGTTTTTAGACTCAAGGCTTTCCCATTTTTGTTCACAGGTCATGCATGATTTGGGCCCACAACCTCATTATCTAGTCTATAATAAAAACAATGTGTAGTCAAGTAAATTTAGATTTATGGCAACCAATTTCAGGGTTTCCTTGGTAGAGAGGCTGATACTTCACGTCCCTCTCGCTACAGTTCGCAGCCCCACTGGATACCGTTTTGAAGGAACGGAACCTCACGTCCTTGTGGGGTCAATCCGAGTTCACCCCGACCATGCCCCCTGAACTGCGCTCCAAGAGGGGTGAGAGATTCCCGTCCTGGAGCTCGGGAATCTTTTCAATCCGCTTCTCGATCCGATTTCAACACGGAGGCAAGTTCACCTCGGGTCGAGGAAGGACGTGAAGTAACCGTCAGAGACTATTTGAAAGTGGCTGTCTATTCCCTTCTTCAAAGGGTATCCTAGGACAAAGCCAATAGCTAAACTGCTGGACTACACAGTCATATTTTCTCTAATCCGATCCCATCAATATTTTTGGTGTGTGTATGAACTCTTGATACTCCTTCCAGATTCCTGGTGCAATTTCTATTTGCTTTGCTTCACATCCAAACCTAATTCCTACCTACTACCATGCTCCTCATTCTGCCTTTTTTCTTTTGGACTCAGTATGAAGGGTTAGGCCATTCCCATTCTTCCAGAATTCAGAAGCAAATTGTTCTCTTGTCACTTTGCCAGTTCCTCGAGTTAAAAATACATTGTGTAGAGGGAATAGGGAGAGATTGAGGGTGGCAGAGGACATAAGGCTGAGGGAGCTTGGGAAATTAAATGAAAGCAAACTTAGAGGACCTGCACATAAAACCAGATCTTCCTCACCACTTTTAGTCAATGCAAAAATAATTGTGAAACTATAAAAGGTTTTTTATGGCCAATTATTCTTGTCTTAGTAAGTACCTATAATCATAACTGCCTCTGGAAAAAAGGGGGGAAAGCAGAAGTAATAATCCCCCGTAGAAATGACTCAGATTTTCCCTACAGGTTTATAAGAAGGGTACAAATGGTCTCCCATTCATGCATAAAAAATATGAATATTGAGATGGAGCTGGTATTAAGGTCAGAGAGTTTGACTTCTTTTTCTTTTCTCACTCCACTCTCAAGGAAATATACAATCCATCCTTATTGGGCCACTGACATCCAACTGATTTGCATTATTCCCGACTGGGAAGTGTCTATGTGCCTTAATGCCTTAGATAATAGGTATTGGAGTCTCAGGTAAAAGCTTCATCGTGCGAACAAAAAGGTATAAAGTGCAAAATAAGAGAGATTAAGATGACACCAGAAAGCTTTGAATGAGATGTCATTTTCCATTTAGTGGTGGGCGAGAATCCTGGGAAGTTAACGCAAGGAAGTAGATGTTCCCTGGGTATGTGGAGAGAACCATCTCTCTCTCTCTCTCTCTCTCTCTCTCTCTCTCTCTCTCTCTCTCTCTCTCTCTCTCTCTCTCTCTCTCTCTCCTCCCCACATTCTTGAGATGCTTTTAAAACACAAGATGGCCTATTTACTTTCTTTTTTTAAAAAAAACACCTGCCCCCTCCCATGTTTGATGAGCAATAAAGCAGAGGAATATGATGGAGGAAAGAAAGGAAAGCTGCATGGAGGAGGGAGGGAGGGAGGAGGGGGAGAGAGCTGGCAAGCTATTTTGAATTAAAGAAAAAGAAAAAGAAGTCAGTATGTTCATGCAGTGAGTACATGGCTTATGGCAAGGCATGGGGGGTGGGGGGTTGGAAAGGTTGCTATGTTTCCCATGATCAACATCTAGCAGAGACTAGGCACTGTTGAGTTACATTTAAGACCTGACTCACACACTCCACCTTGCCATCCTATAGCTCAGAGATGGAGATTTGCAAGTGGACTCAACCCCGAGGAACCAATTTGTGGGCATACATCCTGTGGTAGCAGTGGTGGGACCAAGGGTGCCTGATCTCGAAAGCTAAGCAGGGTCAGCCCTGGTTAGTACTTGAATGGGAGACTACCAGGTAATACCAGGTGCTGTAGGCGCCTGGTGTAGGAACTGGCAAGCCACTCCAGTATTCCTGCCAAGAAAACTCCATGGAATGGAGTCACGAAGAGTTGGACACACACACACACACACACACACACACACACACACACACACACACACACACACACACACACACACACACACACATTGACTCATTATTATTATTTTTTGGGTATTTTTACCCCACCTTTCTCCTTGGAAAGGGACCCAAGACAGCTTACAGTAATGCGGGACAATATACAGTCCAGTACAATTAAGACATACTCAAGTTTGAGAACAGGGAATTGAGGGTCATCTTACAGCATTCGTAGAATTATAGCATCATAGCGTTGGAAGAGACCTCAAGGGCTATTCAGTCCAACCCCCTGCCATGCAGGAACCCCCATCACAGGACTTAAAAGACAACATTAAAGCTACAAGACAACGTGAGCAGCTAAAGAGAGAGCAAAAATTCCATGTAAAAGTTATTGGTAGAGATGGGCACAAAATGCTAAAATGGCATTTTGTTTCATTTTTTGTTTTGTTTTCCTTTTCCTTTTTTGTTTCATTTGAAATAATTTTGTGTTTTTATGTGTTCTATGTGCCTGTTTGTTTATGTGTTTTATGTGGGTTTTTTTAATTGTTTTTCAGGCACATGGAGCGGGAGGGAATGGCACAGGGTTGTAATAGTTGTTTTTAGCCCCTGAAGCAAGTGGTGGCTGAGCTTCTCCCCCAATTGGGCACGTGGGGGGGGGGGGAGAGAGCAGGGTTTTTAAACTTTAAGTACTTGCCTCAGTGGCTGAAGATTTTTAATAGACCCACACCTTCCCCCCCCCCCCCAAATCGGGCACATTGTGGGGGGGAAAGTGTGGGTTATTTAAAATGTCTTGGAGCCACTGAGGGAGCCTCAGTGGCTCCAATATATTTTAAACCACCTGCACCTTTCCCCACCAACACGGCCAATGGGGGGGGAGGTGCAGATTGTTCAAAGTAGTTTTCCATAGCAATGCATTGCTCAATGCATTCCTATGGAGAATCTAAAAAAAATGAAGCAGAACGAACGGAAAATTTCCAGTTCATTTTGTTTTGGTTTTCTTTAAATATCATTTTGATTTTTTGTTTCATTCTGAAATGAAACTAACATTGAAAACAGTGTCAATGCAATAACACAAGGTTATAAGTGGTTATAAACACAAAGTCTGTATAATCGTGTATGGTGGATTCATATAAAGACACATAATAGGTAGTCCATCATTCAGGGAAAGTTTGTCTGAAGAGAACTTGGCCTGTTTCCAGAAAGACATCAGAGATGGGGCAGTCCTGGCCTCTAGTGGGAGGGAGTTCTAGAATCTTGGCACAGCAGCTGAGAAGGCCCTTTCATGGGTTCCCACGAGACATACCTGTGAGTGTGGTGGGATGGAGAGAAGTGCCTCTCCTGATGACCTTAACACGCGAGCCTGTGTTGACATTCTCTTGTTGCAGATGAGAACCTTCTTGGCAGTCAAGGATATCACAGTAAGATATTTGTCTTTGTGTGTTGAGAGTACCTGGCTCCCTGGGAAAGAGAAAATTTGTGAGTATATTTGAGTGGATCTCTCTACACAGTCCTCCTGGAGATGCTCCAAGAGAAGAATGAGATTTTTCACAAAGCTGGGTCTCACGAAGAAGAGTGGAAACCAGGACTTCACACATTATTCTCACTGTGTGTCGCTGGCCACCCTCATGATGAAACAACTTCTTTCCTGAACATCTTGCAAACACTGCTTGGCCAACATTGGAATATTATAATCAACATCATGTGCTGTCAAGTTAGTTCTTATGACAACCCTTCTAAGGGGTTTCTATGCAGAAAACATTCAAAAGTGATTTTATTCTTCCCTTCTTCTGAGGAGGAGGACTGTGTAGCTTGCCCAAGGCCACCCAGGCTGACTCTTCTTCGATGAGGCACAGTAGGGAATTGAACTCCCAACTAGAGATGGGCACGACCAGGAAAAATGATGTTTTGAGTTGTTGCGTGTCGGAGCCAGACCGTTTCGGCTCGTTTCCGTTTGTCGTGAAATTTTTCAAAAATTTGTCATTTCGTTTGTTGTTTGTCGTTAGTACTGGTTGAGGGGGGGTAGGGTAGCAGGCTCCTGGAGGCGCCTCTCTGGGGTGGGTGCCTCCTCTGGCCCGCTACGAAGGGAAAAGGAAGGGTACATGACCGTGTAGCCATTGCGTACCAAGTGGCCCTGGCAGAGGCACCTCTCTTTTGGGTGCCTCTAGCTCACTAAGAAGGACAGCATACTGGCGTACAGGTTTGGAGTTTTTTGGAACTTTGGACTGTGAGCGAGGTGAGAGAAGAATGCCTCTGCTGGGCGCCCTCTGACTCACTAAGAAGGACAGTGTACTTGTGTCTAGTGCAATGCGAGTACAGATGTGGCTTAGGGTTGGGGTTAGGGCAAGGGCTAGGCTTAGGGTTATTACGGGTAAGGTTAGGGTGAGTTAGTGGGCTGCAACTCTGCGTGCCTCTGACCCACTAAGAAGGACAGTGTACTGGCGTATGGGTTAGGGTTAGGGTTAGGGCTAGGGTTATAGTGGGCTTTTTATGCCCGACTGGCACATCCCAGAAGTCTCAGTCAAAACCTGGCCAAGTGGCCATGCGATTGGTGGAATGGCTCCAAAAAATTGCATGGTCCCGTCCCATGGCCAGCCCATCATTGCGCAGGTGTAAAAAAATAAAAATAAAAATAAAATAAAATAAAATCAATGGGATTGGAGACAGATGTTTATTGCAAGAAAAACCCACTGCTGCTACTGTAAAAATTCAGGCAGTTAAAATACCTAATTTTCACATGTTTCTGTGTGGTGCTTTGGTGGGTTTTTGGACCACGATTTCAAAAAAAATATTGCGGTCGCCGTTTTGGATCCCCCCGCACCGCATGGCATGGCGAGACGACGAGGATGCCCCCCACCAGAGCAGCCCAGGACAGGAGAGGGGGGGAGGCTGGGGACCCCCCCCCCCCAGAAACCACCCCTCTGGTAGGTGCCCTCACTCAGGCAGGCATATTTTTGCCTGCTTTTTTGGCCGGGAATCATTGGTTTTTTAAAACTTTTTTTCTGTGCCGCTTGGCATCGTGTAATCGCCGCGATGCCATTAATGACAACGACAAATCAGACCCAATTTTTCTTTTATCGGTTCGAGTTCGAGTTCTGACGGCTTAATTGTCGTTACCGTTTCCGTTGCGTAACGGAAACAAGGAACGGAAACGGAAACAAGAATTTCGCCAAGTCGTGCCCATGTCTACTCCCAACCTCTGGCTCTGTTGGCACGTACCCAACCCAGTGAGTTATCCAGCCTGCACTGTGACATTATTCAAGAGAGGGAAAGATTAATCTTCTCAAGGTAACCCTTTGATACCTCACAACCCTTTACTACACAAATCTGCCAGAAGAAACCTGTGTTATTCTTTTTGAGTGCCCTGTAGATGTGTTTGTTCAATCCATGCCACTAAAATAAACATTCCTGAGGCTACTATGCTTATTCCTGTCAAAGATTCCTTTCACCTTTAGGCTGCAGAAGTCCAGTGGATGATCAGTTCACTGGTGACCTGGGCTGTAATTTAACTGGCTGTGTTTGACAGGAGGTGGTGGAATGGCTAAACAGCTTCTCTTGTCATATTCTTTTCATCTTTGGCTAGAGTATTTTGGAGAGAAGGATGAGACTTCTCTAGACATGACTCAAAGTTGAGGGTTGTGTCTAGGGGGAGCAGTGGTCCTTATCTATTGGCTATTAGATGGGTGGCTCAGAGGCAGTCCAATGTCAAGTGTGCATAACTCAAAAGGAAGTATGGTGTTGGGGATTTAATTTTTTTTAAATGAAAAGGGTGTGTTCAACTGTTTTTGTGAAGCTGAATTGAGTTACACTTTGTCCTTCCTTCCTTCCTTCCTTCCTTCCTTCCTTCCTTTCCTTCCTAGGCTTCTTAAAATCTATATGATAATGAGGAGTGCATGAGATAGCCTTCTTGGTTATTGGAAAGGCTGTTCTCTTGGATCGGATAGGAGGAGGAATTAATCAATTTTTTTCTTATTTCTGTAGAATTTGCCAAAATGCACAAATTTCTTCACTTTGGGATGGTGAGGGCGGGGGGAGACAAAATTGGCAGAGTTTCCTATCCCAAGGCTGACTTATATGTACAGCTGCATAAATTTGTGGAAGTGCCATAAATGGACTTCAGCTCAAGACACAATTCACATGTGCATTTCACTTCTCTGGTTTGCTTGGAAATTCTGCAGAATGGAGCAAACTCTTTCCCGCTTAAATGAGCAAAGTTCACAACATTAATGCCTCATTATTTTGTAAACCACCCAGAGTGGCCATGCTGCCAGATTGTGTGGTATAGAAATCCAATCATCAACAGCAAAGAAAAAACAACAACAAAGAAGAAGAAGAAGAAGAAGAAGAAGAAGAAGAAGAAGAAGAAGAAGAAGAAGAAGAAGAAGAAGAAGAAGAAGAAGAAGAAGAAGAAGAAGAAGAAGAAGAAGAAGAAGAAGAAGAAGAAGAAGAGTTGAAGCAACAACATATATCATGCAGCTAAGAATATAATAAATGTTCGCTTATGTGCTGCTCCTTCACACACACACAAAGGAGTGTCTCAACATAATAAGACATTATGTTGAATATCATCATACCGAGACATGTCAAAGAATGGTCAACTGTACCAAGATTGTTTTGTCCATGTAGGACAGAAAGAAGACCAATGCTGTTTTTGGTGACAACAGCATTAGTGGGGGAAGGGGGAGTATTTTTCATTAAAATAGTGTATTTTGTGTAAAATGCTATTTCTTCTCCACCTCACCCCTTTTTCTACACAAATTGAAAAGGTGATTTATGATGAATTTTTCAAAAAAGTTGTAGAAATCTAAAAAATGTGCAAAATAGCAAACTGCAGGGCAGGGCAGGGGAGCGAAATTAGACCTCCACAAAGACCTTTTTGCATATACAGTGTTTCAAAAATGTGGAAAAGCACTTCTTGTCTCACTCTTGAGCTGGAGGAAAGGGATTTTTTAAGGGGGGAGGATAGATAATTCCATCAGCAGGTCCCTCAGCCTGCATTAATTTGAATGTGAGCATTTAAGGTGTATTCTTTACATCCCATACTCAGTTTGTATATGCCCTGTTATGCCCTCAGTTCATCCCACAACAAAAAGCCTAGGAAAAGCTAGTAAAATTTAAAGAAGTAAGCCAAATGGGACATCTCATTTGTTCACAGCATTAATTAGCAGTGATGACAATTTATTTATTTGCCTTTCTTAAAACGGGCCCAGGTAGCTTGTTACAACATTAAAAGACAGTACAGTGGACCCTCGTATAACAAACGGTTTGTATAACATAAAATCTGTACAACCTAAAAAATTCCAGAGATAGGGGAAATTTGCTCAACAGAATCAATCGCCTATGGGGCGAATCCGTACAACATAAAAATGGTTGTGATTTGGGATTACTCCGTTTTCAATGCATTCCTATGGGAAATTTGTATAAAGGAAATTTTGCTTAACAGATTTTCATTTGGAATGAATTAATTCCTTTATACAAGGTACCACTGTATTTAAAATATAAAAGCAGTATGTGTACAGATTGTAGAAAAGAATAATTCAAATGTCGCCCTATGGAATTGTAAGCAGAATCAATATCAAAACACATCCAAAGCAGGAAGGCACAGCAATCTATTTTTTAATAAATCACTTAGGCCGCTAGTCACTCAGGGAAGCTTGCCTGAAGAAGAAGGTCCTTGCATGCCTGTGGAAGGATAGTAAAAATGGGACCAGCCTAGCCTTCTGTGGAAGGGAACTCCAAGCCATGAAACACAAAACATCCTTGTTGTGCCTTAACCTCTCCCTGGTAGTTGTATGGTAAAGTTGATAATCCTGTTAGTGTGCATGGAATTAATTAATGCTAGATTTTAAAGTGCTATTAAGGGGGACTCCCAACTCCTTAACTGTCTGAAGGCTATTTCTCACAGTTGTTATTTATTGGGCTCAAGTTGTAAAATGGTCGGTACGAGTTACAGTAAGGTGAGCCCAGCATCACTTGCCACGGTGGGTGTTCAAGCATTCATGAGCAGATCTGGGACAAAGGGGTGTGGCTGGGCTGCCACCAGGGAAGGTCCCCTTCACTCCAATGCCATAGGCAAGTTGGTGACCTCTCCCTGTATGATTACTGGGAGCCATGAGAAATGGCACCTACTTTCAGTAGTGATCCCTTTGCATCTTACATATGCCAGTATCCACGGTATTGGGTCCAAGGTAGGGACTGTGGGAGGAGGGCATGGTGGCTCAGCAGGCTAGAGTACTAAAACTGTCTGCTGCAAAGTCAGCATCTCAGCAGTTCGAATCCTGGGTGCCACGCAGCGGAGTGAGCTCCCCTTGTTAACCCCAGCTCCTGCCAACCTAGCAGTTAAAAAGCATGTAAATGCAAGTAGATAAATAAGTACTGCCCTAAAAAGCAGAAGGTATCAATATTCCGTGTACAGAAATGTGTTCAGCCATACCAGCCACATGGGCACGACACTAACTCTTTGGTTTAGAAACGGAGATGAGCGCCGCCCGTTAGAGTCGGACATGACTAGCACGCAAGTGCCAGGGGGAACCTTTACCTTTTAGGGATTGTGGGGTCATACCAATGTTCTTGCAGGACACATCAGTTCTTGCTAGCTGGCAGTCCTACACAATGCAAATGGCTGAACAACTTCCCAGCTCTGCTTGATCACCAAAATGAGTGAATATTTAATTAACAAATGAACAACTAATGTTTTGATGATATATACTCTTCTATTTTTATACATCGCTGATAAGAATATCTAGGGATGTTTGCTGCATTTCTATTTTGCCTCTCCTTGAGTGAACTCTGAGAGCTCTTCTTTTGCCTCATCATTTTCCTCTCAACAACCCTGTGAAGTAGCTCAAGCTCTGAGTCACCATCTCAAGACCACCCAGTGATTCATGGCTTACTGGAGGTTTCGGTCCTGGATTTCAATTCCCACCAGATGGATTACGGCAGTTCATTATACTGATAAATAAAAGAAACCCACACGCTAAGTAAGCTTTGCCTGCTATTGCAAGTGACGGCAGCTGCTAATGAAGAAAAGAGGAAAGAAAAATCAGCTTAATTGGCAGGCAGGGGGGCCAGCATGGAAAGTTCAAATCGCTAGATCTTTCAACAGCACACTTGTGGACGCAGCCCTAAAAATGCAGGTCTAGAGTTGGAAGTAACATGATCAAAATTCCTTCTCCGAATTGTTTCCTTGAAAAGAATTGACTCAAGATAATTTATAATTAACCAGTGAGACCAAGGAGAATGTGGAAATACTGAGCAGATGCATCATGCTGAGCAAATTATATATAGCATTGGGATATATAGTTTGCAGGAAAAACCCTAAATTGAAATTGTGTTAGCAGCTGGAGCTAGGAATAGTCAGAAGGCCTCTTCTGCCAGCAGAAATCTCCTTAAACTGGCACAGATACCCCATACTGCAAGATTATCTCAGATATTTCCTATGGGTTTCTGCAGGGAAGAACCCCTTTGCTGGCTAAGATCTGCTTGTAGAATAGCCAGAGAAGGGGCAAGTGAGGGAAGCAATGAGTGAGGCCAGATTTGGCTGGTCTTCACTGCAGTTTCAGTTGACTGTATGTCCTCCCAGCTGGTCTTCAGCCATCTTGGATAGCTGAGGCCATGCTCTTGGCGTGTTCAGGTTTCAGGCTTCATATTTCTGGCCAGTCAAGTCCTACTTCCTAGTATCCCTTAACTAGACATGAAAGGTCTGGATGTAAGGAGTGACTTTCTATCTCTCGTTGGTTTCTCTTCTGTTCAACCATGAATCCCTTTCTGGGCCCAAAGCACATCCTTAGTTTAAATCATATTCTTTTTTGATAAGCCTTCCTTCTGTTGCCTATGCCATCACCTATTTCATGGGCAACACAAATACTGTATTTTATGTGTAGTTGTCCTCATGTGTATTTATCTTATGGTTCTACACTTTTGGAATCTCCAGACCTAAGTATCCTACAAATATCTGCAAATAAATAGGTAATGGATAGAAATTGCTGAGCATTTTTATGTCTTCTCTGAAGAGGACCTTGCTAGTCCAAGATTAATACAGAGTACCAGTTGGTTTCCAGCATTTTCCTCTGCATAGTTCAGTAAGTTAGGTAACTGACTATGGAGCCAGTGTTTTGTCCCCTATGGTGCCTACCAAGAAACAAGCCGGTCTGTGTAGCCTTGGGCATCCTGCACAGACCCTAGACAGTCTCAGAGGAAGGGAATGGCAGATTACTGTTGATTACAACTAGAAGACCCTTAAGAACATAAGAACATAAGAACAGCCTTGCTGGAACAGGCCACAGCCCATGCAGTCCGGCATTCTGTCTCACACAACGGCTCACCATTTGCTTCAGGGTATAAAACTCCATGGTCATGGGGTCACGAAGAGTCGGTCACGACTGTAATGACACAACACACACACACACACACACACACACACACACACACACACACACACACACACTCCTAAGCATATGTCTTCACCTGTTTATGATTCCATGCAAATGTCCTTGAGAGATATCCTGCCCATCTCTCCAACCTGGAGGTTGTCCTTAGGCATCCATAATGATAGCCATTAGAGATGGGCATGAAACAGAAAAATGGCATTTCGGTTTTTCGTTTGTCATTGAGAGGTCTGTTTCAGTTCGTTTCCGTTTGTCGGGAATTTTTTTGAAAAAATTCGTTACTGTTTTTCATTTTTTCATTTGTCGTTTCTACCCACTTATTGCGCAATTTTTAAAGCATTTCCATGCGCAGGCATCCTCCAACGCCCCAGACTAGAGGGAAAACACTAAAAAAATGGATGCTGGCAGAGACACAGTATAGACTAGGTATGCAGGGAGGCTGCAAAGGCAGCGGCGGGTGTTGCCCAGGGTGCAAGGCAGCCGCAGAGTGACTGCACTGCGGGGCAAGGGAGGGTACTCACCGAGAGGTATGCAGCACACACGCACACAGGGAGGCTTCAGGACTGAAGCTAGAGTCGCAGAGACAGCAATCCCACCCTAACTCCCACCAGAGACTGCAAGGAGGACAGGGGCTGCCAGACCTTTTTATGCCCTCTGTGGCTGCCAGACCTGCCCGCCCAGTCTGCAACCTGGGCATGCTATTGGATGAACATGATCCCACATCACATGGCTTGCATCCATTTTGTGGCTGGTGCGACATCCATTTTAAAGGGAAAAGAAAAATACATCGCGATGGGAGAAGACAAAAACAAACGTTTTAAGGACCCCCAACCCCCTGGTAGCTATTATCAGACAATATAAATAATTATTGCCGTGTTTTTACGCATGTCCAGGGCATTTTTTAACATTTAAAACAGCTCATTTCATTGTGCATTGCCATTAACGGAAACGAAACGTAATGAACACAATTTTCGTAGTTCTGTTCGTTTCCTTGCATTTTCATCACAATTTTTGTTTGTCGTTTCGTTGCGTAACGGAAACGACAAATGGTACCGGAAACGAAAAATTGTTCGTTCCGTGCCCATCTCTAATAGCCATAGATACCCTTGTTCTCCATGAACTTGTCCAATGCTTTCTTAAAGCTGTCAAGGCCAACAGATCTCACCACTTCTTCTGGCAGGGATGGTAAGGAAGGTGTTCCAATCTCCTAATCATTCTGGTTTCCCTCCTCTGCACTTTTTTCATTTCCATAATATCCTTCTGGAAGTATGGTGACCAGAACTGTACACAGTATTCCAGATGGGGCCTCACCATAGATTTATAAACAGGCAAAATGAGTATTGACTGGAAATCAGAATTGACAGGAGAACATGTAATTATTGTTGGTGTGAAGAAACACTCAGAGCACTATCTTAGAGGATATATGGGCAATTGTTTCCTTCCAGATATTTTAAGCTTACAAGTGCATAGAACTGTAGACTAAATGGGCAGTGTCGAGGCATGAACTAGCCCAAGTAGTTAAAGTATCTGTCTGAGGAGCCAGGGGTTCGGAGTTCAAATCCCCACTGTACCTCTTTGAAAACAGCTGGGCTCAGTCATCCACAGGGTTCCTTCTCGCTCTGGTATTCTAAGATATGAGAAAGACAGTGCAATGCAAAATTTACCAAATTAACCCTCTCCTGCTTACAGGTAGGTATAGGTAAAGGTTACCCCCATACATGCGAGCTAGTTGTGTCTGACTCTCGAAGTGGTGCTTATCTCCGAATTCAAGCCAAAGAGCCAGTGTTGTGCAAGTCCATGGCCACATGGCCGGCATTGCTGCAAGGAAACAGTATTTTACCTTCCCACTTTTTACGGCAGTACGTATTTATCTACTTGCATTTATGTGCTTTCAAACTGCTACGTTGGCAGGAGCTGGGGTTATCAGCAGAAGCTTGCTCTACTGCATGGCACCTGGGATTCGAACCCCCGAGCTGCCAACTTTGCAGCCAACAGTTTTCGGAGCCTTAGTCCACTGAGCCACCACGTCCCTGGTTGCTTACAGGTAAAGCAATTTAAAATCCAAAATATGAGAAATATCTGCAATTAATTATTTCAAGATGAGTTTGGGTCGTCTTCCCCCCCATACTACTGCCCCTTCGTTTCCCCTCTGATTTTTACTTAAGAGTTAATGTCAGTATTACAGTCCAGTGGAGGGAGACCTTTATTAGTTGAGGCAAGACCACCACACTTCCTCGGGCTTTTTTTTATGACACCCCTCATGAAAATGCTTCCCACTGATTTACATACTTGTCCTTGCAATTAATTCGTGTTAGATTTGCCTGACTCTTATGGAAGAGGAATCTGGCAGAGAAGATTACAGATCCAGTGTACCTGAAACTTCATTTACAGCATCAGCCATAAAATGTAGACAAAATCCACAAACCATTCTTTCTCTTTCTTGGGAAGTTGGAGTAAAGGTGAAACTATATGTTACATTAAATCCCACAGTACTTTTTTAAAATAAAACTTCAGCTTGTGGGACAAGCTAGGGATAGAAAACATCATGTTGGGTTTGAGAGATTCAATGAAAGGAGAATTTTCACACTTCCTGAGACCTGATATGAGAAGAAAATGCATATCACATTGAGAATTCACACCTTTGCATGGGGGAAAAACCTCTGCATGCATGAATTTATGCATGAATTCAAAGTATGCACAAAAATTCTCTAGTTAAGCAAAGGTGGGAGAGTCATACATGATATAAAATACATAAATACGTTCACACATTAGGAAAAATGTCTCACCTCAATTACAAATCAAAAACAAAACAAACTTTTACAAGCTGAAATGAGGTGCTGTATAGCTGATTAGATGCTCTGGGCACATCCGATCGTGCATGATCTCAGAAGCAAAGCAAGGTCAGGCCTGGCTCGTACTTGGATGGGCAACTAGGGATGGGTACAAAAAAAAAAACAAAAAAAACAAAATGCTGTTTCATCGTGTCGTTAGATAACAAAATGAAACAAAACAAAACAACATAAGGAAGCAACATTTCATAACAGATGAAATGAAATGGTGCTTTTTTGTTGAAACGAACCATTTTGTTCCATCTGTAAGCCACTTCGGGGAGGGAAAAAGTTTTGTTTTAAAGCTCCAGGCTTTTTAAAAAAATCTTTTCCCCTCCCCCAGCCCTCCTGCCAGCTGATCTGCACTAGGGTGGAAAAAAGGTTCCCCCCCCCCAGTGCTGTTCGATCAGCTGGCAGGTGGAGTTTGGGGAGGAAAACAAGTTTTTTTTAAAAAAAAAAGCCCAGGGCTTTTTTTAAAAAAAAACTTTTCCCCTTCCACCACTTTCCAGGAGCCCCCACACAAACCATTTTGTTAGTGGTTCATTTTGTATGAACTTTTTTGGAAGAAAATTGTATGAAATGAAACAAAAAAAATGTGGTGGTGGTGGGAACAAAGGGAAATGAAATCAAACATATTTTTTTCATTTCATGCCCATCCCTGTGGGCAACCACCAGGCAATACCAGGTGCTGTAGGCGCCTGCAGTAGGCACTGGCAAGCCACTCCTGTATTCCTGCCAAGAAAACACCATGGACATGGGGTCACAAAGAGTCAGCCACGACTGTAATGATACAACAACATGAGGTGCTGTTAGCAAGAAAATGTGGGTGGGATTTAGAAAAAATGTAGTCAAATGAAAACTGAGATATGTTTGTTTCTCTAGTAGGATCTCTCAAGATCTTTTGGGGGAGTTAATTCTAAGGTCAGAGAGGTTTTAATACATTACAAGACAGCCCCATCTACTTTTAACCTTCAAGTGTGTAGGCTGAACATGCTAAACCATTTTTATTCTGAGATCACTAATTCAGTCTACAAAATGTTATCGTTAGAGGGTGGGCATAATTATTAAGGTCGGTTCAGTTATTTTGCATAGGTATGCCTTCATAATTTCCATCCGTATTCTTATAAGGTTCTGTTTCAGTGAAGGGGGGAGGGAAGGGAGAAAATGAGGCAAAAACCAGTCCTTTTTGGTAAGCTAGACTAGAGAAAGATACAGAAGCTTCCTTCACACCTTGACTGCTCATCAGTTGAGGACAAATGAGCATCTACCTGCCTGACTTTGGGAAAGTGGCACAGACAGACTTGTTAGAGAACAGACACCGACCCAGCACACACACATACACACACACACACACACACACACACACACACAGAGAGAGAGAGAGAGAGAGAGAGAGAGAGAGAGAGAGAGAGAGAGAGAGAAATGACAGAGGAAACAGGCCCACAAAATTAATCTCACATGAGGAAATCCTTTGCTGACATTTGCTGTTCCTGTCAGGCTTAATAAAGAGATTTTTACCTGTATTTTCCTATTCAACACTTCAGCCCTTCAGCCAATTTTGGAAATTATTTTTGATTTATGGCTTTCTTTCCAACGGGTGTCGCCTCTGCTGTCAATTATCCCTCAAAGCAAATGCTAAGTGAATCCTGGCTAGGTGAAATTAAGAAGAGGTAGAGAAGAGGGAAGAAGATGCAGCAGCTAGTTAAAAAATGAAGAGAAAAGGGGATAACTCCTCTAAGGATTTAACTTGAGTTGTTCCTGGTGATATGTATAGGGAATCAGACCAGGAAGTGAGAGGAAAAGATGCTGCAGATTTGGGGGGGGGGGGCAAAATAAACCTCCCTGGGATCCACATTATCATTTCCCTTATTATCACAAGCTCTCCTTGGTTTCTCCTGCCATGTAGGCCACTAGCAGCTAACAAAAAAGGATAGTTAATGCAAACCCCACTAAAACACCTTATACATTATTCCTCCCAATTTGACACAAGAGTGAGCTTTGATCCATGCTCATTAGAGACTCCACATAATGTTTCTTTCACCAACCCCCTACTGCAGGCAGATGGGGAGAGCTACTCAAGCAAAGAAAAGGGCCCACATTCCCTTCTCACCCACGTCACCATAAAAACTAAACAAATAAAAAAACAAAAAACCCTTCCAACTGTTTTTGTTGGGGGGGGACTAAAATTGGTCTCAGCCATCTGCCCCTCCCCCAACCATCTCAGGACCTTAGAAGCCTTTCTTCTTTGAATAAACGGGGGGGGGGGGGTTGATTTTATTGCCTACATTTTGCGAACGTACTTTTCCAATTTATTTCATTTCGGCCCTCCAGATGTTTTCAACCACATCTCCCACAGTCCTTTGCCATTGGCAACCTAAGCTTAGAATTCGGGGACCTGTGGTTCAAAACATCAGGAGGGCCGAAGTTTGGACATGCCTAGCTTAGAATGTTACTGTTCTGTCCGTCATTACTTCGCAGTGGAGGCAAGTAATTATTGTCACACAGCGCACCCACCTTAGGAGGACCCCACCTCATTATCTCCTGTTTGAGGGGTTGTTGGTAACCACACCCACACACCACAAGCCCTTCAGAGGCTGCATTGGTATCCACCTCAGGAAGACAACCTGGTCCCAACAAGGACACAAGACTTGGAGACTTTGATAACAGTGCATAATTCTCTGAACTGCCCACAAGAACTTGTCACATCTGAATTTATTTTGTTTGATTTCAATGGCTTGGTAAATTTATTTATTTATTTATTTATTTATTTATTTGATTTATATACTGAGACCATCTAGCAGAAATCTACTCTGCACAGTTTACAAACATAAACAAAATACAATAAAATACATTATAGAACTTAAAATAGTAAATAAACTAGTCAATCAAAACCAACATGACATCAATAATAATAAAAAGGACAAGTAAGCACGAATAAATCAAAACCATTCAGGTAGTTCAAAATAAAGCACAATTTTAAAAAAAGGGGCTGGTAAAGAATTATCATAAGGCTGAAAAGAAGAGTATTGTCCTATTTATATGAGGAAGTTGGAACTGAAAGTTTGAGGAAAACCAACCTATAAAAAGCAAAGTGTTCTTCTTATATAACGCCCCATACCACTCCAAACAGTCTCTGGGCAGTTTACAGTTTAATTACAGTATGCAGTATGCAGACTACACAGGTTTTCAGTTCTTAAAGGCTTGTAGCGAGGATACTAGGTGAATCTCTTGTGGAAGGGTGTGACCACTGAGAAGGCCTGGTTCCTTGTTGTCACTTTTGGGACCTCGGGGTCAGTACCAGCAGATAGCCAGCCTTGCTTGAACCAGTGATCCTGGCAGTTCTTCTTGGGAGGATACTGAGGTTCCAAACCATTTAGAGCTTTGTATATGAATATCAAAACCTTGAAGTCAATGTGGTAGAAAATAGGTATCCAATATAGGGTATGAAACGGGAAAACAGCAAGGGTGCTGCTGTGGCACAGAATTCAAAACCCTGCTATGCTGTCCCCTTTTCAGCCAGGCAAGGGTCAAGTGAGTGCACCATCCACCTGCCCCTTGCCTGGCTGAGAAGGGGACAGCGGAGCAGGGTTTTCAATTTTGTACTGGAGCAGTGAGGGGGCTGCTACGGTACAAAATTCGAAACCCTGCTCTGCTCTTCAGTTCTCGCCACCAACACCCACCTGGTTTTGACAGCTCAAGTTGTCAAAACCAGCTGAGTGGTGGCGGCGAGAACCAGTGAATAGAGCAGGAGCCATCAGATATCGCTGCAGCCCCTAACCTGAAACAAGATCTGGCAACTCTCCGGTTCAGATTCCAAACTGAAAAAAAAGCAGTTGGGTTTGTTTTGGGCTGACACATTTTCTTTCATTTCATTTTGTAATGAAACAATTTGTTACCTTATGAAATGACAAAACCAGTAGGCTTCCCACAAAGTCTTGAAGGTGAACTCGGATGCCTCATGGGACCAATTTTCTGACCATCCCATCTTTATAGATTTACAATGTTCCATATTCCATTTCATAATGTTCAGTTGCACAAGACTTTCATTTAAACACATTTCCCTTTCTTCCAGACAGAGCTATATTGCTATTTTCCACAGAAATTGCCTCTTTTCCACAGAACCAAATGGATGAGGAGAGCTGAGGGAATAGAGATTTGACTCCATCTTTCTCTGGAAGTTGGGAGCGGGGGAGGGGAAATACATTCTCCACATTAATGATCCATCTGCTTTTCACACAAAAATTGTGTGCATGACCAAATCTCCATTTGGATTAATAATTCCTAATTCAGGTGCCAATAAACCTTTGCAAAAGTGTGGTTCAAATCACACCGCTGCAGCCAGAACACCACCCAGATCCCTTTGCATCTGGGATAAGATTTCTTTTCTTTTTTTAAGCAGAAGGGGTTTGTTGTTGCAATTGCATCATTTCTTCCTGCATTTTCTTCCAAAAAAAGAAGAAGAAGAAGAAGAAACAGAAAGGCCTGGTTAGGTGCCAGAATTGAAACTATATAATTAAATAGCAAGAGCTCAAAGATACATTTGACTCAATGGCAAAATACCCTGTTTTCTGCAGCCCCGGGGCTATTGGACCACAAATAAATCCCATTTTAATGAAAGAAACCTCTTTCAGTCTACTTTTTCTTTTCTCACCCCCCCCCCAAGAAAAAACCCTGGGACCATAGCAAGTGTGCAGAGAATGGCATGCTCCCATCATCTCAGCTGCCTGGTTTTGCTCGCAGAACCCCATATAAATATACACAAAACTGCCTATGAACCTTTATCACAGACAGCTGGTGAGAAATGAGGAATTCTTATGCCGTGAAACTACTTCCAAGAGCCACCGGCTACAGCTTGTTCTGCAGCACAGTTGCTCTCTGCCAACTGTTTGGGTTTTTCTTCTTCATTTGTTTGTGTATACAACAGGACCCATACAGCACTTCTCCTTCTATGCTCATATTTCATATTGTGAGTTCAGGGCTAAGAGAGGGTAAATAATGGGGGGGGGAGGTGGAATGGAATTTGTCAAATGATGAAAAACATTTGGATTTCTGGAAGGAAAAGTGAAACTCAGAAAAGAGTTTAGTCATGAAATCAGCATGCAGTTCATGCATTGTGCTGTGTATATGTACAAGAAACACAAAAGAAAAGTAGAACACAGAAGGAGAGGAAGACTGTGGACTGATAAAGACTAAGGACTACATTTCAGGAGGGAGGGGAAGGAGAGCCATGTGGTCATTGTGCAATGCACATGGAAGAATAAGTGATCAGGTCTGTGGATCATTAAATAAATCACGAGAAATAATAGATTTTGTGGATCAGAAAGTCCACATCCTCAGGCTCGCACTGGTATCTTACATTAATACAAAAATAATTTTGCCTAGCATGTTCCTTGCAGGTGAATTAGGAAAGATGGCAACTCCATTGGAGTGGTGGCCATAAAGTTACAGGTGAGGAACTTGTTAACTGGAGATACTGATAATTGGGACTCTCAAGTTCTTTGCAGAAATGCCAAGACACCGATATGAGCCTAATGAAGTGGGTCTCGTCACCCACAAAAGCTAACAGGTTGTATGATTTATTTAGTCTTCTGCCTTGCCTACTCTTCCCATTGGATGTGAACTTTTTGAGGAAAATGTCCATGTCTTCAGAAATCAGAGTGACAATGCAAAGGCAACATGGCTAAACTGGATTTTGGGTGCATTTCATGCCCAATAACTTAGGCTAAAGCAAAGAAGAACAACAAAAACAGCATGTGCTAATGAACTAAGAATCACTGGGTTTACCTTTGAAGCTAGTTCTGTTAAGGCGACCTTTTCCCAGCAACAAAATGACGGGTACATTGCACTTCCATTGTTGTAACTAGGGATGGGCATGAAACGCCAAAATGGTGTTTCGTTTTGTTCTTTGTTTCTCCACCTCCCGTTTTGTTTCATTTATTACAAAATGTTTTTTCTTTTAAAAAAAGTTTCGTATTTCATTTTGTTTCATTTTGCTTTTATCTCTAGCACCGACCAGCATGTTTTTTAAAATTATTTTTATTTCTTCTCATGCTGACCAGCTGGCCTGCAGGCCAGGTCAACACATTTTTTATTTATTTTTTTATTTTTTAAAAAAAAATTTCTGATCATGATGACTAGCTGGACCACAGGCTGGGTCAGCAGGGTTTTTATACATTTTTAAAATTTTTTTCTTCTTGTTGTGCCTACCCTACCAGCTCACCCACAAGCTGGGTTGGCGTGTTTTTTTCTCTCGTGCTGACCAGCTGGCAGTCGGCTGGCACATTTATTTTATTTTTAATTTTTCTTATATTACGCCAACCAGCTGGCTTGCTGGCTGGGGCAGTGCTTTTTTAAAAAAAAAACTCTTTTCTTTTCTTGCGCCAACCAGCTGGACCAGCGCTTTTTGGTCAGCACTTGGTTTTTTTAACCCATGGCAGGCGGGTGGCATTTTAGAGAGTAAACAAAACAGTTCATTTCAATGGTTCATTTTTGTCTGTAACGAAATGCTGCTTCATTGTTTTGTGTTGTTTCATTTCGTTATGTAACAAAATGATGAAATAGCATTTTGTTTTTCGTTTTGTGCCCATCCCTAGTTGTAACTTAAGGAGGGCAAAACATCACACATTTTAGAGTTTAACCACTTCAGCTATTGTTGAAGTGATGGTAGGGCCTGCCCATCTCTAGCAGAGGCTCGCCACAAAAATTAAAGAGGCACTGATGCAAAATAGTGTTCCATGTCTCATCTTCACCTGGAGGAGAGGATTCTCCAAGGGGATGATTGTTCCTGGATGAACATGAATGGAGCATTTAGCAGGCCTTCTTGAATCCTTGCTCCAATGTGACTGCCAGAGAAGGATCTTCTTATCATTCGCTGCTACCCATTTTAACTGGAGGTCCTGTGGGCAGAACTCTGAACTTCTTTCATGTAGGGTGATCATGACTCCTAATCAGCTTAAGGCTCATTCTTAGGAGTGGAGGAGTGGTTTATCCTTTCCTAACTTAATGACCTTCAGATGTGCGGGATTACAGCACAATAGCCCAACATATCCAGAAGACACTGTGTCGGGGGAGGTTTACTAACAGCTAGCAATAGTAATACTTATGTATAGAAGCCTATAAGCTTAGGAATTCCAAATGTCATCAAGTCCCCAGCCAAATCAAAGCTACAATTAAAATGTATTTCACAGATAGCTAGTCAAATACTGGTGAATAAAATATCTGCTGTAAGTGAGTCCATTAGTTTCCAAACTGGTCAATGCCACAATTGCTCAAAACTTAAGGTCAGGAAGTTCTTCCGCATGTTGGAGTACTTGTGTCTGAGATCATCTGCCCATGCCACCCAAACTAGCAACCAAAGCAAAGCGCTCTGCTTCTCTGCTACCCCATAGTGCTTCAAGCAGACTCTGGGCAGTTTACCATAAAATGATGCACATTACACATTGCCTCCCCACCCTAAGATGAGTGTTCATTTTACCAAGCTTGGAAGGACAGAAGGTTGGGTAAACCTTGAGCCTCCTATCTGAGATTGAACCCCAGGTCATGAGCCCAATTTAGGCTGCAGTGCAGCAGTTTAACCACTGCGCCAGCAGGCTCCTCAGGGACTGAGCCTTCTTGGTGGTGGCTATCATGGTATGGCATGTCCTGCCACCCCAGATGATGTCTTGCCCTCCTAGCATTTAGAAATCCTGTTAACATCCTGTCAAAACTCTGATCTTCAGAGAAACTTTTCAATAAACTCTCCCTGATTGATGCTTGATTAGATTGTTAAATTTAATATATTTTCTGTCCACTGTGGGGTTTTCCTTTTGGTGTTTTCATACCATGATGAGAGGCCTGGTTGGTGGGAGAGTAGGATGTTTTAGGTTTCTCTTTTATGTATTCAATGCCACTCAGAGTACCAGTTATGTCACCAGGATATTAGTCAAAGAGAGAGAGAGAGAGAGAGAGAGAGAGAGAGAGAGAGAGAGAGAGAGAGAGAGAGAGAGAGAGAGAGAGAGAGAGTTTAGTCAGAATAAATTGGTCTCTTATAATGTGAGACCTTTAGTTCAGGTTTTACCATCTAGAACTCTATCTACTCTATCTTTTGCATGTCAGTCCTTAAAATATTTGAAGACCACTAGGTTATTTTGGGTTGCAGGGTTGGTGGTTTTTTTTTTTTGGGGGGGGGAATGTTTCTGACGATTGATCTGTAATGGGAACTCTGACAACTGCTGCCTTTAGGCATGAATTAAGATGAGTAGTGTCACTAGGTTGTTTGTGTCTTTCTTGGCAATCAGAATGTCCTTGATTTGTGTGTGTGCACACTTAGTACCCAATGAGGATCAGACAATCATTTTTCATAGATGTGGCCCCTACAATGACCACAACAAGACCATTCAGTGCCTCGGTTTTGCACTGGACAGTGATGGGGAATCCCCCAGGGGCTGCACGAGTCAGCCTTAGCTAGAATTCAGCAGTGCGAGTGGTTCCCCAACTTTTTTGACTTGTGTCTCTCCTGATTTGCTGGCCACTGGCTGCAGCTCCACCAAGACAGTATTTGGGTGAGTGGGGAGAAGGGAAGAGGATGCCTAGCCTGAGTAGGACTTCTTGGGATTCCATGGAAGAGCCTCTAAGGATTCTGTGGCAACCCTGCCTGAGTCTTCTACTGCCCCCATGGAGCAGTGGCACACAGTTTGGGAAGCATTGAGGAAGGACGAGGTTTTTCCCTTTGTTAATAACTGCATTTAATGTTCAGCATCTTGTTTTGAAGTAGGCTTCCCATAAAATGGCTTCAATGGCATTTGTTTTCTCTCTCTCTCTCTCTCTCTCTCTCTCTCTCTCTCTCTCTCTCTCTCTCTCTCTCTCTCTCTCTCTCTCTTCCCCCTCCTTCCATGCAACCCTTCCTCCCTTCCTTTCCTGGTGTCAAGGATGTGGCCTCCACTCATCCATTCCATATGAGTCCATAGCAAGATTTCTTGTGTAGATTGGAGGGAAGTTAGGCTTCAGTTTCCCAGGAGGTGGTGATGATGCAGAGGCATTCCTCATGTCCTCTAACCTCTGTTTTTATCGCCATGTGGGCTGTTATTAGAACATTGCTCGATCTCACCCGAGAACTTCCCCTGCCCTAGAACATTGTGATTATGTGGTGTGTAATGGCACATCTCCTTGACCAAAATAAGAGGTATATGCCAATGTGGAGTCTCCATATGCAGTCCTATTCCAATCTTTCATTCCTTTTACTATTCCAGGGTTAGATGCATTCCCAGCTCATTCGTGCTTAGAAGACAGATCTCTTTGATATCCTAGCCACTATGTAAGACTTCTTATAGCTTTAGTGCCCAGTTGCAAGTTAATCTGTAATGGTTTGCTACAGAGACTGAAAATAATCAAACTACGCCCCCTCCCCCAATTATATATAGGCATAACAATTAAAATTGCCAAAACTCCTATTGAAGCATAAGGTTTAGGGTTATAATCGGTTAACTGAGAGATGACCCATTACATGCCATGACAGCCCTCACCAGTGTGGTAGAGATATTGCTAGTTTCCAGAATTCTACTTTTATGTTTGTTGGTAGATTTATTGAGTTGAATCCATGTGTTGTTCGTTGTGGATTAACTAAGAAATTATATCAATGGAACTAGTCTATTCCTTTTATGATTATGTTTCCTGTATAATTTGGACTCACAACATGTGCACATTACATCCATTCAGATGTAAGAAGAATGCACCTGGGAGTCAACTAAGAGCACTTTATTAAAGAAATGTTGGCCACATAATAATATGCACTTTAAAAAAGTTCTTGACACCTAGAAATAAGTAAGCTGGTGGAATGTATTGTATTTTTGCAAAGCAAAGTGTAGCAATCTGAAACAAAAGCCTTTCAATCTCAATGATTAAAAAACAAAAGGTATATTTCAATTAAATTTGTAAGATCAAGGGTACTGAACTGTTGATTTGCATTTCAGGTCAATCAAAACCCACAAAGGGCAGCTGTTTTGATTTAACTGAAAGGTTTCCTGTTTAAATGACATTTCAAATTCAATTCCCAATTTCTTTTTATACTTTTGTTTTTCTCCCACTTGAATATACAGGTATAGAATGCCAATGTACTTAAGGTGTTTTCCACATTCCAGGGAGATGCCCATTGACATCTATGGCCTTTATGTTATCTTTTAATCCATCATTTTTACCTCCAGGGGAAGTATATTGAATATTTCCAGTCTATGAGCAATACCCTCCTACTTCACTTATTTGCTGTAATATTCTTGTTAGGATTCTGGAAGACTTTACCTCTATGAGTGGAAATGGCTTTACTGGTATTCCATGTACCCAGGGTGATTTATTTCTTCAGAGTGTTTTTATAGCTCCTTTCACTTCCGTTCCTTGAAATGTGAGTTCACACACAAGGCAGGTTCTGCATCATAGGATTCCTCTTCAAAAGTGTCTGCCATTCTTATTTTGCCACCCTCAAGTAAATATATCAGGTAAAAAGGAAGCTAAATGTTTGACAGAGGTGTGTGGCACTAGCCCTTGTATGTGCCCTCTTTTAGAGTGGATGGTTTCCTGTCTCAAGAGCTGCACAAAATAGGGATGGACGCGAAATGGAAAAATAATGTTCTGTTTCATTTTGTTTTGTGCTAACCCCCCCCCCCCCCCCCCGCCACCCTTTGTTTCATTTCGTACTGACTGGGCCAGGTTTAAAGGGCTCCAGCAATTGACAGCTCAGCAGGAGCCCTCAGAAAATGGTCAGGTAGGCAGTTCTGCGGGATTGCACTCCCAATAGTATTCTGAGGGCTCCTGCCCAGCTGTCAGGGTATTCCCAGTGACTGGGCTAGGTTTAAAGGGTTTTAGCCATCGACAGCTCAGCAGGAGCCCAAAAATGACAGAACAAAACAGTTTGTTTCAATGGAAAAATGACTGTTTTGTTTCATCTATAACGAAATGCTGCCAGAAAACTTTCAAGAAATCTCACAAGTTTTCCTCATTTTGTTTCATTTTGTTACATAACAAAATGATGAAACAGCATTTTGTTTTTTGTTTCCTGCCCATCCCTAGCACAAAGGTGGTTTTTTTTTTGTCTTTTGGAAAGGGACTTCCATTCTAAGGAAGTTTGATGTAAAGTTTGATCTACTAGTTTGATGTAAAGAGCAAGAACCCTAAAGGGCTGTGAATTTGTTCATTCCCAGTGAGCAGCACCTGGATGGCAAATCCAAGAGGCACTCTTCTCCCTGAGTTATAGATTTGCCTACTCTGTTTTAATTCTGGGATACCCATAACTCTCCTGAAGTTACCAAAAAAAAAGATTTCTGACATTACACCTCTGCATAAATTAGCATACTGAAATTTATTTGTAATTGGCCATTTCTTTTCCTTTCTTTTCACTCCATGTTCACACACAAGGCAGCCCTAAAAATACCACTTCCATTGCCATTAGCAGTCTGCAGGACGCCTCTGTGGGATGAACAGAAATATCGTCAGCCTGGCCTTCTGCCTGCCCTTGGCCTACAGAAGAAAATGATTTTCCACTGGTTGAGTTCCAGACTCCACGGCTTGATCTCAGGGACCCTACCTTGTACAGTAGAAATGTCGGCTTCCGGCACACCTGTCCGTGCCTTGATCTGAGTGTCTAGGGAAGAATTATGGTAAGGGGCTTGCAAGAGCCAGAAGACCGCCCAAATCTAAGGCCAAAATGCACAAGATGGAGCCATGCCAGCCTGCCCAAGGTCATCTTTAGTTGCTTTATCTGCCTAAGAGAATTAACAAGTCAAGGAACCTGAGCTGGTTTGGAATTGTCGCCGTGGTGTTTGTTCCATAGTGTGAGGGTGGCAAAAATATCTGAAGATGTATCTTCTTGCCTACTCAATACTTCCAAACGTAGAAGACAATATTTAGACCCTGAGAATTCAGTTTGGTCACATGCAAGAGTTTATCAGACACTGAGTGTGTGTTTCTGTGTGCTGGTGTCTTGGGAGTTATTGTAAGGTGGCTGCCAAAATGAAGTTCACTTTTTTTTGGGGGGGGGAGGCTTCCTGACTGACACAGATATTTAAGCTGTAACATAATCTAAGGGTCTGCAAGGGGAGTAGATGCACTCTTAGTACAGACATTCAGGAGTGGCTTCCAAAAATCTTTTGGCATGGACAGGGGTACATACTGCTGTTGATTTAAGGAGCATTGAGGCTGGTTTCAAAAAGACATTTTCCCCTTTAAGGTAGAGTATTAAATAAGGTAGAGTATTAAAATAAGTCAAAGTGCTGTATAAAATAATGTGTATTTTTTAAAAAAAAATACACGTGTATACCTTTCATACAGCCACTAAAATAAACAAATACATGGCTGCAAAAATGTTAACTTATTTTTTGTTGAAAGCAAAGGGTGGGAACACCTTAACCATAATTAAAAGGAAAAAGGAAACAGAAATATTCCACCTAAAATAAAACCCATGGGACCATTATTGAACAAACCCCCTATTTTCATCTGCCAGGCTATTCCTTCCCTAGCAAATAAATCACTTGTGAGATTTCTTGAAAGTTTTCTGGCCCTTTTTTCCTGGAAGAAATGCCAATATGCCATTGCACATTATAAAATTGTATATGTAATTGCCTGTGTATAATTTGCAAGACAGGGCTTTGAACTGTTCAGAATGTGTCTGTCCCTTGTACAAGGAAAGAATAAAAAGTGTAAGTAGATGGAGAAAATTAGACCCCTGGTGACTGGTTTCATCCTAGTGGTTTCACAGCAGCTTTCACTTCACTTCCTAGAACTGCAGGTTCCTTTTAATTCCTCTTCAAAAGCTACATGTAAGTGCTTTGGGAAAAACACAGCTCTCACTTCCAGATGCAGATGGACTGTGCTCCTTGCACTAATAGGAAACTGAGCAATAAGCCGAGAGGCCAAACCCTGAATTCAAATAATGCCATGCCTGCAAAGATTGTAATTGTGCACCATCCAGTCAATTTGGACAAGAGATGGGCACAACTTAGCGGTATTCCCGTTTCCGTTTCCGTTACTCATATCCATTACTCTACGGAAACGGTAACGGGAATTACTCCGCCAGAATTCGAGCTCGAACCAACGAACGAACAATTTGGTCTGATTTGTCGTGCTCGTTACTTGCATCGCGGCGATCGCGCAATGCCAAGCGGCACAGAAAAAAAGTTTTTAAAAGTTAAAAAAAAAAAACGATTCCCGGCCCTAAAAGTAGGCGAAAACTGTCTGAGGGCACCTACCAGGCCAGAAGGGTGTTTTATTTGGGGGGGGGGGTTCCCGCCCCCTCTCCTTGGCTATTGCTACTGCTGCGCTGCTGGTACCAGGCTGGGAGGGCGCATCCATTTGCCATGCAGTGCAGGGGATCCAAAATGGCGACCACAATATTTTTTTTGAAATCATTGCCCAAAACCCCACCAAAGCACCACAGAAACATGCGAAAATTAGCTATTTTAAATGCTTGAATTTTTACAGTAGCAGCAGTGGGTTTTTCTTGCAAAAAAAAAGTCTCCGTTGATTTTATTTTGTTTTATTTTATTTTATTTTATTTTTTTACACCTGCACATTCGCAATGATGGGCTCGCCCATGGGAGTGGACCATGCAAATTTTCCACCAATCGCATGGCCACTTGGCCAGGTTGACCACAGAGACTTCTGGGATGTGCCAATCGGGCATAAACAGCCCACTAATCGTAGCCCAAACCCGAACCCTAAGCCTAAGCCTAATCCATACGCCAGTACACTGTCCTTCTAAGTGGGTCAGAGAGGCACCCAGAGGTGCACCCCAATACTCACCCTAACCTCACCCATAACTAGCCTAACCCTAGCCGTTGCGCTAAGCCGTCTTAACCCTAAGCCAGATCTACTTGCATTGCACTACATGCAAGTAACTGAGACACAGCAGGTGCAAAGAGTCTGCCAGTCCGTCACTTGTGGCTCTGGCTGACTCCTGCAGCTCCCTCCAGGAGCCCGCTACCCCCTCCCCAAACCAGTACTAACGACAATGAAAAAACGAAAAAACGAACCGACTAATTTTTGCGAAATTTCGCGAAAAACGGAAACGAGCCGAAACGGAGTGCCTCCGACACACGACAACTCGAAAACGTCATTTTCCCTAGTCGTGCCCATCTCTAATTTGGACTTGTGGCAACTAGGGATGGGATATTTGTTTTGGACGCCACCAGTGCTGAAATGACACGTGTGAGCCCTGCTGGTGTTCAGAAACCTCCAAAATGCCATCAGCCAATCCCTTACCTTGCTCTGTGCCCATGCGGGGCTGAGTTCCAACAAGGAAGAAGCCTCCAATGTCATCACTCCTTCTCCCTGGCGCTGGCCAATCAGGAGCTGTGCAGGGAAATGCCTCATCCCACCTCCATGTCTTTCTGGAAGCAGGCAAACACCTTCCTCTTCAGACAAGCTTTCTCTGAATGAGGGACTTCCTACTGTGTAACTTTATATGAAATACCATACATGATTGCATTGACTGATTTCATAAGAACATCACTGTTCTCCATGTTGCTTTTAACCCCTCATAGTGGAGTTTTCTTTTCTACTTGCATACTCTTTGTAGCTCTAATGTTACCCTTTTTAATGTTCTAAGATGCCTCTTCAAATTCCCTCTTTTCAATTTGAATATGTCTTAAATGTTCTGGGCTCTATATTGCTCCTCATTATTGTAAGACCTCCTTGGGTCCTTTGCCAAGGAAAATGGTGGGGTAAAAGTATTTTAAATAAATAAATAAATAAATAAATAAATAAATAAATAAATAAATAAATAAATAAATGTTAAGCAATGACATTATTAGTGCTATTACTGTTTAAGCAATTCAGTTCAAAAGTTTTATGCAAAAGTAATAAGAAAGAAAAAAACCACTTTGCCAAAGAAATTTGTCCTGTTTCACACGCTCCCACAGGGAGAGTCTGAAAAAAAAAGGTCTCAGAAATGGTTAACACAATTGCAAAATCTTCGTCTCTGCAGGGACAAAGAAGGAAGCAAACTGCCCATCAGCTGCAGAAAAACGAGCTCTTAGATATTTAATCATCTTACTGCTCCCCAAGCCGTTCATGCCAATTTAATCAAATTGTATCATGGACATGGTGTTATTGTTTCCCAAGCCTATTAGCAAAATAAAAGTTAGCACTTATTAAACCAGGATTCTCTTGCATGCTGATTGCCTAGCTAATTTGGGGGATGATTGTTCCCTTGTTTTGTCTCTCAAAAGGAAGACAGGGATTCCTAGGCCATTTGCTAAATCAAAACCGAAGTTCAGGGGAATCTAAAAGGCAGCGACGACCAAGGGAGAGAAAAAAAAGCCCAGCATGTTAGCCTGACTTCAAATGATAAATGAGCTAAAACCTTCAACAGAAAAAAAAAACCCACAGTGGTATAGGAACCAAGCTAATCAAGTTTAACATAACATACTATGTTAGGCAGCTAGTATGTTGCTTACATAAGAACATAAAGAACACCCTTGCCAGAACAGGCCACACAGCCCATCCAGTCCAGCATTCTGACTCACACAGCAGCTCACAATTTGCTTCAGGGTATTCCCAAGCAGATGTCTTGTCACCTGCTTAGGATCCCCTGCAAATGGCATTGAGAGATATCCTGCACTCTCTCTCCAACCTGGAGGTTGTCCTTGGGCATCCATAATGATAGCCATGGATACCCTTGTTCTCCATGAACTTGTCTAATCCTTTCTTAAACGTGTCAAAGCTGACAGCTGTCACCACTTCTTCTGGCAAGGAGTTCCACAGCCCAGTGATCCTCCGGGTGAAAAAGTATTCTCTTATTTGTTTGAGATCCAGCACCCAAAAGTTTCATGGAGTGCCCCCTAGTTCTGGTGTTGTGCGATAAACAGTTCTTCCTTATCAACTTTGTCCACACCGTGTATGATTTTATAAATTTCAATCAGGTCACCTCTTAAGCACCATCGTTCAAGAGTGAAGAGGCCCAGCCTTTGCAGCCTCAGATGGTGAGTAAGGTGTTCCAGTCCCCTAATAATTCTGGTTGCCCTCCTCTGCACTTTTTCCATTTCCATAATATCCTTCTGGAGGTATGGTGACCAGAACTGTGCATAGTACTCCAGATGGGGCCTAACCATAGATTTGTAAAGAGGCAAAATGATTCTTGTTGACTTATTTTCTATACCCTTCCTAATAATTCCTAGCATTGAGTTTGCTTTTTTCACTGCTTCGGCACACTGGGTTGACACCTTCATTGAGCTGTCCACCAGGACACCAAGGTCCCTTTCCTGGTTTGTTGCAGAGAGTTTGGACCCTATCAGTTTATAAACATATTTTTTTTTGCCCCAACGTGCATCACTCTGCACTTACTAATGTTGAACCTCATTTTCCGCTGCTTTTCCCACTCCCCCAGTGTCAAGAGATCCCTCTGGTGCTCTTCACAATCTCACTCAGTTTTTACTACCCCGTATAATTTAGTATCGTTGGCAAATTTAGCTACCTTGCTATTTAGTCCTACTTTTAGATTATTTATGAAGAGTTTGAAAAGCAGCAGTCCCAGTACTGATCCTTGGGGGACTCTACTCCTTACCTTCCTCCAGTTGGAGAAGTGTCCATTTAGTGCTACCCTCTGTTTCCTGTTCCTTGGCCAGTTGCTGATCCAGGATAAGACCTATCCCTTGATTCCATGACTGGCAAGTTTATTCAAGAGCCCTTGGTGTGGGACCTTGGCAAAAACCTTCTGAAAGTCTAGATAAACAATGTCAATTGGATCTCCCTTATCCACATGCTTGCTGACACTCTCAAAAAAATTCCAAAAGATTAGTGAGGCATGAATTGCCCTTACAGAACCCATGTTGGCTCTCCTTTAGCAGTGCCTTCTTTTCTATGTGCCTATTCATTTGATTTTTTTAGGATGGTTTCCATCACTTTACTTAGGACACATGTCAAACTGACTGGTCGGTAATTTCCTGGATCACCTCTGGATCCCATTTTGAACTTTCCCGTCATCAGGCACAATGCCTGATTTGACAGAAATACTGTATGTATTTTGAACCTCAGCAATTTCATCTTTAAGTTCCTTGAGAATTTGTGGATGGATACTGTCTGGTCTTGGGGTGATTTGTTAGCATTTAGTTTAACAAGACATGCAAGGACCTCCTCCCTGGTTATTTCTATCTGGCTTAATTCTTCAGTTTCCCTCCCTACAAAGACAGGCTATTTTTGAGGCATGTGGTCTCTGTCTTCTTCAGTAAAAACTGAAGCAAAGAATTCATTGAGTCTCTCTGCAATCTCTGTTTCCTATTTAATAATCCGTTGCCTTCCATTGTCATCTAATGGTCCAATAACTTTCCTAGTTGGGTTCTTAGTTCTAATGTCTTAAATAACTTCTTGTTATTTCTTTGAGTGTTTTTAGCTAGACCCCTCCAGGTCTTGCTTTGCTGCCCTGATTTTTGCCTTGCATTTCTTCTGCCAGAATTTATGTTTTTGCCTGTTGTCCTTGTTTGGACAAGCCTTCCATCTTCTAAATGAGCTTTTCTTGCTTTTGATTAGAGATGGGCACAAAACAAATTTTTATTCATTTTGTTACATAACAAAACAAATAATGAATCGCCCATCAAAGTAAAATGAAACAAAATAAAATGAAAATTTACATTTCGTTCTGTTTCAGTTTTTGTTCTACCCTACCTAACGTCGGGGAGGCCTCCAGGCTGCTCTATGACATAGCTGACTCTGCCCATCCCCCACTTTTTTAAAAAAGCACCCTTTTACCCCAGGGTTTGGGGTAAAAACATTTAAAAGGTGGGATTTTTAATTTTTTAATTTTTTAATTTTTATTTATTTATTTTTTATTTATTTATTTATTTATTTATTTATTTATTTATTTATTTGCTGAGCCCCATGTGCAGATCAGCTGTAGCACAGGCTTGGGGCTGGCAAAAAAGGTTTCATAGAATCATAGAATCATAGAATCATAGAGTTGGAAGAGACCTCAAGGGCCATCTAGTCCAACCCCCTGCCATGCAGGAACCCCATGACAATATTTCCGACAGATGTCCATCCAGCCTCTGCTTAAACACTTCCAAAGAAGGAGACTCAACCACCCTCTGCGGCAGCATATTCCACTGCCAAATAGCTCTAACTGTCATGAAGTTCTTCCTAATGTTCAAATGGAATCTGCTCCTTTCCCCCCACCCCATAGATACAGCTGGTCGGTGCTTGGATGGCAAAATAAAGTTTACAAATACCTGCCATTTCCTGCACCTGATCAGTTGTAGGAAGTTACACAAGCAACACACACACAGAGAGAGAGAGAGACACACAGAGAGAGGAGACAGAGGGTAAGAGAGAGAGACAGAGAGAGTACATAAACAAAACATGAAGCAAAACAAAAAACAAAATGATTTTTAAAAAAATAATAGTTTCAAATGAAACAAAACAAAATGAAAAATGAAACAAAACACTATTTTAGCATTTCGTGCTCATCTCTACTTTGATCACTTCCCGAACAGCTCCTGTAAGCCACATCAGAGTCCTCTTGGACCTGGCAATGCCCTTTTTCCTTTTGTGTATGCATTTCAATTGGGCCTCTGTTATTGTTTTAGTGAGCAGCCTCCATACCTCTTGGAGTGCTTGGACTCTCAATTTTCCCTTTCAGCTTCTTTTTTTACTAGTTTCCTCATCTTTGGGAAATTTCCTTTTTGAAAATTTAAGATCTCTGTGTTAGATTTTATCAGTGATTGGCAGTCTATGATTACGTTAAAAGTATTTGTGTTGTGGTCACTCTTCCCTATTGGGTCAGTCACATTGGCATTTTGCACCAGATGCTGTGTATTACTCAGGACCAGGTCAAGGATTCTTGTACCTCTTGTTGGGTCTTCAACCATCTGTTCCAGGGAACAATCATATCTAGGAACTTTATCTCTTCATCATGTGCTGAAAAAAACAGTCCACCCAGTCTAGGTGAGGGTAATTGAAGTGCCCCATTATAACCAGGCTTCCCTTCTTGGATGCCTCCTTTACAACATCCTCCAACTGCCAGTTTCCCTCAGGGGCATAGATTGGAGGCCGATAGCATATGCCTACTCTTAGACCACCCTTGCGGCCTGATACTCTTACCCGCAGTTACAACTGCCATAATTTTCTCCTCATATGTACATTTGGGTGGTCCATCTGGATCAGGCCCATCTGAACCCCAGCCTGTTACCCCTCCCTTAAATGTCATTCTGGATCAACGAGAATAATAGTAAGGAAACGCTTCTGGTGTCAAATGATGTTTCTTTCAAAAAAATATCTGGGCGTTATAAAGATAGCATTTTAAATCCAACTGTTAGACATGAGAAGAGTAAAACTAGTGAACCAATGGCTGACTGCTAAGTCAACACTTATGTTCAATGGGTCTTTTATTTGGCATTGTCTATTAGATATAATGGGGCAATAAGGTTAAACCAGGTTTCCTGTAACCTGCTATTTAATCCTAAGGGGATGTAATGTAATACTATTTGATAGATGGAGAGGAAGAGGGTCTAGAGAATGTAACAAATAGCTGTTCAACCAGTGAAGCAAGAAGCAGACAGGTAAATTACTCAACATTTAGCATCATATTGCTGATCTGAACTAACTTTAAGAAATGGGTAATTATGTGTACCAGTTACTTAGTTTGTTAGCCATTCTTTAAAACAAAACAAAAAAAGCTGTACATTATATATTGAGTTGGTGCCAGAGAACTTAGTGGATTGGATGGGGGGAGAAAACATGATACAGATTTGATCCCAATTTCTGAATTGGTTTCCAAATTCGGTCAAGGGACCTTGGAATTCCCTGTATTTTTGAGTAGGTTTTGGAAAGCATTGGGACCTAAGCAAGATTGCCAAATAACCCTGCATGCTAAGATGGGATGGTCCTTTTGTTTAAAACACTGGGTTTTAACAGGGTTCAGTGTCACTAGTTACCTTGCACATCTATAGCTGATATTTCCCAATGAGCAACTGTGATGCACACATGTTCTCAACTTGCAGTCATAAGTACTGTAAAATATGATTGGAACCATATGATTTCATTCTTTCCTGCTTTTAAAAGAAACGGATATGGAGTTAATGTTGAGAATGACTTAGCAAGGCCTCAAGTCTTCACATTTCATCATTAATAACATGTTTAAAAAGAAATGAACTGGGCCATATGGCATCCAAAATGTACAGCTTGCCTCTGGAATGCAAAGGGGGTTTACCCTTTAATATCTACACATGGTTTTAGAATGCCCTCAGGCAACCTTATCAAGAATCCAGTGCCAAAGAATTGGGACCAGTTTAACGAGTTAATGAAACCCCTTCCCCAACCAAATATTTCTCAGTTTTTGGCTCAGGGCCACACAGCCGTACACCTTTTCAAGGCAGCAAAATTATTGTGGTAGAATCCTCATAGCATCTGCCCATGCCTTGTATTGAGAACGTGGGGTACCGCTTCAGATTTCGGACTTCTTGGGGCCTGGCCTCCAAAGGGACTGCCTGCCTTGCAGAGAACTGGTCCAGATGTTCAGGTTGGTGTTCTTGTGAATGCTGACAGCTGCAAAGGTCCCCTTGGCATGCACTCGGGAGGGGGTTTTCTCCTTACAGCCAATATCACTTTCCATTCTCACTCCTTTTAAAATGAGCCCCTACATTTGTGGCTGGTTGGGTGGTGTGTCCTTCTTCCATATTTTGCTCCATAACCTCTGGACAAGAAGCAGTTGGGAGAGGTGAAACAGTCAATGGATTTATTTTTTTTATTTTTTATTTATTTCAGACTTATATACAGCGTCCTATTTCCCTAAGGGAGCTCAGGGCAGTTTACACAATTAAAAACAGTAGCAATATACCAGTAAAAACAGTGTTGGCAAAAAGGCGGGGAGAGAAGGGGAAAAAACAAGGTACTCCCCTAGCAGTTAACGAAGGTGTCCTTGAAAAGCCACGTCTTCAGCTCTTTCCTAAAGGACGCCAACAAAGTTGCCTGCCGTAACTCGCTCGGCAGAGAGTTCCAAGCTGCAGGGCCGGCCACCGAGAAGGCCCGCTTACGAGTAGACGCCTTATAGGCCTCCTTTGGAGTGGTGACACGGAGTGAGTAGGCCAAAGAGGATCGGGTGGGTCGGGCCAGGTCTAATCTTCGGGAGATACGCTCTGCCAGATAGTCAGGGGCCAAGCCATGGAGGGTTTTGTAAACCAAAACCAACACCTTGAACTTAGAGTCCTCCAACCAAGTTAGATGCACTGGTTGGCAGTCTGTCCCTGTAGTTCCTTGTTCCTTGTTTCCCATCACCAGGAGGTCCATGTTCATCCTCATGACAGTGGGTATGTTTTTTTTTTTTTTGTTACTGGTTGTTCATCAGATTGTACACCTGATATAAGGCTCTGTAAAATTATTATTTTACATAATGAAGCCATGACAGTGAACGGAGTGCTGCACTGCAAATGTAGTCCTGAAACAACATTCCACAGATTGTAAACCAACTTCGGGGTATGCAAAAACACATAACGCTGGGGCTGAAGCAAATAATTCTGGTTTTGACTTTTGATTTTTTTGGTTTTCTTTTATTTTTCTTTTGGACTTTGCCTGATAGTCTATAAAGTAGTGTTCAAACATGAATGCTTTAAAAAAAATTAAAAGGGGGACCTTTGTGATTATTATAAAATGCAAAATTCTAAATACAAATGCAAGAGCAGGCTATAGGAGGAGAGGATGCATAGCTGTTTTCCAGTTGCTCATAGTTCTTCCACAGTTGCAGGTTGTAGCCTGGTGCAATGCTTTAGCACAAACAGGAAGACCACTCGAGGGGGAAGGGGGGGACATCAAATGAGCCAGCCATTTGATGGGCTGGGCTGGGGGGGGTAAGGAAGGAGGAAACGACCCTTTATTTACATCTCCATCCTCTTTTGAGCAATGCCAAGAGACATGGAATCCATCCACATGAAAGTCTGTGTGACGGGAACATTCCTCTTCTCCATGGACAGTGGGAAGGAACAGCAGGAAATGGCATCTCATCCTCCCTCTCAAGTCCATGCCCCCCCATGACTCCCATGAACTCTCCAGATTTGTTTATATTTTAGGTGACAAGACACAAACCAGAAATGGGAAGGATGGAGTGGAGAAATGGATGGGGGGGGAGGGGTTGATTTGCCATGAAGGACAGTCTTTGAATTCAGCTTTCTGTATTTTTGTGTACACACAGTTGGCTTACTTTTATTTCTTTCTCTTTCTTTTCTTTCCTCCTCCTCCTCCTCCTCCTCCTCCTCCTTCTCCTCCTTGCAGGGGGGCTGCATCCTTCAGCCCTTGTCGTGTGGAGAATTCCAAGGGCATGATTCACCCTGAGATGGGAGTCCAACTCTTCCCGCTGCCAAATGTTCTCTTTGCTGGATGTGTGAGAGAAAGTCCATTCCATTTCAACTCTGTGGTGATATTTATTTTCCTCTCTCATCCTGCATAGTTCAGAAACAGATTTTCCTATGAGAAACTGCTCTTTCCCCAGCTCTGACAGAACAATTCAAGGATTTTCAGCAAATATTTCCTTCTGCTCCAGTGTCTTCTCACCATTCAGAGCCTCCTTTTGAGATTACCACCACAATGAAGATGTCGGGAAGAGAGGGGAAAATTACATTTATATCTGTGATAACCCTTAGAGGCCAGGCACCAATAAGGAAAAAAGGGTCAGTCCTTGCGGATGGAGTTCCAATTTTAGTTTTTTACTGATTACAATAACATAACTCACAATTAAAGAAATACAGGAAAACAAGTAACTGATCCAAAAGCAAAACGACCAACAGATATGTTTGTCTAGAAACTTTCACCTCAGTGGCCAGATGTCTATCATCTCATTATTGTGCTTATCTCTGTCAATGGAGAATAGGGCTTATCTAATCATGCTAAGAACAATAATCTTAGAACTGCACAGTTCTTTTTACAACCCCATATGGAAAGGTCTCCCTTGTCGCACGCACCTTTGGCTACAAAAAAATCTGAAAACAAATTCCCCCTTCAACATGAATGTGCATCCAAGAACAATGTGTAAATATTTCAATTATACATTTACTCCCACTGCCCCATCCTGCTTATGTGGAGAGCAAGGTATCACCATCTATTGTGATAAAATGTTTCGCTTGCCAGACAAACTCAGGTACTTCCAGAGAAAGCAACTGTAACTTTAAGTAACTTTCAGTTATCACAATAGAACTGAAGAGCTGGAAGGGGGCCAATGGATCATCAGGTCCTATGTGCTGTCCAATAGTAGTAGTAGTAGTAGTAGTAGTAGTAGTAGTAGTAGTAGTAGTAGTAGTAGTAGTAGTAGTAGTAGTAGTAGTAGTAGAGTCACTGGGGAACAACTTGAAATAATTACCCGATATCAGGATCTGAAAATTGAACTTCAGACTCTGGCATAAACCGGTACAGGTGGTCCCAGTGGTAATCGGCACACTGGGTGCGGTGCCCAAAGAGCTAAGCAAGTATTTGGAAGAAATTGGAGTTGACAAAGTCACCATCAGGCAATTGCAGAAAGCCTCCTTACTGGGATCTGCTCGCATAATTTGCCGGTACATCACGTAGTCCTAAATGCTTGGGAAGCGTTTGACTAGTGATTTGTATTACAAAATCCAGCGTAGTTAGCTGTGTGGTTAATAATAATAATAATAATAATAATAATAATAATAATAATAATAATAATAATAATAATAATAATAATAATAATAATAATAATAATAATAATAATGATGATGATGATGATGATGATGATGATGATGATGATGATGATGATGATGATGATGCTTTTCTGTGATATTAGTTGGCAAGGCGAAGATTTGGCCAATGTACCATCAGACATTTCCCTCCTGTGATATTTTCATCTCTTATTACTGTAGCAAAGTAAGAACTAAAATATTACTCCAAGAACTAAAATACCTATAATTTAGGAATTTTAACTAGTGAGCCCTGAGGCACAGTGGTTAAATGCCTGTACTGCAGGTAAAACTGTGCTCATGATCTGGGGTTCAATCCCAGGTAGCTGGCTCAAGGTTGACTCAGCCTTCCATCCTTCCGAGGTTGGTAAAATGAGTACCCAGCTTGCTGGGGGGCAATATGTAGCCTGCATACTGTAATTAAAAACTGTAAACCACCCAGAGACTACTTGAAGTGGTATGGGGTGGTATATAAGCAGAACACTTTGCTTTAAATGTTAGGAGAGGAAATGAATTTCTAACCAATAACTAATAACAAGGAAAATGAATAAAATACACCCCAGATTGGAAGCCTTCAACACACCAGGTTCACTATGGTAGCAGACAGAATCCACAGATATATGGGAGGTGTAAGTGGTTCCATTTCCACAGAGCTCAGGCAGTGAGTGAATCACTCCTGCCATGTTGTCATTACAGTTGTGTTTGTTGAGGTGGTGGTGAGCTACTCCCCCTTGGCTCCCCCAAACAATAGCAATGCAGTCCTTCAATGGCTGGGTGTGAGGGGATCTCCAGAAGCCGACACAGTATTGGGAGACCCTGCTCTCCTTATTGGCATGCATAGTCAAAGTAAGATTTATCGCCCTAGTCCTGGGGAATCTGCACCAGCCTGCCACTTCATTAATCCTATCTACTTCCTTTTGAATGAAGAAGATGGAGAAGAGCATAATCTCAGGCCACCTTCAAAATGAATGGCAGTGATTAGACCGACATCACAAAGACACACACACACACACACACACACACACACACACACACACACACACACACACACACACACACACACACACACACACAATGTCTCAGTAGAGATTTCTTCCATTTGCTACGTATTTACACGATGGGCTCCAAACTGTAGTGAATGTAATTGGAAGTTTAATCAACTAAAATATTTGTTGATTGATTGATGAGGACTTGTTTAATCAGTGAAGGACAAATTGCTGTCTCACTTAGGGTCTTTGTGCTATTTAAGTTGTGGTGCTATTTTTGTGGGTATTTTTTAGTAGGCACGAACAAGAACATTGTTGAAGTTGCCCTGCCCTTCTAACAGTGAGTGGTAGCTTCCAGTGATTGCATCCTTGTTGTCTTAATACTTCCTGCTCTATCACTGTTGTCATCATTGCCTTCCCTTTCTGAGCAGGCATGGCTCAAGTTGCTATGAGACTATAGAATGATCACAAATATTCCCTTTAATTCTATGGGAAAATGCCTGGAAGACAACGTTTACAAGAAGGGCAGCTTTGATGAAGTTGCATGAAAAGCAGCTACACTGACATTTTTGAAAGACAAAAGGTCATGAGCAGTTCCCGCAGCTCCCTCCAACATTTCTCAATGGGTTCTGACCTGTTGATGTGGTTGTGGAAATTGCCTAATGTCAAGTCCCATAATGGGTCAGGCATTAGATATAGTAGTAGGTATATTTAAAGATACAAACATAGAAAACGTCCTAGGCAGCCTAACGCAATATCGCAAAATATTAAATTTACAAATATATTGCAGAAACTTTAAAAAAAATCTGTAAGGACTGTGGAATTCCATTTACACAGGGATACAGTGGTCCCTCGCCCTTTCGCGCTTCATATACTGCGGTCCCACTATATTGCGGGACCGCAGTATATGAAAAAAGGCCCCCTGCAGTAATGGGGAAAAGGCCTGTTTCAGGCCTCCCATACGTACGCCAGGACTGGGGTTGCCCCCAACGGGCCTATGGGGGCCTTCCTGGGCCATATGGAGGCCCCAAAAGGGCCCCCGTGTGAACCAGAAGTGACTTCTGGATCCCTGAAAATCATTTCTGAGGCCTCCGAGGGCCTTTCTAGGCCTGTCGGAGGCCTCAGAAATGATTTTTGGTGATCCAGAAGTTACGTCCGGTTCACAGGGAGGCCTCTTTGGGGCCTCCAGAAGGCCTGGGAAAGCCCTTGCAGGCCTGTTTGGGGCAGTGCCAGGCTGTGGGTAAGTACAAGAGCCCCTAGCTAGCCCCCCCCCCCCCCGGCCCGACCTGACCTGCACCCTCATATCACGGATTTTCAATTATCGCGGGTCATGTCGGGTCCCTAGCCCCTGCAATAGGCAGGAGACCACTGTATTCAACAATCACAAGACCACTGTCAGAGAGAATGTCCAATACATTCACCCAGAATAATGCAGAAGACACACTCATTGAAGTTGACCTTTCCCTAATAGGCTCATACAAATTCATCTCATGTTAGAGCCATTATGATACACACCTTTCCTCTGTTGGTATGTCATCTTTCTTTGGATAACATGTACAGTGGTTCTAAATATGAATATGATTGTTGCAGCCAAACTAGAGTCCGTGTAAGATGCCAACATGTAAATACGATGCCATGGAACAATTAAAGAGATAAAAATGTTGCTGTGTAGGGAGGTGGGAGGAACTTTTTGAACTCCTTGTTCACCGAGAAAAGGCTGTGGAATAGTTGAGCTGTCCTTCCAGAAAACAAAAATTAATTTGCTTTGGCCAAATTAAAATTAATTAAACTTATGCAATGTTGCCCTTGTGTTAATTTTAATGGCGAGGTTGTTGTGATTTAAGGCTACAATTAGTTCTAGTGTTTGAAAGAGAAGCACTGTAATCGAGACAGGACATTTTAATAATCCTGGTTATAAACATTTAATACATCATCTTTAGGGACTCACAAACACATTGTAATTAACTTTTACAACTGAAATAAATCAGATTGCATTAGCATATTGCAAAAGGAAAAAAATCATTTGCATGATTGAAAACAGCTTTGGAAAATTATGTATAACAGGCTTTCATGTAAACATCAATGTGAACTGCTCTCAAACTTGTACCGTTTTGTTTTACTATAGGGGGCTGTCTTTTCTTTTCTTTTTTCAAAAAAAGGCCAGTTTGAAAGAACAAAAATTTAAGTGTTGTCTGTCCTCCTTTGAAACTGTGTCTTCCTTCATGATCGTGGCTAACATGGATATTATTTTCTAATAACAAAGACATGAAGTGTCCGTAATGACCAAGGTCAACCGATGGGCTTTCAACTGATGGATTAAGGCTTTTACTGGAGAATCACTGAGACTTGGGAGGAACATCTAACAGTCAATTATTAGGTTGGGTTACTGTAACATAACACTTATAACTCCCAAATATAACATCCAATTCCCCCTCTGTACTACTCATTCTTTTTCCAATTGGCAAACCTAGTGGACTTACATTTTTTTTTACCCCAAACCCAGAATGAAGCACATGGGTCCTTTGTATCAACCCTTTTCTCCCCCACCCCCAGGCCAAAAACGATTTGTATATCTCGTAGTGCCAAATGGGGCTGGGTAAGGGAGGGGGGTGGTATATGACCCGTGTTTGTTTGTTTGAAGAATGGGGATGTGACTTAAGAAACAGACTTTTGCAACTGCCCTTCTTGCCTCCAACAAGACCCCTGTCCTGGCTACAACATCACCTAGCCATGGCCAAGGACTTTAAAAGTAATCTCCTGGTGAAGAACATCTTTCACCATGTCTGAACTTCTGGGACCTGCTTTGAAGAAGGGTGATTGACTGCACTCAAAAGCTTGCAATGTTCTTTTTTATTTTTAATAGTGGCTTATGAAGGTTACAGGCGATACCTTATGAAGGTATCGCCTGTAACCTATTTTAGCAATTGTCTTTTTCTCTACCATTTCTTCCTCTTTATTGGATCTGAATTTACCTTTTATTGATGTAGTCATGCCTTGCTCCTTCCATCTCTCCCCCCCTGTCATTGTGTTACCCATGGGTGTTGAACTTCATATAAAAAATCGATGGGGGCTGCTGCTCCACCCTGTCAATACCTCTGGGCTCGTTGCTCTTCCCCGGGGTCTCCCTGGAAAATCACAAATGGATCCAATTTGGTCTATTTATACATGTTTAGTAGAGATGGGCACAAACCAACAGTTTGGCGCTTTGTGCTGGTTTGTTTATCAGGCAAACAGGTGTTTGGCACTTCAAAGCCCTGCCTTTGCTGGCGAGTGCCCATATGGAGGCAGTTACCTAGATTCCCTGTTCCCACTGGAGGAGGGAAGGCTTTGAATGACTGAACACCCATTTGTCCACTAAACAATCCAGCACAAACTGCTGAACTGGTGGTTCATGCCCATCTCTAATGTTTAGCCAGTCCTCTTTCTATGATTTAATGGCTAATGATGCAACATAACGGATTCCTTCAGAACATAATGCATTCATTGTTCTCCTCATCTAAATGGCTTAGAACCAGTATATTTGAAAACTACAGCCATCTAAAAAGCCTTACATGCTGTCTTGGCACAGCTGGTGTGCACTTCCAGCTGTTTTTAACATAGGACTTAAACTGCTGTATAGGTGTTAGAGTAACACCCCGCCCCCACTTATTGTGGGGGTTAGGGTCCCAACCCAACCCATGATACTCGAAAATTTGTGATATGTGGATGCTGGGTCAGGTCAGGACTTGGGGGGGTTGTTCCTCCTAGGCTTACCTACTCCTGGCACTGCCCCAAACGGGCCTCCAACAGGCTTCCCAGGCCTGTCAGAAGCCTCACAAGTGGTTTCTGGCAAACTGGAAGTGCCTTCTGGATTTCTGGAAACCCAAGAACCCTGTCAGAGGCCTGTTCAGGACAGCACCAGGCCTGGGGTGAGTGCAGGAGGCCTCAAACAGGCCCACACAACTTACCCCAGGGGGCCTTGCCTTTTATATACTGCGAACCTGCGATATACTGGGACCACAGTATATGAACCCGCGAAATGGCAGGGGACCACTGCATTTTGGAGTTTCAGTTTAAACAATGACCAGGATCCTGTTTGTGCAATTCTCTGTGTGTAATGTTGATGATTTCATCAGACATGGATATTGATCTTTAATAAAAGGTTCCAGTCCTTCCTCCTCAGGTTCCAAGGCTCCCAAGGGATCCTTTTCAAACTGAGGAGTCTTTTGGGAGCCACAGAATGGTTGAGGATGGGGTGGGGGAGCCTTCAATATCCCCAAATCAGAACCATGAGGGTAATACTCATTGCCATCATCACGTACCTGCTGTTGCCCCAAATCATGGTGACACAAAGGATATCAATTACATTCTGAGTTGTCAAGGATGTCTGAACTTGGGACAACAGAAAGGTAAGCGATTTCCACAGTCAATGTTTTGATGAACATGCACAATTTTTCCAGTTTTCTATGTCAGATGTGCAGATCTCTCCCACCCATCCTCCATAGTTTGTTTGTTTGTCTCCTCCAAACATGTCACAAATTAAAACACCTTGGATGCTTTCAGAAGTAGGCATCTATACGTTCATCTCACTTTCGGGATGAGGAGATTTATACATAGAAGTACAAACATTCATGCAAATATATTCTGCCAGTCTTAATACCATTTTGTTGGTCCCCCTTGAATTTCTTCTGATGTCTTGGGTAAGAAACCCCAGTCCATTTAAATTTCATTTCAATTGTGATTTTGAGTTCTTTCAAAATTGGCATCTTATTGCTTTCAGTAGATGTTTGACTGTATCTCGATGGAATGAAGATAAGAGCAGTAACATGAGGGGAGAAACCAACAGATTCCTGGAACTGTGGCTTGTACTAGGTCTCTCTGTGTTGGATCAAATGTTTTACAGCAGTTTCCAACCTTGAATCCCCAGATATTCATAGACTACAACTCCCAGAAGCCTTTACCACTAGCTGTGCTGTCAAAGATTTCTGGGAATGGTAGTTCAAAAAAATCTAATGAAGCTCTAAAGTGTGGAGCTCCTGCTCTACTGTAGAGGGCCATCAGTGAATCAATATTTCTTTACTGTATAACAAGGGAACCATTTTACAACTATTTGAGACTCCCATCAAAGGTCTCCACTGCTTCACGGATGAGGTTCAACTTTGCTAACATTGCTCAACTTTCACTGGACTTGACGTCAGGTTAAGTTTGGTGTGTTATAACCTTTATCAAAGTTTTCAGGTTGGTTATTATGAATTCCTTTTCTGAGAGCAACTGCCTAACCTAGGAAAATGATGGTCCAAGACAGTGCTTCTCAACCTTCCTAGTGCCACGACCCTTTAATACAGTTCCTAATGTTGTGGTGTACCCTTGCCCTGCTTGGAAGGGGCCACAACCACCCTTTGGCAGGCCACTGCCGCAGGCGCCATAGAGAACTTCCCTCTACAAGCACCCTCAGCCAATCGCAGCCTCCGGTGCCATTGACTGGCATCCCCTCCAACCTATCAAGCTGTTAACTCACTCTTCCCCCCCTTCAACCTCCAGAGCCAAGTCGTTTGTGGCATTTTCTTCACTGGCTCATGGCGACCCCTGTGAAATGGTGGTTCGAGCCCTAAAGGGGTCCCAACCCCCAGGTTGGGAACCACTGGCCTAAGACCTTTACTCTTCCTGATCCTCCTTCCATGGAGAAAACACCATTTCTTCCTATGGGCCATTCCCTATTGATTCAATGAAGCAGTAAGTTAATTAACACAAGAGTGAAGTCTATTGCATAATTAACGAGACATTTACCTAAAATCAATAGCCTAATTGCCACACCTACTGTACAGTGGGGACTGTGCTTACTCTGTTGAGGAAGACCTATTTATAGCCCAGTGTTAAGAGAGTGAGTGGTGGATTGTTCACAAGCCCCCCAAGTCTGTAAAGTGATAATTTATTGAACCGTCAATTCAACTTTTTAGCCTTGGACATATAAACAAGGAAGGAAAGGCTACGAGTTGATGTACTCATCATACTTCATGCTGAACAACCGTTGTTAACGTCTCTAGCTGTGGGTTATATGTGGAGCAGAAAGGAAATAGTTTTAAGCATTTCCATCTGCTCCTGTAGGCTTCTTGCTGTGTGGCCATTCTCATACTGATCTTGAGATCAATTAGGCACCTAGTCAGGTGTAGGGCAGCCTTTCTGAGCTGGGGGGAGGGAGGATAAGAGAGAAGAGATGGTTATTTATGCAGTTTCCCTTCTGCCCCTCTTTTAGATAGCAGGACACTATATCTCTTATTATTTTGGTATTGCAATGGATCATGGAATAGAAGGGTATCTTTTTAATGCTGATGTCAGAGTAAAAAAAAAAGGCAAAGTGTTCTGCTTATATACCGCCCCATACCACTTTAAGTAAGTGACCTGTTGCCCTCCTGAACTGGACTATAACTCACATTCTCCCTAGCATTGGTCATTCTTGAGGAGGCAAGTAGGATGGGTTTGTTTCTTTGTTTAATCTCTTGCCTTTCTTTTTGTTAAGGTCCGGTTCAGTTCAGTGGTGTTCCGTTCCATTCCATTTCCTTTTGTTTTGTATCATTTCATTAAAAGCAAAAGCAAAGTGTTCTGCTTATATACCGCCCCATACCACTACAAGTAGTCTCTGGGCGGTTTACAATTTTGATTACAGTGTGCAGGCTACACATTGCCCCCCCAGCAAGCTGGGTACTCATTTTACCGACCTCGGAAGGCTGGAAGGCTGAGTGAACCTTGAGCCTGCTACCGGGGGATTGAACCCAGGTCGTGAGCACAGTTTTACCTGCAGTACAGGCATTTAACCACTGCGCCACGAGGCTCATAGATTAGTTTTTGCACATCCGTGCCACCATTCTCCTTTAATCCTTGCCCAAAATCCTGTTGCTCTGATGTTGCACTGTGCAAGCCAGATGACATCATCAGCCAGCCGGTGGGATATAGGAAGCTTGCAATTCATAATACATGCACAGCTTCATATACAGAGTGGAATCCAGTGTGGTGCAGTGGACAGAGTAACAGACTAGGATTCAGGAGGCCTGAATTTGAATCTCTCCTCAGCCATGGAAGCTGAGTGGAGGGTGGGGGTGGAACTGGTGAAGCCACTCCATAAACATCTCACTTCCTTTTAATGCTCTGTTAGGGTCACCATAAATCAGTTGATGACACATAACAGCATACATTAAACTGCACATGGTGGGTGGATAGGGATCAAATGATATAGGGTTAAGGCGGTGACAGAGGCCTGGTGATGATCAGATTTTTTTTTCCCCTGAAAAGTTTCTCACCTTTGAACCCCTTCTACAGACAGGCACAATCCTTTTCTCCATTCTGGGAACAGTCATCATAATTCTTGAGTACAGTATTCCAAAACCCCTTTGCTTTGTTTCAGCTTGATTTAAGATAATTTAATCCCACATAGCAGATGAAACATTCAGAATGAAAAGAATTTCAAAAGAGTGCAAGACAATGCCAAAGAGACCAACATCCATGTCCTAATTAAAAATAAATAAATAAATCCTCGGCCATGTTCCTAATGGGTCCACCCACCGGGTGGACAGTTTTGTGAACAGACCTTTATTGGACCCTGATATTGTACTGTTTTAAGTAGGGCCTGAATGTGCTTGAGAATGTGCTTGAGACAGTTTGAGAATATAATAATAATAATAATAATAATAATAATAATAATAATAATAATAATAATAATAATAATAATAAATTTATTGTCATTTTGTGTATATACACAGTATACACATACAACGAAATTCTGATTGTATAGATACAGTAATAGTCCTTGGATTTTTGTTTTAAGGATTATTTCCTAAAAGTCAACCGTTGTTCATGCAACAAGCTGCTAATATTAATATAGATGTTTATTAGTTTGCTGTTTAATATTTCTGGATTTGTCTGCCATCTTGAGAGCCCTTTCTGAGAAGTAAATGGAACACAACCGAATCAGACCCAACCCAACCCAACTCAAATCTAGCCCAATCCAAACCAACCAAACTATATAGAAATAAAATATAAAATGAAATAAAACAAGAAAAATATTTGCTTGTGTTTCCTATTTTTCAGAGCAGTATTTGTTCCTTTTTATATTTGTATACTTATTCTTCTTAGTTTTAAATACTGTCTTTTAATGAGGTACGCTGTCTTGGGTTATTTTTAAGGAGAAAGACAGGCTAAAATATTTTTAAAATATTATAAAAGAAATAAACTTATATCCTCCTAATTTATAATGCTTGATTTCAGGGAGAACTCTAATGTCTATATTCTGCTATTGCCATACGTCTTAGAAAAGCTGTTTTAATGAAGCTTAAACCCCACCAATTTTCAAATTGCATATAAGGCAATAATAAATACTCACCTATTGACATTCATATTCCCAGTAACAACTTACAGGTGTACTGAGACAGGGAAATGCCTTGCTGGCTTACCTTAATCATTCTATGATTCTTGTTATTATTAATAGTAGAATTAATAATTCTTGTACATCAAATAAACAACATGCCTAAAGTGATTTGGTTTCCTCTCGTTACTTGCTTTCTATCCCAAATGTTCTGGGGTATTCCTCCCCCCCCCCCCCCCATCACATTCTTTCACTGCCATTTTATCTCTGAACCTTATTTTCCCTTCCCCGTTTGCCATCATGTTGGAATTTTTGCTTTGAGTTCAATGGACTTTGCGGATCCCTTGAAAGAGAGAGGGGGAAAGTCCAGCTAATCTTTTCAAATTAGCACACTCTGAGTCTGGAGCATCTCATTAGATGTGTGTCTGAGATTTATCAGCTCTCATTTGCCTAATATTGGGCCTAACTTTCTGCTCCTGGCCCCGTTCAGCAGGGGGTAAGTGGGAATAGGAACCCTCCTCTGTCACTGCCACACGGGCTCACTAATTTGCTCCACCTAATAAAATTACAAATGAACACAGCTTTGCTTGTGCTGCCTTTATAAGTTATAATAACCTTGTTCCCCCTCCTAACCTCCTGCTAGCTGAATTAATCAGAGCATATTAATATTTCTCCATACTTTCTTTTAACTGGTTCTTCTCTTAATTAAAGGGGCCAAAGATGTAAACAGGGTAGGTGACTGGGATGTGGTGTCAGGTTATAAACAAGGCTCATTAATAAGGTGGATGTCCCAGCAGAGAGCAAAAAAGTGCTTAGTGGGCAAGTTCACATTAGGTGATTTCCCTGCAACTAAAAGGACTAATGCTGGATCTTTACCTCCTTCCTCCTTCCTCTTCCCCCCCCCCCACCACCACTTTCTTAAATTGTAAAATATGGTAATTTGGGGCTATTTGAGGTTAAAGAAGAGAGAAAGTGATCTGTTGATCAGAAGTGTAAAGGTATTTGAGAGGGTTAAAGATTAATTATGTTTTACGCGTTAAAACAAAACAAAAAGAAAATTAAAATATGCCAATATTGGAATACTAGAATCAGCAATGAAAAAAAATAAGTGTTGCAGTAAATATAAAAGTGGAACAGGTGATACCTTTAGGCTACTAGAAAATTCACAAAAACGTTGCTAATAATTTGAGGGTGGAATCCTCTTCCTCAGAGCAGCACCAATAGGTTATGCCGTTATAACATGGCAAAAGCTGGATTTGTCAGGATTTGCAGTAAGGATCACTCTAACTATTAGGGTAGTTTCTGTTGCTGTTGTATATAATTTAATAGATAATTATATACGTAATATTCTCTGTCTGTCTGTCTCTCTCTCTCTCTCTCTCTCTCTCCGGAAAAAGAAACACTGTATTTAGAGAGACCTAAGCAGGATTTTTTTAATCAAATGGGGCTCATAAGATTTCATCCTTAAACATCTTTAAACACATGTACATATAAAATGTATCTTTCAAAATTCATAGGCTTTTCTTAAGTTGCCTAGTGAAAGTTCCATCAGTTGTCGATGTAACAACACACACACACGGATGGATATGTACAAATTCCACACACACAAGCACACACTTTCTTGTGCAGAAAATATATACAATGTGTTTTCATGCTTAATACCTTTATTAGTTGCCTGACATTTATTTATAATGTATGCATTTAAAGTATGCATGCTCCCATTAGAAATCAAGCTACAGTATTTTTAAAATTTTCTTAAGTATATGCTTATCTCCAGACTACTCTACAATTCTATCCAATGTCTGAGAAATCTCCCACTTTTGTTTGCTTTTTGAATTCCGCCTGGAAAGTGCAGCCATGCTGTGCTTCCCAAGATAGTTCACAACACAACTCAATGCAAAGTATTGCAACCGTAAAATTATAATATATAACATTGGACTTCCAGACATGTTATAGTGCCACAGCAACTGTGAGAAAAAGTACAAACAAACCATACTGGTCCAACATTTTCCAGAAGTTGATCTGATTTTTTAAAAAATCTTTCTTCAGATGACATGCACATCACCATACATGTGTGTCTGTGCAATATTACCTCTGCAGTAACATCATGTACACAGACTACTGCTGCCAGTATGAGGACCACCAATGCCCACCCACATGTAGAAGAGATTATGCAGATACAACTTTCTATATAATAGTATATAAGAAAGAGAAAGAGAGCAGATTCCGATCAAAACTGTACTATATCTCCTGAGCGATGGACGTTTAGGGGGGGAAAAAACCAGCAGTTGCTTACTGGCCCACTGATGACTCAGGTAGACTATTTCTGTAGAAAACAAATGGCCACCCTTCCCAAAGACAATCAACCAGGCCACCTTTGCACATGTGGACATCTAGACATTCCTTGCTCTCTCTCCCTGCTAATTCCTTTCCTCTCCCCACTCTTTAAAAAGTGAAAAAGAGGGGGGAAAGCCTGACAAGGCATCTTGATCATTTCCTCCTTCTGAATCCAATGCATGGCCGAACACACAGCCCCCCTGTTTGAAATGTTATTATACTGTCATGAGCCTTTCTTCTCTCAGGATGTTACTTCATTTCCACCTTTTGTCTCAGCCTGAATGTGAATGATGCTCTTTCAGCAATATACGGACGCTTAAACTCCCCTGCTGTACCCTTACATAAATATACAACACCCTCCTCGGCCAATAATTCACTTCAGGCCTGGAAAAACAGTAACTTCCTTTATTGGTCAGGATCTCTGGCAATTCCCAACAGCTGTATGTTTTCACCTCTACGGATCCTTATCTTCAAGTTTCCATTTGTCTCAGCACTATTCCAGTGGATTGCCAATAAAAATGATTCCCATTTTTATAACCCCTGAGAATGCAGGAAGCTAGCTTTCCAGAGAAGAAGAAGAAGAAGAAGAAGAAGAAGAAGAAGAAGAAGAAGAAGAAGAAGAAGAAGAAGAAGAAGAAGAAGAAGAAGAAGAAGAAGAAGAAGAAACCCCACACCTCACTTTCTCTTTCTCTCTTCCACACAAGATGTGTGAGGCACTCACACACTCCCTGAAGCTCACACACAAACATACACTGAAGACAGATGAAGCTCTATACTCGGTTCCTCTCACCTTCTCATTTGCCGGCCTTTCCCTCATTCGGACACTCTTTCTGGAACAGTCTGGAACCCTTTGAAAAATGGAAAATTTGAAGGGGAAACTTGCAAAATGCTTCAAGACTATTTTGCTTGAAATCCCATCATTTTTGCCTTATGTACACTTCCTCCCAAAGATTTCCCTTAAATCACGGTTTCTGTGCACCTCCCATTAATGCACTGAGACAAACTTTAATAAAAGTATTTTTACATGCACATTTCTGCTTTGCTTTGCCTCGGTAAATTCTGAGAAGTGCAGACAGAAAAAATATATGGGTGTCCTCGCTCAAGCACATATTGTAGAAGTGTGGATTGGTCTTAGTTGGTTTTTTAAAAAAATCGAGGGGCGAACTGAACAGAGTTATCCTCCACATGTCTGCAACAGATGCTTGACAGCCACAGACATGACCACAGGAGTTTAACTTGAGAAAGGTTCCTCTTTTCAGCATTTCTTCCTAAGAATATTTCGGAGAATTTGTGGGGGGGGGGAGGGAGGGAAAGAGAGAGAGAGAGCAAAAGTTGTATCTGTGTGTTGTATCAAGGGTTATTTACTTCTACTGGGAGTTAAGAAGAATGACAGCAAGGGGGTTGCTTATTTGCCAGCGCCGATGGGGAAACTCTCTGTTGCTCTGCCAAAGAATTAAACCGGAGATTGTAAAACAGCCTTCCAGCCATATGAGAAAGATATACTTAAGGAGACATAAACATGAAGTGCAGGGAAATTTGCCAGGTTAAAGTCAGCCGTGCTGCTCAATTTTATGACTATACGACTGTTTACTAAGAAAAGATAGATGGCTGATGATAACAGCCAACAAAACAGCATGAGGGTTGGGTTAGGAGCTTTTCAAAACTGACAATTGCACCAATCTGATGCGGAAGAGAATGTCTTTAATTTTCTCTCTCTCTCTCTCTTTCTCTTGCCTTTGACTTCCCACTCTCCATTAGCACATGTTGTTTATTCCTTCCTGATGGAAGCTGCCTTTCAGAAGGAGCAAGGTCTTGGAATTATGGTAGGGCAAAACATGTGAAGAACTTTTAATCCGGCCTTCTCCGCAGTTTAGGAATGATGGAGAGCCAGTGTGGGAGAGCACATATGGAGTCAAACGAGGCTTTCCAAGACCTGGGTTCAGATCTCTCCTGAGGTAGGGAGACTCCCTGGAGACTGGCAATGAGGTGCCATTCCTTTAACAGCACACATGCCTCAGAAACCTGGTTAGGGTGGCCTCAGGTTGGATGGCTCAGAACAACCCTGGCCTCAAAATGAGAGAGCACAATCTTTCCACAGGTGAGGAAGGGCTGAAAATGTTGTTCTGTTTGTTTTAAAATGAGAGCTTTTCAGAATGTAAAAACGTTGTCACGAAGCTGGGTTCTCACATTTTTTACCCCCTTTTAGATGGGGAAATGGTCCTTTTCCAACCAAACATAGATGTCACAGCTAGAGTCCCCACTTATGACTGGATTGGGTTGGCAGCTCATTTTGTTTTCATTGAACAGTCCTGGGTTGGAAAACTCTTTCAGTTTCCCTTTGTTCACAATTCAGATTTTGCAAACTGGTGCAATCTTATTTAAAAGAAGCTAAGAGCTGCTGCTGCTGCTGCTGCTGCTGTTGTTGTTGTTGAGAAAAGAGCAACAAAAATCAGCAATATTAGGGATAGAGTACATGCTGCACAAACATTTAACAGATACTGTACATATATTAAAGCTTATATGTGTTCTATAATATCAGTCACTATTTTTATCATTTAGATTGACTCTGCCCAGTATTTATTTCAACAAAAACAACAGCAGCAACAGCAACAGCAAACAACAACAAGATTGTGCCATCAAATCAATTCTGAATTATGGCCAACCTTTCCAGGGGTTTCCATGTAGTGAATACTCAGAAGTGGTTGACCATTCTCTTCTTCTGGGTATGTCCCAGGACTGTGTAGCTTGCCCAAAGTCACATGGGCTCCCCAGAGGCACAGGGAGGAATTGAACTCCCAAGCACAGCCAGATGCCAAAACAACAGAGCTACCCTGCCCATACCTCACATATATTGTACCTATATGTGTATGTTGTCTGATACAGGATGTAGAATATCACTGTTTCTAACAGCTTGATTCCATCCCCTCCTCCTGCTCCATTGCAAGTAGAAATGAAGATGTGCTATTTCAAAACAATTTATAAGGGGAAAGACAGGCTTGGTGATATTTGCGCAAGGTAGGGTTCAAACACGTGGAAGGTTTGTTCAAGTTCTATTTGAATGCTACAGTTTGTGGATTCCCCCCCCCCTCTGTCAGCTCCATGAGTGCTTTTTTTACAAGGGCTGGGCTCTGTTGATAGGACCATGAGACGGGATGCTGCTGTTCCACGTCCTCTCTTGCTACACCTGGCATAAGAGTGCCAGCACCCGCCAGACATCTCCTCTGTCCTCACCTTTCCCTGCCACTTGTTGCAAAGCAAACCACACCCAGAAACTCAAGTTCAACCCATATATTATTACACCAAGTAGACATGGATGGAGAAATGTGCCCAGGATTGAAACCTAGTAACCTACCTCTACCCCATGAACTGACATGTTTCCTTCCCTGAAGCTTTTCATCCAGATGTGTTTCCCTTCCTGGAGAGCCAGGAAACCAGATTCTGTTGCCTAGGAGGCTTTCCCGGAGACAATGATGGCATCCTGAGATCCGGCAATCAAAGGTCAAATGGTTAACTCATGAGCTTTCATTTGGGTTCTTGGAAACATGAAGCTCACAGAATTAACACCTTCAAAAGACCAAGTTGTGTGTGTGTGTGTGTGTGTGTGTGTGTGTGTGTGTGTGTGTGTGTGTGTGTGTGTGTGTGTGTGTGTGTGTGTGTGTGTGTGTGTGTTCTACTTGAACACTACAACAGACAAGTCTGCCTTTGGCTTGGTTTGGTCTCCTGCTCACAATGTTTGCACAAATCATCTTGAGTCCTGAGTGAGCAGTGAGTCATGTGGTATTTCAATGGCTCACACCAAATGATTTAAGGTGGAGAAATCCAGACACTCCAAAACCGCAGAAAGACCTCACTGAACTGGACAAATGGGAAAAAACAGCAACAATATGCTTCTTGTAGGGTTTGGGGGATAAGCAGAAGCTGCATCGGCCTACAGAGTCCTCTTAGACTAACAGGAATTCCCTGGCAGTTGCTGGGAACCCTTCTGTTCAAGAGCTGAAGACAGAACGATCTGTCAACAGAACTGGTCTGATGGATGCAAGCTGCTAAGCAGAAGAGCCAAGAGGATGAAGAGAATAGGCTGACTGAGTAGTAGATGATTGATGCCAGGTCCAAAACTCCTCCAGTCCAGAGGAAATGGGGGAATGAACTGAAGCTAACATGTATCTCTTTCATATAGTTTCTGTGAAATGTGCTTCCCAACAATATTGATTATCAATCAACCAATGCAGAAGGAACAAGGAGGACAATAGACCTTGCAGGTCTAGGTTACCAAGCCCTCCAAGGGAAGCTGATCTAGAAGCTAGCAGATGCATTGCCGTAGTGATGACTACCCCTCTGTGTTCCTGAAAGGCAACAATTGTGTTGTCACTGTTAGTGGCACATTTCCTGGTGTCATAAAAATGAGCAGACATGGTTCCATGTGCTTTCAGTACGTCTCAAACACGGTCCAATATTTTTGTCTCTGAGCACGGCTGGTCTCTCCTTAAGGTTTTGTGACACATCAGCTTGAGGACAGGACTCTCATAATCATAGAAACCAGGGCATTTGTAATTTTAAAAAACTGAAATTACTCACCTCCCCTTTTGTCTTGAAGATGAACTCATTTACCAACTTGGACTCCAAATAATGCGGTCTGTGCTCAAATTTAAAAAAAATTAAAAAATGCGGTCTGTGCCCAATTAATTGCATTCCTTTAAGAGCCTTCAGTGCATTCCTTTCCTACCTGTCTACTGCAAAATTGCCCTCAAGAGGGTGACCAATAAAACTAACATCATTAAGATATTAGAAACAATTCAAAACAATAAATCCATTTAAAAATAAATACATAGAGATTTGCTGAGTAAATATGCCAAATAGATGCTTTTCACTGCTGATGCTTGTGCAAGGTTCTTATCTGTCATGCCAAGACACTTAATTTGGGAGAGTTCCGTTCTCTCTCAAATTGATTGTAGATAAAATGAACAAGGACAAAATATTTTTTTAAATGATGTGACTGAAACATCTTGTCCATATTTAGCGAATAAACTAACAACCAACCAAGCAAAGTTGCTGCTTTCTCTCTCTGTTTGATGGTCTCCCGGTCGAAATGAATTATTGCCCAGTGTTTGCGGGGGAGGAGGAACACTTAAAGAGGTTTTAGCCTATTGTATTTATCTGGCTATTATGAGAGCTATAAAACATGCTGTTTCACATTGAAACGTAAGCTCTTTTTCCTTTTTCTCCCGCCCTCCCAAAATGTTTGCTCAGAGAATTTGTAATTGTTAGCAGGCCCAGATGTATCCGAATGTCAGCGTGAAGCAAGTGAGACTTGGCTTCGGAGCCCAGGACATAATTAGCTCAAAGCCCATGTGCTAAGTCGGTCGGGGAAGCGCAGACAGATAATAAAATGGCAACAAATGAAAAGGAAAGTGGCAAAGGTTAAAATCTATTGTTCACTTTGTTAAACCTGTTTGGGATAAAAGTAGGAAAGCTGACTGATGGGCTGCTCGAGATAGATGATAGCGACACAATTCACTGGGGAAGATCTCGAGTGCAATTAGTGTTTGTAATAAATAGACACGGCATCAAGAGAGGCACAGGGAGCTGAATGAAATCCCATAGAAGTGAGCCATTATACAAAATCCTCCTCCTCCTCCTCCTCTTCTTCTTAGAACTGCAGAGCTGGAAGGGAACTATATGTCTCCTCAATTCCAGCACCTTCCAAGGAGGCTCAGTGGGGAACTGAACACCCAAACTATGGCACCACAGTCAGGTGCACAAACCACTGAGCTATCCAGTAGCTCATGTTCCAATGATAATCTTAGCTTGATATGATCTGCACACAGAATGCTTTTGGTGGGTAATCAACTCGCCTGCTGATCCCTGCTGATATTCTATCACCAATGAGAAATGGCTCCCAGCTCATAAAACTTTATTCACACAGATTTCACCCAATGTTGGTTTTATTGTTGGCTAGGTTCCACATTTGGCTCCATCGACTAATAACTCTGTTCTCATGTAGAGCTTGGAAAAGTAACTTTTCCAGATTGCACCTCCCAAAACTCTCCAACCTGCATACAGTATAATCCACTAAAGTTATTTCTCAAGCAAATGTCTACCACAAAAAGAATAAGAGGTGAGATATGGTCCATCTAGTAGTTGGTGGTGACATTGAATGGAGCTAGGTACCTCCTCTCTCCTCCTATTCTTACATTATTCTCATCCTTATTATTCTTGTTTCTATTTACTATATATACTGTCACATAGTCCTAGAGCACTCTCTGGGCAGTTTAAAACATAGGCAAGGAACACTTTGCCCACCCCCTTTAGTAAGGAAGGTACTTATTTTACTAACCTCAGAAGCAAGGATGCTGAGTCAACCTTGAGACAGCTAGGTTTAATTCAGGTAATGGGCCCAAACGTGACTTGCACCACTGGTCTACAGTTCCTTTCTGAGAAGAACCACAAATTGCTGCATAGACTGGATTGAAAGGACGGAATTCTTTCCTCCAATATGTTGATGAATTCTAAAGTCTATATAGATAAATATTTCCACATATGTTGTCAAATGACAGACAGCAAACCAGATGTGCGCTCACTACTCACCCAGAGGCTTAGTGAGGGTATCAGGCCATGTAAGTGGCATGATTACAGCTTGTTGTCCTCTTTATGATGGCATATTAGAACACTCTTTTAGCCAACAAAATATTTCTACTGTGGTTAGAAGGATTTGGAATAGTGTCTTTGGATCTGATGCATTGTTCAAAGAACAGTGGTTTTCTGTCTCATTAGGCAGAATTTTCCCAGCAGGAACTCTCACTACCTGCAATCATGTTATAGTCTAATGTGTTTTATATTTTTCCTTCTGTAAATCTTTCCACTATCTCCCAGATGTTTGCTTCTTGGCTGGTTGATTTCCGTGTGTGGTCCCAGAGCTTTAAAGAAAAATAGGACCCTGTTCACAGCTTATAAGTGCAGTTGAAAAACTAGGCTATAGGCAATACCCTAACAAGCCACATAAAAATAATAATTTAAGTTTTCATGAACAATATCCACTTCTTCAAAGTAAGTACTGGTCACCGCATCTCAAAAAAGACATAGTGAAACAGGAAAAGGTGCAGAGGAGAGCAACTAAACTGATTACTAGACTGTGAACCTCCCTTATGAGGAAAGGCTAAACCATTTGGGGCTTTTTGTCTGGAAAAAAGGTGCCTGAGGGGGGATATGATTGGGACGTACAAAATAATGCAGGGCATGAGTAAAGTGGATGGAGGGACACTCCTCTCCCTCTCACGAAATACCAGAACTAGGGGACATACACTCAAATTGAGGGCTGGGAGAGTAAGAACAGACAAAAGATTTTTTTTTTACCCAGCGTGTTGTTCTGTGGAAGTCTCTGACACAGAATATGGGGATGGCATCTGGCCTGGATGCCTTCAAAAGGGGATCAGACAGATTCCTGGAGGAAAAGTCCATCACAGGTTACAAACCATGATGGAGATGTGTCATATCCAGACTTAAAACCAGGGTACTTCAAGGGCCAGATGCAGGGAGTGGTATCAGATATCTAGTCTTGTGCACTCCCATATGCATTTGGTGGGGCCACTGTGAGATACAGGAAGCTGGACTCGATGTGCCTTTGGCTTAATCCAGCATGGCTCTTCTTATGTTCCTACGTTCTTACTAAAAGTCCCAACATGGTAAAAAATGGTCACATTATTGGCAAAATGATTTTGGCCAGGCACATAGTTAGCACAGAACTTGGTTGGTGGGGCAGAAGTTTGGTATTTTATATGCAAATGTGTTTGCCCCTGGGTTTTCACACCATATTGCTGTCATTTAATCATAATCCTCCCAACTCAAAAAAGGTGCAACACTGTAACCAAAGGTTCCTGGCATTAGAACAGGGGGGCAAGAACCTCAAGCTCGTGAGCTCAATTTTACCCATTCATAACTCCTAGAGATGGGCACGACTTAGCGGTATTCCCGTTTCCGTTTCCGTTACTCGTATCCGTTACTCTACGGAAACGGAAACGGGAATTACTCCACCAGAATTCGAGCTCGAACCGACGAATGAACAATTTGGTCTGATTTGTCGTGCTCGTTACTTGCATCGCGGCGATCGCGCAATGCCAAGCGGCACAGAAAAAAAGTTTTTAAAAGTTAAAAAAAAACGTTTCCCGGCCCTAAAAGTAGGCGAAAACTGTCTGAGGGCACCTACCACCTACCAGGCCAGAAGGGTGTTTTATTTGGGGGGGGGGTTTTCCCCGCCCCCCTCTCCTTGGCTATTGCTACTGCTGCGCTGCTGGTACCAGGCTGGGAGGGCGCATCCATTTGCCATGCAGTGCGGGGGATCCAACATGGCGACCGCAATATATTTTTTGAAATCGTTGCCCAAAACCCCACCAAAGCACCACAGAAACATGCGAAAATTAGCTATTTTAAATGCTTGAATTTTTACAGTAGCAGCAGTGGGTTTTCCTTGCAAAAAAAGTCTCCGTTGATTTTATTTTATTTTATTTTATTTTATTTTATTTACACCTGCGCATTCGCAATGATGGGCTCGCCCATGGGAGTGGACCATGCAAAGTTTTGGAGCCATTCCACCAATCGCATGGCCAGGTTTTGCTGACTGTACCAGGCTGGGAGGGCGCATCCATTTGCCATGCAGTGCGGGGGATCCAAAATGGCGACCGCAATATTTTTTTTGAAATCGTTGCCCAAAAACCCCACCAAAGCACCACAGAAACATGCGAAAATTAGCTATTTTAAATGCTTGAATTTTTACAGTAGCAGCAGTGGGTTTTTCTTGCAAAAAAAGTCTCCGTTGATTTTATTTTATTTTATTTTATTTTATTTTTTTACACTTGCACATTTGCAATGATGGGCTCGCCCATGGGAGTGGACCATGCAAAGTTTTGGAGCCATTCCACCAATCGCATGGCCAGGTTTTGCTGACTGTACCAGGCTGGGAGGGCGCATCCATTTGCCATGCAGTGGGGGGGATCCAAAATGGCGACCGCAATATTTTTTTTGAAATCGTTGCCCAAAACCCCACCAAAGCACCACAGAAACATGCGAAAATTAGCTATTTTAAATGCTTGAATTTTTACAGTAGCAGCAGTGGGTTTTTCTTGCAAAAAAAAGTCTCCATTGATTTTATTTTATTTTATTTTATTTTATTTTATTTTATTACACCTGCGCATTCGCAATGATGGGCTCGCCCATGGGAGTGGACCATGCAAAGTTTTGGAGCCATTCCACCAATCACATGGCCAGGTTTTGCTGACTGTACCAGGCTGGGAGGGCGCATCCATTTGCCATGCGGTGGAGGGGGATCCAAAATGGCGACCGCAATTTTTTTTTGAAATCGTTGCCCAAAACCCCACCAAAGCACCACAGAAACATGCGTAAATTAGCTATTTTAAATGCTTGAATTTTTACAGTAGCAGCAGTGGGTTTCTCTTGCAAAAAAAGTCTCCGTTGATTTTATTTTATTTTATTTTTTTACACCTGCACATTTGCAATGATGGGCTCGCCCATGGGAGTAGACCATGCAAATTTTCCACCAATCGCATGGCCACTTGGCCAGGTTGACCACAGAGACTTCTGGGATGTGCCAATCGGGCATAAACAGCCCACTAATCGTAGCCCAAACCCAAACCCTAAGCTTAAGCCTAACCCATACGCCAGTACACTGTCCTTCTAAGTGGGTCAGAGAGGCACCCAGAGGTGCACCCCAATACTCACCCTAACCTCACCCGTAACTAGCCTAACCCTACCCTTGCGCTAACCCGTCTTAACCCTAAGCCAGATCTACTTGCATTGCACTACATGCAAGTACGTGAGACACAGCGGGTGCAAAGAGTCTGCCAGTCCGTCACTTGTGGCTCTGGCTGACTCCTGCAGCTCCCTCCAGGAGCCCGCTACCCCCCCAAACCAGTACTAACGACAACGAAAAAACAAAAAAATGAACCGACTAATTTTTGCGAATTTTCGCGAAAAAAGGAAACGAGCCGAAACGGAACCGGCCCGACTAACGACAACTCGAAAAAATTTTTTTTCAAGTCGTGCCCATCTCTAATAACTCCAGTTTGGCCTCCCAATTCCACTCCCCAAAGCCTCATTCTAGAATCAAAATTCAGATGCAATTGTCTTAAAAATTGCTAAGGCTGTGGATCCTGATTTCTAGATGCTCGTCCACTGAGAGAGGCGGTCCATTTTGACATTGTCTGCAGCGCTATTGTTGCCCACAGTGGAGTGCTTTGCAAAAAGTGCAAACCAGAAACAGAACAAAACAAAACATGCAAAGTTGTCCTTTTCCAACTCTGTTTGGAATCATGAGATGGGAGACACTGGAATAGAGGACAGTCACTGATTGGCTTGTCCTTACATTCCCCCTTGCTTTTGTTTCTGGTCTTCATGTTTGTGGGAAGATTTGTTTGGTTTTAATTTCCTTTTGAAGGTAAAATGATCAGAGAGGATAGTTGAGTCAGAGGAGCTTGATTGTGTATTTTGTTTTGTTTTACACACCGCATTTCTGCTCATTTACTGAAATTTCTCATGTCTATTTCTCTCTGAGCAAGGCTGATTCCTGCAGTATGTTATCGGCATTGATTTGAGTTCCAAAACTGATTTTGTATGTAATCGCCATTCTTTTCCTCCTGACGTTGCTTCTGCTGTTACTGTTCTTTGAGCACTAATGCAAAATGATCTCCCTATTTTTGTTTTTCCACGGACAAAAATGGGGATGATATTTTAGCAACTTTGCAACTTAATTAAACATATATATTTATAGGTGGTGGTGGTAGAGTAGAGTATGGTGTAGGAAGAGAAGACTGACACAGGAAATAGCCAACGACATATGAGTAACTGCACCATTAATTTTGTTGCTCTTGTGGTTTTTGGTTGCTCTGAATTTATCCTGCCTTCACATCTCAGACTGAACAGGGGAAATGATAATAAAAATTAGGTTCAGAAATCCACATATTTCGAAGTTCCTGGTTTATTCTGCCAAGGGCAAGCAGCTCACTGAGAACCACCAATTTGCATGGGGATTTTTCCCCTTTTGTTCTTGACTGTATTTTTCTTCATCTTTCTTCAACATTGTGAAATATTGTTCCAACTGCTTTGGGAGAAAGTTGAATCGCAGATGATGTCGCCGTGGCACAGTGGTTAAATGCCTGTACTGCAGATACAGTAAAACTGTGCTTACCACCTGGTTTCAATCCCAGGTAGCAGGCTCATGGTTGACTCAGCCTTCCATCCTTCCGAGGTCAGTAAAATGAGTACCCAGCTTGCTGGGGGGGGGCAATGTGCAGCCTGCATAATACTGTAATTAAACTGTAAACCGCCCAGAGACTACTTGAAGTGGTATCGGGCGGTATATAAGCAGAACACTTTTGCACAGTTGAAACATGCAAGAAGTCTCTGAAACATCCACAGATGCACTGAAATCCAGGGGGATGTCCATTCATTTGGGGGGAAAGCACAGAAAAGATGCATAGAATTTTTCCTCTGGCACAACAGAAGGTTTGATGGAGAGAGGAAGGAGGTGAATTGTGCTGGACCCAAGCCTTCTCCCGCCCAGGGACATGACAGTCATATCAGCACCAAGCTGGGCCAAGATAAGGATAGTCCTAAGTGAAGTCCAACAGGCTGAGGGCTGGGAGGGCTTTTGATTTGACATAGCTGGCCAACTGTCACTACAGCTGGGCATGAACCAACTTGGGTAGTTAGGACTGTGCTTTTGTTCATTAAATCATGGACTGTGATGGGGAAGGCAAGGAAGACTGTGGCAACAGAAGGCTTGACACATCTGACTATCTTAATTGTGGTCATCATACCATTCTCCTCTCTTCGTCATATGACAAATGCTGAAAATGTGTCTCTGCACGCAACCCAACACTAGACAGTTTTGACCTCTATTTAACATGCAGTTTAGGTTGGGAGAAGAGCTGTCCTGTGTAAATCACCTCTCTCTCTCTCTCTCTCTCTCTCTCTCTCTCTCTCTCTCTCTCTCTCTCTCTCTCTCTCTCAGCCACACATACAACCCTGCTGGAAATCTTGTTGCTTAGCACAGGAAATCTATTGATGTTGGTGGCTTTGGTGAGTCTTCTCCATAATTTCTCTTTATTCAATAGACATTCTCTCATTGCAACTTATTACATTAATCAAGAAGATTTCAATCATTATTTTACAATTGTCATATAGATGACCATTCAGATCCTGGCCCTTACGTCTCAGCTCTTTGCGATAATGTCTGCCTTGGAATGGTTAGTGTTAGGGAGTTGAGAATGGTGCATTGAAGGTATGAAGGTCATGCAAGGACATCTAAAGCTGGGCCATAAGAGAGAGGGGAGAGGATGGAGGAGGGCAAAGTGTCGAGGGGTATAAAGGCACAGCCATTTACACTCACATTTGCAATTACTTCCTAATACCCCCCATTCCTTGCCCCGTCTCAGTTCTGCCAAGTCAACAGAACTTATGAAAATCAAGTGGCATTCTGTATTTTTAATAGCATCATCTTGGAGAATAATCATCTGAGGATCTTCCCTCCTTTCCTCTGTCATTCCCAAAACTTGACAATGATTTATGAAGCAGAAAACAAGACAACTCCATTTTCATGAGAAAGCTTGAACCGGTGGGACAGTAGGAAGAGCTCTGCTCCTTGTTTGGACTGGGATGCCGAAATAAACATGACACAAAAGTCAATACAACTGTAGGTTTGAGTGCTTGTTTTATGGATGATGTTTCTTTCAACGAACTTCATGACAGCCAGAAAAGAAAAAAGCTGGACAACTCAATAAGGTCTTGGCATTTAAAAAAAGTTAAAAAAACAAACAAACGGCAAGCATCCTCTGTTTTCCATAGGAAGCATTTTCAATGTGCCAAGATGTTGTGAGAGTAGGTAATGAATCAACAACTGTAGTCTCGGTGGGATGGTGGGAAAAGTGTATGTATTTTAGCATTTACAGTGGACCCTTGTATAACAAACGGTTTGTATAACATAAAATCTGTACAACATAAAAAATTCCGGATAGAGTAAAATTGTTTAACAGAATTGCCTATGGGGCAAATCCGTACAACATAATTAGGGATTACTCTGGTTTTCAATGCATTCCTATGGGAACTTTGTATAAATGAAAATTTGCTTAACATAATTTCATTTGGAGCGAATTAATTCCTTTATACAAGGTACCACTGTATATGTCTAAGTCCAGCTTTGTGTTCCTATTTTACTTGCAAGCAGCCATGTGGCTTGCTGGTACATTTAAACAAACAAACAAACAAACAAACAAACAAAGAGGTTTTTATATAGTTAAATATACCTTAAATGTGCAGGGTTTGTTGTGGTGATATTCCCTCACAAATCCCAGTTAATTACCCAACAGTCCCACTGATTAAGGAATGCAAAACTAACTAAACCCAATCTAGGAAATGGATAGGATGTGTAAGAAGGGATAACAATAACCATAATTTTAGAACAGAACTGGAAGGGACCCTATGGATTGTTGAGTCCAGCCCCCTGTCGAGAAGGCCCACTGGGGCATCAGACGCCCAAATGTCTGGCTCCACAGCCAGATCCCTAAACCACTGAGCATTCCAGCAGTTCCCATGCTTGTCGAAGCCAGCCTTCAAAAGCAATTCCAGCCCTGGCATTCTGTGAATGAGTGGCACTGGATAACACATCCATAGCTGGAACAAGGGCTAGGCTGCTTTCACTAAAATCCGCTGCAAAGTGCTTGCTGATACGGAGCATAAAATCATTTTCCCACCAGCAGCGGACTTTAAAAAAACAAAGTGTGACCACACCCACTTAAGCCCAACCCAGCACATTTTACAAGTATCTGGTCTCAAGGTGGTAAAATCCTTGTTGCTGTTCCGATGCAAATTTTAAACCATGGCTCAAGTCCATGGGAACAACGGACGCTCTGCCCAAACAAGTTAAGGGTGGGTGCCTTTGCCTCCAGCCGGGATGCCAGCGCGAGAAGTTCACACCAGCTACGGTGGCCGGGAGGCAGGGAGCAGGCACAGTATACAGCAAAGAGCCTGCTCCCTCCCTGCCTCTTGCCCGTTGGAAGTTTGTTCCCTCCCCCCCCACATCCTATAATCATGGAGGATGAAATTAGCTGGTCACTTTGGGGCTGGATGGGAATTCTTGGCTGTCACTCACACTGGCCTTGAGTGGCAGCGAGATTTTGCCGATTACATGCTCCTTCATGCGTGGTAGGGGTTGTCTTACAGTTTCATTTTACGGTCACAATGGCAAATAGCGCAAGAGGTACCAGAATTCAGGTAAGCCCCCTTTTAGATGCCCCTATGGTGCCAGGCAGCCCTTTAGAGTAGATTTAGAGTAAATAGTAATTGTTTGTTACCCAATCCAGGGCTGCCCAGGACGAAGTAGATTCCTCAATTAATTGGTATGCCAACGAGTGGGTGGCATACCAGGTAACCAGGAATCTCTCTGAATTTATTAGGGGCCAAAATCAAATCACCTATTGGCCCATACCTCCTTGTGATACAGCTCAGGTCCTCTTGTTAGCTAAGAGTTAGAATCAAGTTAATAATTGTAATCCATAAATTGTGGCCCAATTTACACCTAAGAACTTTGTCTTGACTCATTATTCTGGGCTGGGTGGGCAAGGGAAATCTGCACCAAAACCGTTTTGCCCTGTTATGGTGTCTTTGCTGCAGTTCTCAGCCGTGGGATCAGAACGGTTGTGGATTTTCAAAATGCAACCAAGGGAACATCCAATCCACGACATCTTTGACTATTTTGTCCATCTGTTTTATATTTTGAATTCCCATTTTTTCTTATTTTCTTTCTTTGTCTTGTTTGTTGCATTGTTTTACTGGGTTTGTTTTGCCCCCTCTGTTAACCGCCTGTACTTCTTTTGGGAAGACGGGCGGTATAAAAATAAATAAATAAATAAATAAATTAACCACGTGACCACTCGGAGTGTGTGTGTGATCCAGATCAAAGTTTGCTGCGGATTTTAGGGGTCGGGTGAAAGCAGCTTTAGTTCCATAAATGGCATGGCAGTTCAGCTTGCACAGATTCCAGGTGTCTTTTTTTGGCACCAAATAAACAGCCTTAGGACTTAAGTCCACCAGTTTGCTCTTGGCAGACAGCCATCCCTTTTTAAAGGTAAAGTGAAATTGAGCCATTTGTTTCACCTATTCCACAGTCCCACAAAAGGAGGCCTGACACACCTCTTATTTCTCATTCCCTTAATTTTCTTTAGATGCACTTATATATAGATATATCTTCACCTCCCTCTCATCTGTTTAGATTGGAGGGGGCAGATGAGAGGAAGGAACAAGGAAGGAAAGAAAGAAATGACACATAGAGGTTTAGTCATTTCCAGCCATTAAATTCTCAAACCCTGTCTATAAAACAGGATTGCCTGGTGCTTAAATAATGTGCCTTTTCAGGTTACGGTAATTTCTTGATATATCGAGACCTGGTTGAACTTGGCAAGACCTTCATGCAGTATCTCCTCCCAAAATAAGGTTTCATTATTTGAATGCAATATAATCTGGAGTTAAATCTAACAGAATACATCCACTTTGCCATTGTTTCGAAGCAGACATAATCCCTTAGTATCCGTGTTGTTATCTCCTTTTACTACAACTGTGTTTCATTTTGCAAAGGACAGGTTTGCTTCCTCCCAGGCAATGAGGCTGAACAGAGATGGTGTCGGGAATACAGACATAGGGGTTTTTTTTATTCTCCATGACCTTTGACCCCTGTGGATGTAATGTATAGCTGCCATCATCCTCTGCAGAAAGCCGTGAAAATAAGTCAGGGTTATATAGCACACACAAACACAGCATAATTACACGGAGAAGCTATTAATTAGGTTGTACCCAATATCCCTTAAAAGGGTTGCCCACCCTAACTACATATTTATACATATTTACTTGTTAATCAATAAAGGGAAATGGCTACATTATTTTGATTAAAATACTACCTTCTCCATATATATTGTAGTAAAACTAGGAGGGGAGGGGAGGGGAGGGAGGGAGGGGAAAATAATAATAATAAAAAGGCAGCCTACCTGGAGGGATGCCAAAGGGGGCAGAGGGTGATAACAATGTCCTCTTTCCTCTTTGGGTGATCTATAGCCTGCTCCGTCTGCTAGAACAGCAGACACGTATTAAGAAAATAGTGCTAATGATATTAAAGTACTTTACAAGGCTTGTTACTGAGCGCTGACAGAACTGTCAGCTGCATAATGTAGAAGGCTATTGTTGCCTTCTCAGAAAACCATACCTCCACCCCATTTCGGGCGCAATCTCCTAATAATGGTGCTGCCGTAAATTCTCCATGGCAATGGGATGGAGCCATGGCTTCTCACCCCTATGTGAAGACATGATAAATATAAAAGAAAATGGCTGTCAGTTTTGGCGCCCGAACCTTATTACGAAGTCTTAATCTTACTGGCCTCAGCACCTTTTATCACCGCCTTGTTATGAGCTGATGGCTTTTTTATTTGCTAGGAGATGGAGAATGTGTCATTTGATGTCCTTTTATATAGCCACTGCTCTGTCCTCTCATCGAGGGGGGGATATATATATATATATATATATATATATATATATATATATATATATATATATATATATATATATATATATATATATATATATATATATATATATATATATGCATGTTAGGGTGGATTCGGGTTTCTTCCCGTGTAGAAATCTGGTTGTTTTGGCGACGTTTCGACGAGGTCTCACTCGTCATCTTCAGGCTGGTGTTCTGGCTTCTTTCTTCTTGAAGCAAAGCGTGATCTCAGTTGAAGTCCTTCTATAAATACTGCTGGGGGGGTGTGGTTTGCTTGCTCTGTTGCTGATTGTAGGTTCGTTTGTTCTTTTGTGATTTGCTGTGTGGCTGAGGCGATCGTTAAGGGTTAGGTCGTTAAGCCACACAGCAAATCACAAAAGAACAAACGAACCTACAATCAGCAACAGAGCAAGCAAACCACACACCCCCAGCAGTATTTATAGAAGGACTTCAACTGAGATCACGCTTTGCTTCAAGAAGAAAGAAGCCAGAACACCAGCCTGAAGATGACGAGTGAGACCTCGTCGAAACGTCGCCAAAACAACCAGATTTCTACACGGGAAGAAACCCGAATCCACCCTAACATGCATACCTATACCCGTGAAAATCTACGAAAAACATATATATATATATATATATATATATATATATATATATATATATATATATATATATATATATATATATATATATATATATATATATATATATATATATATTATTTATATACACATACACACACACACTGTGTATGTGTGTAGATTTATACAGTAACCAATTAAGCACGACACATGGATTGCATTTGAAACAGGCACTGACTGAATAGGTTTCATTGAAGATTGGAATGAAATAGCCTCAAGTTTCTAAACAGTCATCCGCGATCTGTATTTAGGTAGCCATGGCCATTATGAATATAATTTGGGTGATTTATGGTTTGGTTCCCTCTATGGATTCCCCCTCCAAATCAAGGTTGATGTGATATTTTATGCTCTCTTGCTTATCCTCCTGCTTTTCTCCAGAAGTGAAACGCTCCAAAGGCAGGACACACACAGAACCTTGGTTTCCTACTGAGCCCAAGTCCAATTTGGTTGAACTTTTCTGTATCCCGGATGAAAGATCTCGCTATTATCTAAACATTATTGCTCGCTGATTTCCTGTTGTCTTCATTTATGGTGATTTCAACCCTGAAATCCACTTAAGGCAGTGACCCCTGGGTGACCTTCATCTTGAAGCTGCTTGGCTCTTTGTACAGGGCCAGGGCTAGGCATAAAGGTTACATTCTGGACCACAGCCGTTCAACTGTGCAATCCACTGTACACTTGACGTTTCCCATGTTCCTCTATGTAAGAAGCAAACTCACACTCACAGAAACCTAATTGCATGCACACACAAACATTTACACACATTTCACAATGTAAGGTAAACTAGTTAACCTGGAAGACATGTTGGCATATACGTTTTCTAGATGTATGAATTGTTAGACTCTGTGCAAGATTTTTTATGTGCCATAAAACATTTAGTCTCAGCTTAGGTAATGAAATTTGCACATCATTCAAACTGGTGCTTCTTTCAGTGGCAAAAGGCCTCTGATTATGAAAAATATATGCTTTCCCTAATCTCAGTATTTTGCATTCCATCAAGCTTTGTTTTGTGACTGGTTACTGAAGGTTAAACTGGACTTCCTTTGCACTATCCAGGCTTTGATCTTTATGCAATGTAAATTACCAAAGAATGAACTAAATTAAATTGGTAGTTCTCTTCACATACAGGATGACCCTCAGAAATATGACTGCTGTTAGAAAGCATTTGTTGTTGTGTCGTTACAGTTGTGTCATTACAGTTGTGTCATTACTAGAGATGGGCACGACTTAGCGGTATTCTCGTTTCCATTTCCGTTACTCGTATCCGTTACTCTACGGAAACGGTAACGGGAATTACTCCACCAGAATTCGAGCTCGAACCGACGAACGAACAATTTGGTCTGATTTGTCGTGCTCGTTACTTGCATCGCGGCGATCACGCAATGCCAAGCGGCACAGAATAAAAGTTTTTAAAAGTTAAAAATAAAACCCGATTCCCGGCCCTAAAAGTAGGCGAAAACTGTCTGAGGGCACCTACCAGGCCAGAAGGGTGTTTTATTTGGGGGGGGGTTCCCCGCCCCCCTCTCCTTGGCTATTGCTACTGCTGCGCTGCTGGTACCAGGCTGGGAGGGTGCATCCATTTGCCATGCAGTGCGGGGGATCCAAAATGGCGACCGCAATATTTTTTTTGAAATCGTTGCCCAAAACCCCACCAAAGCACCACAGAAACATGCGAAAATTAGCTATTTTAAATGCTTGAATTTTTACAGTAGCAGCAGTGGGTTTTTCTTGCAAAAAAAAAAAGTCTCCGTTGATTTTATTTTATTTTATTTTATTTTATTTTATTTTATTTTATTTTATTTTATTTTATTTTATTTTATTACACCTGCACATTCGCAATGATGGGAATGTGCTGGGAGTGGACCATGCAAATTTTCCACCAATCGCATGGCCACTTGGCCAGGTTGACCACAGAGACTTCTGGGATGTTCCAATCGGGCATAAACAGCCCACTAATCGTAGCCCAAACCCGAACCCTAAGCCTAAGCCTAACCCATACTGTCCTTCTAAGTGGGTCAGAGAGGCACCCAGAGGTGCACCCCAATACTCACCCTAATCTCACCCGTAACTAGCCTAACCCTAGCCCTTGTGCTAACCCGTCTTAACCCTAAGCCAGATCTACTTGCATTGCACTACATGCAAGTACGTGAGACACAGCAGGTGCAAAGAGTCTGCCAGTCCGTCACTTGTGGCTCTGGCTGACTCCTGCAGCTCCCTCCAGAAGCCCGCTACCCCGCCCAAACCAGTACTAACGACAACGAAAAAACGAAAAAACGAACCGACTAATTTTTGCGAAATTTCGCAAAAAACGGAAACGAGCCGAAACGGACTGCCTCCGACACACGACAACTCGAAAACGTCATTTTCCCTAGTCGTGCCCATCTCTAGTCATTACAGTTGTGATGAACTCTTCTTGACACCATGTCCATGGAGTTTTCTTGGCAAGAATGCTGGAGTGGCTTTCCAGTTCCTACTCCAGGCACCTACAGCACCTGGTATTCCTTGGTAGTCTCCCATCCAAGTACTAACCAGGCCCAACCCTGCTTAGCTTCCAAGGTCAAGCAAGATCTAATGTACTCAGAGCATCATGATGACTAAAGGGAGCATTTAATGTATAGACTATTTATTTATTTATTTATTTATTTATTTATTTATTTATTTATTTATTTATTTATTTATCTATTTTGAATATTTTAAACGTAAATACCTTTCTCCTTGGAAAAGGACCCAAAGCGGCTTACAATAATGAGGGACAATATACAGTCCAGAATATTCAAAACATATTTGAGTTAAGAATAGAGAATTAGAATTAGAATTAGAAGAGGCATCTTACAACATTAAAAGGTAACATTAAAGCTACCAAGAACATGCAAAAAGAAAACAAATCCATTATGAGGGATGGAAACTGGCATGGAAACACTGGTGTTCTTATGAGATCAGTCAATGCAATCATGCATGGTAATCCATCTAAAAGTCACATAATAGGTCATCCATAATTCACAGAAAGCTTGCCTGAAGAAGAAAGTCTTTGCCTGTTTCTGGAAAGACAGCAGAGATGGGGCAGTCCTGGCCTCCAGTGGGAGGGAGTTCCAGAGTCTAGGCACAGCAGCCGAGAAGGCCCTTTCATGTGTTCCCATGAAACGTATCTGTGAGGGTGGTGTGCAGGGCCGGCGCTAGGTTTTTTTTGCGCCCTAGGTGAGGGGCGGGCAGGCGGGGGGCGGGCAGGCAGCAGCGGCGGGGGAGCAGGGTGGCGGGCGGGTGGCGGCAGGGGGCGGGGCGGCAGGGGGCAGCAGGTGACAGGGGTTGGCGACGGGCGTGGGGGCGGACAGCTACGGGCACGGGAGTGGGCGGCAATGGGCGCGGACGGCGGCGGGCGGACGGCGGGGGGATGGATGGCAGTGGCCAGCAGCAGAGGGGCGGCAGGGAGGCAGCAGGCTGGCCAGCGTCCCCTCTCCATTTTGGCACCCTAGGCAACTGCCTAGTTCGCCTTAATGGACGCGCTGGCCCTGGTGGTGGGATGGATTGAAAGCCCTCTCCTGATGACCTTAACACCCCAGCAGATTCATACTGTGAGATTCTACTGTGTTCTGTGTCTTCCTCTGACTGGGTGACAGATTTCCAGCTGGTCATGTGACTAATGTGATAGCTCGGAAAATGTGAAAAGATACTTCCATGAATACCTTAACAAGCATAGAAAACATAAGCTGGATCCTGGGCTAAGAGTCTGAATAAGACAAGTGTAATGCAATACAATCTGAAAGAATATACTAATCTGTTCAGGTATCCAAGAAGGGGGCCTTCAAAACCCTTTGCATGTGTGGGCAAATTGGTTACTATCATTTTTTAAAATTTGATTTATTAATATTATTATTACTTTTCATTTCAACCTTTTCAAACTTCACCCCAGACTGTGCTGACAAGGGTTCCCTGGAGCTGCAGTCCAAGAACATCTGGGGACTCAAGTTTATGAACCATTGGTCCAGGGATTACAAAGTCCACCACAGGTTACAAACCATGATGGAGATGTGTAATCTCCAAGCTTAAAACCGGGGTACCTCAAGGACCAGATGCAGGGGTGTGGTATCAGGAGACAGTTATCTAGTCTCGTGCACTCCCAGACACATTTGGTGGGGCCACTGTGAGATACAAGAAGCTGGACTAGGTGGGCCTTTGGCCTGATCCAGCATGGCTCTTCTTATGTTCTTATGTTCTAAAGTTGACTAGCACTTGAAGATTCATTCTGAACTCTGGCACAATGAATGTAGGCCAAAGATGTGTCTAGAGCAGCAATTTGCAACCTTGTGTCTCTAGCTGTTCTTGGACTGCAACTCCCAGTGGTCTTTGCTAATAGGTGTGCTGGCCAGGATTTCTAGAAGTGGTGCTCCATTTAACATCTGAGGATCCAAGATTGACAACTATTGCTCTAGAGTGATTACTGATGGCCCTTTAAGGCAAAGGACTGTGAAAAATAAAAATGAAGACAAAAATCTGAAGAGAGAGAGATAAAAGCTTCATTCAAGATCTTTTCTTCCTCTGACAGTCCTTCACTATTACGGTTCCTTGATCAGGTCCATTCATGCAGGTTGGGGGATGGCGTTTATCCATTCTCACCCACTGCTACACCATGATGTAAAAACATCTCACTCAAACAATGATGTGTGTGAGCAGCTACCTTGCAGTGCTTCCTCAGAAAAAGAAAAAAGACCCTGTTGTTCCCCTTTGCTGAGGAAACTAACCTCATAAAGTGAAGGCTGCCTTCGAACAAATGAGAATGGCACCACAGATTAAGAGTTCTTTAAATTATACATTTAGTTCAGACTCCCTGGGAGACAGTACTATATGAAAGAGAGAGAGAGAGAGAGAGAGAGAGAGAGAGAGAGAGAGAGAGAGAGAGAGAGAGAGAGAGAGAGAGAGAGAGCACATTTTTCCTCAGAAAGATAGCAGGGGAAGCTCGAAGATTTCAGGTTCCCTTGCAAATGCTTGCTCCTTTAAAGATGAAAAACAAAGAATATGCTGTATTTCAAAATATATTCTGCCATGCACTTCCTGCACTTCACATTGCACTGGAGTCTGAGATAGAGATGGGCATGACCAGGAAAAATGACGTTTCGAGTTGTCGTGTGTCGGAGTCGGCCCGTTTCGGCTCATTTCTGTTTGTCGCGAAATTTTTCAAAAATTTGTCGTTTTGTTTGTCGTCTGTCGTTAGTACTGGTTTAGGGGGGGTAGGGTAGCGGGCTCCTGGAGGCACCTCTCTGGGGTGGGTGCCTCCTCTGGCCCGCTACGAAGGGAAGGCATTTAGCAGGCTCCTGGAGGCACCTCTCTGGGGTGGATGCCTCCTCTGGCCCGCTACAAAGGGAAAATGAAGGGTACATGACCGTGTAGCCATTGCGTACCAAGTGGCACTGGCAGAGGCACCTCTCTTTTGGGTGCCTCTAGCTCATTAAGAAGGACAGCATACTGGCGTACAGGTTTGGAGTTTTTTGTAACTTTGGACTGTGAGCGAGGTGAGAGAATAATGACTCTGCTGGGCGCCCTCTGACTCACTAAGAAGGACAGTGTACTTGTGTGTAGTGCAATGCGAGTACAGATGTGGCTTAGGGTTGGGGTTAGGGCAAGGGCTAGGCTTAGGGTTATTATGGGTAAGGTTAGGGTGAGTTAGTGGGCTGCACCTCTGGGTGCCTCTGACCCACTAAGAAGGACAGTGTACTGGCGTCTGGATTAGGGTTAGGGCTAGGGTTATAGTGGGCTTTTTATGCCCGACTGGCACATCCCAGAAGTCTCAGTCAAAACCTGGCCAAGTGGCCATGCGATTGGTGGAATGGCTCCAAAAAATTGCATGGTCCCATCCCATGGCCAGCCCCTCATTGCGCAGGTGTAAAAAAATAAAAATAAAAATAAAAATAAAATAAAATAAATGGATTGGAGACAGACATTTATTGCAAGAAAAACCCACTGCTGCTACTGAAAAAATTCAGGCAGTTAAAATACCTAATTTTCGCATGTTTCTGTGTGGTGCTTTGGTGGGTTTTTGGATCACGATTTCAAAAAAAATATTGCGGTCGCCATTTTGGATCCCCCCGCACCGCATGGCATGGTGAGACGACGAGGATGCCCCCCACCAGAGCAGCCCAGGACAGGAGAGGGGGGGAGGCCGGGGACCCCCCAGAAACCACCCCTCTGGTAGGTGCCCTCACTAAGGCAGGCATATTTTCACCTGCTTTTTTGGCCGGGAATCGGGGGGGTTTTTTTAACCTTTTTTCTGTGCCGCTTGGCATTGCGCGATCGCCACGATGCCATGAACCACAACGACAAATCAGACCCAATTTTTCTTTTATCGGTTTGAGTTCGAGTTCTGATGGCTTAATTGTCGTTACCGTTTCCGTTGCGTAACGGAAACGAGGAACGGAAACAGAAACGAGAATTTCGCCAAGTCGTGCCCATGTCTAGTCTGAGGTGTTGAATCCACCTTTGATTTTGTAGGAGCTGCCCAAGATGCAAAATACTATCTCCAAAATAGGTTCAGTATCCTGTGAAGTTACTTTATAGCCCTCCACTCCACCCGCATCCCAAATAATCCAAAAGGACTGTATTGGTTCATAGTACATATTAGGGATGGGCACAAAACGAAAAACAAAATGCTGTTTCATCATGTTGTTATGTAACGAAATGAAACAAAATGAAATAAAACAAGTAAGCAGCATGTCATTACAGACTAAGAAACTGTGGTGTTTTTTTAAATGAACCATTTTGTTCCATCTGTAAGCTGCTTGGGGGGGGGGGGATTTAAAAAAAAAGGCCAGGGCTTTTTTTTTAAATTGTCCCTGTGCAACTTTCCAGGACACCCCTCCACGAACCACTTCGTTATTGGTTCGTTTCATAATTTTTTAAAAAATAAATCATATGAAATGAAACAAAAATTGAAGAAATGAAATGAAATGAAACATAATATTTTCGTTTTGTGCCCACCCCTAGTCCATATCTATAAACAAAGAGCAGATGTGTGTGTGTGGCAAGTTATGTGCTCTCTTCACAAATTGACATTTTATTTAATTACAAAGTTGGGCAGTCTTTTGCTTCGTTGGCCCTTTGGAAACATCAATGCAACTGAACATCAACAGAAATTGGCCCTCTCGTTCATGTCTGATGCGGCCAATGGGAAATTTGAGTTTAAGAAAGAGAGCATCGTTCTAGCCCTCAAGACATTTAGAAGTGTGTGTGTGTGTGTGTGTGTGTGTGTGTGTGTGTGTGTGTGTGTGTGTGATAATAAAAAGACAAACTAATGAAAACAACAACAAAAATACAATCTAGCACTTGTGTCAATTGAGGGTGGTGGGGAGAGGAAACAGGTACAACCTTCAACAGCCTCTTGCCAGTTCTGTTTGGTCAGGAAAATTGCTATTCCTTGAACGAACATTCACTGTATCCCTTTAATCAGGACGTGCAGTGTATCATCAGTGCTATCATCTCAAAGGTAATAGCAGTCTGACAAGTAAGGATGAAAGTGGTGCTCTTCTGAAAACAAGACCACAATCTTCAGAGGACGCCAGTTCTCCCTCTCTGCCTGATGTAAAATGTCTTCTAATTTAATTTGATCCTAGGATAACAGCATGCCAAACAGCTTTTCATGGAGTCCAATCCATTACTTCAATCCGTCATCTCATGTATCGTACCGAAGTGCTAGGATATTTCGTTCAGAGTTCGTTTTCTTTTTAATTTTAATGTTAATTTTTTATTTTATTTTTATAAATCCCAGGGTTTGACTGGGAAGATCTACGGGTCACAGATAGAAATATCTTCATCAAGAGGAGGAGTGGCAGTGACGTGAAACTACTGGAATAAGGAAGGAGGTTGTGTTTTTAATATATGGGCAAACCTTGCCAATACATTTCCTACCAGGGAAAAGACAGATGAATTCAATCCCATGAATGTGAACATCAATTAAATTTAGTTTTTCTCTGGCTTCTCTAAATGTCACCATTCATTTCTTCCTATCCTTACTAATACCAGGCTGAAAGATTTTCTATTTTCTTCTCAAACTGAAATCCACATTTATTATTATTATTATTATTATTATTATTATTATTATTATTATTATTATTATTATTATTATTATTATTATTATTATTATTATTATTATTATTAACAACAACAACAACAACAACAACAACAATTTTATATTTAATGTTTTTAAAATGCAACAGTGTTTTGCTTTAGGTCAGTAGACAAATGGGTTGAACCAGTGTAACAATCGCTCTCAAAATAAAGACATCTCTGATTGTCAGCCTGCTCCACTTGGAAAAAAACTCCTTTTTCCTTTGTGGAGCATCTATTGATTTCCCATTGAAAAGAGCAGGATGATCAATACTAATGTCTCTGTTTGAGATCGCTGATGGCCTCATAAAGTTTTCATGAGGTCCTGTCTGTGAAATATAAAATATGGGCCTGCCCTTATAGCATTAAGTAGTAAGTAACTCCCCTAACCCTAGCCCCTCCCCCATGTAATTAAGATATGGAAAAGACACATTCCAAAAATAGGGTAATAAGCAGGAAATAGTGGGGGATCAATCACCAATATTTTCAGCATAGTTTTTAAAAGTTCATTTCCAGAAGCCTCTTGAGTGAAGTCTTTCAAATTGTTATGACATTCCTTTATCAACACTCCTTTTGAGAATTTATTTATTTATTTATTTATTTATTTATTTATTTATTTATTTATTTGTCTTAGAGTGTTTAACCCTGCCTTTCTCCTTGGAAAAGGACCCAGAAACAACACAAAGTAACAAGTAACACCATGGAACTATTTTTTAAAAATACAGTTAAGAATAGCAATGCCATGATTTAATCTGTGATGCTGTTAATTGGAACAAATTCCTTTTTAAAAGTAACTTGGGAGGTTGTGTGTGGTGGACTGGATCCTATGGAAGATGAGAACCTCACACCTCGTTTCTGAAAAGAAAGGCCCAGTATAGGGGACAAGTGAAAAAGCACACGCAGAAAAGCACACAGCCTTTGACAAGGCAATCTTGAACCATTTTCATCTTCTCTACAATACAAAGAAAGCAGGTCTGGAAAGAGATGTGAAAAAAAAGTCTCTTGATTGCTATTTTTCCAAGTTCTACTTTGGATAATATTTTTGTTCCACTTGGATAATTTGTGCAGGGGTTTTTAGAACAAAATTTGTGCACATTTTCATAGAGTCCCCCCCCCACCAAATGTGCACACTTACTTTTCATTTTACCTGTCTTTATTTGACTCAGCTATTACCCCTGCATCCATGAGTGTTTTGACACTTTGGATTTCTAATGTGTGTGTCTTGTTTTGCTGTGCGGTTTACTCCTCTGAGGTAAAGGCACATGTGTGCTAGTCGTGTCAAACTCTAGGGCGGTGCTCATCCCTGTATTCAAGCCAAAGAGCCAGTGTTGTGCAAGTCCATGGCCTTGTGGCTGACATTGCTGAATGCATTTCTGCTCACAGAACACTGTTTACCATTTTACTATTTGCAGCGGTACCTATTTATCTACTTGCATTTATATGCTTTCAAACTGCCAGGTTGACAGAAGCTGGAGTTAAACGTGGGAGCTTGCTCCGCTGCGTGGCACCCGGGATTCGAACTGCCGAGCTGCCAACTTTGCAGCCAACCATTTTAGTACTCTAGTGCACTGAGCCACCATGTCCTCTGAAGTACACCCTAGAACCCCACACATTTTTGCAGCATGAGAACCCATAGATTATTGAGGCAATCAAATACAATGTACTTTCCCGCATTGTTGCCTGCCTCTGTCATCCACTTGCTGGTGGCTTTTAGCAAACTACCTGCCTCTTCTCCCCCCTCCCTCGCGCTCTCTCTCCTCTCTCTTACTAAAAGACACACACACACACACCGCAAAATGTAAACGTTAATGCTGAACATCCTTGCAATTTGCAGCAACCTAATGAAAGGAGCAACTGAAATTAAAGCAAACAATGTTTATGTGTTCAGCTTTTTGTTTTCCTTACCAGTGGTTTCCAGAAGGGTCTGGAATATCTAATCCTCTCGATTAGAATCAATCATCAGCTAAAATTCGGGGACATGACTGTATTTCCACAAGGACTAGGGACTGCCCTCCAGATCAGTCCATGTCCAAGTAAGGTCACACAGCTGGAGACCCAATTCACTCCCATATCCTTTTGGGCAAGCCCCAGTTTGGCCTGTATCCAGCCCCACATGCAATAGTGAAGATCCAGGGAATGACCTATTGCTGAACATGGAGAAATGTCAATGGTCATGTAGTACAATATGTGGCAGAGTGATTTCTCCACCTTCTGCCTAGGAAAAAAATAGAAAAAGAGAAGCATGAAACAGTTGTGATGATCTTAGACAAAAGTACTCAGACAAAAGTATAGGAACTTGCCAACATCTGGGGAGAAATTGATCCTATTGTCATAAGGTATGACACTGGTCTCACCCAGATAGAGTCATTCATCATACTCAGGGGTCATTCTGGAACCACACAAATGGCCCAGTTTCATTTAGGAGTTAGGATTTCAGCATTTGGCTGAATTCAGTACACACCCATGATTTCCACCTGTACAGAAAAGCTATTAGATAAAGACCACAAAGACCAAGCTCTTCTTTTAAGTATTAGGAAACACAGGACTGCTGAGTTGCTCAGTAGTTGAGGCATCTGGAGTTCAGCTTCCTACTAGGCCTTGTGAATGGGCTGAACTCAATGATCCATAGGGTCCCTTCCAGCTCTGCAGCTCTAAGATGATTATTATAGATCAGAATAGGAATAAGTGACCTTGTCAAGAAGGTATTGTGGAGAATGGAACTCCCAGTGGAAGCCAGAGACAACAAATTTTTATTGATTAGCCCGTTAGGCCATATCAAATACAAAAGAAGAAAAAAGAAACACAGTTAAAATAGATAGAGCAAAAGTTTCTTATTCATATGTCAGCATCTCCCTTACAGGGAACGCCAATTTGTTCTATGAGGGTGGATCTTACCCCTGTTGTTGGATGATCTGTTTTATTCAAATATCCAAAATGACCTTGACAGATTAGAGTGCTGGGCCAAAGCTAACAGAATGGGTTTCAACAGAGGGAAGTGTAGGGTGCTGGATCTAGGTAAAAGGAATGAATTGCACAGATAAAGGATGGGAGATACCTGGCTGGAAGATACTACCTGTGAAAGGGATCTGGGAGTCTTGGTGGGCCACAAATTGAACATGAGTCAGCAGTGTGATGTGGCAGCCAGGAAAGCCAATGCAATAGTGTCTAGATCAAGGGAAAAGATAGAACCACTCTATTCTGCTCTAGTCTGACCCCACCTGGAATACTGTGTCTAGTTCTGTGCGCCTCAATTTGAAAAGGATGTTGACAGCCTCGAGTGGGTACAGAGGAGGGAAACAGGATGGTTGAAGGTCTGGAAGAAATGTCTTATGAAGAACAGCTTAGGGAACTGGGAACGTTTAGCCTTTCAAAAAGAAGGCTGAAGAAGGAATATGATAGCTATGTTTAAATATTTGAAGGGATGTCATGTTGAGGAGGGAACATGTTTGTTTTCCATGGCTTCGGAGACGAGGACTCGGGACAATGGTTTCAAACTACAAGAAAAGAGATTCCATTTGAACATTAGGAAGGACTTCCTGACATTTAGAGCTGTTTGGCAGTGGAATATGCTGCCACAGAGGATGGTAGAGTCTCCTTCTTTAAAGGTTTTTAAGCAGAGGCTGGATGGCCATCTGTTGGAAATACTGTGATGGGGTTCCTGCATGGCAGGGGGTTGGACTAGATGGCCCTTGAGGTCTCTTCGAACTCTAAGATTCTATGATTTGCCTTGGTAGATAATTATTCAGTGTGCCTGCTAACACTTCCATTTTGGTGATGTGTGAAAAGTGGCCCGGGGAGGTTCAATTAATTTGGGGCTGAAAAGCAGCCAGAAGGCAGGAGGTAAAACAGGTGGCTCCCTCTTCTCTTCCCCAGCTTTTCATTGAGGACTTCACCCCCTGTGGCTGTGTTTGGTAAACATTAAATTAAAGGAATAATAAAATAGGGCCATGGGGAGGATACCCTGTGACATATATTTTGGACCTTGGAGCATAGGCTGATAAAAATGGGTTGACTGGCTGTAAAAAAAAGTACACCCTGAAAAGAAGGATTCCAGGTTACAGAATGTGAAGCAGAAGTAGTAATTATATATGTTTAGGCAAGTTTAGCCACACTCCATAGTTAGAGGACTCCTGCACTAAGTTGTGGGGATGGGGTCCAGCAGACGAAAGAAACCACAGGCAGTGGCCATAGCATTGTTAATGCAGGCAATGAGCTTCCAAATCTTTCTCTGCATAAACATCTTGGCCTCTGGTAAAGTGATTAACAGCCCTTTCTTTTCTTCTTCTTCTTCCTTTGCCTCCCTTCTGCCCTCCACTTTCCTTCTTTCCCCTCTCTGCTCTGGCCTCCTGTTGTGGCTTTTGTGCATACGTTGCACTGCAAGTGCTGGGAGCAGACAGACGCATATGGCATCATTTGGAGAAACATTGCATTAATAAGCTGAGTTCAAGGGCAAAGGATATAAACAGTACAAATCACAAGTCTGAGCAGATATATGGCTTTTGCTAAGAGGGACACAGGCAGCTGCTTTATTTACTAGGCTCTGGAACACTTGCCAAAGGTGTGAGGAAATGGGAAGGTATTTTTAACCCACTCCGTTTCGGCTTAGGAAAACAAGGCACAGAGCCAAATGGAAAGCAGTGGTGAAAATATAAGTGAAGGATTTACTTCCCACCTGCATAATGCAGTGGAACATGGACCGATGCTCTTCATGTGTAGTGCATATTGCAGATAAAGCCAGAGCATAACAGTACAAAAAATGGTTTAGGAGGAAAAGGCAACAACGGAACATTCACACAATGGAATAGTCACCCAATGGCTCAGTGGTTTAGAACTGGGGAGTTCAATTCCTCACTGTGCTTCCTTGACAGGAGCAGGACTTGAGGGTCCCTTCTAGCTCTGAAAAATGTTGGACTATTTGGTAGGCAGGAATAGAACTGATGCAATCATAGAATCACTGTTGGGTTGGAAAGGTCCGTGAAGGTCCTCTAGTCCAACCCCCCTGCGCAAGGCACGGGACCTCATACCATCCCTGACTGATGGCTGTCCAATCTTTTCTTGAAAACTTCCAGTGATGGGGTGGCCAGATGGGGTGGCCACAGCACCAGGATGCAAGTTGTTCCACTGTTTAATGGCTCTCACTGCCAAGAAATTTCTTATTTCCAGATTGCTCTCCCTCTGATGAGTTTCCACCCATTGGTTCTTGTCATACCCTCAGGTGCAACTGAGAATAAATCAATGCCCTCTTCTTAGTGGCAACCCTTCAGGTATTAGAAGACTGCTATAATATCTCCCCTCCGACTTCTTTTGGTCAGGCTAAACATGCCTAGTTGTTGGGGGGGGGTTGTCATTCTTCATACGATTTAGCCTCCAGTCCCCTTATCATCTTTTTCTATATCTAGAAAACCCAAGAAAGGATCTCCATAAAGCAGAATTGGTTTGATGGCACATTTATTATTATTATTATTATTATTATTATTATTATTATTATTATTATTATTATTATTATTATTATTATTATTATTATTATTATTATTATTATTATTATCATCATCAGCAGCAGCAGCAGCAGCAGCATCACACAGCAGACTACGCTGGATTTTGTATTACCAATCACTAATAGAACGCTTCCCAAGCATTTAGGACTACGTGACGTATCAGCAAATTATGCGAGCAGATCCCAGTAAGGCGGCTTTCTGCATCTGACTGATGGTGATTTTGTCAACTCCAATTTCTTCTAAATACTTGCTTAGCTCTTTAGGCACCACACCCAGTGTGCCGATTACCACTGGGACCACCTGTACTGGTTTATGCCAGAGTCTCTGAAGTTCAATTTTCAGATCCTGATATCGGGTAATTTTTTCATATTGTTTCTCAGTGACTCTACTATCACCTGGTATAGCAATATCAATGGTCCACACTTGTTTCTTCTCCACAATCACAATATCCGGGGTATCATGGCGCAGTGGTTAAATGCCTGTACTACAAGTAAAACTGTGCTCACGACCTGGGTTCAATCCCCGGAAGTCCCAAAGTAATTTTTCATGCTCATTTTCAGTCACTTTTTCAGGCTTATGATCCCACCAATTCTTTGCTACGGGCAGATAATAGTTCTGACACAAATTCCAGTGGACCATTTGAGCAACTACATTATGACACTGTTTGTAATCAGTCTGTGCAACTTTCTTGCAACAACTCAATATATGGTCAATAGTTTCATCTGCCTCTTTGCAGAGTCTACACGTGGGGGACTCAGCTGATTTTTCTATTCTAGCCTTAACTGCATTTGTTCTGATAGCTTGTTCTTGAGCTGCAAAAATCAGGGCTTCTGTCTCTTTTTTTCAGTGTACTATTGGTGAGCCATAGCCAAGTATTTTCCTCATCTACTTTTCCTTTGATTTTTTTTCAAGGAACTGCCCATGCAGTGCTTTACTATGCCAGCTATCAGCTGCAATTTATTATTATTATTATTATTATTATTATTATTATTATTATTATTATTATTATTATTATTATTATTATTATTATTTAGTGCCCTTTCTCTGACTAAGTTTTCCAGAAGAACCAAGCATTTAACTTCAGCTTTAATTGTTAATCTCCTTCTGCTCTGGACTTCCTGGATCTGATGAACTATTACTTTTGTAGTTTTTGTTGAGTGAGACTTGGTAGAGCTTTGGTTTTCCACCTTGAGCAACCCAGGTGTTCTTGGACTATACCTCCCAGAAATCCTGGCCAGCACAGCTAGTAGTGAAGGCTTCTGGAGATTCAGGATTGAGAACCACGCCCTAAGAGGCAAGAGGCTTTTTAAGCACGACTCCGAGTGTTAGCATTTTAACCTCCAAAGCACTGAAGCAACATTTGGCTCTGCAATTTAATTCAAATATCATTTTGGGCTTCCTCACCTCACTTCAGATTAGAGATGGGCATGACCAGAAAAAATGACGTTTCGATTTTTCGTTTGTCGGAACGGGTCCGTTTCGTTCCGTTTCCGTTTGTCGCAAATTTTTTTGAAAATTTTTCGGTTCGATGTTCCGTTCGTCGTTTGTCATTTCTACCGCGATTTAGCACGATTTGACTTCCCAGAGCATGAGGGCGTCCCGCAATGACCCAGAGCAGGCAGAAAACACTTTAAACTGGGTGATGAATAAGATATTTAATAAATATATCGTAGCATAAGACTGCATCCTATGCAATAAAGCAAACAAAGTGGGCAGAATGCAATATTCTTTTTTTCTCTTGGTCAACGCTGACTGAACCGGCCACCCTACTTGGTCTGGCTGCCTGTTATACTTTTTTTTTTGAAGCCTTTATCCATCCCATTTCCCCTCCACCTCTCAGAGGCAGCAGGAGACACAGTATTCCGTTCCTCCCCCAAATCTGGATGAGGGTCTACTCTACTCCTCTCAATGTCCCCTCCCCATGACACTCCTTGTAAAGCCAAGCAAATGCCACCCTGGTCAACTAGCGGTCAGAGATTCAGATACTTCCCCCCCCCCACACACACACACACACTCATCCGGATGAGTTCTCCTCAATCTCTCAGGGAATCATCGCCAGTTGGAGTGTCCCGAGGAGCCCGGTTCACTCATGGAGCAGAAGTGGTCTTGGTGTTGTCTCAGGCAGAGGCTTCCCTCCCGCTCAGCATGATCCCATGTGGGCCCACCTTCAGCTGCTCTTGTCTGCTTTCAGCAAAACCACGAAGCCAGAACAGCGGGGAACAACGAGGAGGGATTCTTTCAGCCGCCTACTTTGGAGGCCAGTTTTTCCAAACCAGGAGACCAGTTCCACCAACCCAGTGGAGACACAGTCCACGCACGCACGCAACAAAGCCACGAAGCCAGAACGGCGGGGAACAACGGGGAGGGATTCTTTCAGCCACCTACTTTGGAGGCCAGTTTTGACTACCCAGGAGACCAGTTCCACCAACACAGTGGAGACAGAGTCCACGCACGCGGCAAAGCCACCATGAACCCAGAACGGCGGGGAACAACGGGGAGGGATTCTTTCAGCCTGGTACTTTTCTCTCTCGAGGAAGCCTCGAGGAGGAGACCACTTCCACCAACCCAGTGGAGACATAGTCCACGCACGCGGCAAAGCCACCACGAAGCCAGAATGGCGGGGAACAATGGGGAGGGATTCTTTCAGCCTGGTACTTTTCTCTCTCAGCGAAGCTTTCAGGGAGGAGACCATTTCCACCAATCCAGTGGAGACAGAGTCCACGCATGCGGCAAAGCCACCATGAAGCCAGAATGGCGGGGAACAACGGGGAGGGATTCTTTCAGCCACCTACTTTGGAGGCCACCAAGCCAGAGTTTTGACTGCCCAGTGGAGACACAGTCCACCCAGGAAAGCCACAAAAAAACCAGAGTGCACATGTTAGGGAGGGATTGTTTCTTCTGCCTTTGGAAGCCGCAATGCTAGTTGGAAGGAATCTCCCCTCCTTCTGCAAAGGGATTTCCCAACCTGGACTGTAACTGGAGGGAGTGAACCTCCCCCCCCATGTTGGAGGACAGAGTAACCCAAGTCTAAACCAAATAGTTGATGATGATTGTGCCTGTTAAAGTTGGTCTCCTCAAGTGATTTTCCACCTAGAGGCGAGGGCAGCTGGGGTTGCTGCCTGGGGAAGTCGAGGAGAGTGGCCAACAGGGCGCATGTTGGCTCGGAGGCTGAACATGAAGCACTGAGCCGCTGATAGGCTGAAGGAGAAGCACCTGGAAGGTCTCCTCCAAGCCGTGGAGTCCCGGGAGCCTGACAGGCAGGCAGGTAGGCAGAGGGGCGGGCAGGCAGCCAGGCAGGCAGGGAAGCAGGAAGTCTGGCTTGCAGGTAGGAAGGCAGCCTTGCAGGGTACCCACCCAGGCTAGGGAATGCACAAAGCCAAAGTGCCAGAAGGGAGGATTGTTTCTGCCTTTGGAGGTAGAGTTTCTCCACCCCAGGAGACCGAGTTTCGTCAACCCAGGAGACAGAGTGGATGCAGGAGAACAGGGTTATTTCTTTAAGGCTGTAAGGAGAGCTAGGCCCCTGCTAATCAGTCTCTGAGGTAGGTTGTCGTAAAGTGCATCTCGACCACTTTGTAAGCAGAGTGGCTCCAAAACCCCAGGGAAGGGAGGAATGCATCGAGGAAGGCAGGTATTAGGGTGTACTACACTCAGACAAGCCGTGGTCATCGTGGAAATATTGGGCCTACACTGGCCCTAGAAAAAATATTCCTGGACTGCTATAAAGACCAGGGAAGCCCTATAAAAACAGGGCTAATTATGTAGCCCTTATTAGATCCATACATGCAGCTGAATTACAGGCATTCAGGCAGACAAAGGTGGAAGGCAGGCAGGCAGGCGAAGCATTCAGGCAGTCAGTCATACAGACAGAGCAGACAGCCAGGCATAACTGTGTTGCGCTGGTGGAATGTTAGGATGGGAGGCATACAGGCATTGGTTCGATGGGGTTAGGGTTATGGTTAGGGGAAGTTGCACGGATGCTACCCCAACAGTCTTGTCCGGTTCAAAATTATAAACATTGTGTGGTCCTCCCTGGTTTGGAGCCAGGCAATGGCTAGACAAATTGGGCCTACAGATACAGTATGATTCCCTTCGAAATGACACATTGAGTGGTCCTCCCTGGTTTGGAGCCAGGCAAGGGCTAGAAAAATTGGGCCTAATACAGTATGATTCCCTTCAAAATTGAGTGGTCCTCCCTGGGGAGCCAGGCAAGGCCTATAAAATTGGGCAGTAATCGAACCCTTCAGATTGAGTGGGAATGCAGGAAGGCAGACAGACAGGAAGGCAGGCAGGCAGGCAAGCAGGCAGTTAGGCAGGTAGGCACAGGGCCAGGCAGGCAGGTAGGCTTGTCGGCCAGTAGGAAGGCAGGCTGGCTGGCAGGAAGTTGGGTTGCAGGGAGGAAGACAAGCTGGGAGGCAGGCATAATTGCAGGCAGGCAGGCATAAGTGTTGCTCTGGTAGTGCATGGTAGAGCAAGGGAGGCCTGTTTGGAAGGAATCGGTGGAAGAACGGCTGTGGACCTAGGTCTTGGAGTGTTGGGGTAATCCCAACGTGGAAAGGTTGAAGCAGATGAAAGTCAACCTTTCCACGGTCTCTGGGTCCAGACGAGAGCGGCGCGGCTTCAGGACATCTCCCATGTGGAAGAAGACACACTCACTCTGGACACTGGTGGGTGGGATGGACAAGAACCTGGAGGAATTTTAAAAATATATACAACAGCACTAGATTAAGCTATTGGCATCAAAAGAGAAAGTGAGATGCAGATGAGCTCTCCAAAAAATCCCAAGGGTTCCTTGGAACATCCCAAGTAGAGATGGGCACGAAACAAACTTTTAGTTCATTTTGTTATTTTTATTCATTTCATTAGCTAACGAAACAAATCATGAACCAACCCATCAAAGAAAAACAAAATGAACCAAAATGGCCCCAGGGGCTGTGTGGTCGGTGCTCTAAATTGAAATACTAATTTAAAAAAACCCAGCATTTTATTCATATGAACCCAAACCAAACTGAACCAAGGGTGGGCCCGAAAGAGAAGAACCCGTACCATCAGTTTTCTGTTTCGTGCCCACCTCTAATCCCAACCATTGGGACTATTGGGAGGACTTAGAATGAGGTGACTGTGTGGTGTATATACCTACATTAAGAACAACTCCAATAACCAATAGATTGTTGGTTTGAAATTTTAATATCTCCTTTGGGAGTCTGTCCCCCACCCCCAAGTCCCCCTAAAATCAAATATAGGTCTATACGCAATTTCTCTAGTTTGTAAGTTTTCCCTCTATCTGTAAGCAGAGAAATGGAGCAAATCACACAATTTCTCCTAAATAAGAGACATTTCCTTTATATCTTACCATCAGTGCATCATCTAGTGAGCTGGACCCTTCGTTCTGCCCCACTTATCTGCATTCTTCAAGCTTCCATCCTGAACACACAACAAAATCAATTGTATATAGCCAAGCCCTTAGATAGATTCACATCTGCTCTGACCCACAGATTAGAGACTCCAAACTCAAGGATCTACAAAATGATTTCATCAGACTACAGTACCCACCTTGCATGGTTAAGGAAGAAATCAACAAAGCAAGATGCATACCCAGAGATAATCTGCTACAAGACAGATCCAAAGGGCCAAATGACAGAACACCACTGGTTGTCACTTATGGTCAACAAGTGAGACCACTCACACACGTTTTAATTAATTTCAAGCCCATCCTTGACAAAAACACATCACTCTCCAAAGCTCTTGATGGAAGACCCATACCTGCCTACAGACAACCTCCCAACCTCAAACAAATACTAATGCACAAAAGATTAGAAAACAGCAACATGGACAATGGAACTAAACCTTGCCACAACCCCTAATGCTAACTCTGCCCACACATCTACTCTGGCAACACAATCACAGGAACTAACAATGTCACCTACAATATCAAGGGCAACTTCACCTGCTCCTCAACCCATATTATTTACTGTATATTGTAGTTGCATCATCCATAGCTGGTACCATTTTGTATCTTTCACAATATCACATTGTAGAAGGGAAAGATAGTGGTACATGGGCATGAATATCCCTTCTTTCTCTCACACATACACATAGAAACTATCCACACAAAATCTTGTAAAGTGATTTGAAGGATGGAAAATGGAGAAGACCAGCTTCAGAAGATTTCCTACTTTGGAACCTCAATGCCTCCATCAGTACTGGCTTATCGGGAAACAAGCTGGCACCCTTTATTTATCAGATAGCCAGTTTTGTGAGCGGGGAGAAGTCATGTTTTGATCATTTCTGCCCTGCCTCCTCTGGCAGGTGCCCATTCAGAAGCAACACCCCTGGCTTCCCTTCCTCCTCTCATCTGGATGCTGCCTCTGAGTGGACACCCACTGGAAGAGGTGAGGCTGAGAACCGCCAAACACCTGATCAACCAAAAAACAAACAAGCAAGCAAACAAAAAACAGCACAATCTGCTGATCCAGCATTTCATGCCCATCTCTATTTGTAATCGATTGATTCCCTGAAGTTTATATTCTGCTTTTGTTTTCTACTTTAATCTTCTCTTTTTGCCCAGTTATGTCCTTTCCTTTTTAATATTTTTCTTGACTGGTGCACATTTATGGATTTTTGTTTTAAAAAACTAGGAAAGCAAAACTTAATCATCTAATATGAATAAGCAAACACACAAAAAAGGAAATGAAAGAAAGCTAGCAGGATCCTGCCTAAAATGCTTTGTAATTCATGTGATGTGTTGTAAATACGGAGATGCATGGTACCTCTTTCGTCTAAAATAAATCAGAAGCAGACGGATTTTGCCCTTCTCTAAATATAAAGTCTTTTCTCAATTATGAAAATGTCAGATTAAAAAAAACACCACCCATGTACGGCAAAATGGGAACTTTTTTGCCCAGCAATCAACATATCGGGTATGCCACCTTTTGGGAATATAATGCAATTCCTAACTACCTCAAATATATATTTTGGCTCTTTTTTTTAAATTCCAAAAGCATTTTAGATCATTAGAATGGTAATACCCCAAAGTCTTCAAACCCCCCCCCCAAAAAAAAATATGATAAGTCTATTGAAAGCTAAGCTCTCTTCTCGTCTTTTGTGGATCACTTTTCTCAATAATTCCCAAATAGCCATTAAGACTTGGTTCACTTATGTTTTAAAACTAATATATGCACCTGATCTCCCTCTCCCTCAGTTTGTGAAAAGCGTCCCCTGCTATTATTGCTCATTCTCTCTCCCACTCTCTCTCTTTCTTCCAAGGAGCCTCTGATATTTGGAGTGGAGAAATTCCACTTTGTGGAACACTAAGCCCTACCTCTTTCCCACATCACATATTCTTCCCCCCCACTGGGACATAATGGAAACTAATCTTCAAAATCTAAACAGCCCAAGTCAAGTTCTTTTGTCAAGTTCTTTTTATTCATTTCATTTGGTCCCCATTACAGGGCTGAGACCACTTGTATTTACATACGCGGAGAACCCCGCTGCTCGCAACTCTCCACTCACAAGACAGGGCAATTAATCATTCCCCTCTCCTCCTGCCGAGCGCTCAACGACTCTGACAGCCGGCTCAACCAATCAGAGAGCACAGGTGGGATTCCAACCTGCTGGCAAGCCCTGCCCCTTGACCTCAATACCAGTAGGCTGGCTCCCTTCCTATTCAATTGCGTACCACTGGAAGAATAACACCATTTATGTCATGGTGCCCTTGCAAACAGATGAGGCGGCTGTGGGTATTTTGTATATACTCCAGCGATTCTGTTCAACCTACCATGAATATTCCAAAGTAGAGATTTGCAGTCTAATCAAGCTAGATCCAGCCATGAATGCATATTTATGTGGCAAAGTCTACATTTGGGTTAAGAATATTTTAAGCCAACTAAAAAGGCACAGATATTTAATGGGGCTATAAAAGTTTTTGCCACAAAATGGCCCTGGAATATGGCCCACATGGCTACCCCTCATATTGGCCACACTTGTTTTGTTTGCCAACTGTACAAGCCCTAGTAAATATATTGGTCTTCACTCTTTATTCTTCATTTACTGTGCTGCCTCCAAGTTACTTGCTGAAATCACACGGCTAGGGATGCATAACATGCAGCTGTTAGGTGTGGTAGAAAAAGAGAAATCATTGCAGGGAGGAAGTGAGACCCACAAAGCACTCCCACAGGCCTCTTGTCCAACAGCTCCAATATGACCTGTGCAGCTGATCATGCACCCGTGAGCTAAACTGTGTGGTTGTGAATCATGCAATCCACTGCACAAGCATGGCAGTATCAGTTGTGCCACACCACCTGCCTAGCGTAAGGCCTGGCTCACTTCTGGTTATATTCAGGTTATATACAATGGATAGGATTTCAACCAGTGTCTGACAGCAGAAGAAAGAGACTGTTTTAAAACTTTGTGTGTGTGTGTGTGTGTGTGTGTTGTGCCGTTACACTCATGACCAACTCGTTGTGACCCCATGTCCATGGAGTTTTCTTGGCAGGAATACTGGAGTGGTTTGCCAGTTCCTAAACCAGGCACCTACAGCACCTAGTATTCCCTGGTGGTCTCCTATCCAAGTACTTACCAGGGCCGACCCTGCTTAGCTTCCGAAATCATGCGAGATTGGATGTGCTCCTTAGGGCATCTATAATGGTTCCTAAATGAAATGACCACCACCACCATCATCTTACAACCGCAGAGCTGGAAGGGACCCACTGGATGACCAGCCCTGTTAAAGAGGCACAGCTGGGAATCAATTTCACAACATCTGGCTCCAGAGCCAGGTGACTAAGGCGGCCGAGCTATCTAGCAGTGCCCTTCCTAAGTCATTCTTCAAATGAAGGTTCATTGTCAGGTGCAAGTTAGAGCTGAAGATGTGAAGATTAGGTATTTTTGGCAACTCCATCTTCATCACATAACTTCTTGCCCTAAGAAGACCAGGGATCTCTGGTGGATCAACAGCTAGCTGAAGACTTGGTACTACCTGAGAACAGCAAAACTGATTATTATTATTTTGTATTGATAATGGACATTGACTTCTACAACAGCAAGAGAAAGGAGGCTAACTTGGGAGCACAAGAAAAGCTGAACAAAACCCGCTCATTTTGTTTTCCTCAGCATTTATGTTCTAAAATCTGTTAATCCCCAAACGAATGCTCCCAACTGAAAAAAATGGGACATTTAAATCAATCAGTTGCACCCAATTTGAAGAAGATGGCCACTCTTTTCTGCGGTGGGAGGTGAGTTTTCACCAAAACACAACAAAAACGAATGAAATTCTTTCATAGCAGCCCCTGGCCTAGTTCAATAGATACCACAATTCCCAGCATGGAAAGGACTATTCAGAAGCTTCTTAATCTCTTACTGATAAAGATGAGGTGGGTTGCCAGGGGAACAAAGGGTGTACCTACCCTAACTTATCGGCCAAAATACAGCTGAAGCACACAGCATTCAGTTCCAGATTATGAAGAACTAAGAAGGTCAGCACTCAAAAGGATTGAATTATCACCCCCCATCCATCAATTGCAAAATTTATAAATATTGCAAAATGTGGATTACATTAACATCCATAAACCAGGTATTCAGCATTTCTGTGGAGCTTCTGTGGAGACTGAAGAAGCTACTTGAATGAGTAGGAAAATGCTTCAATTCCACAAGAAAATAAGTCCAGTTGCTATGACTTAACTCCCAGAAAGATACATAGCACTAGAGATGGGCACGACTTAGCGGTTTCCGTTTCCGTTACTCGGTTCCATTACTCTACGGAAATGGTAACGGGAATTACTCCCCCAGACTTCGAGCTCGAACCGACGAACGAACAATTTTGGTCTGATTTGTCGTGCTCGTTCCTTGCATTGCGCGATGCCACGCGGCACAGAAAAAAAGTTTTTAAAAGTTAAAAAAACCCGGTTCCCGGCCAAAAAGCAGGCGGAAAAATGCCTGCCGTGCCTCAGGGCACCTACCAGAGGGGTTGTTTCTGGAGGTCCCCGGCCTCCCCCCCCCCCGTCCCCCCTAGTGGGCTGCTCTGTGGGACTCGCCGCAGGCTCGCAGCCAGCAAAAAGCCCAGTCTCGCCGGCCGCCGGCTGCCGCAATTAAAGCGCAAGCAAGCGGCACGGACGGCACAGGAAAAAAACTTTTAAACTCTCCCCCACCCATTCCCGGGCCAAAAAAGCAGGCGGAAAAATGCCTGCTTGACTAAGGGCGCAGGGCACCTACCGGAGGGGTGGTTTCTGGAGGGGGGGGTCCGCCTCCCCCCCATCCTGGGCAGCCGGACTCGCGAGTCGCCATCGCCATGCCATGCGGTGCGGGCGGGGGATCCAAAATGGGCTGGCGAACGCAATATTGTTTTTGAAATCGTGTCCAAAAAACACACAAGCACAACAGAAACACGCGAAAATTTATAAACTGCCAGATTTTTCACAGTAGCAGTGGGTTTTTTCTTGCAGCAAAATGTCTCTCCTCTCCTCCTCCTCTGTCCTCCATTGATTTTATTTTATTTTATTTTATTTACACCTGCGCAATGATGGGCTGGCCGAGTGGCCAGCCATGTGGGAGTGGACAACCATGCAAATTTTTGGAGCCATCCCACCAATCGCATGGCCACTTGGCCATGGAGACTTCTGGGATGTGCCAAAAAGCCCCCTAAAACCTGCCCTAGCCCTAACCCTAACCCTTGACTCCGTACCCATACGTCACAGACTGTCTTCTTAGTGGGTCAGAGAGGCACCCAGAGGTACAACCCACTAGCCCACCGTAACCTTACCCGTCACTAGCCTAACCCTAGCCATTGCACTAAGCCACCTTAAAGCCAGATCTACTTGCTTGCATTGCACTACACGCAGCAAGTACACTTCCCTTCTGTGTGAGACATGGTGGTGCGGGAGCCTTGTGCAGGGAATGCATGACACTATCACTCTCACACTGGTCTCACTGTCTGCACATTCTGTTATGCAATATCCATATGGCTATTGCATAGCATTTTGCATCATCAGCAGCAGCTGAGGAAGGAGACCCCCATGTAGAGGGGTCTCTTGGAGCCTGCTTCCCCTTCCTAGTGGGTGAGGAGCCCACTCTCCCTTTATAGCGGGCCAGAGGAGGCACCCACCCCACAGAGGTGCCTCCAGGAGCCCGCTCCCCCCCCAAAAAACCAGTACTAACGACAACGAAAAAATGAAAAAACGAACCGACTAATTTTTGCGAATTTTCGCGAAAACCGGAAACGACCCGAAACGGGACTGGCCCGACTAACGACAACTCGAAAAATTTTTTTTTCAAGTCGTGCCCATCTCTACACAGCACACTTCTAACAGTACCCCTATGATGTAATTTGATTTCTTGTTGATTTCTTTTTCTTTCTCTTAGGGCGTTTATACACGACCCCTAAGCTCCGCCGCAAATGGCTGCAAGGTCCGGACCTTAAAAATGTTTACCCACCAGCTCCGGACTTTGCAGACAATTAAGTGCGACCCCGCCCACTTAGCGCGACAAAACAGCAGTTTTTTTGTACCTGCTTTTTGGATGTGAAATTTTTTTGATCCGGTGTAAGGATAGTGAGTGCGGGGCTCTCCTGGCTTCTGTTTGTTCTTTTTTTGCGCCCCGCTCCTTTAAAAGATCTGAATGCTGCCCGGAACAAAACGGAGGTAACCGGCATGCTTTTCTTTCTTTTTTCTCCCTCCCTCGGGCAGCCAGAAACCAGGAAGTGTGGAGGGGGTGGGGACAGAGGAAGAGCGAGGAACCCCTAAGATCTCTGGTCCGAATTTAAGTGGCCAGCGGATCTTAGGGGTCGTGTAAAAAGGCCCTTAGTGTTTGTCCCACTTAGCGGTGGGGTCCACTAAAATTTGTTGTTGATTTTGTTTACTTAAATTGTTGTTTCTATGCTGTGTATTATATGTTTACTTTTTTTTGGGGGGGTACCTGTTTTGTTATATTGGCCTGCCTATACACTGCCCAGAGTAGGGATTTAGATCAGAGAAACCCAGTGATGAAAAGGATACGGTGAATGGAGACTACCACAGAGAAAGAGAAAGAAAGGGGGAACTATTAAAAAATTAACTGTTGATCAGAAATGAATAAATTAGATATTGATCAGCTTTATTTATTTATTTATTTATTTATTTATTTATTTATTTATTCACACACACATTTATTTATTCACACACACACACACACACACACACACACACACACACACACACACAACCTGATACCACTTTCAAACATTTTTTGCCAGAGTGTATTACTCCACTCTGACAAATTGTAGGGGAAACTGGTTGTATGGTCTTTGAGAGAATGCTCTAGCAATGTACTTCTATCAAAGCCTGGGAGTGGATGGGGGCCATTCTTTGTCTGGGAATGTTGACTTCTGCTTTGGAGTTTTATTGTTGTTCCTTAAAAAAGCAAAATGGACTGAGCCTCGAATTTCAGTTATGGATATTTCTGCTGCCATTCCTGTGGCCTTATCATTTCAAAGAGAGACATCTTGAGGCTGCTGCTTCTTAAAAATGGAGGAGGAACAGGGCTCCATCTTTTTGGCAAGAGAAATGCTTATCTCTTGCCTGTGAATCATAAATCATTCTCAAAGATAGCAGTGACTCCAGCTTCTGAGTGGTATGTTGTTAACAACTTAAACAGCTAAGACCAAAGAGGAAGGGAAAATTAACATTTGAACCCTATTGTTTCTAAAAGGCTTGGGACAGATCTGGGAGTTTTAGCCCTGTTGTCTCTAACACAAGGCCTTCACTCTCTGGTGGAAAAATAAGCCTTGCTGCTTTTTTAAAGGATGAGTCATATTCTAGGACATTGGAGTCCGGTCTGCTAGGATAAAATGGGACACCAGCCTTTCTTGAGGACCCAACTACCTCCTGCTAGCCTGCTCCTGCCTGTTATATATCAGCAGCAGTACAAAATGATGGCCAGTTGGATACAACTCTCAGCAGCCACAGCGAGTTCTCTAAGGCACCAGGATTTTTCTTAATTTAGATAAAATATGCCACCAGGGCAGAAATAGGGGTTTAGCCTAGAGGCACTTCCAAATTCTCAGTAGAATTAGAGGTAGCTTGTTGCACAGAGGGAAGTGTATGCTCCTACGTTGGCATGAAGCACAGAGACCTGAAAACTTGTTCCAGTAAGTATGGAGTGTAAAGCTGAGTCAACCATTCCCCCCACTTTGTTATTATTGCATTTGTATTTGTGGGATTATCTTCCTTTTGTGCTGAAATCACTGGAATGCACCTCGGCTAGATTGACTAGTGGGAGGCAACGGCATTTGCGTTTACGCTTCAGACAGCAAAATGTTTTGAGTCCCTTGGAATGATTGGGAAATCGCTTTTAGTGCCCATTTTATGTGGCACTTTCCTCACCGGTCAAATAAAGCATCAACAGGCACCATTTAATAGGTTCTGAGAGGAGCAAAGGTTCAATGAGAGTTGGGATTACAGCATGAGTTGCACTTCCCAATGACATTGTAACACATTTTTGTGGCCTCATTCCTTGGCTTCAGTCAAGTTTCTTCCTCCAGATTTTCTCTCAGTTCCTCACTTTAATAGAGCCATGGGCACATGGTCTCCAAAAACTCTCCACCCTGTATTTTGATAGCAGAGACACTTGAGGGGGAAGTCATTGCATTTCTGCAGCCAAGGAGATGTTCTACAGCTGCTTCCTGGGGATGACAGGCTGCAGCTCCCTCATACCACTGCTTCTCATGCCCCTTCATTCTTTTTTTATTGCCAGGATTTTGCTGGCTTGTTAATTTTGTGTTTTCCTTTTTCAAGGGGCAGAGGCAGGAAAGCTTAGGGTGGGCAGGCTGTGTTATCGGCTGGACCTCCATCTTGTGTCATTCACCATGACACTTAGCATAATTCTGAGGAGAATTAAAACAACGGCTGTTGCCAAAGGAAGGAAGGGAAGGAAGGAAGGAGGAAGAAGGAAGAAGGAAGGAAGGAAAATTTAAATGGTGGGCATTTAAATGTTGAGAGGACATTTCACATCTCAAGAAAGTTCTCACAAACATATATTCTCAGAAATTTCAGTTGCCAGAAATAGTTGCCAGATATTCTCTTCTGGTTTCAGTAAAGATTTTAACTATTCTGATATATGCTGGCAGTCCAACTCAGCTAAGAATGCAAGGCCTACCAAGTTCCTTACTGCCCTTGCAGACAATTTCATGGTCCAGAAGGTAGAGGAGGCAACCAGAGGCAAAACCATTTTAGATCTGGTCTTAACCAATAAGGAGGACCTTATAAATGGGATCAAAGTCGTGGGATCTTTAGGTAAATGTGGCCATGCCCTCTTGGAATTTGTTATACAGTTGGAAGGAGAAGCTAAGCATAGTCAGACAAGAATCCTGGACTTTAAGAAAGTCAATTTTTGTAAACCTAGGGAATTATATGGACCGAAACACTGAAAGAGAAGGGAGTCCAAGATGGATGGGAGTTCCTTAAAAGCGAGATATTAAAGGCACAATTTAAAACTGTTCCAACAAGAAGAAAAAATGGGAGAGGTCTAAAGAAACCACAATGGTTTACTAAAGAACTTTCAGCTCAGCTAACTATAAAGAAAAACAAGTACAAGGAATGGAAAAATGGGAAATGCACCAAAGAGGAATATAAGCAAACAGCTAATATATGCAGGGTGGTGGTAAAAAAAAGCTAAAGTGCAAAACGAACTTAGACTTGCCAGAGAGATTAAAGATAGTAAAAAGGGTTTCTTTAGTTATGTCCGCAGCAAAAGGAAAAATAAGGAAATGATAGGCTCTCTGTGTTGCTAATTCCAAAGAGGATAGGATGAAAATCCAAAAGGGCCTTGACAGATTAGAATGCTGGGCCAAAGCTAACAGAATAGATTTCAACAGAGGGAAATGTACGGTGCTACATCTAGGTAAAAAGAATGAATTGCACAGATATAGGATGGGGGATACATGGCTGGAGAATAGTACATGTGAAAGGGATTTGGGAGTCTTGGTGGACCACAAATTGAACATGAGTCAGCAGTGTGATGCGGCAGCCAGGAAAGCCAATGCAATTCTTGGTTGCATCAACAGAACCATAGTGTGTAGATCAAGGGAAGTGATATTTTAATCTGGTCAGATCCCATCTGGAGTATGATTATATGAAGCAAAAGCAAAGTGTGCTGCTTATATACCACCCCAGAGAGCTTAAGACACTCTCTGGACAGTTTACAAGTAATTATTCGGGCTACATATTGCCTTCCTTCCCAACAAGCTGGCTACTCGTGTTACCATCATTGGAAGGTTGGAAAGCTGAGTGAACCTTGAGCCTGCCACCTGGTATTGAACCCCAGATCCTGAGAACAACTGAGGTACTAGGTTCAGATTTTGGCTGTGGATTTGTTTGTGTGTTTGTGTATTTGTGTGTGTGTTTGTTTGTGTGTTTGTGTTTGTTTGTTTGTTTGTTTGTTTGTTTGTTTGTTTGTTTGTTTGTTCCAATGGTGAATGACTCCTTCCAGAATACTTGATTTGATGAAGCTGCCTGGTACATTTTCTAATATCGCTAGTTAAAAGGATTTGAGAATCAGGGCTAAGAATGTCCCCTGATGAAATCCCCCGAAATGCTGCTTCTTGTCAGATAAGAAAACAATAAGCTAGGTGAACTGCTGGTCTCCTTCATGCACAAATTCCCCCAGTGCTATCAGTGTTTTCTTTTCTTCTTCTTCTTCCTCCTCCTCCTCCCTCTCCTCTCCTCTCTGAGTAAGTGTGTTATTGTTGTTGTTGTTGTTGTTCAGTCGTTCAGTCATGTCCGACTCTTTGTGACCCCATGGACCAGAGCTCGCCAGGCCTTCCTATCTTCTACTGCCTCCTGAAGTTTTGTCAAATCCATATTGGTTGCATCGATGACACCGTCCAACCATCTCATTCTCTGCCGTCCCCTTTTCCTTTTGCCTTCAATCTTTCCCAACATTCTGGTGTGTTAAGCAGTCACCCAAAGCAGTTGTACCCAGCCAGTCATGTCTTGAATTCAGTTAAGCAACCCTTTCCTCACACAATCCTCCAGAAGCATCCAGGCATCTTCTTGCCTTGGGGGAAAGTCTCAACACGTAGACCTTCCTCTCCATTCCATGCCCCGCCCCCCAAATGGGATTGGCAGCTTGGCCTTACTTCCTGACTTGGAAGGAGACAAAGGTCCTAGGCCAGTGGTGGTGAACCTTCGTCATTCCAGTTGTTTTGGACCACAACTCCCACAGTCCTTTGCCATTGGCAATCTAGGCTCAGGATTCTGGGAGGAGTAGTCCAAAACATCTGGAGTGTTGAAGGTTTGCCACCACTGCCCTAGGCCCTGCCTTGAGGACAGCAGCATGACATACAGGGCAGGTTGCAGAGCGCACACTGGTGTAGCCTTCCCAACACCTGGCCACTTCTTGCCACCCGTGAACAAATGCTGCCCGAGGCAGCCAGCTCCATGCTATTCTTGGGATGCTTCCCACTTTTACTCCCAGCCATGAATCTTGGGCCCAAGGCCCTGTTATTATTGGCCAACTCTTGTAGCTTCAGGCACGTTTCTGCAGCTATGAAGTGTCTCCCCAGCATCCCTTCAGACAGATGGGTAATAATACTATACATTAATACCTCCACATTGGTTTATGTGTGTTTGACCACGGTGCTAGAATAATTATTTTTCCCTCTCTGTAAAAGCTATTAGAGATCTATTTGGTTGGTTTTACGATCAATAGCACTGGTGATATTTGTGTAGCAGGCACAGGATAATCAATTGAAGGTCATATAAAGTAAATTACCATCCTGCTATAATGATTCTTCTCCCTCCTCCCCCACCCTTCCCCCTTGAATGAAAATGGGTTTTATTATTTCATCAGGATAGATCTTACAATGCTTCCTCTTCCCTTGGAGCAAGGAGAGGTATAAATGTTGTGGTCGTGTTTTGAAACATGGGCATATTAATATCTATTACTTGAGAGATTTATAGGATCTGGGTTACAGACAGAACGAGTAGATGTCACTGCTAGGAAACGTCTCATAGGAAAGTGTGGCAGATTGGGTTCCCAACGTTGAGGCAGTAGGAGTGGCCTTCTTGTTGCAAAAACGTACTTGGACAACAACCCTGGTATATTGAACAAGGCAACGTGCCGCCAGTTCACGCAAGGGGTTTTATACTCAATCCACGTATGCAGAGTCATACAAAGGTATGATTCAATACTAGGGCAACCACATGGCAGAGTCGCCATCCCTCTAAATGAGGTAATGCCCTGTCTTGAAAGGGCTGGCTGCCAGGTCTCAGGATGGGTGCTGTGGAAGTTCAGGAATCCCTTTATCTTTTTTTGAGTCTCTGTGCAGAGTATAAATTTCAGGACATAGGGGGGGGGAGAGAGAGAGTGACTTTTTTGCATGCAAGAGTATGATCTGACGGCTGCAAAGGCCCCTGCTTGTTCTCACTGGAAAGGTTTGCTTTAAAGGCAGTGGTCTCTGTTTGAAGCGAATGTGAAAGTTACTGACAGCATGCATCCCTCATTTAGTCACCTTCTGAAGTCCCTGGTCTTACCCATGGATACCGGGGCCCAAAAGAACCTGACGAGAGAGAGAGAGAGAGAGAGAGAGAGAGAATGAGAGACAGACAGACAGACAGACAGACAGACAGACAGACAGACAGACAGATATCCTAAACTGGTTGTGCCTCAGCAAGATTAGGGCAATTTTTGGCTGCATTTGTTAATTTCATGCTCTTACACTGGTCATGGTCATTATACAGTTCAGTATATTTAAGACATGTTCAGTATACAGTTCAGTATATTTAAGACATGTTTTCAAGTATTGAGAACAGGGAACTGAGGAGCACCTTGCAGCATTAAAAGACAACATTACATTAAAGCTACAAGAGAATGTGGGCACTTAAAAAGAGAGTAAAATTCCATGTAAAGTTATGAGTGATGGAAACTAACATTGAAAACAAGAGATGGGAACAAAACAGAGAGATGAGGATGCCATGCTCTATAGTGTCAAAAACAGCTGAGAGGTGTATTAAAACCAAAAGGGACACCAATCCCTTTTGAATGATTCAAAAGATTTGAATGCCATTTGTGTGCTTTCGGGAGGTTGCCCAGTGGTTAGGCAAAATGGGGAAACAAGGAGTGTTTATACACAGCAGCAGCCGGAGATTAAGTGCAGTCTTCCAGGGGGCTGAAGTTTTATCACAGCTTTGTGATTTCACTTTGTGGATGTCAGCAGAAAAAGATGGTCCCATCTTCCACCCCCATGTCCATACCAGTGGTGCAGCTACCCGTGTTACATAAAAAGGTCTCTCTCTCTCTCTCTCTCTCTCTCTCTCTCTCTCTCTCTCTCTCTCTCTCTCTCTCTCTCTCTCTCTCTCTCACTCACTCACTCACACACACACACACACACACACACACACACACACACACAGAGGGGGGGGACACATATTCAAATAAAGACACATACTCTTTCAGTTGAATCCAGCCCAATGTGTGGTAAAGACAATAATAAGCCTAAAGCAAAGCTAGCAGGAAGCTGTTATGCAAAACATCTGTTAAGATCGCAGAAGTAGGAGCCAGATGTTTTTTATCCCCAATGTCTTGCATCAGATGGCTGTGTGTTCTGAAGACAAAGGCATGCCATTTTGGCTCCTTCCCCCAAACAATACTAATATGAAAATTCATTTTATAAGCTTTCAAACAATTGGATGTTTGAGCAAAAATAAAAAAATAAAAATAAAATTATACTGCGCAGAAAGTGGCAAACATGTTTTCCTTTCCCCTCCCTATCTCTCATTGTCATCATCTGGCAAAGGAAAGGGGTGTTCATGTGAAATAAAACAAAACAAAAAAGGAAACAAAAATGTGTGGAGTGATAGGATTGCACAGTCTAGCTCTTGTTCCTTTGACTCCCGTTTTTTTTTTCCCAGTGTGAAGACCCAGGGTGCCAAATTCTACTGGGGTTTCTGAGGTAATTATCATCAGATGAGGCCACACATGAGAAGTGATTCTGGTGGTCCTAGCCAAGATCTGGGCGAGATGAGTTCTGCAGCCCAAGCACCACCCTAGAGATGAGCAAGCGTTGGAATCTTCATCTCACTGAAAGATGAAAACAAACTCCTGAATCCTGCCTTTGCTCCCAGGAAGGTCGGGAGCAACATGTCGATCCATTGGGTGGCCCTTTGTATGGCTAAAAACATTATCCATGGATGGAAACAGAAGCAAAACAAGAAATACTCCTGAGCCCTGTTAACTTCTTAGCATCATTTCTCATGGAACAAAAATAGCGAGGGTTGGAAAATAGAGACACATCTGGGAGAGACTACGGAAAGCAGGAGAGGTCTCAGAAAGTGCACACTGCTGTCTGGGATTTGGTCTTGGTTCAAAAGGGAACATCACATTAGAATATAGCACCAGGGTGGGTGTTGCACAGTGTGATGTAGAGAGCTGGCCTGTAAATCTGGAAATGTTGGCCAGGAGTCTGGAAGATCTAGCCATTTTGCTTACCCTGAGCAAAATGTTTTTAAAAAGCATATCTTCAATGAAGGAGCAAGAGTTGCCGTAGTAGCACCCGTAGCAGGACCTCAGAGGACTTCTCTCAGCATCAGTAGCAAAGATGTCACCAAGGGACTAAAGAACAGCCGCTCCAATTGTCCAGGTCCTTTTGAAGATTCAAAGCTCCTCCTAGGATGTCTCTGAACCCTGATTAAAAGTCAACAGCCCTTCCCACGAGGTTTACAATGCTACTCTTGCCTGAAGTGATTTTGTGCACCAAGGTGAAATGGAGATAATCCCAAATCGTGTGTATCAGAAATCGACAAGTTAAATTAATATTTTAGAATCCTGAATCTTTCATATTTCAGAGGTTCTCTTTCATAAGAAACAAAAATGAAAAAGGCTCTGTAAAGAAAATAAAGACCCTATTTTGTGCTTCTCCCTTCCACTTGGGTTCACCCAGAACTCCCACTCCTCTCTTGGGAATAAGTTTACTACAATGGTGTCTTCCCATAACTGTCCCATATATGGTATCAGTGAGAATTTAACACCATATCAAGACTTTTTGTGGTGTTGGTCAATATTTATTACCAGAAATAGTGATGGTGTGAGAGTGAGAAAGTGGTGAAACCTAGAAGAGAGAGTGTGCCGTCTGGCAAGACAGATGACGATTAAAGATGGGCATGACTCAAAAAAATGGTGTTTCGTTTGTTGTTTGTCTTTTAGGGGGTCCGTTTCGGTTCGTTTTTGTTTTTCATGATTTTTTTTCAAAAAAAATCATTTTCGTTTCGTTACGTAATGAAACGAGAAAACGAAAATGAAAAATTGCTGTTTCGTTAGCATTCATTACAGTTCAATGTATTTGCCGCAACGAAAACGAAACGCACGACAAAATTTCTGTTGTTTCGGTTCGTTTCGTTTCATTTTGGAGACAAAATTCATTTTTCGTTTCGTTACATAACGAAACAAAAAAAATGAAAATGAAAACGAAAAATTGCTCGTTTTGTGCCCATCTCTAATGACGATAAAAGAGAAGAACCCTCAAGAAAGCTGGAGTCATGCGCGCGGGAATTACAGAGTATAAGTATTGAGGAGGAGAGTGTGGGGAAGGAAGGAATTAAAGAACAGGAGGTATTCTGGACGATAGATGAACTAGAGGATGAGTGCGAGGAGCGTGAGGAGGAGACCGCGCGAGGACCTGAGGTGAAGGATGACAGTTGGAGAAATCAGTTGCAGACAGTTGAGACACAGACGGAGGAGAGTAGGCTAGAAGAGACATCCAAGACAGTGAAACCCAAGAAGTGTGAGGAATTCACATGGGCAGTGACTGTCAAACCTCTTAGATGGCCTGAGACCTCCAATAAGTTCCAGCGAGAATGGAGGAGGGAGAGGAATGTGGTCCCGGTAGCACAATGGGCGAAACACCCATGTTGTGGCACCCAATGTCTGGGTCGGGGAAGGAGCACTCCTCCATTTATATAGAGGATACTGAAACTGAATTTAATCCTTTTGAAACCAGTTACAAAGAGACTGTTCTGTTAGAGAATGTTATGAAACCTTTATCCATGTTGACTGTTAATAACGAAGAAAGAGCCTACAGTGTTTCCCAAACTGTATGTAATAAAAATCCTTTTGGCATTAAAAAGGACTCTCGTCTCGTTTGTGGATCGGAACCGCCGGGTCAGCAAGCCGAACCCTCACAGATCAGCACGGAACAAACATTTTTTCATTTCCGTTATTCGTTAGTCGTTCTGTTACATAACGAAACGACTAACAAAAATTGTGATGAAAATGCAACAAAATGAACAGAACCACAAAAATTGTGGTCGTTTTGTTTCATTTCTGTTAATGGCAACATGCAATGAAATGAGCTGTTTTAAATGTTAAAAAACGCCCTGGATATCCGTAAAAACACAGCGATAATTATTTATATTCTCTGATAATACCTACCAGGGGGGTTGGGGTCCTTAAAAGGTGCATTTATGTCTTTTCTCAAATCGCTGTATTTTTTCCCTTTAAGGGGAGTTAGGGGACATCGACCCAAAATGGCTCCCAGATGCCTAATATTGATTGATTTCTTGGGTATTAAAACACCCTGGACATCTGTAAAAACGCAGCGATAATGCGATAATTATTTGAAATTATTACCTACCAGGGGGTTGGGGTCCTTAAAACGTTTGTTTTTGTCTTCTCCCATCGCGATGTATTTTTCTTTTCCCTTTAAAATGGATGTCGCCACCAGCCACAAAATGGAGGCAAGCCATGTGATGGGATCATGTTCAATCAATAGCATGCCCAGGTTGCAGACTGGGCAGGTCTGGCAGCCACAGAGGGCATAAAAAGTTCTGGCAGCCCCCGTCCTCCTTGCAGTCTCCAGTGGGAGTAAGGGTGGGATTGCTGTCTCTGCGACTCTAGCTTCAGTCCTGCAGCCTCCCTGTGTGCGTGTGTGCGTATCTCTCAGTGAGTACCCTCCCTTGCCCTGCAGTGCAGTCACTCTGCTGCTGCCTTGCACCCTGGGCAACGCCCGCCGCTGCCTTTGCAGCTTCCCTGCGTACCTAGTCTATACTGTGTCTCTGCCAGCATCCATTTTTTTTAGTGTTTTCCCTCTGGTCTGGGGCGTTGGGGGACGCCCGCACATGGAAATGCTTTAAAAATTGCGCAAAAAGCGGGTAGAAATGACAACCGAAAAAACAAAAAAAAATTCGCGACAAACAGAAACAAACTGAAACAGACCTCTCAACAACAAATGAAAACCAAAACGCCATTTTTGATTCGTGCCCATCTTTAACCAGAAATAATTTGACCCTCTCCATCTCCTTTTCACTCACAACAATTGAGACGAGTCCAGTTTCTTTCACTTGAAATTACACCCATAGCCACTTGGCAATGGGGCTTCTTATCCTGAATTACACAGAGCAGTGTAAACCTCTGCATGGAAATGCCCATTGTGTCTGATTTTTGCAGACAACCAGGGGTCCATTGCATTTTCTTTGTCTCCATAACACCAAGGTGAAGTTCAACTTTTTAAGTCACTGGCCAGCATTCTGCCCCATAGAGTGCAACTTCTTCTTCTTCTTCTTCTTCTTCTTCTTCTTCTTCTGCTTCTGCTTCTGCTTCTGCTTCTGCTTCTGCTTCTTCCGCTTCTTTGGCTTCTTCTTCTTCTTCTTCTTCTTCTTCTGCTTCTGCTTCTTCTGCTTCTGCTTCTGCTTCTTCTCTATCACTTTTCCATCACTTGACTTGTGACTTGGTGCCCACTCACCCCACCTTCCCCCCCTCCCCGGGAAAAGAGTTTGTTTTGAATTGGGATTCAGTCCAGGGCCTTGAGACTCAGGACTTGGTACCAAAGACTGGACAAGGACTTGGCACTTGGTACCACAGAGTTGAACTTTCAGATCTGAAATCAAAGATTTGCCTATATCCACAGCCATACCCTAGGTTGGATGAGTCTATCAGATTAAGGAGCCTTATTTTTCTAATAAACTGTATTCTTTATCAAATTTTTAAAAAAATCTATTTTATTTACTTATTTTTGTATTTGTCAACCACCCAATTTTCCTGAAAGAACTCAGGGCGTTGTACAACATGTTGCAAGAACAACTTGATCAAGCATACAACATCATACATACATCAACAAATCAAATACAATAATATAAAATAATACATGTAACAGTATAATGTAATAAAATAAAAATATGCAAGCTGCATTAGCAGCCAAACTACAGAAACAAACACCAGCAAGACAAGTCAAGAATCAGCAGACAGAGGAGCTAAAAACAGGCCACTGTAACCCCAAAGGCTACCCAAAACATTCCCTAAAGAGCAAGGTCTTCAATGCCCTTCTAAATGCCAGCAGTGAGTCCAACAGCCTGATCTCTGATCCACTAAATAGAAATAGCACAAATGCATGATGGCATCGAAGCAAGGCTTGCCTTCTGCAAAAGCAGAATTCAGGACACTTGTGTTGGGGGAAAGGGGTTGCTTTTCTCTCCACCCAGAATACCCTGAATACTATTACCTAAGACTGGAAGATATTTAGGGGGGCTGGTAATTTGGATAGTTCAGAAGACTACCTTTGAAAGTCTATGCCAATATCACATAGAGTCTAGGACATTGAGTCTCGTACAAGAGAGCTACGACGTTGACAACTGTACGTGTGGCACAATTACAAGGTGTGTGTATGATAGAGAGCGGAGGTGGACAGGAGAGGGAAAAAAAAACTATAAGAGCCTGATGGGAGTTGGGGGAGGGGGAGGGGGAGAAGATAAGAAAAGCAAATAAAGGAGGGAAATTATAGACCCACCGCGGATAATGGCCTCATCAAATTTATATATAATCATAAGCACTATTAATGTGCAACTTCCCTTGCATGGGAGAAACCTGCCAGCAACTCAAATAGGGGAGAATCCATAGCTAACTGATTCATTTCCACATTTTGTTCCCGCAGCTAGACAGGATATCCTGTGAGGCGGTGAAAAAGGAAGGCTGGCCGGCACTATATCAGTGGATGATTGACCATTATTATTATTATTATTATTATTGCCTTAGCTATCTGTGTGTGCTGGGGTGGTGGTGTGAGCACATCTGCTTTTTTATTATTATTATTTTAGGACAGATTTAAAGGGAGCGATCAGTCCAGTTTTGCATTTTTCTCACCTGGAAACTAACACATGCTCCTGTTAAAATCCAAAAGTGCAAGAAGGTTCAACAGCACACAAAGAGGAAGACATCCCTGTTGGGACATGGAACACTTAGACCCTTTATGGCTCTCAGTATTTCCATGGGCGTCTACAAGTGTTAGTGATGTGATTTGGATTCCAAAAATGAAATGAAAGGGGGGGGTCTATTTCTGAAATAATCAGGACAGTGCCCAAAGCCTTGCTCAGAGAGGCAACTGGGTAACCAACTCACTATGGATTCATAGAAGGGCAGAATTGGATTAAGGAGTACATTGCATGGCCCTTGGGCAAAAGGGGAAGGAAAAGAGACAAGGAAGGCAAAAAAACCTCTTGGGAACTGTCACTGCACAGTGGAGTCATTTTGCAGTTCAGAGACCTTATTTTCTCCATTTTCATGTTTTCTTTTCACTGTTTGGAGAAGGTCAGCTGTACACAAATAATTTAAAGCATTTGGATACCAGGGGAATTAGATGCTTTATCCAAAGTGCATTTTCAGACATCACATTCCAGGAATCCATAGAGTGGGGCCACAACATTTGAAATTGAATCAAACATTTTAAAAGGTTGAGTCAGCCTTGAGACAGCTACCAGAATCTGTCAGGGTCAAACTCAGGTCATGAGCAGAGACTTGACTGCGTTATTTCAGTTGAACCACTGTGCAAAGAAAGGGAAAGCAACAGATCGATACATCACCTGGAAAATTGTAATTACACTTGTTGAAAAAAAATAGTGACTTGGAAGCCAAATTCTTGTGCAAGTCATGGAAAAATAATTAACATCCCTAGCAGGGGGAGATTTTTGGTAATCAAAAAGCCCTTTTACACGACCCCTAAAATCTGCTGCAAAACACTTGCAGATCTGGAGCATAATGAAATTGTTTTCCCACCAGAAGCGGACTTAAAAAAAAAAGTTGGTCTCCGGAGGTAAAAAAAAATTCCAATTCAGATTGTAAAGCTGTGGATGCTGGGCTCTACTTACCTTCTGTTTGTTTTTGTTTTTCCCACTGCCCCCTTAACAGACAGGAATCCCTACTGGGCTGCTCCAACAGCAGACGGAGGTGAGTGGAGGTGAGACTGCATTTTTCCTCCCTTTTTTTCTCCCTCCCCTCACCGCAGACAGAAGCAACAGAGTGCGGAAGGGTGGGAACACAGGAAGAGGAACAAAACCCACATGATATCTGGCTTGGGGGATCCGAATTTAAGCTACAAGCGGATCTTAGGGGTCGTGTAAATGGGCTCAAAGACTTCCCCCTTCTGTCCTGCTGCTCTCACCTTAAACTTAATGAAGCAGATTGGCTGCAAGTCAGGCAAGCCATGGCACTGAAGATGAAAGTCTTAAATTACTGACTATCACCCCTGCGGGTGACGTCACCCAGAGACCTAACTTGTACACCAGGAGTTTGGCCAGCATCTGAAATATAGGAGAAGATCAAGTTTGGTAAAAGACTAGTAAGGATACTAATGATAATTAGCTCCCTTCCAACACCAGAAGACCTGACCCACGTCTTAACAACTTTCTGTTTACTCAGAATTGTTCAGATATTGTATTCCGAAGTCCTCCCCACAAATGCATTTCTTTGCTCTGAGTTTCTGCACTCAGTTGATGCATTGCTCTGAGCTAGCACACCAGTGCTGTATATGGTATCTTTTAAGGTGAGAATAGCGGCCACATTTAAAAAGAAAACATTGCAAATGCTAATATGTGTTGCCCTCTTTCCACAACCCCCTTCTCCTAAGTGTCTCCTTGCATAAACTTGTTGGGCAAAGGAAAGTTAAGTTGGCACTCAGCTTAAGTATTGACTATCTGTCTTGGGAGTGATGGCTGTAAATTCTCTTTCCTCGGATCCGAGTCGATTTGTTATCAAATCAGGCATTGAAAGCTGATTCATTGCTATTCAGTGCTGGGGCTGATTTATATGCAGAATGTAAAACAGACGCCTTATGTGATACATATTTATGGTGAGTGCTGTTCGAGGAAGATTTATTACGGATCCCTTTGTCGGGGTGTGCATGAGCAGAGCTGAGATGACTTGTATTTCCTCTCAGCTGCCAATGCCACACTCATTAAAAAGAGGTGTGACTATTAATATACATTGTAATACTGACAGCCCTTAATTTATAACACCCTGCCTGGATGGCGTATTCTCTTGACTTGGAAACGTCTTTTCTGCATCCCTCCTTCTTGAAGGCAGAAACAGAAATGTGTCTCAATACACAGGAAATTCCACTTCTTCCCCCACGCACCCACCCATGACATTCTTTCTGAGGAACAGGTTGAGGTTTTGTCTGGAAGCTGCTCAGCTGAGCCCACCTGCAGGTTTTGCTTTTAATGGCCTATAGCTAAACCTTCTTCCGTCTATACAAATGACACAATCAAACATGTTATGGAATACAAAAGGCCACAACTTGGTAACACCAGCAGTTATCTGGCTAGGCATTGGAGATGGATACAACCATCGAGGGTCCCGTTTGCCCACGATGACAACGTTCCCAACAAGGAAACTCCCAGGTGGGATCCCAGATGCCATGCGGACATAGGACACATCATGGCATCGTACCCTGGGGGGGAGGGGTACAGGCGTCTCCCCGAGCTGGGACGCCTTGCCTTCCCACCCCCTCACCACTGGTTTTCCTTTGAACTCCACCAGCAGGCTACTGCCTGCCTTCCGAAAGCCACTGAATCCATCCCAATGCCTGAAAAACGCCAATTGTTGTGGCAAACAAACAATATACAGCAACTGAACTCTAACATTAACAAACTGGGAGGGAGGGTTGGGTATTGCTACTTCAGTGGGACTGAGCTCCTTCCAGCCCACCTCCTCTTTTTAACCCTTCACGACACAAAGCCGTGATGTCATTCCGCCTCCGTCCTTGCAGCCGGCAGTCCCGCCCTCCTGCTTTCCACGGGCCAATCACTTCAGCTGGCTACATCTGGATCTCTTTCTTCCTTGTTGGTGGCTCCACGTGGCAGTCGCCATTACTGCTGCCGACCTGACTCCAGAGCCACCCCGGCATCAATGCAGGACCCTTGTTAGGGTACCATCTTTCTCAGATTAAAACACACACACACACACACACACACACACACACACACACACACACACACACACACACACACACACACACACACACACACACACACACACACACACACACACACACACACTGGCCAGATTCCTGTTGGCTTCATGCAACTGCAGAAGGTCAGTTGTGCCAACGGCCCTTGCCGTGAGGATCTCTACTTTCCATGACTCAGGGGCATGTTGGTTGTGAATAAATGGGGAGGGGTGGGGGTTCTTTTCATTTTATTTTAACTACAGGTCCCAACGCTGCCTAGGTACCCTAAGCACATCCACTCTCACCTGATTTTGGAAGCTAACCAGGGAATACCAGGTGCTGTAGCTGCCTGGAGTAGGAACTGGCAAGCTATTCCAGTTTTCTTGCCAAGAAAACTCCATGGACATGGGGTCACAAAGAGTCAGTCACGACTGTAACAACACAACACACACACAGCTCCCATCATTTGCAGGAGTCCCCAGACTTAGACTTTGGGGGGGGGGTTTAACTGAAAAACAGTGTTTTGGGGTATCTGAGATAATTTCAGCTGAGAAAGGATGGCCACTGTCAGACATGAAAAAGACTTAATGCCCAGGAGCTCCAAGACATTATGGGTCTAGTAGCTTCCTGAGAGGCAGCCTTCCAGGACAATAATAGGAAGAGAGACTACTGGGTTAATAATGCCTTGCAGTTCCCGTAAAACCTAGCTATACCAAATTAATTTCTGTATCTTCAATATGTCTAAGAGAAGTCATTAAGTCTCAGCTGAAAGTGATCACAGACATTTGGAAGGACTGGTCTTTTGTTTTGTTTTTGTGTTTTTTGTGGGGTTTTTTATTTTTTAGCTAAAGCTCACAGAATTCCTGCTGATGTCTGGGATTTGTAGTCCCTTAATTGTGAAGTCAGATTGATTGCAGAAAGAAGTGCCCATGAAAAACACTGCACAACTGTCCTTGCACATAAGGACTAAAGTCTTATTCACCACACCAGCAGCAGTTGCCAGACATGTAAGGCTCTTGACCATTTCTGTCCTGAAGGCCACAATGGCTTCCATGAAAGGGTTTTCAACAGGAGCTTGGAAGTCTCCAGTGGTGGTTCAGAAATCTTTGTTTTTGAATAGGTCACTATAATGGTTGATAACATCATAAGCCTCTTGGTAACCTCCTCAGCCTGGCATAGCATAGTCGTGAGGGCAGGATTTCAGTCACCGATTGTCACAAGTAGAGATGGGCATGACTTAGTGGTATTCCCGTTTCCATTTCCGTTACTCGTTTCCGTTGCTCTATGGAAACGGTAACGGGAATTACTCTGCCAGACTTTGAGCTCGAACCGACGAACGAACAATCTTGGTCTGATTTGTCGTGCTCGTTCCTTGCATCGCGCGATCGCGCGATGCCACGCGGCACAGAAAAAAAGTTTTAAAAAGTTAAAAAAACCCGGTTCCCGGACGAAAAGCAGGCGGAAAAATGCCTGCCGTGCCTCAGGGCACCTACCAGAGGGGTTGTTTCTGGAGGTCCCCGGCCTCCCCCCCCATCCCCCGTCCTGGGCTGCTCTGGTGGGACTCGCCAGTCGCCGCAGGCTCGCAGCCAGCCAGCAAAAAGCCCAGTCTCGCCGGCCGCCGCAATTAAAGTGCAAGCAAGCGGCACGGACGGCACAGGAAACAACTTTTAAACTCTCCCCCCACCCATTCCCGGGCCAAAAAAGCAGGCGGAAAAATGCCTGCTTGACTAAGGGCGCAGGGCACGTACCAGAGGGGTGGTTTCTGGAGGGGGGGTCCCGCCTCCCCCCCCGTCCTGGGCAGCTGGACTCGAGTCGCCATGCCATGCGGTGCGGGCGGGGGATCCAAAATGGGGCGGCGAACGCAATATTGTTTTTGAAATCGTGGTCCAAAAACACACAAGCACAACAGAAACACGCGAAAATTTATAAACTGCCAGATTTTTCACAGTAGCAGTGGGTTTTTTCTTGCAACAAAATGTCTCTCCTCTCCTCCTCTGTCCTCCATTGATTTTATTTTATTTTATTTTATTTACACCTGCGCGATGATGGGCTGGCCGAGTGGCCAGCCATGTGGGAGTGGACAACCATGCAAATTTTTGGAGCCATCCCACCAATCGCATGTCACTTGGCCATGGAGACTTCTGGGATGTGCCAAAAAGCCCCCTAAAACCTGCCCTAGCCCCCTAAACCTAACCCTAACCCTAACCCTTGACTCCGTACCCATACGTCACAGACTGTCTTCTTAGTGGGTCAGAGAGGCACCCAGAGGTGCAACCCACTAGCCCACCGTAACCTTACCCGTCACTAGCCTAACCCTAGCCCTAACCCTAACCCACCTTAACCCTAAGCCAGATGTACTTGCATTGCACTACACGCAAGTACAATTCCCTTCTGTGTGAGACATGGTGGTGCGAGAGCCTTAGTTAGGCATCTCACTATGGCTCTGGGTTCAGTGCCATCCACTAGTCTTCACAGTCACTGTCTGCACAACTGGTATGCAATATCCATATGGCTATTGCATACCATTTTGCAGCAGCAGCAGGTGAGGAGGGGAGACCCCCATGTTGAGGGGTCTCTTGGAGCCTGCTTCCCCTTCCTAGTGGGTGAGGATAGAAGGCACCCACGGGTGCCTCCAGGAGCCCACTTTCCCTTTATAGCGGGCCAGAGGAGGCACCCACCCCACAGAGGTGCCTCCAGGAGCCCGCTCCCCCCAAAAAACACCAGTACTAACGAAAACGAAAAAACGAACCGACTAATTTTTGCGAATTTTCACGAAAAACGGAAACGGCCCAAAACGGAAACGGCCCGACTAACGACAACTCGAAAAAAAAATTTTTTTTCAAGTCGTGCCCATCTCTAGTCACAAGATGTTTCTGGCTCAGTCTTAAGAAAATGGTGTAGAAGCAGTTGTTTAATGTCTTTGTAAACACACACATACACACAGAGAGATGAATATTTATTTATTTACTGCATTTATATTCCACCCATCTGTCCAATTGGTCATTGTGCGTATCTTACAACATTCAGCATCAACAACAAATGATAAATATATGATATGAAACATACTAATAAGATCATAAGACCATAAGAACAGCCTTGCTGGAACAGGCTACAGCCCATCCAGTCCAGCATTCTGTCTCACACAATGGCTCAACATTTGCTTCAGTATCCAAGCATGTCTTCACCTCTTACGATTCCCTGCAAATGGCACAATGCATCTTTCTCCAACCCAGGTTGTCCTTGCATTCATGATAGCCATTGATACCCTTGTTCTCCATGAATTATGTCCTTGTAATTACGGTGAAGTTGAAATAGACTATCAGAGAGTAATCCCTAAGCTGCTCTGTCTGAGCTCACTAGCTACTATTTACATAAGAACATAAGAACAGCCTTGCTGGAACAGGTCACAGCTCATCCAGTCCAGCATTCTGTCTCACACAGTGTCTCGACATTTGCTTCAGGATATTCCCAGCAGATGTCTTCACCTGCTTACAATTCCCTGCAAATGGCATTGAGATATCCTACCTATCTCTCCAACCTGGTGGTTGTCCTTAGGCATCCATAATGATAGCCGATGATCCCCCTGTTCTCCATGAATTTATCCAATCCTTTCTTAACTCTGTTAAAGCTGACAGCTGTCACCACTTCTTCTGGCAGGGAGTTCCACAGACCAGTGATCCTCTGAGTGAAAAAAAGTATTTTCTCTTATTTGTTTGTGATCTAGCACCCAAAAGTTTCATGGCATGCCCCCTAGTTCTAGTGTTGTGCACTAGGGAAAACAGTTCTTCCTTATCTACTTTATCCACACCATTCATGATTTTATAAACTTCAGTCAGGTCACCTCTTTGGCGCCGTCGTTCAAGAGTGAAGAGGCCCAGCCTTTTCAGCCTCAGATGGTCAGTAAGGTGTTCCATTCTGGTTGCCATTCTCAGCACTTTTTCCATGAAAATTGTTAATGAAAAAGTTAACAGAAGAAATCATAACTGATAATCCATGGGTAGGATCCAATTGGTGGTTTAACTAATACTGTTCTTGATTCATTTAACACTTATAAACAAGGTGAACTTTTGAGTTCTCTAGAAATTATCTCTAGAAATAAATGGTCTAAAAGCTGAGAATAGGGGAAGAAGCATTGAGCACCCAAATATCAGGTAAAAAGCAGTAACCATTTCTCTTCAAGGCAGACTGGAAGCAAGGCAAATGGAGATTATAGATTAAGTGGACAGGGAGTCTGTGATGATTCTCAGGCATCCAGGTAAGTTTATCTGGAAAATGAGCCATGGCAACTGGACTTCTTTTCTTGAGAGATCGAAATGTTTCGCTACTCATCCAAGCAGCTTCATCAGTCTGAGGAAAGTTAGCAAAACATTTCAGTCCCACAAGAAAAGAAGTCCAGCTGCCATGACTCCACTCTCAGTTTAATTTAGAAATCCAATTAGATGCAATTCTGTGTAGTTTATTGTACACAGGAGAAGGCAGAATCCTCATGCCCAGGTAACCTTTCAGAAAAACTCCTTTTGATGCCAACTCCTGCAAAGAAGACAAAGCTCTCTTTTTCCATAATAGATCTATACCAGAAGAAAATTTCTGTGGAGCTAAAAAAAAAAAAAGGCCTTGTATCCAGGTTTTCAGTACTCGATAAATGAATTATCCTAAAACTGAATGGAGATGCTGGAGAGAGAAGCTCAGAGACCACCATATCAGGGTCTGCAGAGTTAAACCAGGGAAGTCCTAGTGGTGAGAGATCATCACCATCAGTGGGGAAGATGATCCCCACCATAATGAAGCAGATATAATACATTCTGGGGATTTCCTGCACTAATTCCTAAGAAAAACTACTTATATGCATAGCACACACACAAAAACCTGTGTGTTAACCAGTGGGCCTTGATGAGAATTGGAAAGCGGGGAGGGGTGGAATATGTGTCAGACCTTAAAGTCACCATACACAATAAAATAAGATAAAATAAAAAGTTTCTTAAGTATTCATCATTCAGAACTTGGCAGGATGAATATGCCAATTTTGGTTTCCCTTGTATTCCACTGTTTTAAATCCCCAGTTCTTTTCCACCTCAGATACAAAGAAATTTGTCAATTTTGAAAAAGAAAATAAATAATTGGGAAACAGTGTATAACCACTTATAACTTTGTGATTTTTCTCTCTCTCCCTGTGTGATTACGTTGACACTATGTTATCAATTTTTATTTCCCGTCCCTCATAACTTTTAGATGGTCTGCCATACATGATTACATGGCAGTTACAGTGGAACCTTGTATAAAGCTGTTTACCAAAAATACATATGTATTAGGGAAAGTTGCCTGTGAAAATAGATTTTAATGGATGTGTATATGTTAAAATAAAGTAGAAGGAAGCAGAAAGTAGGCAGAGTACACTAATGACTGGGCAAACAGATTCACTTGTTCATTCTTAAAGGGATTATACCCAGGACAGTTTTATATATTCAGCTCACTGTACAGATAAACTAAGGGCGTTTATACACGACCCCTAAACTCCGGGGCAAATGGCTCCCAGCTCCGGAGATTAAAAATGTTTACCCACCAGCTCCGGAGTTAACAGGAAATTAAGTGCGACCACGCCCACCTAAGCGCGTCTCAGCGCAGCTTTCAGGTACTTGCTTTTTGGAGGTGAAAATTATTTGATCCAGTGTAAGGATAGTGAGTGCGGGGCTCTCCTGGTTTCTTTTTGTTCTTTTTTTGCGCCCCGCCCCTTTAAGAGATCTGAATGCTGCCGGGAACAGAACGGAGGTAAAACGACAGTCTTTTCTTTCTTTTTTCTCCCTCCCTCAGGCAGCCAGCAACCAGGAAGTGCGGAGGGGGGTGGGGACAGAGGAAGAGCGACGAACCCCTAAGATCTCTGGTCCGAATTTAAGTGGCCAGCGGATCTTAGGGGTCGTGCAAAAAGGCCCTAAAAGGTAGAAAGCAGGACAGAGAACAGGCTTACAATACTCATATTTATTGGTGAAATAGAAAAGTGTGAGACATAAATAAGGTGGTGTATGTGGTATGTGCTATGTGGTAAATATTATTTCCCCCCAATTGGGGGAGGTGGGATTTCCTTCCTCTTCTTCCTCTTCTTTTTTTTAGTATCTTTAAAATGAAAAATAAGAAGAAGATTTTATTACAATAGAGCTGACACATGCAGCAAGAGAGAACAGCAGTCAAGGAAATTTAATTTGAAATAGTCTGTAAATTAATTTCCCCCAATGGTCATTCTTTGAGCACAATGTGTATGTCAGCTCTATTCTAATCAAATCAATTTAAAATACCTCTTTCACATAAACAGATAAAAACACATAAAACAGAGGCACTTGTTAGCTGTTTTCCTCTCAAGAGCAGAATTTAGATCTCTCTCTCTCTGTGTGTGTGTGTGTGTGTGTGTGTAATCATTCCTTGAGGTTCACAGGCCTACAGTGGAAGGTGGAAATGCATATATCCAATGCCCATGCACCCCAAAACAAAAGGAGACCTAGTGAACGAGTCACAAAAGCCCACAAATTAATTATGGGTCTAAGAAAAAATAATGCCCTTTGTCCGTTGGACTGATCACAGGCTGACAGCTAGAGTCTACACAACTCTGTCCTCAAAGAGAGGACATCCTCTACCACATTCCAACATCAATGACACAATAGTGACAGAGAAGTGGATTGACACCTGTCAAGGCAGCCCAGCCACCCCTTGCATTTATTGGCTGTCACCCACTTTCCCCGACTGCAATATTTTGTGTCCTTTCTACAGCAGTACGTTTTGCTTTCTCTTGTTTTGTCCGCCAATGTCCCCCCCCCTCGATTTAAGGAATACCTCCTGCCCCAGTGCATCTGTGGAGGAACCACTGGGTGGTTCAGAGGACACAGCGATGGGGGTGTGGGGCCGGTGTCACGCAGGAAGCTGGCCACAGTACTAATGTACTCTCTCTCTCTCTCTCTCTCTCTCTCTCTCTCTCTCTCTCTCTCTCTCTCTCTCTCTGTGTGTGTGTGTGTGTGTGTGTGTGTGTGTGTGTGTGTACTTATGTACATCCTCTCTCTCTCTCTCTCTCTCTCTCTCTCTCTCTCTCTCTCTCTCTGTGTGTGTGTGTGTGTGTGTGTGTACTTATGTACATCCTCTCTCTCTCTCTCTCTCTCTCTCTCTCTCTCTCTCTCTGTGTGTGTGTGTGTGTGTGTGTGTGTGTGTGTACTTATGTACTCTCTCTCTCTCTCTCTCTCTCTCTCTCTCTCTCTCTGTGTGTGTGTGTGTGTGTGTGTGTGTGTGTGTACTTATGTACATCCTCTCTCTCTCTCTCTCTCTCTCTCTCTCTCTCTCTCTCTCTCTCTCGTGTGTGTGTGTGTGTGTGTGTGTGTGTGTAAGAAGCTGGCAAGGCAACTATATGTGAGTTTGTATTTCTCGAGGCTTACATTGATAATAAGATATAGACCGTATATACATTTTCTCAGAATATTCTTTCCTGAGAGTAAATCCCAGAGAATTTCATTTCTTCCACTCAGACAAATGATCACCACATCGAACACCTCAAGGAACAGGACAGCAATTGAACCAAAATCCAAAATATTCATAAATTAACCCAGTGATTATTAACATTTAAATAACAATCACAACAACACCTTTTGGTATAACACAGAAAAAAGAAAAAATAGCCATCAATTCCTTTACTGGACCATTGAAATAGGAGAACATGAACCTTTGACCCTTTTCTTAGCAAAGGTTGAGGCATCACACATAGGTTAAGGGCCTTCCATGTCCACCCATTCTGCTTTGCCTTTTTTCCAGAAAATTCCAGGTGGGGAGCCATTTTAAGAACTCCCTTCTTTCTCCTGCCCAGCTTCTGTTTCCTTTCTGAATTTTGCAGAGGTTCGTGGCAAGAAATCCCCAGCATGGAAAGGGTAACTGAACAAGCAGAAAACTTAGAAAAGAAAGGGTAGGCAACATTTGTGCATCTTAATTAACTCTCTTTCTTCTCCCTGCTGCCGTTCCCCAACCCCAACCCCTTGTGAAGGGTGACAGTTAACAATCTAATTCTTCAGCCCTGCTGTGAAAAGCTTGGTTCATGTCAAAGGATCAAGACGATAGCCTCCCCGAACTGAACATCTTCATCTCAGTCAAGGATGCTCTGAGTGGATGCTCTGAATGGATTTCCACATCTCTCTCTCTCTCTCTCTCTCTCTCTCTCTCTCTCTCTCTCTCTCTCTCCCTCTCCCCTTTCCCAATGAGAGAAGAATTCCCAGCTGCAAAATGAGCCAAACAAAACACCTCTGGATGATGGGAGCCCAGAGTAGGAGGGAAAATAAAGAGAAAAGGGAAGGAAGGTCCCTTTAAGCAATAAAAGTTATACACGACAAACTGGGACCTGGTCAAATTAGTGGGTTATTATTACCAAGGGTACTGTAGGAACCAAGTTTGTTATTGGCAGTTCCTGTTTCTGTAAAAGACTTGTTAATAGTTGAAATTTAAAGGTGTCGTTCGACTGGCAAAATGTTGTTTTTTCACAGGAATGGCTGTGTTCTCACCTGTTATTAAGACTCCAGAGAGCTGCAAAATACCAAAAGCAATGGGTTTTGTGTTTCTGCAGGGCTTGGGGATGACATTATTAATTTACTTGCCAGGAACGAGCGTATCATGGGTGTGTTTGCTTCCAGACTTCGGAACCAAGCTGATGAGAGGGACCCATTTGCATCTAATGTTGGTTGATTCTGATCTGTGCCAAAGACTCTTTTATTTTTATTTTTTTATTTTGCATACATTTCTCCTCAAAGGACATAAGGAGCACACACAAACACATGCAATTACCAGGTTCACGAGGAACTTTGGAATGCTGCCCCCTCCCCCGAATTAATATTACTAGATAGTGTTGTGGTCTTTTAAAAGAGTGGTTCAGGGTGAATATATGAGTGGCATATTATCCTGGGTTCCCAGTGTGTTGTGGTGGATAAAGTACTGGTCTAGGACTCTGGAGATGAGGGTTCAAATCTGCCTTCAGCTATGGAAACAGGGGTTGTGGAACTGGTAAAATTATTCCATAAAATATCTCACATACGGTACCTTGAAAGCCCTATGAGGGTCTCTATAAGTCGGTTGTGACTTGACAACACGGGACACAGAAACATCATCCTTAGCCCCAGTGTTGGGGCTTGCCTCCAAATCAAGAGATGAGGAAGACAAGCACCCACCCACCCCCGGGCGTTAGCAACCTTACTCACTATTAAGCAAACCACATTAACTAGTTTTTACTCCTGGTTGCAAAATCCTTGCAATATTTTGCACATGTATTGCATATATTATAGGGTTATTGGCCCAAAACAACTCTTGCAATCAGTCATGACCACCTTGACCTCTTGCCTCCTTTTATTCTTGCAATGCTTTAGCCAAAAGCGTCTTTGCCTTCCTAGACATAGTTTCCCATTTATTCCATAATGAATGTTCAGTTGGAACAATCTATAATTCTTGTTCTTCATTGCATGACCAAAGTACCCCAGTTGTCTGCATTTTCTCATTTTCATAAACCCATGGCCTTTGTCCGTTCACCTTAGCATTTCTTCCTTCTTCAATCACTTGATCCAAGAGATTCCTAGACAGTTACTTCACGTCCATTCCCATCCCGGGAGGAAGTTCATTGCATGTTGATGTCAGTAGTGATCACGTGGTCTTCTTCCGGTTCTGTCCCTGTTCTCGTGTACGCAGGGCGTGATGGATGATACTGGCATGACTGTTACCGCACATCCTGGTTCTGTGAAGAGATGTGAAATTCCATGCCTTTGTTCTCCATTTTTTGACCCAACCCATTTTTCAATGTTTCGATTCTCAGAAGCCTTGCCTTCAATGCATTATGGAGCTGAGTTTGAAGAATTTGTCTTTTAATCTCTCTGCACTGCGTTGCTGACTCCATAGGGAATGTACTGGCAAATGTCACTTCACACTCCTGCCACTAGATGGAGAATGGCACATTGCGTGACGAGCCTTACCTCATGGGCACTCATCTTGGAATGAAAAGTGTGACGTGCAGATTCCCGAGGCCAGGGAGGGGACCCTCTCATCCTGCTTAAATCACAGTTCAGGGGGCCTGGTCGGAATGAACTCCCCTCATCCCACAATGGACGTGCAGTTAGATTACTTTGTACCAGTCCCCAAGCGGAACCACGAACGGCGATGAGATGGATGTGAAGTATCAGCCCTAGCCTCCTTAGGTTGTGGATAGCTCTGTGGTTTAGGCATCTGGCCAGATGTTGGGAGTTCGATTCTCCACTGGGCCTCCTTGACAGGGGCTGGGACTCAATGATCCAGAGGAGGCCTTCCACCTCTGCATTCGTAACATCATCATTCCACGACCCTACCACTTTGTATTTCTGTGTGGCCAAATGGCTATTTCAAATGCTTCATTCACATCTTGTTAAACTCCTACCTTCTTTTCCATATGGCACATAAGAACGTGGAATACCTGTGGGCACATTTATGCCTGCACATATAGATATAACAGAGACGCTTCCAGCAGGTGTAACATGGGGTGATAACTATAAGCTTGGACAGTTCTGAAAAGAGATTAGAAAGATATTTGGAGAAAAAGTCCTTGAAGGAAATAGCCTTGTCTAGTTATCAGAAAGGCTATAGGTCTCTAAATCAAAGCCAGAATGCTCCTGAATATCAGTGACAGGGGACCATGAGCAGCAAGCTATTAATAAACCCAGGTTTGTAGTCTTCCAAGAGACAGTTTGGGTAGGAATTCTAGACTTGCAAATCCCCAAACCAGCCTCCAAAATTTTGCTGTCTCATTGTTTTGGACCCCACCGCCCATAATAGCCTCATCATTTTCAAATAGAAAACATGAAACAAACCCCATTTCTTTCTTTTAAGTATTCTTTACACAAAAAGAGCCCTTCCACTATTAATTAGATTCTATTTAAATGCAAATCAGCTACACCCTTTATGCCCAGAGCAGCAACTATTTCAGGCAGTTGTGCTCCTTGCAACTTGTTAAGTATGGTAACTAGGTCCCCCAGTTTGTTTGGAGATTCGTAAGGTAGTCAGCTGCATCAATTGATACCAACAAATGAGGAACAGGACTTTTGTAAAGAAAATGGCTATTGATTCCCCATTATCTTGGATTCAAGGATGCAGAATGAATCTGGATTGAGTCTGGAGTGATTTGTACCCCATCTAATTCAAGCCTTAAGAAGTGGGAAGGTAAAACAGTGTTTACTTGCAGCCATGCCAGTCACATGGCCATGGACTTGCACAACACTGGCTCTTCAGGCTGAATACAGATATGAGCACCACCGACATGACTAGCATGCATGTACAAGGGAACCTTAACCTTTTTATGTTCAACTTGTGCCCTGTGTTTAAAAACAGATTAATACGTTTTCACTGGAAAATAAAAATACCTTTAACTTTTTTGTTGTTCTATTTGTATTGTGCACGTGCTGTGGAGACATAATAAATTCTGCAGAACAATAGCGCAGAGCCCCAGAACTCTTGAGTACAAAGTAGGGATGGGCACAAAACGCCAAAATGCAATTTCGTTTCATTCTTTGCTTCTCCCCTCCTGTTTCATTTTGTTTATTATGAAACAGGTCAGTGCATTTTTTATTGTTTATTTATTACTTCTCATGCCAACGAGCTTGAGCTGTGGGCTGGATCAGTGCTTTTTTTTTTTACCCGTGGCAGGCCAGCCGTGTTATACAGAGGAAACAAAATGGTTCATTTTAATGGAAAGAAATGACCATTTTGTTTTGTCTGTAACAAAATGCTGCTGCATCATTTCATTTTGTTTTGTTTCATTTTGTTATGTAACAAAACGATGAAACAGCATTTCGTTTTTCATTTTGTGCCCATCCCTAGCACAAAGCCCTGGATATCCAGGATTAAAGCACTATCTTCCCCCTCCTTAAGGCTCTCCAGTCTACTCTGATGTTAGCTGCAATATTCACAGAACCATGAAGAGACATGCTTGTTGTGATGTACAATATTTGTCACAAATGGGCAGTCAATAACCACTAACTTTACAAAAGACCTGTCATTCATTTGTTGATAAGAACTGAGGCAGCTGACAATATTTTGGGATTCTTCTTACCTGTTGATGTCTGAGGAGAGTATAGGAATGTGAACCTCCACTCCAAAAATTTGCTACTGCATAACTGCTAAAGAAAGGTGTAAGAATCCTCAATTACACCCAGGTAGCTTCAGAGATTTGCAGACTAGACACTCTCTCTCTCTCTCTCTCTCTCTCTCTCTCTCTCTCTCTCTCTCTCTCTCTCTCTCTCTCTCTCTCTCTCTCTCTCTCTCTCTCTCTCTCTCTCTTTTGCATTTATTTATAGTTTTCAAAAAAAATTATAGTGTGGAAAGGGAAAAACTTGGAATGGTTCTAGTCTTCTATTGAAATAATTAATGATCAAAAATGCATATACAGTGGTACCTCTACTTACAAGTTTAATCTGTTCCAAATGCATGCTCTTAAGTCAAACAACTCTTAAGTAGAGCAGCCCTATCTAAAAAACAAACAAACAAACAAACAAACAAACAAACAAATGTAAGTAGAGCAGACCGCATCTAAAATTTGTAAGGCAGCAGTTAAAATGCCAAGGGTTTTTTTCTTAAGTTGAGCCACTTGTAAGTAGAGGTACAATTGTATTGTTATGATGGGATGCAAATTTTGTTTGAGAAGACAAGACACCTTTAAAGTGGGCATAAAACAACACAAAGCCCCAGACGACTAAAATAATTTGTCACCCCCTTCCATTTAATGTGTGCTCCATACCTAGATCATTTTTTTTTACCAACAATGGTTCTGTCTGCAAAGGAACCGAATCTGTCTGAATCTGTTTTGATCCAGGCCAAATTCGGGAATTAATTGAAAAATGGTGCATAGCCCTACTTCCAAAATTCTAGAAATAAGTAGGAGTCCTGTTTGGGACTCTGGAGAGCCACTGTTGGTCAGTGAAAGCAAGACTGAGTAGCTCCTACATTTCTACGTTGGTGCTTTCCTTCAGTGAATGAAGGCCAGAACCTCAGGGCGCTTTTACACGACCCCTAAGATCCGCTGGCTGCTTAAATTCAGACCAGAGATCTTAGGGGCTTGTCGCTCTTCCTGTGTCCCCACCCTGGCTGCTGGCTGCATGAGGGGAGGGAGAAAAAAAAGGAAGAAAAGATCGTGGCTCACCTCCGTTCTGCTTCCATTCTTGCCGCGGCAACATTCCTGTCTCTGTAAAGTAGCTCTTAAAGGGGCGGGAGCCAAAACAACAACAAACAGAAGCGAGGAGAGCCCCGCACTCACGATCGTTACACCGCATCAAGCAATTTTCACCCCGGAAGAGCAGGTACTTGAAAGGTGCGCTGGGACGCGCTAAAGTGGGTGTGGTCGCACTTAATTTCCTGTAAACTCCGGAGCTGGTGGGGAAACATTTTTAAGCTCCGGAGCTGGGAGCCATTTGCCCCGGAGTTTAGGGGTCGTGTATAAACGCCCTCAGTTTGTCTTGCAGAAGAAAGCTATTTTCTCATTAGAAGAACATCTGTCTCTTTTGCCGAAGTTCCCAGCTTCCAATCATCTCTTTGGGGACCCATTGGCAGCCAGGAAGGTAGTGCTAAGTGAGTAGACCCAACAGAGAAGGGCAACTATTTCATTTCGTCTCCTGCCAGGTGCTCCCCACTCCCAATACACGGACGCCCCTTTCAGCCCAGCTGTACCCCTGAATTGCTTCCCTTTGGGAAGTCATTCTGTGGGAATGAAGGGATGCTTCTGCCTACCTTGAAAAGAAGGGGGGGCTCATGCAACCAGACCGGCACCCCTCTAGAAGATGATCCCTGAATTTTGGTTTGGGGACACCACAGCGTTGACTGGGGTATTTCAAGATAGCCCTGAAAAGTTACATACATTTTTTCCAACAATGAAAGGGAGACCATAACCTTTTGCAACCCCTCATATTCTCCTCCAAAGTAAGATGTCTATGGAAAACTTTGCTGCAAGGTTTAATCTAGTAGGAGGGCATAAGAACCCCTCAATACTCAACGTCAAGCTGAGAAATCCTGCTGTATCTGCTACAGGGCAGAGGCCATGACTTACAACAAGCTGTTTTAAGGCAAAACACAAACTTAAGTGACTGCAGGATCCAGAGGAGCAAAAGGGAGGTAGCCAGGTGAGGTGTGGCTCCACTTCTCCCCCTAGTTCCCCTTCCAGGAACCTTTCTAACCTCCACCACCAACCGCCCCCGAGCACCACCCAGCATATGCCATACCAAGCCACCCACCCCTCTCTCGCTCAACACTTTTGTCTCATTTACAAATATGTTGCCAGAATTCCAATGAGTGATCTCTTCTCCGCCTGTGTCATTTTCCCACAGAGAGCTTGCTGGTGCCTGATGCTGAGTCCAGTGGAGGGCTGGGGGGTGGGGTGGGGAGGGAGAAGAAAATTGGGGTGGGGTGAATGGGGAAGAATTCTTCTCAGCCCTTCTCTGTCCTTGCCATCCCCTCCCCACCTCGTGGGGCTCCCTGCTCCCTCTTTCCCCTCAGCCCCTTGGACTCACTTTACTCTCTTTATGCTCCATGGTTGCTTCAAATGGAAACCCAGAGAGGGTCTGAGAAGGAACGCATTGGATCCCTGGGACAGAGAGGGAGTGAGAGAAAGGGGGTAGAGAGAAAGAGAGAGGGGATGAGGGAGGGGGGAAAAGCCCCCCACAAGCTATACAGCAGATGTATAACATTATATGCTCAAACTGGCAAACACAAAGGCCCAAAAACAAAAGAGATGAATTAGAGAGAACCATTCAAAAGCGTGTTTTCAAAACAGCCCAGCCAAGAGGCTGGGTACCCCTCCTGAGAGGTTGGAGGGGGGGAGGCTGAGAGAAAAGGTGCTAAAGAACAAAAAGAGGGGGGGCACAAGTGCTCCCAGGGAGAAAAGGAGGGGGGTCCTTTTTTCTAATTAGCTGGGGCCTAAAGGAGGAAAAGTGTCGGTGAGGAAAACCTGAGCAAATCTTGCAAGTGGCCTAAGAAAGCTCAAAAGGGGTGTGGGAATGCTGAGCCAAACTCTCTGTGAAATCCCCATAGCAGCTCCGAATGGGGCACTCGGACGAAACAACCCTGCACACCACCACGTGGTGGCCCAGGTAGGCAGAGTAGGGGGCGTCGGCCTTCACAGGGGTCTTTCTTACCCCTCTGGCTGCCGAGCTTCACCTTGAATTCCTGAAAAAGCTGGATGAACTTAACCAATGAAAACAACTCAACCCGATGGACGTGAGTGGGGCCGCCTTGTATGTCTTCTAGAGAACAAGGCTCTTCTCTTCCTTGGCTTTTGTAACATCTGTGTCCCGCTTACAGAAACAGAATAACACAGAATACACAGATCTATCGGCTCGTATATTTATTTATTAGAGATGGGCACGAAACGAGCAATTTTTCGTTTTCATTTTCGTTTTTTCATTTCGTTACGCAACGAAAATGAAATGAATTTTTTTAAAAAAACAAACCAAAAACGAAAACGAAATGACCAAATTTGCCATGTTTTTCGTTTTCGTTGCAGCAGATGCATTGAACTAAAAAGAACGCTAACAAAACAGCAATTTTTCGTTTTCATTTTCATTTTTTCATTTCGTTACCTAATGAAACGAAAATTAATTTTTTTGCAAAAAACGTCACGAAAACAAAAACGAACCGAAACGGACCCCTAAACGACTAAACGACAAATGAAACACCATTTTTTTGGGTCGTGCCCATCTCTATTATTTATACTTGTATGTTTTCATCTCCTCCTTATTTGTCTTTGCACACATTCATGTGTACATTCCAGTAAAAAGCTTTTTAAAAATGTTGATGATGTGCTTCCTGGTCTATGAACTTTGAAACCTAGTTCTTTATGGCTGGCCATTCTAATGGAATTTGGAAATTTGAAGTGCTTAATTTTTTCTTTTCTTTTCTTTTCTTTTTAGTATTTTTACCCCACCTTGCTCCTTGGAAAAGAACCCAAGGCAGCTTACATTAAGGAGAGACAATATACAGTCTGTTACCCTTTAGACATATTTAGTTTGAGAAGTGGGGAATTGAAAAATATCATACAGCATTAAAAGGCAACATTAAAACTAATATTTGATGCAATCAAATATTGCATCAAATATTGTCGCAATCACACAAGGAGAGATATAAACACAAAGTTATACGTGATTATAAACACAAAGTCTGTGTAGCCATGCATGGTAGATTCACATAAAAGACACATCATTCAGGGAAACTTGCCTGAAGAAAAAGGTCTTTGCCTGCTTCCAGAAAGATAGTAGAGATGGGGCAGTCCTGGACTCTAGTGGGAGGGAGTTCCAGAGTCTGGGCACCACAGCTGAGAATGCCCTTTCATGGGTTCCCATGAGATGTACCTGTGAAGGTGGTGGGATGACCTTAACACCCGAGTCAGTTCATACTGTGAGATTCAATCTTTGAGGGACCCAGGTTGTTGTCCAGTGCTTTATAGGTTAAGGTCAGCACCTTGTATTGTGCCCGACAGCTGATTGGCAGCCAGTGGAGCTGCTTTAATAGGGGTTTTATCTCTGTGATCTTTATACCCTGCCCCAGTCAGCAATTTGGCTGCTGCATTTTGGGGCAAAGGAGTGACGTTGTCCTGCTGTTTAGAAACATACTCTACTTCAGTTCATAATATGTGACCTCCATGATCAATAAAGTCCACCATGAATTGGGCTCATTCCCTTTGAAAGCCTTCTAAGCTGGTCATCACCATGAATTGGTATTTTTTCCTCAATCAGAAAAAAAAACTGACTCCCATGAATGGAAGAGACTTTACTTCGAGCAATAAAACACCTTTGTCTTCAGTATTTTACCTCTTTCTTCTCCTCCTGAACTATTTCTTGATAATGTATAGCAGAAGAACAAGTATGAGTTGGATTGACTCCCTAAAGCTGTGGTTTCCAACTTTGGGACCCCAAAGGTTCTTAGATTATATGTCCCAGAAATCCAGGACAGTACAACTAGGAGTGAAAATTCTGGGAGCTGCAGTCCAGGAACATCCAGGGGACCCAATGTTGAGAACTATTGTCCTATGGAAGCCTTGGCCTTATGCAACTCGATGCTGCAGGATGTGGTGACAGCACATGCAGATGCCTTTAAAATGGGATTGGGCAGATTATGAAAAGTCTTACACAAGTTAAAAGGAGGGTACCTCAAAATGCAAGAGTTGTCTCATGTGCTTCTAGAGGCATCTGGTGGGGCCACTGGCAGATACAGGAAGTTGGTTTACATGGACCCCTGGCCTGATCCAGCAGGGCTCTTCTTATGTTCCTATGTTCCTGGGCTTGATCCTGCAAGAGTTGAGCACAGCTGTTGAGGACAGGACATATTGGAGATCATTTATTAATTGGGCCACCATAAATCACAGGTGACTTCATGGCCCATAACAAAAGCAACAGCAACAATCTTTAGAATAAAAGATTGTTTTATTTATTTTATTTATAAAAAACCTCTTTCTCTACTAATAACAAATTCATACTTGAAGTCTGCATACTTAACGGAGCCAAAATGAAATCATACAAACACACAGAAGGAAGATATTGGCTCGTGGTTGCACACTCACATGAACATGTGTGCGCGTGCACACACAGAGAGGGGGGCATGTAAGTATTTAATCTGACATAGTCTCAGACCCACCCTACTCATTCACTTCACAACTCAACTGAGCAGCAGAAACATGAACCGTCTTCCCAAATCTTCCTACATCTTCCTACTAGCTTCTGATCCCCTTAGTCATTTTTATTTGAAACCAGGGCAGTTGGCTTTTGTGCTCATGGTCATTATCTCAGCTTCATGCCACCCCTTGTGTTACATACATACTCCAGTTTTCTCACTCACATAAAATGTGAGGCTGGGAGACTGCCAGGAAGCGAATGTGGGGATGAAAGACGAAGGACTCAATTTCCACTTAGACCCACAAGTTGGAGTAGGTTGCTTGGGGGTAGGAAAGCACCTGATTTATTCTAAAGGCATCACCGTTACGACTAGATTTGGGGATTAATGTTTTCTAACAAATTTGGCTGAGTCCTCAAAATTCAAAAATTTGTATTCAGCATAAATGGAATCTTCCAACGGATATGAATTGATGAATTATAGTGACGTTTTGATTTGTCAGTTCACTGGCCTATAAAATATTTGCCAAGGCACATATAAACACCAAAATTGAAGGGATGAATCTGCCGATCCTCCTCTACAATCCCTCCAACTGTGGTGGGGATTGGATTTTTGATGCCTGAGTTATGCACCCCAAGTATCACCCCCCAGAAAGTTCTACCCCGACACCTAGAGACTCCAGAGAAGCTTTCTCTGACTCTCCTCTACAAACCATTAACGTTTGATGAGGATTGAGTTTTCTCAACCCAGTTTCCATTGGACACAGGACACTTTCCTGTGGAGCCCCACTTTGTGGGTGTATAACCCAGATAACTGAAACCCAATCTGCACAAACATGGATGGCATTGTAGAGGAGAGTTGGGAGAACTTTCTCTGCAAGCTTGGTGTCTCTAGATCCCTGGGGCTACTTTCTCTCTTGGGGTACATAGCTCAGACCTCTGAACCCCACTCTTACCCAGCCTTACAGAAGCTGTACAAGAGAGGCAGATGATCCATCCCTACAAATATGGGGCTTCTTAATGGTGGGATAAGGCTTTTCATAACATTATAAAACAGAAATGAATCAATTCATTGATATGTTGATTCGTCAGCCCTGATGAATCACAAATCATGACGAATCACCATTTTTAAAATTCATCCCCATCTCTAATTGCCATGAACACCAAGGGCATGAAAAAACATGTATGGAGACAGTAGCAACAACAAAACACCACCGAATCTCACATGATTTAAGCTGCTTCACCTGGTGGTCTCTTTTTCAAAAAAAAAAAAAAAAAAAGAGGAAAGGAAAGGGGGGGAATCACACAGACACAACTGTAGGAGGAACACATGAACTCACTCCTGGCAATGGATAAAATAGATTCATTAGCTTTGATTAACCTCTTTTAAAGCAGACTTTAAAAACCGACTGCAGACAGCTATTGCTACGGAGACGGCCTTTAAGATGCTTTATCATGTTTAAGACCCAATTACTGTTGTCCCAAATAAGAATAAAACATCACAGTAAAAATGTGGCCCACACGTTATGTTCAAGCTCACAGCAAATAATCATTAATTTATAACTGCAACTTCCCCTCTTCCTGTAGTTTTATTGATGGCCACAGTTAATTTGAGTTGAAAACAATGTAACATGAGACTGATCAGACCAAGTACTTCTTTGGTTTTATTGACTCGCTCAAGGTTCTCCCTCTTCACACACACACACACACACACACACACACACACACACACACACACACACACACACACACACACACACACACACACACACCTGCTTCTGCTTCTTTTTAAATTCTGTGTGCTTCACATGGAAAACAGATGAAGCTGCTTTATGCCCACTTTGTCCCAATCACCATCCATTTCTAAAAAGAAAATACTGTAAAACTCCAAGGATTGTTCCATGTGGAGGAAAAATACTAGCACACTACTGGAGGTAGCCTTAATGAATTCATGGCACTGAACCACTCAGGTTTTAAGGGAAATCACTTGTCCATAACTTTTCCCTTCTACATTATAGTTCAAGAAACCTTTAATGGCATAAAAGAGATCGAGAACAGCATGACATTGTGGGATAGAAGATAAAAAAGATTAAAAAAAGCGATTTAAAAAGCTTCCCCCTGACTCTAGGGGCAGTGCTCATCTCCATATTCAAGCTGAAGAGCCAGTGTTGTGCAACTCCATGGCCATGTGGCTGGCATGGCTGCAAGGAGACACTGTTTTACATTTTTACAGCAGTAACTATTTATCTACTTGCATTTACATGCTTTCGAACTGCTAGGTTGGCAGGAGCTGGGGTTATCAGTGGGAGCTCACTTCATTGCGTGGCATCCAGAATTGGAACTGCCCAGCAGTCGACTTTGAAGCCAACAGTTCTTGGAGCCTTAGTCTCCCGAGCCACTACAGATAAACAGATCCACCACAGATACAGAGGAACAAATTAGTGACCATCAGAGATGGGCATGAAATGAATTTTTAATTTAACTCCAGCAGCAGGCCAGGAGGAAAAAGAAAAGCCCCACATCGGGGACTTTTAATTTTTTTAAAAAAAATAGAAATAATAAAATAAAAATAATTTAAAAAGTCCCTCCGGCTTGTGGTCCAGCTGGTCCAGCCCATGGGTGAGCCGGTTCGGCTCATAAGCCAGAGGGGCAGGAAAAAAAATAATGGGGCATGTGGCAGCTAGCACCTCTCAGCTGTGGGGAAAAACAGCCCCCACCGTTGGTAACTTTTAAAAATAATAATTAAAAAATTAAAAAAAAATAAAAAGTGCCGACCCGGCTGCTAAGGCCGTGTGGTCGGCACTGAAAAAATTATATATATGCCATATGCCACTGCCTCTGGAGGCCCAGCGCTTTCGGTGAGGCCTCCTGCTGCCTGGCCAGGCCTTCCGCTGTCCAGCATGGCAGCTGCCAGGGCCTTCTGGGCTGCCAGCGGGACTGCCGATGGCGATGCCATCCAAGTAAGCTGAACCAGTTTGGCTTAATTCAGTTCAGTTTGTACGCATTTTTTGTTTTTAAAATTCATATGAACCGAACTGAACCAAGCTGAGGGTGGGCCTGAAACAGAACAAATGGAAGCATTGGTTTTCTGTTTCATGCCGTCCTCTAGTGACAACCCATTCAGTCCCATAGGTCTTATTAATGGTACACAGTCTTGTCAGTTTGGTAGATTTGTCTGCAAGTAGGTACTGAGTGATACTCTCTGGAGGTCCAGAAAACTGAGAAATAAATGGAGCCAGGATTTGTTGACAAAGCTATATTTTACTTTGTGCATTCATTACATCCATTACATATAGGTTTCACCCTCCCCCACACAGAATGTATAAACATCTAGAAAAGAAGTTTGATATTTTTACAATATTTTTACAATGGAAATGAACAAATAGAAGGATAATGCAGATTATAATATTTCTTGACTTTCCTGAGAAGGCCCAAAGGTAGCTTGTGAATGGGTTGGGGGGGGGAGGGGGGATAATGGGAACTCTATTCCAACATGTCAGGGTGAAAGCACAACACACACCAGGATATGCCCCTTCCCTCCCATATGAACAACTGTATGGGCAGCTATTGCCTCCAAACGTGCAGATCTTTCTCACCACCAGGAAGGGTGCAAAGATCTTGATAAGCCAAGACCTTCTTTTGCTTATGTATGTTTGTGTATAGTGTCAGTTGCACACATTGTCTGCATGTAAATTCCCATACCAGTTTCCCAAATTCCACTGGATGGCATCTCCTCCATTCCTCACCGCTGGCAATATTAGCTGCAAGTGATAGAAAGGTAGGTCAACGGCATTTGGCCACCCCAGACTGCAGCCAACTGGTTTGGTTACCTAGAATGGGGCAGTGGATAGGACAAGGACTCAGGGAACCCACATCCCCTTCTCAGCCACAGAAACTCACTGGTAAGGGTTGGACTGACAAAACTCCTTAAACATCTCTCTTACCATTGAAAGCCGTTTCAGAGTCATTATAAGTTGGTTCCAACTTGATGTCATCAAGCACACAAACACAGACGCACACATGAAAGAACACATTCAGCATGCATTTTGAAGCAGGCACATTTACCTCCGTGTGCTTTTCAAAAGGCACATTTCTGTATTCAGAAGAGGCATCTACAGACATGATGAACAGTCTGAAACCCACATTTCAAGGCCCTTGAATAGAGTTTAGAAAAGGTATGTCAAGGCCAGCCATAGAATGAGACTAGATTCTTCACACATTCCTGAGCAGATAGTTGTAATGTCCCACAAGAAACAATTTAGGGCTCAGCTGCCCCCAGGGCCACAACTGGGGGAGGGGCAAGGGGGGATACGCCCCAGGTGCAAAGCTATGAGGTTCCAAATGACAAAACTGTATTTGTAATTTATACTATTCTGTACTCCTTGTCCTAGTGAGGTGATGGGGGGTTAGAGGGGGGTAGGTCACTTTAGAGGGGTTCTCATTTGTTTGTTTAGTTGGTGATGGGGGTCAAAGTGAGTTTACAGCTGCTTCATCTCAAGTTTTCTTTTTATGAACATGCATTACTTTCTTGAGAAACCTGCTCTGGCCACGTGGACACATGCCCTAGTGACGTCCTGGCTAAACTACTGTAAAACGCTCTATGTGGGCCTTCCAATGAAAAGTCCCAGGTAACTTCAACAGGTGCAAAATGCTGCAGCCAGAGTGCTGATTGGGGCAGGGTACAGAGATCACATTACACCCCTATTAAAGCAGCTCTACTGGCTACCAATCAGTTATTGGGCACAATTCAAGGTCCTGACCTTGACATACAATTTACTGTACGGCCTGGGTCCAAGCTACCTCAAAGATCGAATCTCACAACATGAACCGACTCAGGTGTTAAGGTCATCAGGAGAGGCCCTTCTCTCCATCCCCCCACCCTCACAGGTACGTCTCAAGGGAACCCATGAAAGGGCCTTCTTGGCTGCTGCACTCAGACTCTGGAACTCCCTCCCACTAGAGGCCAGGACTGCCCCATCTCTGCTATCTTTCTGGATACAGGCCAAGTTCTCTTCAGACAAACTTTCCCTGAATGATGGACTACCTATTATGTGTCTTTATATGAATCTACCATACATGACTATACAGACTTTGTGTTTATAACCACATAACTTTATATTTATATCTCCCTTGTGTATCTCCCTCCACTGATACTATGTTTTCAATGTTGGTCTCCATTCCCCCCCCCAATAACTTTTGGATAGTCTACCATGCATGATTACATGGAATTTTTACTCTCTCTTTAAATGCTCATGTTTTCTTGTAGCTTTAATGTTGTCCCTCAATTCCCTGTTCTCAAACTTGAATATGTCTTAATTGTAATGGACTGTATATTGTCCCTCATTACTGTAAGCTGCCTTAGGTCCTTTTCCAAGGAAAAATGCAGCGTAAAAATACTCTGAATAAATAAATGAAAATAAATTTTAAATAGGCTGCCTACAAAAAAAAAAAACCCCTATGAACCAATGAACAAATTTGTCAATTTGTCAATTCACAGGTGGGGGGATTCGTGGTTCATGGTTTGTCCACCTTTTGGTGGTCTGTCCCCATCTCTGGTCTTGATATTCTGTACATTACCTGATTATTACTACAAGGGATGAGTGATATGAATAACAAAAGAAGCTTATATACCAGAAATGGGCACAGAATGAACCATAAAACAAGCAAACACAAGAAAGAAAACAAAAAAATATCAGGTAGTTTTATGGTTCATTTTGGGTCAAATTGTGGACATGTGCCCACTTCCATTATATACTCAATATACTAGGCATTTTTTTTTAAGGAAGAAACATTTTGTAACTTTGGGAAACAGAAGAGGAATAATTTCACTTGAGGTGGTTATATTGTTAAAGTTATTTTGTGATATTAAATAGTTCCAAAAACTAGCTTTACAGCACTCAGTGCTGTGTTTTGTTTTAGTCGTTTCAATTAAATACTGTATACTGTACTCGGGTACCGTCCCTTATTAAGACATACTCTCCTCAAATGAAGTTTGAATATTCCTGATAAACTTTCTAGGACATTACTTCCATCTTCATACAAAAGGAAATGAAAGAAAAAGAGAGAGGGAAAGAAAAGAAAGAAAGAAAAGAAAGATTTAAAAGTGTTTTTGTTATTCTTTTTAGTAAAGGCCTGACCCTTTCAACAGTTTTATTTTTTCTTCATACAGGGATATTTACATGCATGTTCCAATCCCTACAATACATAACATGGAAAGCCGCAAAATGCCTTATATCGATTAAATGTCTAACTATTTCTAAGTTTTGGATTTGCAAAGTTTAAAGTTTTTGAGGCAAGGTATGGGGATGTATAAATATAGTTTGTTTTGAATCTCTGCCTTGCAGTTTTGCCCAAGTGAGCATTGGGGGGGGGAGAGAAACCAGATTCATTTTGACAAGGTTCTAGGGAAGTAGGAACAATAAACAGGGTGATGCTGCACCTCTCAGGCAAAAAGGAGGAACAACAATTAAAAAGACGCTGAAGAAAAGAAGCACTTTCTAAAGAGGAGGAGGGGATCTCCATAGAGAGATCATTGGTTGGATCATGATGATACTTAGAACCACCAATGAAATTTCACCTGAAGTGAGAACCACTGTTTCTTTTTGAGCAAATTCTCCTACAGTTATATTTTGCAGAAGATTCCCCCCCCCCAAAAAAAAACAAACAATGAGACTGTCAGAAGGATTTGAGGCCAGAATCTTGTTTAGAGTGAGTTGTCCTGAGCTGAAACAGCTGAGAAATGTCCAAGGAAGGCTGGAAACTTATCTGAAGGGTTTGATGGGCTTCACAGAGAAACCTATTCCATACTTAGGGAACTGTGTTTCAAACCAACTGTTTCATGGGTGTGTTTGTACATCATCCTGTTGAAGGAGATGTTCTGCTAAAGGAGAGGGAAACAGCAACATAGATTCTAGATGGAAGAATATAATAACAACACAGAATCACGTGAATTCATCACACACAGAATTGTCAAGCAACCATAACTGCACACACGCCTTTATTTATTTATTTTCTATTATTTGTAGGCCACCGTCCTCCTGATGAGGAGGCCTCGGGCAGCTTACATCATTACAAGACAGTATTTAAGCTAACAACATTGGGTATACAAAAACTAGAAGGGATTGAACAAATACAGTTCTAAAAACATAAGCAACACCAAAGCACATTCAAAGCAGTAAGGGTCAACAATCCATTTAAAGCACCCCCACTCAGTCACTCAGGGAAAGCTTGCCTGAAGAGAAAGTTCTTTGCTGGCTTGCAGAAGGACAGTAAAGAAGAGCCAGCCTGATCTTCTGTGGGAGGGAGTTCCAAAGATCAAGTAGGAAGGCAGATTGTTACCTACAGGACACTGAATTCCTGAGAAGAAAAATGAAATGCTAATTTAAGGAATTTGTAAAATAGACATATGATTCACTTAGTGCATCTGTCTAAAGTGACACATGGCCTGCTCTGCCTTGTCCAATTTTCCCAACAGCTCTCTCTTTTGGCCAGAGAGAGCCTCAGTTTGTTTCATAGGCGTCTCCGTTGCCTCACGTTCTTGCTATGGGTCCCTCAATCCAGGGGCTGGCATTGAAGCACATTCTGTATGCCACGCTTGCGCCGGTACCCCCTCCTACACACATCACTGTGAGCTGCAGAAGTTCATCCATTCTGGCAGTTCAGTCAATGCCAACATGTTCTACGCTGCAAAATATTTCAGCAAGGCGATGCCGGCGTCGACAGCCTGCTGTTGAAACCGCCTTCAAAAGAAGCCAGATTTAATATTTCATCAGCCGAACAGACCGAGAGATTTGCAAAACATCAAACAAATACTAATACAAACACCTTCTGAAAGCAAATTAGGGAAATTCCTGCCGACAAATGGTCTCATTGACACAACAGTGGGTGTTTTGTGGGCTTCTATTTACATTGTTGCATCATGAAAATTACAATAAACACCTCAAAGAAGTATGCTTATTTATTAAGATGATACTTTCATCTTCGGTTTGGGTGACATGCAGGGAAAAAAGTCTGCTGCATCCAAGAAACTGTTTTGTCTCTTCCTTACACCCAGACAGGAGAGGGAAAAGGGGGGAGATAAAATTATGACAATACAATTCTAAATGCACAGCTGGGTGTAGTCATAGAGATAGGAAAGCCCTGTAGGTGCATGATGGGAGCTGTCATGGAATCAAATGTCTTTATGGTCAAAGTTTAATACTAGCAATTATGCATCATGTTATATTTACCATGTGGAATAATGAAGGGATACTTACAGATGAAGAAATAATTAAGATTTTTGACTCTATGGCAATGGACAGACTTCCATTGAAGATTAAAGAGAAGGAAGATGCAAAATACTTTAAACCTGAAATATGATCTATCAATGTTTAAAAAAGGGAAGTAGCAATTAAGGTTCTAATGTGTATGAACTAATTAACCCAGGTAAAATGATTTTTAAGAAGCATGGATTGATTTATTAATAGAAAACTAATAAAATGTTTAATAATAAAAAAGGAAAACATTTGGTCTTTATTGGGACTACTAGCACCCCGGCCTTCATTTCTGATCCCTGATCCAGGCAGGATGGGAAGGGTCCCTTCAGAACACCCAGACCGTTGGGGCCTAACTGTCACCAACAGCAAACCCACCAGAGTTCCGAGGACGTTGGTTTTCAGTTGACCAGCCTCAGGAGGACGACAGGATGCTGCTGTGGATCCTGCTCGCTCTCCTGGCGTTGGTGTTGACCCTCTGGGTGCTTCTGAAACACCAACGCATTCAAAGGGTCAGGAATGAAGCCAGAAATTCCAGGCGAGATCATGGATTCCCCGGATGCTTCACTCTGTCTTTTCTTTCCTTCTTCCTGGTCGGCTTCCTGCTTGGTTGAAGGCGGAGGCTCCAAGAAGGAGGCGCCCACGGATGACACCAAAGCCTCGACCCAGGTGATGGTTTTCTCTTCTACCCCTTCTCCTCATCCAGAATGACAGTGAGGCCACCTCTGTAAACCACCCTGACAGGGGGCCAAAAGGGACCAGCGTAGCCAAGGATTAAGAGGAATGGGATGGTGTAATCATTGGGGAAAGAGATGATCCCTCTGAAGGATCCCAGTGGAGAGGAGCCCTTTTCTATCTAGTGGTTCTGCAATGTTTTATTTATTAGAGTTTTCTTTTCTTTTTAAGGGCCAGTTTTAAATATTTTTTTTTTAATATTTCAAGGGAGGAAAACCCTCCACCTGAGGCAGCACTGATTCTGAACTCCCTCAGCAGAGGAGGCTAAGTGCAGAGGAGTAGAGCTTGGTGGCTGTGGGGTGGTGGTACTTCAGAGGGTCAGCAGAGGGTCCCTGGAAAGAATTCTTTTCAGGGGGGAACTTTGTGGGATCCCCCGGAGGGCCCTGAACCACCACTGGTTTCCATTCTACTTTTACCTTTTTCCCTTCCCCACAGGGTCATCTCTTCCACCTCAGTGGAGGAGTATCTGAACAAACTGAACAATTTGGCTACGAAACCAGCTCCCACAAATCCTCGGGCCGTTAGATGCCGAACGGTCCATTTCCTGGGAGGGAAAGAGCCAGAGCATCCAGGTCAGCCACTCAACAAGGACGATTTGGAAAAGCGCTGGACGCATCTTCCTTCTGTAGCCACCCAAAAGGCCAAGTGTTCAAAATTAACCACTTCTCGCATGCCAGCTCCATCTGAACCTGAACGATCATTGAAAAGCCCCAGCACCAGTGCCTGTCCTTCAGATCTCTCCCACCTAAATCCGTCGGAGCGTCTCTTGCGACTCAAGCAACGCTGGCTATGGGTACAGGGAGGCCGTCTGACGCCAGGAGACCCTCCCAGAAGCAAACGGCCCCTAATCCTCCTCCGTATGCCACGCATTCTAGGTGAACTTCAGGAAAGGCAAGAATGCCGCCGAAGAAACCCAGTGCCACCCATTCCACCTAAGACATACAGGATGCCCATGGCAGACCCTCAAAAAGAAAGAACAAGAAATACCACAACATACCCAAAGCCATGGCTCCCAAACAGGCCTAGGGTCCAAAGAAACGGGACATGCAACACCGACCACGGAGGGAGTACAGAATACCCAGAACCTGACGGCCCACAGCAACATGACTGTGAGATCAACCCAATAAGAGAAGAGACCCATATTCAAGAAACTATGCACAGCGACCGATGTGAGGGGCCAGCAATGACCAACAACGAGGGAAATGCTACAAAAATGCAGGCCAATATTTCTGAGACCGAGCACAGCGACCAATGCGAGGGGCCAGCAATGAACAAGGACGAGGGAAATGCAAGTAAAATGCAGGCCAATATTTCTGAGACCGGGCACAGCGACCAATGCGATGGGCCAGCAATGGACAACAACGAGGGCAATGCAACAAAAATGCAGGCCAATATTTCTGAGACATGGAACAGCGACCAATGCGAGGGGGCAGAAATGAACAACGATGAGGGCAATGCAACAAAAATGCACGCCAATATTTCTGAGACCGGGCACAGCGACCAATGCGAGGGGCCAGCAATGAACAATGATGAGGGCAATGCAACAAAAATGCAGGCCAATATTTCTGAGACATGGAACAGCGACCAATGCGAGGGGGCAGAAATGAACAACGATGAGGGCAATGCAACAAAAATGCAGGCCAAAATTTCTGAGACCGGGCACAGCGATCAATGCGAGGGGCCAGCAATGGACAACAACGAGGGCAATGCAACAATAATGCAGGCCAATATTTCTGAGACCGGGCACAGTGACCAATGCGATGGGCCAGCAATGAACAACGACGAGAGAAATGCAAGTAAAATGCAGGCCAATATTTCTGAGACGTGGCACAGTGACCAATGCGAGGGGCCAGCAATGAACAACAACAAGGACTATCCAACTCTGCCACAGGCCCATGTTCCAACCAGCAGAGTCAAAGAGGAAAGCGAGGGGCCAGAACTCAAAAACAACCAGGGCAATTCAACAATGCTGCAGCCCAATGTTCCAACCACTGGGCAGAGTGACCAACACGAGGGGTCAAAGCAAGGCAGCCATGAAAGCAGCACAAGAACACCACTGCCCAATATTCCAGCCAGAGGTCTCAGTGAGCAAAGCAAGGGGCAACAACCGAAGAACTACAGGGGTATGAGAAGGATCCCAAAGCCCGATACTGCTAGAAAGAGGCACCGGGCACCAACTGAACAGCCTCGCCCTAATGGCTATGGGGTGTCTCCAAGAAGCCAAGAGCCCGGCATTCCTGCCCACACACTTGGGGCTTTGGGCCAGGGCCCAGGCCCTGATGCCCACGGGGCCACGGCAAAGAGCACAAGAGAGGGGATTGGAGGGAAATGGCATAGGTGGCAACAGAAGACCCAACGGCATGACCGCCAAAGGTCCAGGAGACCAAAGTCTCCTTTTCCAAAGAGACCGTGCCAGGGACAAAGTGAAGGGCCTCCCCACAAAGACCACATGGACCAGAGAATGAGTGGTGAGCCCGAAATAGCCGTGAAGAGGTCCTGGGCACAAAGTGAGGGGCCTCGGCATTACAAACACGGAGGCAGAACAAGTCCAGAGCCCTGTGTCCCTCGAAAGAGACTCATGCCAGAAAGTGCTCAACTGCACCAGGACAGCCCCATGGACACTACAGAAGCCTCACAGCCTCCTGTTGCAGGGACCAGGCAGCAGGCACTAAACCCATTCCCTCCCCAAAGTAGCCCCACAGACGATAGAAGGAGGGCAGTGCCAGGCATTCCTGCCAGCAATCTCAGGCTCCAACAGGATGGGCCAAACCACCCCAGCCAGAATGGCTTAAAAAGCAGCCCGGATCCCAACGTTCGAAGCAAGAGGCCCTTGTCAGAAAGTGACAGGCCAAACCATCCAGCTGACGGTGGTGTAACAACGAGCCACGTTCCAGCCACCATTCAGAGGGTCCAACAGGAGGGACCGATCCACCCTAGCCAGAGTGGCTTAAAAAGCAGCCCGGATCCCAGCGTTCGAAGCAAGAGGCCCTTAGCAGGAAGCCCAGCCCCGCCCATTCCAGGCAACATGGTCACCATCCAAAGAAACGGGGGAAACCATGATGGCCAGGATACAAGAACAAGGAGCCGGCAGCCCCACCTCCCAACCAACATTCACTGGCACCAAAGCATGGGGCTAAACCACAGTGGCCATGTTGACATAACCTGGAGCCAGATAGCCCTCATGCTAAGTAACATTCTCAGGGCCTATAGCAAGGGGACAAACCACCATGGCCATGGGCGCGTAACAAGGGCTCAGGCTGATGGCATTCAAACTCTCATTCTCATGGCCCAAAGCGATGAGCAAAACCACCATGGCCAGAGTGGCATAATATGGAGCCAGGTAGTCCTCACTCTGTGCCACATTCTCCAGGACGAAATTGAGGGGCCACACCACCATGGCCATGGGGTAACAACAACAAGCAACAACCCCCAAATTCCAGGGCAGAAGACCCATCATGATGGCCATGGGGGCATATATTCGAGCCCAGTCTCCCAAACTAAAGTCACGAGTCATCAGGCACAAAGCGAGGGGCCACGCCAGGACCACCAAAGCCCTTCCATTAGAACGCCAGATACCTCAGGGCACCGTCCATCAGCCCAAAGACCCAGCCCTCAAAGCGACAGGCCCCGGGTTCCAAGTCCTTTCCCTCTCCTGCCAAAACCAGCACCCCAAATGGCAACCCAAGGGGCCGGCACTCCCAACAAGAGGCCCCGGGTTCCAAGTCCTTTCCCTCTCCCGGCAAACCTTGCACCCCAAGGGGCCTGCGCCTCCAAGAAGAGGCCCCGGGTTCCAAGTCCCTTTCCTCTCCCTGTAAACCTGGCACCCCAAGTGGCAAACCAAGGGGCCTGCGCTTCCAACAAGAGGCTCCGGGTTCCCAGCCCTTGTCCCATCTCAGACAGTGCTGGATCCGTAACAACAACCTCCAAGGATATCTTTAAGAAGCCCCGAGCCCCGTTGCGCAACCACAGAACCCGTCGCCTTCACCGGTCGAGGGTCTCCTGGCCCTCCTTCCAGGGTGCCCATCCAACATCCATGGGGCCATAAAGGAGCAACAGCCAATTATTTCAAACTTTCGCTTTTTTGGATTTATATATGGAGCCAATCCATCAGTTTTTGACATTTATCCCATATTTCAAAATGTTTCAAAACAAATGAATAAATTCCAGTTATTCTCACTTCCCCCTCTCCCTTAAATTTAATCTTAAACAGTGTTTGTATTGAGCTTCCCATATCCTTCAACCCACTATTTATACCTAGTCCTGATGGAGAAACCAAAAGGGGTCTTTGTCCCATTAACATCTCTCCTTCCGTTTGAGAGGCTCCTTCTCTCTTTCAATTCAAGAGGCTCCTTTTGTACCATTTAAGAGACCCCCACCTCGACCCCCTCCCGACCTCACCTACTTATAGTTCAAAACAAAATTGTTCCTTGAAATATATGTATGTTTATTTAGACATTTAGAGACATTTAGGTTTAGACATTTAGAATACACTACCTGTTTGCTTGACCAGAGTGTGTGCTGTTCTTTTTCTTCCATGCAAGGGGAATCTGGGAAGGGTGGTGGGAAAGAGACCATGCCCGTGGGATGGTGCAAGGGCAGCAAGCACAGTGAAATTACTGTCATCCCGTCACTGGGTTTCTGCCAGGGATGTTTTGGATCTAACCTTTGATTCAAGGGTGTCACACACCTCTCTTCCCCTCTGCTTCCTAGGATCATCAGCACTTCCTTCTCCAGGAGTTGGGTTGGGTTGGGGGCTTAAGACTCACTTTCTCCCGTATTGGGAGGGGAAGGGAGAAGCAGGTGACAGCCCAGAAGACAAGCAGCTCCTGTGGCCCAGTGGCCTTTCTGGGCAGCCTGCCTTCCAGAAGGAGCAATACTGAGAGTTCAGCCTAAATGCTGCCCGTATCTTCTGGGCAAAGGCTGCAAAACCTTTCATGGGGCAAGAGGGCGATTGGAGAAAGGCACCCCACCTTCAAACGTCACCTGCAGAAAGTGAGGCCCCTTTGGCCAAGTCCCAAGAAGCAAAAGAAATAGGGATGTTTACAGCTAATCCTTCCGGGGGATGGGGTGATGGGAGGCGCTGGAAGGAGAAGAGGGTTTCCTCTGAAGGGTCTTGGAAGAGAATAAAAGAGAACGGCCACGTCCAGACGCAAGTCAGAGCTCAGGAGATCCCAACTTGGAAAGGGCCACCAGGAGCTGTCTGAGGAAGGCACCCAAGGGGCTGCCCTTTCCCCACAACTCAATGGAGGTCTCAGATGCCTCTTCTGGGCCAACACGGATGACAGTGGCGGGATGGGGGCCTCGGAGTTGAAGCCAAGGGTTGCCAGCCACTCTCACAGAACAGCTGAGCCAGTCATGGGTGAGCTGAGCGGAACAAGCAATAACGGGATTTCAACCCATCCCTGGTCAGCTTTGGAAGCAGAGGAAGGACGGAAGACTGGGTGGTGAACACAGGTTGAGCCAGCGGGCGTAGCAGGAACGCAGGGGGGAAAGGTGCCGCCCATCTTCCTTGCAGAGGTGTTGTCAATTTTCTAAAAGTCGCATCATGGTAGTCAGTCAAACACGGAAAGGTTGACTGAAGAGAAAGTCTTTCGCCTGCTTGCAGAAGGGCAGGACAGCTGGACCAGCCTGGCCTCCAGTGGGAGGGAGTTCCCGTGTCTAGGTGCAGCCACAGCAGAGGCCCTCTCCCGTGTCCCCCTGCCCCAAACACCTCTCAGGGACATGGGACCCACAGAAAGGTGTCCCTTCCTGTTCTTAAACTCTGGGGGCAAACTTACATTGTAAAGGGAGAGGGGCTCTATTTAGAGGGATTGGCACAAAGGGCACTCATTCTAAGATGAGGATGTACCCATATTAGACAGAGAAGTTGGGTGGTGTGAGAAAGGGGTCAGGGAAGGCATTCATGTGAGCACTGAAACCTCCTCTCTCAACAGAGCTGGGGGCCTCAGGCATTCTCTGTCAGCTACTTACCCGGGTGTGCTTTCCACAATATCCAGACAAATCAAAAAGCCTTCACCACCAAGGCCATAGCTAAGGACCCAAACTTTATAGATTTCATCTATATCTAGCAAATATCAGTGACTTTTGCTAGAAATTGGAGGAATGCCCTGTTTGTTGTGTATTTGCATTTTAAAAAACAGAAAAGAGATATACCCTAACCCTAACCCTAACCCTAACCCTAACCCTAACCCTAACCCTAACCCTGATCTATGAGGGTCAAAACTCATGTTAAATGAGGGTGAATCCTCATGTTAAAATCTAATTTAGCACCAATGTACATGGATATGCAAGGATTCAAGTCTATACTTGTAAGAGCAGAACATTGCATCATAAGCCATGAATAATTTTAATCCATTTTGTGCATTCTTCCCATGGATTGTGTACCAAGTGTGGTGTAGTGAACAATCAGAATTTAGGAGACCAGGTTTGGATTCCTCACTTAGCCATGGAACTCACTGAAGGGGTGGGACTGGTAGAACCACTCCGTAAATACCATACTCACCCTGAAAGCTGTGTCGGGGTCACTGCAAGTCAGATTCAACTTGATGATACACAACAGCCCAAGGAGAAAAATGTGTTTCTTCATCAAGCTACAAAGTAGTGCTCTGTCACTAGTATGGTGAGATAAAAATGCAATCAATCAATAATTTATTGACTATCTGCATTCTAGTAATTTGCATTTTAAAATGCACCCACAGAGTTGCGTGCTGAAGTGCCCTGTAACTTTACAGACATGTAACTATTTATCTACTTGCATTTACATGCCTTCAAACTGCTAGGTTGGCAGGAGCTGGGGTTAACAGCGGGAGCTCACTCCACTGTGTGGCCCATGGGATTCAAACTGTCGAGGTACTGACTTTGAAGCTGACATTTCAGCACTCTAGCCTGAAACTTCCCCCTTTTGTTCCACTCTGCCATCTTCCCGAGTATCACTTGTTTTGTTTGTTGTTGTTTTTTTGTATTATGTGTTTGTTATTTGTTCTTATTGTTATACGTATTGCTATTGCCTGGAGTTCCTTTGGGAAGATGGGTGGTATAGAAATAATAAATAAATAAATAAATAAATAAATAAATAAATAAATAAACAATAAGCCACCACACCCCTACTAAGACCTGTACCATTCCAACCTCAAATTGGAATAATTCCATACACATCCCTGCCTTAGAGGCAGTAACTCTGGATTTATTGCAGAAAGTCATTGCTTCACTAACTTGCTGAAATTTTTGGTAGATATTAGTTTCTGTCTAGTCAAGGGGTATGGGGAAAGCATGCCAAGAGTATGAAAACAACAAAAATTGATAAGGTTTCCCATCAAAGTTTATTGGTGGAGGTAAGGAGCTGTAGCAGAGCTAGCAAAAAAGCTTGTTAGGCAAAACCAAGCAGAAGGCTAATGGTTGTAAATAAGACTAGCTTGTTATACAAAGCTATCTTATACCAAGTCTGACCAACAAATATTAAGATTTATATTTTCCACATGTCCATGGCTGTTTCAGGCAGGCAGTTCCCCCACTTCTCAGGTCTGATTCCTGATATACGTTCAACTGACGTGATGCTGCCTTTGTCAATAGGAATCTTTGGACAATCTACAGAGTTTAAGGGTCATAAACTCATCACTCAATCTCCCAGAAACATCATTACCCTCCCCCCCCTCAATTTTGAACTACATTTTGAAATTGATAAACAAAAACCTAATGTGCTCTCTAACAGCTCAGAATAGTGTTTTAAATAACTGTGTTCTTTCCCAAACTTGGTGATAAACTTACTGGGTACTCATAAGGACAGGCCTTGTCCCACCAAAAGAGGACTTGGTGATCAGCTTCTCCTGGTTTCTACTTTTTACTCAGCCCCACAAGTTGCCATGACAACCAAACCAAAGAGATTCCTTCCACTTGTAGAAAGGGTCTTTCCCCCCAGATTTGACTTGTGTTTTCAAATGGACTGGCATAATTTTGCCCAAATAACTCAGCCGCATTAATTATACCCAAGAACAATAGATGTTGGATTGTTACATGGAGTTCTACCATTTAGGGCGTTTATACACGACCCCTAAGCTCCGCGGCAAAGGGCTGCAAGCTCCGGACCTTAAAAATGTTTTCCCACCAGGTCCGGAGTTTGCAGACAATTAAGTGCGACCCCGCCCACCTAAGCGCGACCCAACACACTTTTCTTGTACCTGCTCCTTGATGGTGAAAAATATTTGATGCGGAGAGTGCCTGAGCTCTCCTTGCTTCTTTTTGTTGTTTTTCTTTCGTCTCCGCCCCTTTAAGAGCAACCAGGAAGTAAAACCGGGGCTCGGAGCAAGCTTCCACGCACGGGAGGTAAGGGTTTCTTCTTTTGTCCCTGTCTAAGGCTTTTTTTCCCTCCCCCCTCCCGCAGACAGAACAAAGAAGTGCAGAGCGGGTGGGGACGGAGGAACAGCAACGAACCCTCAAGATCGCTGGTCCGAATTTAAGGGACCAGCGGATCTGAGGGGTCGTGTGAAAAGGCCCTTAGAAGCTTTGGATGTGTTGTTTGTGTCATTTTGGTTAACTAAAGCACACTTCAGTGCTTGTTACTGTATGTTTATCAATGTTTGCTTTGGGTTTTCATCAGAACAGGATGCTAGTTTTACAGAGGTAGTTTGCACAAAATAGATATATTGGCAAGAAAAAGAATAGCCACCTGTCTCATTTTCATGCTGGATGTGAGGGATCTTCCAGGCTCTGCAAATACCTCACCTAGATGTCACAAGGTTTGGGGACCCGAAGTAAATGACCTTTTGCTAAACTTGCACCTTTGTGGACTCAAGTTTGTTGTTCTGTTTTCTTTCTTCATCTTCCATCTTCTGTCTTGGAGGGAAAAGGTGTAATTTGTTATTAGTGCACTGCTAAACTGGAAAAATTGAGTTTTTGGTCTACCATTGTCATGGCTGTTCTGGACAGGAAACATGGGTAAGTGACATGAAAATTTCTATATTGATCCATGGATTCTTGTAACCCTATCTATAGCTAGTTCAACAGATTGAGTCACAGAGCTAAATAGTCATTTAGGACCAATTACAAAGCTGTGCTTGTCCAAAAATAATTCCAAAGCTTGCATCATATATTCCAAGGAACTGCATTATCCCTTGGAAACTACAGGATCTTTGCTGCATTTTTTAAATATTGCAGAGAAAAGAGGCATCTTCTCATAGACTATTCAGGAATAGATAACAAGAAATGCTGAAAGCAATTCAAAGCAAGGAATCAAGACACTCTAAGAAGTGTGAATACATCTGATAATGAACAATTATGTATAAATTAAGTGTGAAGCCTTCTTAGCTACTGAAATTAAATCTCATGAGAATGAGAACTAGGAAAGGATAAAGAAGAAATTTGAATTACCTCTACTACATGCTGATTTAGGAAGTAAAAGCCAATTCAAATTGTGAAAGCAAGGGAGAAGAGGAGGGGGGAATGTACATTTAAGGCAGATGAACATAAACAATAAAGATAATGGAAGCAGCAGCCTATTAATACAGATGGATTCCTGATGTTCTAGCGATGTCTCCTTAGGAGGCAATGCTTCCAATGTCGGGCCCTCAGACCTAGACATACAACGGCTAATTTTCCATTTCTTTGTTAGAGGCTACTGCCTCCACTGATTCTTGTATCAGGCATTGACACTTGCAGATTTCAAGGACTCTGGATTCAAAGCTCCCTCTTGGTCTCCGATGTCTCCATGACCTTCACATTGACAGACCTCTGAAGCAAACACACACCCTTTATTTTCTTTCTTGGCATTTTGGGAGGATCTAACATCCTCTACAAAGACCAAGCGCTACTTCCAGGTAGGCATTGTTGTGCCAATTGATGGAGCAATGTACAAGCTGTGGTTGTCTGGATTCTCAGACGGACTGATGTGGGGCTGTCTGTGGTGCTAAGATTTCAGTGGAAAGTCCCACAAACATGTCTGACCTTGGCTTTGGCTATTCTTAGACCTGAAATCAATCCAGTGTTGATCATACTGCAGCTCCAGCTTGGCTGTGCATAATCTTCCTTCCTTAGTTAATATTCTTGGTTTCCGAACTGTCCTCTTGGTACCCGAACCCACTTTCACTATACCTGGTCTACCACACTCTAGGGCAGGGATGGCGAACCTATGGCACGGGTGCCAAAGGTGGCACTCAGAGTGCTTTCTTTGGGCACCTGACATTGTCCCTTCACAACCACCTGAAATTAGGTTAAATGGCTGTATTGGCACTTTGCAAAAAATTAGTGGGTTCTGAATCACAGTTTGGGCACTCGGTCTCTAAAAGACTCACCATCACTACTCTAGGGCCTGGTTTGCCTGAGAAGCTGATGTGGTACAAAAGCACTATAATCGACAGAGCTTGTGGCCCAAAACAACATAAGCTCAAAGAAGATTAGACTTTTCCTTTAGATGGGTCTGGGTTTTCCCAAAGCCAAGATCAGGTACATTCAGTGGGCCTTTCCAGATGTTTAATAACAGTATGCCAACTACACATTGTCCCCCCACAAGCTGGGTACTAATTTTACTGACCTCGGAAGGATGGAAGGCTGAGTCAACCTTGAGCCTGCTACCTGGGATTGAACCCCAGGTTGTGAGCACAGCTTTAGCTGCAGTACAGGCATTGAACCACTGCACCACGAGATCAAGTTGGATTATAGTGGCTAATCCACAAAACCAGTGGAAAATTGGTGTAAGCTTTGATCTATGGGTCTAGTTGCAATGCAGTGAACCAAACTGTCCAGTTTCAAAATGTTGACTAGCACTAATTAATGGTTCTTATGAACATCAGCCACTAAATGTTGTCTAAATTGAGTTTTAAGCAAATTTGGAAAATTGTGTAAAATGAGATGAGGAGTTTTGAGGAAATGGCAGGAAGAGGTGATACGTGGGGAGAAATGTTATGGGGGTGAGATCTTCTATTCCTACATGAAGTCCAGAAAACTTTAGTGTACCTCACATTTCATATGAGAGGAACTATTTGGCCTACCATCAGCACTGGATGTGGCTATGAAAACCATAAGATTTCATGTGCAGTTTTGCACAAACATGAAAAATTCTATGTGGGTGATCTGGAAAGGCACTGAGAAGGAACCAGCCCTTTCTCGTTTCTTTTAACAACAAAGCAGAACTGCTGTTTATATCTTTCTCTGCAGTTATCAGTCCCAGAGTTTCTATAAACAATGTATAATCAATTAATTTTGACCATGCCGGAAAACAAAATGTATTAAGCAATTGGAAAATGAATTCCATTGTGGTCAGATGGCCAAGCTGGAGAATAGCCCCAGCTGTTCTAACTATTGTTTTTTTTTAAAAGGAGGGATAGATTTTTTAAAAAGCAAAACAAACCCTACTGTATCTCATAAAAAGGAATATCCAGAAGTTGAGTCATGGCAACTGGACTTCTTTTCTTGAGAGATCAAAATATTTTGCTACTCATCCAAGCAGCTTAATTTCAATCCCTCAAGAAAAGAGGTCCAGTTGCCATGACTCAGCTTCCAGATAAACTCATCTGGACGACTGGGAATGTTCACAGACTCATAAAGGCATAAACAAGGAGTCTGGAACTGAATGTTGTAGCCAAACAACCCAAGAAATAACTGGAGATCCATTTCTTCCTCCTTGAATGGGGATTATTTTCTATGGCAGTGCTCCCCAACCTTTTTGTCCCCGCGGACCGGGAAATTTTTGAAAATTTTCCTGTGGCCCGGGGGGGGGGGGGGGGAGGGGGGGAGAATGCGAAAGGGGGGTCCGGCTGGGAGGCAAAAGGGGGGGGGTGAAAGCAAAGGATGGGAGGGAAGGAGGAGGGGGAGGCACGAGAGCAGCGGCGGCGGCACTTACCGGCTTGGGGCGTCGGGCGTGCCACTCCCCCCCCACACACACACACGGGCGGGGTGGGGGGGAACCCGGGGCTCCTGGGCAGGCGGGCCCCCACCTCCTCCTCCGGCGCCGGGGCCAGGAGCCGCGCGCGGGTCTCGCTGCTGGCGCCCCGCTTGCTCCTGCTGCCGCCGCCGCCGTGGGCCTCCTCCTCCGCCGGGGAAAGCAAGCGGGGCGCCAGCAGCGAGACCCACGCGCGGCTCCTGGCCACGGCGCCCTGCGCGCGGCACCCGCCCGGCCGCGCCGGGAAGCGCCCTCGCAGCACCAACGAGCCGCCTCCTCCTCCTCCTGCTCCTGCTCTGGTTCCTCCTCCTCCTCCTCCTCCCGCCGCCGCCGCCGGAGGAGCAGCAGCAGCCACCCCCCCCCGCAATTGCCCCCCGCCGCCGCCGCAATCGCCCCCGTCCCGCCGCCGCCGCTACCCCCGCAATCGCCCCCGTCCCGCCGCCGCCGCAATCGCCCCCGTCCCATCGCCGCCGCCGCCACCCCTCCGCAATTGCCCCCCCCCGCCCCCGCCGCAATTGCCCCCCGCCGCCGCCGCAATCGCCCCTGTCCACCCCTCCGCAATCGCCCCCCCCCCGCCGCCGCCGCCACCCCCCCGCAGTCGCCCCCCCCCCGCCGCCGCAATTGCCCCCCCGCCGCCGCCGCAATCGCCCCTGTCCCCCGCCGCCGCCGCCGCCACCCCCCCCCCGCAATTGCCCTCGCTGCTGCTGCTGCTGCTCCTTCGGCGGCGGCGGCGGGAGGAGGAGGAGGAGGAGGAGGAACCAGAGCAGGAGAAGGAGGAGGAGGAGGAGGAGGAGGCTCGTCAGTGCAGTGAGGGCGCTTCCCGGCGCGGCCAGGCGGGTGCCGCGCGCGGGGCGCCGGGGCCGGGAGGGGAGGAGGGAGGCAAAGGCGGCGGCGGCGGCTCCTCCTGCACTCCTCCAGCCTTCCTCCTCCACCGGCCGCCCGCGGGAGAGAAGAGGAGGAGGAGGAGGGCGGCGGAGGAAAAGGGGAGGAGCCTCCCCGGCCTCCCCAGGCGGCCCGGTGCCGACCGGTCCACGGACCGGCACCGGTCCGCGGACCGGGGGTTGGGGACCACCGTTCTATGGCATTCTACTTTATCAAATTAATCAAAATCAAATCAATAAAATTAATTTATCAAATAAAAATGCATAAAAATCAAGGGCCTTAAAGAGAAGTCCAGTTTATAGCCTCCTAGTGTGTAAGGCCCCAGTCAGACTTCTTCCATACTTGCTTGCTGGTTTGGCTTGGTGTGTTTTGACTTATGGCAAGTGTGGCTTTCTGCTCGGAACAAATTTGGGAAAACAAAATCACAGCCCTTGAGGCAGATGTAGAAGTCTGCAAAAGCAAAAGCAAAAGCAAAGGGTTCTGCTTATATTCTGCCACATAGTGCTTACAGCACTCCCTGGATGGTTTACAATTCCTAAGAAGGTGTGTGTCTCATCACTAGTCGTAGCATTGTACCTATATTTTATTTCTCCTCCCTATTTGAGAGAGGGAAGCTGGTTCTCCTTTTTGAATCATCGACAGATTTGTAATAATAATAATAATGTGTCATTAAGTCAATTCTGACTCATAGCGACCCTTTTCAGGGTTTACCAGACACAGGCTATTCAAAAAGTGGTTGGGCCTTGCTTTCTTCTAGGGATGCCCTGGGACTGTGCAGCTTTCCCAAGGACACAAGGGCTGGCTCTACTGGCAGGAGGTGGCTTTGGCATCACCAAAAAGCAGGATAAACAAGGGGTAAAAACTGTTTTGCACTGAACAAGAACATGCTAATTTTATTTGTGCACATGTCAAGTTAGAAACAATCTTTTAAAAAAAACCATTTAAGCAGGATTACAGTGCATTTCACCTGGGCGAGGAGAACTCTGGATAGCCTGCATATCTGCTAAATCCATGATCTGGGTTCTGTTACCTGCAGAGAAGAAATATCAAGGTCTTCTATCTCCAAGTTCCTTATGGATCTTCATCTTGAAATCAGAATGAATTGGAGAGTGCCTCATATGGAGGAGGCCTTAAAAAGGGGGACTGCCCTTTAGCAGCCTTACAAATGATGGGCTGTCCCCATAAACAGAGATATTTATCTTCCTTAGTTGCAAGGTAGGGTTGGGACAGAGGGTGAGAGCTACCACCACAAAAGCATTAGAGACTATTTGGATAAAAATGGCTAAGTGGCTTTTGGGGGGAAAGACGTTCAGGAAGGTTGCATCAGTGTAGCCATGTTTTGAGAGAGCATGGGGATCAATGTGTTCCCTGGGTTTTCTTGCTTTTAAAGGTTTAGCTTCAACCATGACTTTGTGCGCTCTTTCCAGTTGCTTTAATCTCAAACTTTTTCTTTATGCTTTTTAGGAATTATTACTAGACCACCTGTAATTTCATGACTATGTAGAGAAACAACTAGGGGAAAATGTATAGTCTTGGCAGAAGACAGAATGTACTCTAAAAGGGAACTAAGTACTTCCTTTGACTACTTACCTAATTTGGTCAGCTCTACTCAGATCCCAGTTAACATTCATATAGCAAAGGGGTTTACCAAAACCTTCTAATAATTCCAAAAATAGTCTGTTGGGTTATTGTTGATTTGGTGGATTACAGCCAGTCTCTCCATTCTAGTAATCATATAATTTGAGGTTACGTTTAAATTCCTCATTGTCTTTGATTTCATAGCAAGAGTCAGAATCGGCCATAGTTTACTAATTACTAGTCATTCAGTCCATGGACTTAGGTCATTTTTACATGATGTCAAATGTACCTAAATATTTGCTATTTGTATCCCTATGCAATATGAATTCTAGTTATACTAGCATGTTTCACTTTTTTTTCTGGTTGTATGTTTTTGTGAGTTTTAAAGTCTAATCTAAACGGCCCATAGTGGTGCTTGCACTAATAGGAGGGTAACTAATTTGCTAGCTAACCAACTGACTAAGAAAGTACAGTGAGAAACCATGCTTTCTAGTCATGTAAATCATCATTACTAGAATCAGTACTTAATTATCAATATTTTGCCATTTGTATTCTTCTTATGCCACTCTAATTATTGCCTTAAAGGTATCATCAAGAAAAGTGAAAAATGAATGACTCCACTTCAAATTGAGGTAAATGGTCAGAACTGGCCATTTATAAAATTAAATTTGTATGCCCCACCCAGCCCACCCCTCAATTAATGTGAAAGCACTACTCTGTGCAGTTTACATAAATAATGTGTGCCAATAAATGTCAATGGAAACACTAAAGAGCAAATAAGATTAACAAACAAACACAGGTAGCTGTTTGGCTCTCATATCCTGGATCTCCTGCAGTCTCCAGATCAGACTCAAGGGAGGCCCCACCTATAGAGGATTGCAGTGGCCAATGTATGTGCCAATGTTCTGAGGGATTCCTTGTCCAGGAAAAGGTGGAGTTGGGAAAATACACCACTACTGAATGAAGACAGATCTGGAGATAACTGTAACCCAGGAATCCCAAGAGACAGCCAGGTCCATGAGCATGCCTAGGTTATGAACTTGATCTTTGAATGCAGGGTCCTCAAACTTTTTAAACACTGGGCCTGTTCACTGTCCCTCAGACACTGTTGGGGGCTGGACTATAGGAACAAGTAGTGCACATGTGACTCGAGGCTCCCCCACCAAAGCCGATGCCATTTCCCCCCATCCCAACTCCCAGCTTGTACAGTACTTATTCTAGGAGTCGGCGTGCAGGCACACAAGGCCAACTTCTTGGCTCTTATCCAAGAGGTTTGGTGCCAGCACACTTCCCTCCTGTTGCTTTTGGCCTCAACACTGCACCTGGTAGCAGCGAGGGTGCAGTCCTGCTGGGCAGCAGCCACTGGATTCCTGTTTGGCTCAAGTGGAGGGGGGACAAGTGGGGGAATTTGCAATGGCCAGCAGGCCAGATTCATGTCCCTGGCGGGCTGGATTCAGGACCCTAGCAGGTCGGATTTGGCCCACGGGCCATGACTTGAAGATCCCTGTCTGAATGGGAGAACAGTGCCATTCAGTCTAGGAAATATCCCACCCCTCTCCTGTCCATGGAGCCCCTGGGAACAGTTTGAACCTGTTAGTTCTAGTTCATTGCAAGGGTGAATCTAGGACGGTCTTGACCACATGCACTGCAGAGGAGGAAAGGGAAAGATAGAGTTGCATACCATCAGCACACTGATGATCGCTTACCCCAAATCTCCCCTCCGTTGGGACTCACGGCCACTTTCTCCAACATGAATTTGGCATCCTTTCAGCCTCACCAGAAGTAAAGGCATGCTTGGCATGCAAAGACCCTATTACTCAACCAGGCCTTCAGGAATATGACAGCTCGTGTGGAGGGAAGCTGTGTTGGGCTGGACGTTGTTTCAGCCGTATTGATACATTTTTTAAAAAAAAATGCATTGTATTTGCTTTCATTTGGCTATTACTACTTCTGGTCATCTTTGAGTTAGCAGAAAGGCATGTTTTACATGCAGTAAATAAATAAATTGGTAGGATTCAATTTAAGTCAGTTTTATTTCCCTCTCGCTGAAAATGTTTTTTTTTAATTGAGCAACCCCATGTCCCACACAGAGAGAGAGAGAGAGAGAGAGAGAGAGAGAGAGAGAGAGAGATTGCTCATTATCATAGAAGCTGCACCCTTTATATTTCTTGTGTTCAAGGGAATCTTTGGTAAATGTTATTAAGCATCATCTTTCCTGGGTTCAGAAGTTTGGGAAAAGTTCAGAAGTAACTGCTGGGAAGAGGGCAAACCCTGGAAGTGGCTTCCATTTTTTCGGCAACTGAATCGGACGGGCCACATAAAGGTCGTGATGCTTGGAATTAATGAATAGAGGCAAGAGCAATGGTGAAACCTGCCCACCCTTGTGTGGCTAGGTTTCATCCAATAGCCCTTTCAAGGCCGGTAAGAAAGTCTCCTTTGTTAGGGGGTGGCTGACTAGACATTACTCTGTTACCTCTCTTTTTTACATGGAGGCGTATTGTATAACACACCCAATGCCATGTTTAAGTAACATTAGGATTATGTTATACGGCCTCACAAATAAAAGGATGTTTAAAGCAAAGGCTGACATTCCATCCTCTACTTTTGCTACCTTTCTGTTACATCACACCTCAAACATAACATTGGCCTAAGCCCCTGGCTCACAGGACCAAGGCACAGGGAGATCCATTTCACTCTGTGCATTTAAGTTCCTTTATCCTTCCCACAGTTATTAGCTCATATAACCTTTGGGGGTGCTCACTGCCAGCCCTGTGTAAGTAATGCAAATTACTACACATTGTTACCGAGATCTACGTATTGGGTTGCTTGTGGAGGGGGCTCACTGTGGCTCCTCTTTATGTTGCAAGAGCAGCTGGCGGGGTGCCTTGTCCCACCACAGGGCTCTGCCAGGTTGTAGGGCAGGGGGTGTTTGGAAGGAAAGAGGAAGGCCAAAAGACACCTGTTTTGTTGGTTTTTGGTGGCGGTGCGGTTTTTGTCATCATCACCATTGCTTGTTGGCTATGACAATGCTACATGCTTTGGTACTGCAGTTTCTGTGGTCGTATGAATGACACATTTGGAGGAGGACTTAAGATGTACTCCATGGAAGCTGTGGCACTATCAAACTGCAATCACTGCGCAGTGTAGATGTATTCTTGGCCAACATTTCTAGAGGGGAAGTTGTGCCCGGAATACTTCATGCCCTTGCACATGCCCTGAATACAATAGATTCTATTTATAGAGACTCAGACTTAAAGACAAAATATAGAGGCAAATTTACCAGAAAACTATACTAGCAAGATAAGTCATGTCTCTGTGTATATGTATATACGTGGACGCAGGCATGCAGGCACGCACGCACGCACACATGCATACACACACACAGAGGCATTGGAACTTGAATGTTTGACATGTATACAAAAACATTTTGCCCATGTTTAGCACCATTCTTGAAACATATAAACACACTTCCTGCAATGTAGGGCTAAATGGATTCCCCCACCTCCACCCCACTGCAAATATGTCTTGAAATATTTCTAGAACAATGTCCACCATTGCCATCTGAGACAACGGCCTTCTGGTCTGTCCACAGCGCAATCAATTTCTTGGTGGAAAGAATGAGACAGGGTCAAAGGCTCTCCTCTCAGCCCCATCCCTTTCAGAGGCATAGCATTTAGTAGGGCTGTGAGAGCCGACTTTCTTGGTAACAGGTCCCTTGCTTTGGAACCCCCTGCCTAGAGAAACTAGGCCAGATCTTTCTCTCCTATCCTTCCATCATTAGGCAAAAGACTTTTGATTTAGGTAGACTTTTGATGATTCACCTCTGTGCCTTTGGCCGAGAATTACAAACAAGTGGGGACTCTGCTTTCTCATATCAGCGGGCTCGAAACCATGCTTCTTCCAATCTTTCAGTCTTGAATGTCTTTTCACCTGCCTTTGATGTCTCATTTATAGAAATTATCCAAAACTCTCAAATTGCACAGTCAGGGGATAAGAGGACAGATATCTAGTCTCGTGCGCTCCCAGACACATTTGGTGGGGCCACTGTGAGATACAGGAAGCTGGACTAGATCGGCCTTTGGCCTGATCCAGCATGGCTCTTCTTATGTTCTTATGTTCTAAATTTCTTAATACTCAAAATGGACAGAACTTGAGGTGGAGAAACAAAATGTGAGAAAAACAAAGAAACCCCTCAAATGAAATAACTTAATTCTTCAAGGCCACGGCTTTGAATGCTTCACTCTTAAAAGTCAGGAGTTGGATCCCTGTGTAGTCTGTGAAATTAGAATGACAGTTGCTATTTTCATGTTTTTAATTGATGTGTCCTCGTCTTAACCCGTTTATTTCAGAAAGAACAGGGCACATCCTTTTCATGTGGAAAATAGCTGCATTTTTTTACAAGTTTGGCCAGTATTTTGTTTCAGAAGAATTTCACACACTACTCCAATCACAAATTTGGCACAGGTTTTCACAAAAAAAACCCTGAAGGCAGGAAACAACACATCAATATTTCCTGTTACTGGGCCTATCTTATCTCTGTAGTGTCCTTCATTAAAAAGCGAAGAATTCCAAGAAACCACAAAAAGGGGGGAAAAAAAAACCCTTGTGGAGACAGTTCCTAAAATGTTCCACATTTCAGCTGAACTCAGCTTTAATATCTAGCTCTCCAAAAATGGATGGAGTTGGGAGAATGCTTATGGTGTCAGTGTTGAATCCTGTCCTATACTCATTGGCGGCTTTTTTATCCTAGATTGCAAAGGCATCAGCGAAAGGCTGCCCTATCTGTGTGGCTCCCTTGTCTCTCTTTTCCTCCATCGGAAACCTAAAACGTTTTTTCTGCTCATAGGCAGAGCGAGCAAGGTTGTGTTGGGATTTGCTTGTGAAGGGGCCTTCAGCCAACACAAAAGACTTATCAATGGCATGGAACCGTCTTTGACAGCTGGCTCTGCTTCTCATCCTGGGAACCCAGAAGAGGGACTTGCAGAGAAGAGAGAGAGAGAGAGAGAGAGAGAGAGAGAGATGCCGATCAGGCAGTTTGCTACAAAAAGGCCAAACAAACCGTACAAGTGTGTGTGTGTGTGTGTGTGTGTGTGTGTGTGTGTGTGTGTGTGTGTGTGTGTGTGTGTGTGTGTGTGTGTGTGTGTGTGTGTGTGTGCGTGCGTGTGCGCGTGTGTGTGTGTGTGCGTTTTGTAAAAAGATACAAGGGGAGAGGACTGGAAACAGACAAAAATAGTATATTTTTACATGCAGGGTTAATGCATTTGTGAGAAGGTGAGAAAAATACCCAGGCAGGCTGTTATTTTAAAAAGAACGCAAGAAAGGATTCCTCCACCTCACGCCTTTATACCCTCTAGCTGCCAAGAGAACAAGGCTTCACTTGATCGCCTTGATAAATCCATCATGTTTGCATGCTTATAATTAGATTAGCAGCTGCTGTTAAGTCTGGGCACTGGAATGTTTCTGTTTATTAAAAAAAGGAATTGTTTCCTGGCCGCTCAAGAGTGACGCGCTCAACGCATGCCCGCGGACGCGTGGAATCCGCGGCGACGCCAGCCTGCAGGGATTTTTTTTTTTTAAGCATGACCGAAAGCCAGCGAGACGGGTGGTGCTGGTGGCGGTGGGGGGGGGAGAGAAATCAGTAATGGGTATATGATTCTCAAATCGAGTTGAACTGATCGGAATCAGGGTTGCTGTCAGCGGTGTAAATTGAGAGCTCCGAGCAAACGTCTCTTTGTGCTTAGGGAGGCGCTCCCCCTGCTGCTGAGGGAACAGAAGAAAAAAGTTTGAGCCGGTCTCGTTTCTCCGCCTCGTAATCCTGCCGCTTTTGTTTGGGGGACGAGTGCTTCTTTGCGTCACCCTTGTTTAGTTTTCTGTTCAAACAGCCCACCCCTTTCAGCGGGACGAAAAGAGGGACCCTTTGCACACAGCTTCCTGTTTTAGCATCCCCCCCTGATCGAGGTGGGGGAAGAGCGTATTCCCTCCTGAAGAAACACGTAACGTTTATGTCTTGCAGGACCCAGAGGGTGTCCCCATGGAAAGCTACCAGATAGAAGCAGGGGTGCTTTCCACGTACGCTAAAACTAAAAGAGACAGGAGGATGGATCTCCCAGGACGTTCCACGGGCACCACAAAAGCAAATGCCATTTTCAAACTGAGGGCAGAGCAGAAGTTTGTGATGCCACCAGGAGCACCTCCACTGATGGTCTCAAGGTTTGAGGAGATCTATAAAGAGAAAGCAGTTCCTCAGATAACCTGACCCCAAATAGTTTAGCACTTTCTAGACGTGCCACAAATGCTTAAACCTGACTTGACTTGCAGGACCCATTCAGAAGCAAAACACAATCAGGGAACTGGCATTGGTTAAGTCCAAGTGCTGAGAAGTAGTTTTTATTTTATTTTATTTTATTTTTGAGTATTTTTACTCTCCCTTTCTCCTTAGAAAGTACCCAAGAGGGCTTACAGTAATTAGTGACAATAGACAGTCCAGTACAATTAATAAGACATATTCAAGTTTGAGAAGAGGGAATTGAATGGGGTGTTTTACAGCATTAAAAGGCAACATTAAAGCTAAAAGAGAACACAAGCCGTTAAAGATAAGAGTATAAATTCCATGTAATCATGTAATCTCCTGCCAACCTAGCAGTTCAAAAGCATGCCAATGGAAGTAGAGAAACAGGTACTGCCATAAAAAGCAGGAAGGTCAAACAGTGTTTCCTTGCAGCCATGCTGGCCTGTGGCCATGGACTTGCACAACACTGGCTCTTCAGCTTGAATATGGAGATGAGCACTGGCCCTAGAGTCTCACTTGACTAGCACGCATGTGCAGGGGGAACCTTTTACCTAATCATGTACAAGTGCATTCAGCATTCTCCTCCCTAGCTTCCATGCATAATTTTACTAGGGTTCTCCATTGCTTCCCTAATCCCTACATAATATGAATTTGACACAGATAAATTCTTATGCCTACCATTGTAGCTTCCCCAACTCTAAGGCTGAAAACAAGCAAAAAGCCAAACAAAACAACCTGAATAGCTCAGCCTGGCAGAATATACTCTTGGCAACTGGGAACAATCCAAGCTGTTTTTAGCTCTGTGGTGCGTTAATCTGGAATAACCCTCTGGATTGCTCCAAGATCACTCATCAGGTCACTTCAGTCCTGGCCATTTAGAAGGGCCCTAAGAGAGGCACTGTAAATATCTATCTAACAAAGCATTCTGGGAATAATCTACAGAAATGGGGGCTCTTCCCCTAGGCCACATTATTGCTATCCATCCCGCTGTAGATCTAGAAAACAATTTAGTTTATTCCTCTGCCAATTATGCTGAAGAATAAATTTAATGAGGAATAAATAAGGAAGCAACTGTTTAAGGCTCTTTTCTCATGTCCATTAGATTTTCCATCTTCTTGCAGCTTTCTTTGGTAAGGTACCTGGCCAAGAATAGTGGAAATAACCTTATGGGGAATGACAGAATCTTCTTTCTCTTGGATCAAGTCACTGATCCACCTAGCTCAGTGGTGTTCTTACTAGGGAGGGACAAAGTGCCACAGATATTGTAACTCTGTGGCTTCCATTGTCTCTGGTCCAAACATTGGTGAATCCTAGGGGCTCAAACCAAGCAGCATATGGAGGACTGTATTCCACCCATCTCCCTTTTGCATCGAGGGGGAGTGTCTCTAACCCTTTCTGAGACATTTTCCAGATCTGTCTGGAAAGAGCAGGAAAAACTCATCCAGACTATGGGCCTTTTTACACGACCCCTAAGATCCGCTGGTCCCTTAAATTCGGACCAGAGATCTTGAGGGTTTGTTGCTCTCCCTACGTTCCCACCCCCTCCGCACTTCCTTGTTCTGTCTGTGTGAGGGGAGGGAGAAAAAAAGGGAGAAAAGAATGCACTCTTACCTCCGGAGTGCCGGTGGAAGTTGCTCCGACCCCCCCGTCACTTCCTGGTTCCTCTTAAAGGGGCGGGAGGCAAAAAAAAAAAGAAGCGAGGAGAGCCCGGCACTCTCCGCATCAAAATTTTTCACTCTCCCAGAGCAGGTACAAGAAAAATGTGCTTGGACGCGCTTAGGTGGGCGTGGTCGCACTTAATTTTCTGTTAGATCCAGAGCTGGTGGGGAAACATTTTTAAGCTCTCGAGCTGGGAGCCATTTGCAGCGGAGCTTAGGGGTTGTGTATAAACGCCCTATGTAGGATAACTGAGAACTCCTCTAAATTTATTTCTGATAAGATGTTATCAGCCTTACCAAGGTTCTTCATAGATATGATGGAAATAATTGGAGCAAAACAAAAACACATCTAAGCTAAAGTGAAACTGAGGTCCAAAATGATGCCTGGAGAAACCCACATCACCAAAAGAAGAAAGTGAGAAAAAGAATGCATTGAAAATGTCCATGAATGTCAGTCTGGAAAGTAACTATGAAGTCTTGCCTCTCCGTACAAAACCACGACGTGAAGAAAATTGCAGTTGGGTTGGGAGAAGTGCATTGAAATGGAAATGGAAATGTTTTCACATCCCTATCAAGGCTGAGCAACTGCTACCGGAGCAAGTTGGAGAACTGATGCTTGAAAATCAATATTTTGTTATAATTTTGGCTAATCTTACAAAGCGCCCCATGAAACAGATTCAGCCCCTGAGCCAACACTTGTTTAACCCCAATACAGACCATGTGGGTGCACAAACGTTCCGATTTCTGCATCTGTTCTGGTGAAAATGGGGCTTCAGCAGCCTTGAGGACCAGGAGATATGCAGAAGTTCAACAGATGGAGTTTTCCTTTATTTCTAGGAATTGTCCATTGCTCCTTATTTGGCCTTCATCAGGAATCTAAAGTGGTACCTCTTTCCCCCGCAAAGAGATATTAAAAAAGGACTTCTCACTGAGCAGTGTATACAGATGAAAAAAATGACTTTTTTGTATGATAGATGCTCACATTTCTCAGCAAATGTGTACTTGGCAGGAACTAATTCACCTAACGCTGAGGTCTCCGGCAAAAGAAACAATATTAGCTCAAACAATGCTTTCAGTGGCAGCGATCTCTGGATCTTGAAAGCAAAGGTATCATGCTCCCATAACATGTAATGGATGTCTTTCCCACAGAGAGGTGCAGAGGGCAATGCTAACTGGTAAAAATGGGCAATGGCCAGCTGGACCACCACCAGGCCAGCTGAAGCAGTGCTTAAGCAAACCTCTTTCTCGCCCGAGGATGATGCAAGTTAGTTAGGTCTACCATCAACCTGGCCTAGCTTCATTCAACATAGTGGCCGTACCTCTACCCCTTCCTTCGCTGTTGCATCTATGATTGGTATTCTGCTAGTGAATATTTGCCAGCGGGCCAAATCTCTTGGTGGACAGCTTTATCAACCAACCACTGAGATCTTTCCTCAGAGAATATTCCTCCTGGCCTCTAATCCTAAATAGAGAGGAGTATAAATCTCTGGTTCAGCAGTTTGGGCTGGTTCTTTGTTTTTTTGTTCAAATAAGTCTCGGAGGCTTCCCAGCGGTGCCTCCACCCCTTGCCCCAAGGCGGTGGGGCAAGGAATCTGGAGTAGAGGTGGGCACAAAATAGAAAACTGATGAATTTTTAAAAATTGTACGCACCCGAACCAGATGAACTGGTTCGAGTCCTTACCAGTTGCAGCAGTGGTGGTGGTGGTGGTGATCCTGACAGCGGTTGTGGTGGTGACAGGGGCTTTTCAAGGCACTGGCTTGGGCCTGTTTTTTTAATTTATTTATTTATTTTAGCAGCGACCACGTGGCTCCTGGGGCCAGGTTGGTGCTCATTTTATGTGGGGTTTTTTTTTGGGGGGGAGGGTATTTTAGAGTGCCGACCAAGCATCCCCTGGGGCCAGGTTGGCGCTCTCTTTTTTTTTTAGCACTGACCGCGCGGCTCCTAGAGCCAGGTCAGCACTTGTTTTATTTTATTTTTTTATTTGGGGGGGATTTTAGGGTGCAGACCAAGCAGCCCCTGAGGCTGGGTCAGTGCTCCTTTTTGTTTTTGTTTTTGTTTTATTTATTTATTTATTTATTTATTTATTTATTTATTTATTTATTTATTCATTCATTCATTCATTTAGAGCGCTGACCACGCGGCTCCTGGGGCCGGGTCAGTGCTTTTATTATTATTATTATTATTATTATTATTATTATTATTATTATTATTATTATTATTATTATTATTATTATTATTATTATTATTATTATTATTATTATTATTATTATTGGAGGGATTTTTAGAGTGCCAACCAAGCAGCCCCAGGGGCTGGGTCAGCGCCCATTTTATTTATTTATTTATTTATTTATTTATTTATTTATTTATTTATTTATTGGAGGGATTTTCAGTTTGTTTCATTTTTCTTTGATGGGTTGGTTCGTTATTGATTTCGTTAACTAATGAAATGAATAACAAATAACAAAACCAATTAAAAGTTCATTTCGTGCCCGTCTCTAATCTGGAGTATTGACTCTGAGTGGGTCCCTGACAGAGAAGGTGGGATTAGGAAGTGATGAACACCAGTTCAGATGAAAAACAAACAAGCACGAACCACCAAACCAGTGGTTTGTGCCCATCTCTATTCTTAACCTGTTTACAGCCAGGGTACATAATACATTCTATTGGAGTCCTGTGCTTTATTTTGCATGTCTAACATATATATCAGTGTGGTTCTTTCGGAAGGGGTCTCTGTACGTAAAGCCAGAAGGAAAAACCCATTGGATTCACACACACACACACACACACACACACACCAAAAAAAAAAAAAAAACCAAGCTGGACAATATGGGTTGGAGTGTGCAGAAGGTCCTTGGCCCACCCTGTGCCCAAATGAAAAGCATTAAAGCAGGGGCTGGGCTAACCTGTATAATGTAGGGTACATTCCAACTGGTTCCATTCCCTGGTCTGTGTAACATTATGACTTTGTAGAATGATAGAGGTTCGTGTCTTTTCTCGGTAAATGTGTACTTGGCAGGAAATGATTCATCTAACATCTGGGTCTATGGCAAAAGAAGCTTTAAAGCTCAAACTATGCTTTCAGTGGCAACAATCTCTGGATCTTCAAAGTAATACCAACATTGCCCCTAACAAGTAATGGAGGGTTAACTGTCTTTCCCACTGATCTCTGCAGGGGTTGGATTTCTGTGAATGGAAGACAGAGCACACAGATAGGGCCAGAGGAGGCCTACACAGTGCCCTAGTTCAATATCCTATCCACTCAAAGACCATACATAAATAATCCTGCTGCAGTCACACACTACCCCCAATTGTCATAGTGCAATAATTTTTCAGTCAACAGAGAAAAAACAAAGAGAAAGAATATTCCAGCATGGAGTAAAGGTTAAAAGTAGCAGAGTTTTATCCTTCGCCTTCCAGGTCTGTGAAATAACTGGTGGAGCAGATAACCACATGTTAATCTGAGTGGTTGGAGTGCCCAGTGGTTAGAGTGTCTAGTGGTTGGAGGGACCTTGAGTTGTATTAGACAATTCAGCTTCCACTTGCCTTCTTCTTTGGTGCCAGCGACTCAATTGGCTGGATGCCCTCTGTCCTCTCATTTGTTCAGTTCAATTTGCTCAGCATTTTTTGACCCTACATTTGTAGGAAGAGGCATTAAGGATCTGTTGTAGTGTTGCAGAGGTAAATAGCCGCTAGGGATGGGCAGGAAGTGAAAAATAAAATGCTCTTTACACATTTTGTTACATAACGTAACAAAACAAAACAAAACAAAACAAAATGAGGAAGCAGCGTTTTGTTATAGATGAAATGAAATGGTAGTTTTCCCATTGAAATGAACCATTTCATTCCATCATTTTTGGGCTCCTGCTGAGCTGTCAATGTCTGGACCCCTTTAAACTTGGCCCAGTCGGTACCAGGGGACCCTCTGGCACTGACTGGGCCAGGTTTAAAGGGTCCAGCCATTGACAGCTCAGCAGGAGCCCTCAGAAAACAGTTGGGTAGGGAACACAATACCACGGAACTGCCCACCTTGCCATTTTCAGAGGGATCTTGCCCAGCTATCAGTGGCTGGAGCCCTTTAAACCTGGCCCAGTCAGTACCAGGGTTTCCCCTGGTACCGACTGGGCGAGGTTTAAAGGGCGCCAGCCATTGACAGCTCAGCAGGAGCCCTCAGAAAAGGGTTATGTTACCAGGTAGGCAGTTTGCTGCCCTCCACACCATTTTCTGAGGGCTCCTGTCATTCTGTCAAGAGCTGGAGCCCTTTAAACCTGGCCCAGTTGGTACCGGGGGTTCAACCATTGACACCTCGGCAAAAGCCCTCTGAAAATGCTTGGGAAGGCCATGCGATTGCCGGAACTGCCCTCCTGACATTTTCTGAGGGCTCCTGCCGAGGTGTTAATGTTTGGACCCCTTTAAACCTGGCCCATTCAGCATCAGGGGATTCCCCCTGGTACCGATTGGGCTAGTTTTAAAGGGGTCCAGCAGATAACAGCTCAGCAGGAGCCCTTTAAAAATGGCTTCCGGAGTCCCGGGCACCAAATCTGGTGCCTCCAGGACTCAAGGGAGCCATTTCATTTCATTTCGTTTTGTTTGATTTTTTTAAAAAAAAATTGTAAGAAACAAAATGAAACAAAATGGGGGTGAGCACAAAATGAAACGAAATGAAACATTTTTCCGTTTCATGCCCATCCCTAATAGCAGCTCCTGGTGGTGCCACATAGCTGCCCCAGAATTCCAGAAACAGCTCTGATTGTACCCTTTTTTGCACATTTGCCCCCAAACAGTGCACTTGTCTAATAAGGGCACGTTAATTGTCACCTGAAGAGTTGAAAGCAGGAGGTTCAAGTAAAAGGGGCTTGTTGAGATTTCCTGTAGAGGACTTCCCAAATGAATAATGCTCTTCTAGGAACTTTCTGTGTGCAGATTCACTTGTCACCATGTATAAGAGAAACAGTTACTTGTAGAAATGAAGCAGAGCCTTTCAGAGTTTTATACTAGATAATCTACTGTCATGAGTCAAAATCCATATCAATTGATTTCTGACAGGTTCAATGGAATAAAAATTAACTCCTGGTGGGGATCCCTTCCCTGTTGCTCACCACAAGAGACATAATAGGGTGTACCAGTTTGGTTTCTTTTGTTTTTCCATTGATTGCATCAGTTTTAAAAGTCTACAGCTGCTTTGGATTCCAATGGGATCAATAGAGTTGTCACTAATTGCACAGCTACAGCATCCATTAAGAAGTCATCATCTCTATGCTGGATCACTAGTCTTGCATCTGTGCTGTGTGGAACTCAGGTGAAACCAGAAGGAGGCATAAACCAACCAATCTGGGACGTGGGTTAAGAAATTCTTGTTTTTAGGAATTAACAACTTCCAGAATTATATCACTGAAGCCCAGGGATGTGAATTGTGGCCCTGTTCACTTTTCCATACTAAATAAGAAAGCAGAACAGTGGGTCTTCCCACAGAATAGCCTTTTTTCTGGTGAGGTGAACAGGCTGAGACAGAATTTATGCATTTATAAAATTCATTGTTTTACATTTTCTGTAAATCTATAAAAATAAACTTCTGATCAGTGCAGCCTTATAAACTATTTAATAAAACAGTGCAATTGCATCAGTTGTGGATATTCTTATGATTATTCAGCCTATCTTTCTATGGTTACTTTTTGTATATGTATTTTTCCCTTCATGTTTGGAAATCCTTTCCAACTTCATAAAGGGAAAAATAGCCCAATATATTTTGTGCAAATTGCAGAGAACACAGTATAAACACCAGACTACTCACTCTTGCATTAAAGTTTGGAGCTTCTGAATCTTGTCCCACTATGTTGAGAGAGCTTTTCTTGACCGTATACTAGACATGAGAAAAATTGCTTCATGCCCCTTGGTCCATCAATCCAGCCATTTTATCCCTATTAATAAAGGCTTTAATATTTTGGATTTCCATCTATTTTCATTTCCCAACAAGGGGATGGATGTCCAATAAGGAAGTCCTAGACAGAATGAAACCAAATATATATCTAGAAATCAAGATTTCCAGATATATTTTGAGTTTGCTCATTGGTTTTTATGTGTTTTGTTTTATGTAAACCACCCAGAGTTTCCTCTGGGAAAATCAGTGTGGTATATAAATAAATAAATAAATAAATAAATAAATAAATAAATAAATAAATAAATAAATAAATAAATAAATAAATAACACCCTCCCCCCACACACACACACAAAAGCCCACACACAAACTTGTCATAACGGTGGTGATGTGACGTGAGCCGACTCACTTGAAAAGAAAGTTATCCTGGGGTGGGTCAGTGGGCAGAAGAAGAAGGAGCCACCCAAAGACTCGTTGTCTTGACACCATCAGAAGGGACACTGGAATGACCTTGATGGAGCTAAAAGAAGCTGCAAGAGAAAGAAAGCATGGTGCACATGGATCCCCAACATGTCTGACAGTTGGACACCACTTAAAGGCTAGATGGGATGAGCATTTCCCAACAAGCTGCCCTGAGCCACACATCCAAAGTACAGTGGTACCTTGTATAAAGGAATGAATTCATTCCAAATGAAATTATGTTAAGCAAATTTTCCTTTATACAAATTCCCATAGGAATGCATTAAAATGGAGTAATCCCATTTTTATGTTGTACGGATTTTCCCCATAGGCGATTATGTTAAGCAAATTTCCCCTATCTCCGGATTTTTTTATGTTGTACAGATTTTATGTTATACAAGTTGTTTGTTATACAAGGGTCCAATGTATAGAAAAACGAAATCTCTTCTGGGAGAGATTCAGAACTTGGTGCATATGAATATACCAACTAAAAATATTCCGGACCGGTCAGTGGCCATGTGGACAGAGACAGGCAGTGACGCGATTGAATTAGATGATGAGTTGGAGTCATTTACCAGGCAAAGCAAATAGTGGTTCCTTTAAAACCCCAGGCTAAGAGTTTTCAATCTTTTCTTTCCTTCTCAGTTTCATTTTGGAAATCATTTCCAACTTCTGGTACAACCTTCTCTCCGCAGCTTCCGATCTGTTCAACTTCCCAAAAGACCTTGCCCAATGCAGTGTGACAAAGCTTTGTTCCCAAGAACGCAGAACAGAAAAATCTGGAAGGAATCTCTGAATGAGGCTGAGAGTATTTTTCGTTCAGAAGTTGTTTTTTTTAAAGGATAAATCCCTTTGTGAACTTTTGTTGTCCAATGTATTTAGCTTGATAAGTTAGTAGCAGCCACCCCTACTCAGAATTTGATAGACTTTGGATCCATGCCTGCATTTTGGGATAGTAATCGAGTTTTGATCCACACACATCTGACTGATAATCAAAAAGAGACAGAAACGTTCAAAATTTTCACCACAGGTCTTCACAAAAAAACAGGCTGGAATCTGGCTTCTTACATTTGGAAGCCATTGGATTTGTGACAAATAAACACTGATGCAAAGAGGACTCCCTTTACATGCTTGTTGTTAGGCAAGTACAAATAACTTTAGAAATAATCATTAGAACCTCTGAGTGGAAAAAAAATAGATTTCAATTGCTTTGAGGAACCCAGAGCAGTGCCGCACTGGGTCTGTTCTTCTTTCTAAATGTTATTTTGTCTCCAAATTGGTACATGAATTACCCAAGAACCTTGCCCCTCCTTTAACAGCTTTGCTTGATAAGCCATTTCCCACTCATTTATTACCTTCAACGTGAAAAGGGGGTTTCCAAACGTCTGTTCTAAATCTGTTTTAATTTCCATTTATGCTCCTTTGTCCTCGAATCAATTTCAAGCTGAAATTAGAAGTGAGGTAAATTCTGGCTATAAATGCTTCCAGGGCTTCTCTCTCTGCCCCTGCCCCCTTCCCCAACCGACACACTCCTGTGGTGAATAAGAAACTGGATAGGGGAAAAGAAAATTGACTCTTTTTACAAATAATCACACCCCTTTCTGCCTGTATGGTCCACAAACTTTTCAGCAGTGTTCCTACACAGACGTTTTACACTAATATTCCTTGGGTTAAAGGAGTAAACGTTTTATAAGAGCATTAAAAATGGAAGGGAGCTTGTGTGCTGCTAATGCCTCACTTTTACCAGCGGCTGAGAAACAAAATCTCTCCCAGCTGCTTCACGAGGTTCCTTATACGCTATGGGGAACATCTGGTTTCATTGTTTCACAGTGTTTTTTAATGTCGGTTGCTTGCAATTCTTTATTCTAATTGGGTTTTTACTTTGCTTTCAGGTGGAAGACGTGGCAGTGATTAATAAGCACGGCAAAATGAATATGTTCACAATTAGCATTCAGACGTTCAAGGTGGGGAGGTGTTCCTCAACTGTGGTTGCACATGTTTATTTCTTTCAGAGAAGCAAAGACACTTTGATTTTTAAAGAATACGCATAAATGCCACCTCCACCACCCTCTCTCACACACACATACACACGTATAATTTTTCACTTGCAACTCGGGGCTTTAATTTTAGAATCTTAGAAATGTAGAGCTGGGAAAGACCGTATGGGTTGATTTCCTAACCTCTGGCACTGCAACCAAAATCCACTGAGCTAGAATAACCCTAAAACTGTGGAACTGGAAGGCACCCTATAGTGTCAATTTTAACGCTGTCAATTTTCAAAAAAATCTTAAGGCATTGGCTATTGATTCATCCTTTCTTGATACGCTGATCTTTAATCCGCCCTTTCTGTTCCAGTTATCCCTTTGTTCTTTAAGAGATTTTATGATGGTATTGGTGATTGATGAGCATATGTACATCACACACACACTCGGTTTTTCAGTGACATAAGTAGATGGGATCAGTGAAATTTCTCAGAGAGAAATTATGTTCATTTTTATTAGCTGTATTTTTATATTGCATACTGTTCTTATGTGTTTGTTGAATTATTTGTACACCGCCCAAAGTAGCCTTGTTGCTAGATGGTGCGGTATATGAGTACAATAAATAAATAAATAAATAAATAAATAAATAATAACTGAGTCAAGGCGCAGTGGGGAATTGAACTCCCAACCTCTGGGTTCAGAGCCAAGTACTGAAACCACTGAGCATTCCAGCAGTCCGGGGACAGAGTTTCCAGATGTTGGGCCTAGGCTGAACTCTATACATTGTAGGCTCACCTGTTATGTTGATAGAATATTAGTGAATGAATTCTTACACACCCCAATCTTCTGAAAGAGTAGATACATTTTCATTGTTATTCAACAGGTTCCAGGGCACAAAGGGCAGAAGCATCACCCTCATCCTGTCTATGAAGATTCTCAGTCACCCAGGTGAGTTTTTCTGTAAGTTGAATCATGGCAACTGGGCTTCTTTTCTTGAGAAACTGAGACTTTTCACTGCTCATCCAAGCGGCTTTGTCAGTCTTTGTCAGGCTCAGATTGACAAACCTGCTTGGAGGAGCAGCGAAACATTTAAATCACTCAAGAAGTCCAATTGCCATGATTCATCTTCCAGACACCCTCATCCTATTTCATGTTTCTGAGTCTGTTACCCTGTTATTCTCAGGGTAACAAATGAGAAGTTGTGACATGTTGATAACCCTTACGCCTCACAATAATCTTCTTCAGAATTTTTGGAAACATACATGCATATAATGAAGAGAGTGCATCAGCCTGACACCCACGATCATTGGTTTTTTATGTCATATAAATGACTATATGAGGAGAAGACCTTTTGATTCCTCTGAGTCTTCCACATGTGAACCAAAAGAATGAAGATTTTGAATTGGTTGAAGCCAACTGGAAAGATCAAAAGTTATATTTTCTTATTTCACATCTTAATAGGTAACTAGAATAGAAAGAATGTTCACTGCATACCTTATTGTGAATTTTGACTGTCTCAGCCTACCTATGAGGAATCTTGTCCCAACAACATTATGAAGAAAATGTAATTTACCTTACCACTACTTCAAAAACAAAGCAGCAATAATTCTAATTTGGGGCAATTTATATAATTTGTACAATTGTGCTTATTGCGTTACATTATGCAAAACATCATTTTAGCTGCTGCAAGAACTCTAAAGCAAGTGCCACAAAATTCCTCATCATTAAGTCCATTGAGGAGAAGAATGGTCTGTGTTTGGAGGCACGCCCCTCAAATGCCAGAAGTGCTGACAGAGATATACAGTAATAATTAACAATTCTGGCATTTTGACATCTGGGGAAAGCATGATGTGCCCTAAATCATTGTTACAATTCATGAGCAGAAACTTATAAAAGAAATAATTACAAAACTTGATACCTGGTCAGATCTCCAGTCCTCTACTGTGAGAGACGCATAAACAAATTGAAAGTATGCTTTTAAATTAGAGATGGGCACGGAATGAACATTTTTTCATTTCCGTTATTCGTTAGTCGTTCTGTTACGTAACGAAACGACAAACAAAAATTTGTGATGAAAATGCAACAAAACGAACAGAACCACGAAAATTGTGGCCGTTACTTTTTGTTTCCATTAATGGCAACGCGCAATGAAATGAGCTGTTTAAATGTTAAAAAACGCCCTGGACATCCGTAAAAATGCAGCGATAATGTGATAATTATTTGAAATTATTACCTACCAGGGGGTTGGGGTCCTTAAAACGTTTGTTTTTGTCTTCTTTCCATCACGATGTATTTTTCTTTTCCCTTTAAAATGGATGTCGCCACCAGCCACAAAATGGAGGCAAGCCATGTGATGGGATCATGTTCAACCAATAGCATGCCCAGGTTGCAGACTGGCGGGCAGGTCTGGCAGCCACAGAGGGCATAAAAAGCTCTGGCAGCCCCCGTCCTCCTTGCTGTCTCTGGTGGGAGTTAGGGTGGGATTGCTGTCTCTGTGACTCTAGTTTCAGTCCTGCAGCCTCCCTGTGTACGTGCGTGCTGCGTACCTCTCAGTGAGTACCCTCCCTTGCCCCACAGTGCAGTCACTCTGCGGCTGCCTTGCACCCTGGGAAATGCCCGCCGCTGCCTTTGCAGCCTCCCTGCGTACCTAGTCTATACTGTGTCTCTGCCAGCATCCATTTTTTTAGTGTTTTCCCTCTGGTCTGGGGCATTGGGGGATGCCTGCGCACGGAAATGCTTTAAAAATCACGCAAAAAGCGGGTAGAAACCACAAACGGAAAAACAAAAAATGGTAACGAAATTTTTCCAAAAATTTACGACAAACGGAAACGAACCGCAACAGGCCTCTCAACGACAAACGAAAAACCAAAATGCCATTTTTTTTGTTTCGTGCCCATCTCTCTATTAAAGGATGTACAATAGTTTATATTTATAAACTGACTTTCTATACTGTCCAACCTAAAGGCTGGTTTTCCAACCCGTGATCTACACCTGTCCCCCACTGCCCTGTGGAGTCTGGTAAAAGGGCAACCTTTTATCTGCTATACTCTAAAGACCTGGTCTAATGCAATTTTTTCCTGTGCCAGTAAACCAGAGTGCCACAGCAGTCTTTGAAGTCTGCCTATGTTGACCCTTTCATTGATGGCCTGAATAATGGCAATGGATCTGTACACAATGACTTTAACATATATAAGCTTTGAATGGGCATTTGAAAAAGCACTAAGACCAAAAACAGATGGTTAACCCTATCCATTAAATCAGAAACACTTTGGTAAACCAACATATATGTGAAACCCATTGATTCAGTGGACTCAAAATCCATTGCTCATGGGGCTAGCTACTAGGATTTTGTTAGCTACATTTCAAAGAAATGTATTCACACACAAAAATGTCAGAAGCAAGGGGCATTATTAGAAAAGGCATATTATTTGAACGTGGATTGCCACAAGTACATTGCTGTAGTCACATTGAAAGCAGCTAAAATCAGGAGCTTAGTTTAATGGTGTGATTCGAGGGAGTCATGATGGATGGATGGATGTGTTTGGATTCGTCTTTGGTTATGTTTGTGTCTGGGATCAATTTAGTTGTACAATGTACAATGACAATAATGTTATCTTATCTTATCTTATCTTACCTTACTCCAGTAAGTAATTTTGCTAGTCTTATTCAGATCCTTTTGTTTCTCTAAAAATGTGAGGTGTTTTCTTTGCAGATGACTCCTTTCCCCAAAATCATGCCAGGGAAGAAATGCACTTAAAACAAACAAAACACAGAACAAAACACAAAACAAAACACAAAACAAAACCAGCAAAGTGTCCATAAGAACCCCACTGATCTTTTAGCCTTCTTATCTATCTATCTATCTATCTATCTATCTATCTATCTATCTATCTATCTATCTATCTATCTATCTATCTATCTATCTATCTATCTATCTATCTATCTATCTGGCTTTCCCCAACGTTTCTTAAATGTTTTCTCTCTGAGAAATTTCACTGATCCTGTCTACTTAAGTCACTGAAAAAGCAAGTGTGTGTGTGATGTACATATGCCCATATACGTAATAGATGTTCATCTCTTTAAACAAGGTACTTGCTGATGATTTCTCCATTTATCTCCTGGCCACCCTACCTAGATCCACAGTTGTAGAAAAATTAATGGTGTTACTACTACCGCTGTGTGTCAAGCTTAATTTTACTTTAAATCAGTTTTAATTATGCCAATGAAGTTTATAGTTTTAATGGAAAGATCCTGTTTTGTGGAACTCCGAAATGAACTATAAAAGACGGCGAAAGATTTAAAGTCACATTAACCTTAACAACGCCGCCAAATTGGGTTTGATTACATTAATTCCTGTAGCCCACATCCTTGAAAATCATTTACATTTTCCAAGTTAAGTTGGCAGTTGGTTATATAAGCCCTGGTCTGTTAGTCATTATTCTGTTCTTCCAGAATTTTAAACATTCTTCTCTTCCTTTTGCTTTTTGGATTCATGGTTTTTGCTTCAGTCAAGACTCAATAAAATGCTTCTCTAGGCTGAGATCTTGAGGGCCACACAGGTTGAAACAGAAAAGCGGAATCAATAGTTATACCTATTTTGTGGGTCTGGATAATTGATGAGGAGGCTTGCCTGTGGTACCAGGTCCTACACCACAGGCTACAGAAAGGTGACCTCATAAAGTCTAGGCTTAAAATTGAGCAGAACCACACATGTAGTGCATAGAATCATAGAGGCATAGAATCATAGAGTTGGAAGAGACCTCAAGGGCCATCCAGTCCAACCCCCTGCCATGCAGGAACCCCATTACAGACTTCCAATTTCTTGGACTGACCATCATGGATCTAGGTGCACACCCAGACGACCAAAGAATTGACCTTGAGAAGACTAAATGCATGATGGAGAGTCTGGAAACCACCTACACCCCATTGCGTTATTGCCCTTGTGCAGCAGCTGGAGGCAATAGGATACTGGCCCGGATGTTTGGACTAGAACATTTCAAAAAAGCCCTGTATGCTATATTGCTTGGTGCTATTTTTTTTTCTTACCGTGGTACTACTCCCCCCCCTTTTCCATTGTAGTTTGTACAGATTTGTCTCCCTACAAAGCAAATGTTTGAGTGCCCAGGAGCCTTAACAACCAAGGACAGCAAGGCAGAAAAATATCCCTTTGATAAATTGTTCAGCAAGCATTTCTTTGCTTAAAGAAGCACTTAGAAGGACAGCATGAGTCACACAGAGAGAGCAAGCACAACACTGGCCTTGGCAAAGACATGGTCCTTTTACTACTCCATGTGAAAAAAGGAAGCAGCTAACATAGTTTTGTGCAACGTGTATTATTTGGGGCAAAATTCGTTCTCAGACATGAACAATCTAGCCAGGACTGACAATAAAGTCACAGGAAAAGAGAAAAATAATGTAGTTCCTTCATTTCCTTCAAAGGAATGAATCAAGTCAAGAACTGCATCTTTAAATTAGACACAAAACGAAAGCAGCATTTCCACCTGTCTGAAGCATTGTCATGAAGGGTTTCATATATTACATGGTGTATAGAACTTTTCATAGAAATGAATGTACTTAAAAGTCTATCACTACGCTGCAAACAACAACCTTTGGTCAAGGCATGACATGTGTAAATTAGGTATAATGAATAAATAGATACCATATGCCAAGTGTGTAAATAAATGTGCACATTCAAAGGAAATGTGCAAAACTAAAACCCCTCTAGAATGACAAGGGAAAAATGCTTGTGAAAAAGGAACAGGAAGAAAATGCTGATGTGATTTTGCAAGGAAATCACAACGATAGACCTCTGGTTAGTCTGTTTTAAGAGTTTCTTAAAGTCAGACCTTGTTGCAGGAGAGCCCTAGGTTATCAGCTAGGTCAGTGGCAGCGAACCTTTGGCCCTCCAGATGTTTTGGACGACAACTCACACAGTCCTTTGTCATTGGCAATGCAGGCTTGGAATTCTGGGAGGTGTGGTCCAAAACATCTGGAGGGCCAAAGGTTTGCCACCACTTACCTAGATCATTGGTCAGTTTTTTTCCAAAAAAGGAAACTACATCTCTGATTTATGAATGTGGGATATTGTGATTCTGTATTCATGACTCAGAACACCAGGAAATGGCCCATATTGCTGCATTACCAGAAGGAAAAATGATGCCAGAGTTTACATAGGCATCCTGAATATTCACAACACCAATGACAGCAGTCTAGATGGTTTACTCTACAGGATACTCTCTTGTACCACAAAAGGGAAAATCTCAGAAGCTGACTCCCCCCCCCCAATACACACACACACACACCGCCAGCTTGGTTCTTACACAAATACAAAGCCATTCTCAGGGCGATTTTTCGGCCAAGTGTGAATGATGGTGAGCATAAGAGAGCATCCTTTCCCCAATCCATATCATCTCAAGCAAGTGCTCCATGCAGAGTCCTGAAGCTGTTTGTTTGTTTGTTTGTTTGTTTGTTTGTTTGTTTGTTTGATTGATTGATTGATTGATTGATTGATTGATTGATTGATTGATTGATTGATTGATTGATTGGGGGGTCCTCTGCCACTGTCTCCACTGGGATTCATGCCCAGTATTATTCTCCCATAAGAGCCTCTGTGAAAACCAAGAGAAGGTGCAGCATCACCGTCTCCATTCTGGGTTTCTCCATTTGGGGAACAGATGGTTCTTAGGCACTGACATTTATTTGCTGATTTGCAAATGATCTCTCAGTAGCAAAGAGCCCAGATGTATAATCCCGAGCAGTTTCGAGCCAGGATTATAATTAACAGCAGCTCAGTGAAGTTTAATAGGGCAGGTTACAAATGTCTAATTTCTTCCCTGCATACATACACAGAGGCACACACAGGCACACACAGGCACACAGGCACACACATGCACACCCCATCAGCTGAAAAGGCTTAGTAAGTGTGTTCCTGAACACAGCTCTCACTTTATACCCAGCTCGTGATGCTGGGGGCTGTTTCATGTTTACCTTGCATGAGAATTAAGGGGTGAAATGAAGGCTGGAAGAAAGACAGGCTGACATTTAATATCCCCTAATGCTCTCTTGTTTCCTTAAGTGGTGGCTCATACCAAAAGAGGGTGAGGGGGGTGTTTTATCACCAGCCAGGTCCTGACCCACAAATCAACAGGCCTGGCTGTTACCTGACCCCAGATGCCAGGTGTGTGCCTGCCGGTCATAAAGCTAAGAAAGCAAAGTGGAGCAGGCCCACCAACTCAAATGCTTCATTGCATTAACCATTGCAAGCCTTGTCCATTATGCTTAGGTTCCTCTGGATTCAGAGCTAGGAGATCTTTGGGTGCCTGGATGATGATTCTTGGATGCTCTGCTTAACAGTTGAAGGGAAATTAGGGAAGCACTAGGATGGGCAGTGTTGCAGAGTGGCTAGGCTGTTGGCTCACGCCTGAAGTCCCTATTGGACCACGAAAAAGACTGAGTGGTCCTCTGATGGTCCCAGTCTTCAAGCCAGACCTTTTGTTATGTTCATTGTGAGCACAAAGGTCTGGAGGATAACCATGGACACCATCTTCAGCCCACTATGCAAAAAGCAGAGTATGGATTCAACAAATTAATCATATTGATTAAAATTTGGAAATTTTAAACTAGGGGACAAAAATAAAGCAGGGGAATGACTCGTGGAGTTCTGCAAAACCAACCATCTGTTTATTACAAATTCATGCTTCAAGCAACCAAACAGATGGCTTTACAGGCTGACATCACCAGATGGTCAATACAGAAATAAAATACACTAGCTAATTCAAAGCAGGATATAGAGAAGTTGTATTCTCTCAGCCAAAACAAGATCAGGAGCAGATTGGGGTACCAATTGTGACATCTAACATTAGAGTGAAGCTGAAAAAGAAAAAGAAAATTTAACACAAAATATAATTTAACCAATATTCCTGAGGAACTTAAAATCCACATTAAGGGACAGATTTGCATTACAATGCAGTTGATGATGAACCAGACCAATAATATTGGGACATGACTGAAAAAGACAAAAAGAAAATAAAAAATCAGATGTGTGAAAAAAAGAAACTTAAAATTGTATAAAAGCAAAAAAGTGTTCTGCTTATATACCGCCCCATACTACTACAAGTAGTCTCTGGGCGGTTTACAAATTTTTTTAATTACAGAGTGCAGGCTACACATTGCCCCCCCAGCAAGCTGGGTACTCATTTTACCGACCTCGGAAGGATGGAAGGCTGAGTGAACCTTGAGCCTGCTACCAGGGATTGAACCCAGGTCGTGAGCACAGTTTTACTTGCAGTACAGGCATTTAACCACTGCGCCACGAGGCTCATATATAAGGCAACCAAGTTGCAAAAGTAAATGGTAATAAAAATAGGATCAGAACCCTTAATGCAGTTTTGATACAACTGTCAGGTAGAGACAAAGAGAAATGTAATAATAACCAGTGCACTGAAACAAAGTAGTAAAACAAAATATATCTTCCAGAGGATTCAAATAATCAAAGACAAATTTAAGTCTAGTTTGGAATGCTGAATGATCAACAGTGAAAGCAGATTATCCTATCAGGAGACAATAACGAAAAAGTAAAAACTGTACTGAAGGTCTATGCATAACAATTGAAAGCATGGCAGACTGTTAAAGAGGAATTCTATGAAGAAGAACCTGCAGTTGCAGAAAGTAAAGTGAAAGCTGATCTGAAAGAACCAGGAAGAAATAAATCACTAGTGAAAGATGGAATTTTGTATCTCACACCATACATTGGTGGTTCCCAAGCTTGGGTAACCCAGGGGTACTTGGACTACAATTCCCAGAAACCCTAGGAATTGTAGTCCAACAGAGGCTTCTTGGAATTTCATTTGAAGGACACTTATGTTACTCAAGGTAGTGTAGTGGGAGCTCATTCAATCTAGGCAGTCTGTAGTCCAAGCAAGAGGGACACTTCCCAAGAACAGTGGTGAGGGAAACAAACATGAGCTTGACCAAGTTTAAATTTCCCAGAAGACATTTATCTTAGGAAGTAAATCACATCCCTCTTTGATTGTCCCTCCTCACCCACTATAAGAAAGGACATTTTCTAGAACTTCAACCAGTTACTCCAATGTCCAATATTGTGCTGTGGGTGGTAGTAACTGTTCCCTGTGCCTTCCACACAAAAGGTACAGGAAAAAAAACTCAATCCAGCAAATTCTGGAAGGTACATAATAGTGTCTAAGCTGTTGAAACTAGAAATGGGCACGAAACGCCAAAATGGCATTCATTTTCGTTATTCGGCCCCTGGACCGCCGCTTCATTGCCTTACCGTTATTTGGGCCCCTGGGGCCCGCTTCGTTTCCATTATTTTGATTTTCGGCACAGCCACGGGGAGCCCTCCCAGGGCCCAGCGCCACCAGAGCACCACAGAGATCACTAGAGAGGGGAGCATGCAGAGGCAGAATCACAGCCCACTCTCACTGCCCCCCGCCTCGGTGCATGGCAGCCCGGCAGGCTGTCATTCACCTGGGCGGAGATCGCTGGGGAGGGGGCTGCGATCTGGCCTCCGCATGCTGAGGCTGGATCACAGCTCCCTCCCATTGCCCTCTGCCTTACCCATGCCGTATGACAGTGCCGTGCACCCTGTCATCCGGCACGGGGAAGCGGAGACTCCTGTTTGCCCCTCTGCATGCTTCCTGGTGTGGGTCATGACAGCACCAGGTGCGGTTATGACCTGGGTGAGGAAGATCCCTTTGAGACCACCCCTTCGCCCCTCTTCAGGCAGAGGGGCCAACGCAGTCGGGAGGGGGCTGTGTTCCAGCCTCTGCACGCAAAGGCAGGATTGTGGCCCCCTCTGCAGCGGTCTCCGCCGGAGGTGCGTGACAGCCGGGCGGCTGTCAAGCACCTGCAGCGGAGATCACTGGACAGGGGGCTGTGATCGTTCCTTTGCGCATGGAGGCGAGATGACGGGCCGGCTCAGCCAATCTCCTCCGCCCAGGATGAAAGCCCCAACTATCTCTAGCACTCTCCTTGCTTGGCGCATCAGCGGTGGTGGCGGTGGCAGAACTGGTGTTCCCTGGAATGGGAGGAGGAGGAGGAAGAGAGAAGGGTCGGGAGCCGCCTGAGGTGGCAGTGGCAGGACCCAATGGGAGTGGGCAGCAGCGACATCCCTTCCCTGCTCCCCCCTTTGGGATGAGGCAGCCGCGGGCGCGCTGGGTTTCTTCTCCTCCCCCAGACAGTTACCAACTTGCACCAGCAAGCCCAACAGGGGACCCACACTACAGCTGATTGGGGCTTTTTTTAAAAAAAAACACCCGCCAGCTCTAGCACGCCCCTTGCTCAACGCAACGGCAGCGGTGGTGGTGGCCAGAATGGGCGCTCCCCAGAATGGGAGGAGGAGGAGGAAGAGGACAGAAGTGCAGGGAGCCACCTGAGGCTGTGGTGGGCAGTGGCAATATCCCTCCCCTGCTCCCCCCTGCCACCCTGCTCCCCCCCCCCGCCTTGCCTCACTCAGCGCTGGAGCTGGCCTTTGGGTGAGGCAGCTGCGGGTGGTGTTGAATTCTTAAGGTGCCCACGTGGGTTTCTTTTCCTAGTCTGAGGGTTACCACCTTGCAGTGGGCGCCAAACCTGAGCCTGCAAACCCAGCAGGGGGCCCGCAGCGCGTCAGCACTCAGCGTTTTTTTAAAATTTATTTTTCTTTTCTTTTCTTTTTCTTACAAGCCCAGCAGGGGGGCTGCACTACAGCTGATTGGGGCTTTTTAAAAACAGCTCCGTCCATTTCATTGCGGCTGTCAGAAACTAAAACAAACAGGAAGGAAGTTAATTTTCTTGTTTCTGTTTGTTTCATGCCTAAATTTTATTTATTTATTTATTTATTTATTTTTGAATTTGTACCCCGCCCATCTTCCCACGGGAACTCTGGGCGGCTTACAGAGCTGAAACAGGTCAGCAAATACACAACTATCAAAATGTAAGACAGACAATGTCATAAACCATCGCCACGGTCGTTATTCATTCTGTTACATAACTGAACAGATAACGGATAATGGAACGGGAAAAAAAGTCATTTTGTGCCCGACTCTAGTCGAAACAGTTGTGGCAGGTGTTGTTTCAATTTTGAAAAAAAATGTGCTGCCAATACTGCTTATGGAAAACTTTGGAGAAATTCAATGAATCAACACCCATAATATGTCTGCATGCAAATATAGTGGAAAACCTTTGATACAATCTGAGTAGGCACGAGCTAGTCACTTTGTCTCAGACTTACCTTGCTCATAAAGATTTGTGAAGATAATACAGGGCAATACGATTCTCTGAGTTCACCGTAGAAAACGTGAGGAGGAAAGAAGATGAATTATTACAATTACACAATACAAATGTGACCCAGCACCAAATATGAGTTCAGATCAATATAATGGTTTCGCTAGACTACTAAATTATCACAATATATGAAAAATGACAGTTTATTATATTTAATTTAATTACATATTTAATTCAATTATGCATTCATTGCAGTTTATAATTATTACTAAAATGTACAATTTGTGAATATTTACAATTTATCGATAAATACATTGTAAAAATACTAAATAAACTGCAATTTAATAAGCTGTTAGTAAAATAATTTTCCTCAGGTTACTACATTAGCCAGCTAATATTAATTCATTAAGAGACGAATAGAGGTGTTTCCCAAAATTCCGCTGGATACCCAGAAATAGCCATGTATGCCGACGTAGAGGAAATGATAGTGTTGAGAGGGAAGTGGTGTGGGAAGGTAATTGGGCTTATATTTTCACAGCCTATGCATGGCTAAATAATGAGAAAAGAATCAGATTTTTATGAGGACACCATAAAAGTCTACTGTGTTTTCTCTCCCAAAGGAAAACGGCTCCTGGAAGGTCTATATAGGCTTCCCTGCTGTACAGGAAATTCTGTGTGTGTATGTGTGTGAATTAGACACGGGCACGGAGCGGCGAAATTGTCGTTTCCATTTTCGGTTATCATTTCTGTTACGTAACGGAAACGGTACCGATAATTACGCCGCTCCAGCTCGAACCCGACCCGAAAAAAGAAAAATTGGGTCGGGTTTTTTGTTGTCGTTAATGGCATCATGGCGATTGCGTGATGCCAAGCAGCACAGAAACAAGTTTTTAAAAAACCCAACTCCCGGCCAAAAAAGCAGGCGGAAAAATGCCTGCCTGAGGACACCTACCAGAGGGGTGGTTTCTGGGGGGGGTCCCCCGGCCTTCCCCACCCTCTCCTGTCCTGGGCTGCTTGCACCAGGCTGGGGGGGGGTCATCCTCGTCATCTGTCTCGCTGCATGCCATGCGGTGGGGGGGGGATCCAAAATGGCGACCGCAATTTTTGTTTTGAAATTGTGGTCAAAAAACACACCAAATCACCACAGAAACATGTGAAATTTATGTATTTTAAATGCCTGAATTTTAATAGTAGCAGCAGTGGGTTTTTTTTATAGCAATAAAACATTGTATTGATTTTATTTGATTTTTTTTTTTAGACCTGCCCATTTGGGCTGGGCATGGGATGGGACCATGCAAATTGTTTGAACCATTCCACCAATGGCATCGCCAGGTTTTTGACTGACACTTCTGGATGTCTCGGAGGGCATAAAAAGCCGAGGCACCTTCCAGAAATCGCAGTCGGGTGTATGGATGTGGTTGAGGGAGGAGGGCTGGCTGCTGGTGCTGGTGTGATCCGATCGAGATTGAGGAGGGAGGCTGGAGGCTTTAGGATTTAAGTTAGGCAGGCAGGGAGGGAATTGAATTTAGAAAATAATTTATTTGATTCCCTGCAGCTTTGTCTGCTGAAGGGAATAGCAGTTTATTCTTTATTTCTTCTCTGGCAGTTTGTGAGGATTTTTTTCTGATATTGGAGAAAGGGGGAGGTTCGACTGGGAGTGGGAGGTGTGGATTTATTTTAAAAATATATTATATACTACCATTTATTTTCTATTTTCCCAACTTCAATTTGCTTGCACACACACACACATTTGGGGTGCAAGCCAAGAACAGAACCTCTATCCTAAGTGATATCCTAACTGCCCACTCGCCCGTCCGCCTGCGCCACCACCCGCCTGCGGCCCATGCCGCTGCCCGCCCACTCGCCCGCCCGCGGCCGCCACCTGCCCGCTCGCCCACTCGCCCGCTCGCCCGCCTGCACCTCCCCCCTGCCGCTGTCGCCACCCACCCATGGCCCCTCGCCACCACCGCCCGCCCACCACCCTGCCCACCGCCTAGGGCGCAAAAACACCTAGCGCTGGCCCTGATTGCGGGACGCCTCTATGCTCTGGTGGAAGTCAAATCGCACTAAATCGCAGTGGAAACGACAAACGACAAACGAAACAACACATTTTTGAAAAATTTCGCGACAAACGGAAACGCCCCAAAACGGACCAGTTCCGACAAACAAAAACTCGAAACGTCATTTTTTCTGGTCGTGCCCATGTCTAGTATGAATGTCTGTGTGTGACCTGTAAACTTCACTCCGATTTTAATTCCTCTTTTCTCAGATGCAGCTAGCCAGCCAGTTTGTGTTTTTATTGTTTATTTTGGCAACTTCAATTAAAGATTTTTTTTGGGGGGGAGTGGGAGAGGCAGAAAAGGAGTTGAGGAAGAAAACAAGAGTAAAATTTCATAGAGCATTTTGCTTGTCCAATTGGTCCAATATGGAAGGACCACCTTAGTATCCTATAAATACAAAAAAAAAGTTCCTAATGGATGAAGACATTTCCAGTTTTGTCTTATATTAACCACAGGAGGGCTCACAGTTGTTACATTCCTGGATGGTTTCAGTGTAAGGAATGGGTCCATAACGTTTGCAATGCCAAGTGCTCCAGGGCCGAGGAAATATGTATGTTTGGATTATATGGAGTACGTAATGCAATAATGGTTTGTGTGGAGGTTTGTCTCCACTGTCGTTTTTAGGAATTATTCAGATGTCATTGTTCATGTAAGGTAGTGGCAAACATGAGCCTTGAATTCTGTATGAGAGAGGGGGAAACTCTTGTGGCAGAGTGTGTGAGGAATGGAGTTTGGCTTTAAAATGAAAATAAACTTTCTGTAATTACATAGCTTATGAAATGGTCCAGGCAGGGACCTACAGAACAGATTAAGCTGCACTCTCTATGAGTAGACCGCCCTTTCTGTGTAAGTTTGCCTCAACTGGCACTTATTGTCTGAATCATTCACTCAGAGACACTGATGATGTTGGCCACAGACACTCACTGGGGGAGTGGAACTGGTAAAACCACTCACTTACCTTGAAAGCCCTACTAGGGTCAACATGCCAGTCCCATGGTGATGCAACTAGCACACATCTACCTTCATTACTGAATGAAGAAGTTCATTGCAAGTAAAAAGCTAAAGGTTCCCTCCACACTTGCATGCTAGTTGTGTCTGACTCTAGGGGCAGCGCTCATCTCCGTATTCAAGCTGAAGAGCCAATGTTGTGCAAGTCCATGGCCACATGGCCGGCATGGCTGCAAGGAAACACTCTTTTACCTTATTTGGAAGTTGAGTCATGGCTACTGGACTTCTTTTTTGAGAGATAGAAACATTTCACTGTTCATCCAAACAGCTTCATCAATGAAGCTGTTTGGATGAACAGCGAAATGTTTCTATCTTTCAAAAAAGAAGTCCAGTAGCGGATGACTGAGAATCTTCAGACTGTTTTACCTTCCCACTTTTTATGGCAGTACCTATTAATTTACTTGCATTTACATGCTTTTGAACTGCTAGGTTGGCAGGAGCTGGGGTTAGCAGCATGAGCTCACTCTGCTGTGTGGCACCCGGGATTTGAACCGCCATAGTGCCGACTTTGCAGCCGACATTTCAGCACTCTAACCTGCTGAGCCACCACACCCCTCATTGCAAGTAGCCTGTAGATGAATATTTATTTCTCACTAGTTAAGAGACAAGGCAAATCCCCCTAACCAAGAAGCAGGCATGTAATGTAATGACTGATTCTCTATCTAGTGCTCTGGTGCATATATTGATAAAAGATCACCACAATGTTGGTTCATGCTCCTGACTTACTAACAGCCATAAAAGTCCATTCCAGCTATTGCCACGGAAAGCAAATTTACAAGACAGAGCGTGGTCAGTGCATGGAAAGCTTCTTTTGCGTTGTAGCTTCGCTCTTAGCTCATTGAGTCAGCATGGGGTTGTCGACCGAGATTGTCAGAGCTCAAGTGTGATTTGTCTTGAAACGTACAGTTGATGAATCTGTAACTGTTTCTAGCTGGGCTCCCACCAGGACGAGGCACATGGCAAGGTCAGGGAGGGTCAGAATATGGCAGCGGAGGGGGCTGAGGGGCGAGAATGATCTCCCAAGGAACAAGAACATGAAAAGTTTCTCCAGCAAAATCACTAGCGAAAGAAAAGCTTTATTTCATTCATGAACTTCAAGTGATGGTTGTGTCTGCACATGTCGATTTTTGGCGGAACAGGAATTGTGATTCCATTTTCATTTTATTTATTTATTTATTTATTTATTTATGGGACTTTTTATACCACCCATCTAGCAAACTGCTGCTCTGGGCAATGTACACAAAGCAACCTCTTCAATGGAATAACAAATGGCAGCGTAAAATAAAGCCAAAACATAGTACAAAATATCAAATGAGAAATAGAAAGGAAGAACCTATTTCAACCAAAATTCCCCTTAGAATGAACACCATAAGAAAATAGCATAAATGGAGATGAACAGAAGTTTGAGACAGAGGTGGATTTAGGTGCATAAATGGAGAGATGCAGGTTGTGGAGCGTCAAGACGGAAAACCATGATTCAGGAAAGGCTTGTTTAAACCGCCACATATTTAAAAGGCAGTTGGAAAGTCCCAGTGAAGGGATTTCTGGGGGCAGATCATTTGGCAATCAAGGGGCAACCACTGAGAAGGCTTAGGGCCTTAGTCCCTCATAGCGACTCCCCAAACTTACTTCTGGGTTGGGACCCTCAGGTGCCCTACGTGGGAAGAATGGGTGATACGGGCAGTTCTTTGTGGTAGAAGCAAACCCAAGTAGAACATAAAAATTAGTAGTAGAGAGGGTACTATATTTTGTTCCACCATTATTTTGGTTTAATTGAGATGTCTTGCTGAGGTCATCAGGAGAGATCTTTCTCTCCATCCCACCTCCTTCACAGGTGCATCACATAAGAACACATGAAAGGGCCTTCTCTGTTGCTTCTCCCAGACTTTGGAACTCCTTCCCACTGGAGGCCAGGACTGCCCCATCTCTGCTGTCTTTCCAGAAGCAGGCAAATCCCTTCCTCTTCAGGCAAGCTTTGTTTGAATTCTTGTATATGTGACTTTGAGATGGGTTACCATGCATGGTTGCACTGAATGTTTTCATAAGAACACCAGTGTTTTCCATGTTAGTTTCCATCCCTCTTAATGGATTTTTTTCTTTTAACTGTCTGTGTGCTCTTTTTAGCTTTAATGTTGCCTTCTAATTCCCTGTTCTTAAATTTGAATATGTCTTAAATGTTCTGATCTGTATATTGTCCCTCATTATTGTAAACTGCCTTGTGTCTTTTTTCACGGAGAATGGTGGGGTAAAAATATTCAAAATAAATAAATAAATAAATTGGGTAGATAGATGCAGTCATGCTTTGGAGAAGGTTGCACATTTCCCTGGATTGTGCAGTACAGCCCATGGCTCCATATTTTAAGCAGAAACACACACTTCTGATCTGCATTTGATTATTTTCCTTTTTAAAACAAGCACAGAAAGTGGAACAAAATTAATTTAAATTTGAATTACATTAATGAAACAGGCATGGTCCAGAAAGTGATTAAACCATTTATCCATTGTTTATAGACAACTCACATCACTAATGCATTTATCACCAGCTACTTTAAAGGAATGGAATCTCTGTGTTGAAGGACACTACGTACCTCTGAAAACAAACCCCAGTGGAGTGTTTGCAACCTCCATTTCCAGTAGACTTCCAGTTCTGGCTTGGGTGCGGTCAGCAAGCGTTTGTGAATCTGAAGCATTCTTTTCTCATTATTTATTGGGCTTTTTACTGCTTAACAACTTTTTCGGCTGACTTGGTTGATAACGTTATTAGCAGCAGAAAACTGACCTTGGGAGCTGTGCTTGGAGGCTGCTTGCAACTAAGGTGCCGGCTGCTTTGTTTACTTAATTTGTGATAAAGCTCCTGTGATTTCAAACTGCCCTCTCTGTGAATTCTGTAGCTCACTGAGAGCTTTCTTCTGAGGAACTCAAATACAACGCTAACATCTGCTGAAGTATTGCTTTAAGCAACTTGAGTGAATATTTCATATTTACTTACTCTGTATGATATGGAAATCTTCGATATCACCCTATCTCCTCCAGTGTTAAGGCAGCTACAGTGCAATACCCCAATATCAATTACTCCTATTTCGCACCTGGGAACCAGCAGAATACACAGCAGTAATCAGTTTTCCAAGCCTATGCAGTCTTCAGAGTGTGACCATAGTGATTTTTCTTTCTCATTTAACTTTAACATGCATTCTGCTAAACATGGCAGTAAAGCTGGACTCTACCCTGTGCCTCCAAGGAAGCTGAGGCAAGTTAAGATGACTGATTACATTACCTCCCAGTAAGTCTTAACAACTGGCAAAGAGAATCCTATTTCTCCTCACATTGACTTATCTGATAGCCTTTTGATGAATGACCAGCTACTGGAAGGACATCAGTCAAATGGTAGCCTGCTAAGCAGCACAGTGAATGCAGACTTTGGCAAGTAAAAAATGTCAGATTTTGTGTCTGATCCAGTTTTGGGCTTAGAGGGTCCGATGCAATCGAATAAGCCAATAATCTTTGGTCCAAGGGAGGTCAGCTGTACAAATGTTAAGAAGCCGGAAATTAGAGATACCTCATTTATAACAGGGAACCATGACTCTTTTCATTCCTGCACACTAGTCTCCTTGGCCTCCGCTAAATTAACCACATCAAAGGTATCAGACAGTTGCAGAATACAGTGCTTTTTAACAGAAATTAGAGATATACTAAAGCAGTGGTCCCCAACCCCCGGGCCGCGGACCGGTGCCGGTCCGTGGACCGGTCGGCACCGGGCCGCCTGGGGAGGCCGGGGAGGCTCCTCCCCTTTTCCTCCGCCGCCCTCCTCCTCCTCCTCTTCTCTCCCGCGGGTGGCCGGTGGAAGAGGAAGGCTGGAGGAGTGCAGGAGGAGCCGCCGCCACCGCCTTTGTCTTTGCCTCCCTCCTCTGCCCGCCGGTGGCGGCGACGCATCCTCCTCCTCCTCCACCCTCCTCCTCCTCGCCCTCCACCACCACCACCACCAGCAGCAGGAACCCCGTTTGGCCCGCTTGCCCCTCCTCGCCTCCTCCCGGCCCCAACCCCCCTGCCCTGGGGGCCGGGCGCGCAGGGGGCCGGCGGGGAGGAGGGGCCCCCCTCGGTCGGAGAGCAGGTGGGTGCCCCTCCTCCTCCTCCTCCCCCGGGGCGCGCGCCCTTTGGCCCCTCCCTGCGGACGCGCTCCAGGGCGGAGCCCCCCCGCTGCCGTCGCCGCCGGACTGCACCTGTGTTGGGGGCGGGCGGGGGGGCATTGCGGGCCGACCCGGATGTTTTCCTCGCCCCCCCCGCAATCGCCCCCCCCACCACCACCGCCGCCGCCATCCCCCCCGCAATCGTCCCCACCCCGCCGCCGCCGCCGCCGCGACCCCCGTAATCGCCGCCGCCGCAATCCCCCCCAATCGCCCCCGTCCCGGGAGCCGCCGCCGCCGCCGCTTTGCTGCCCCCGCCAGACGCGACCCCCGTCACCGACCTCTCGGGCCGTCCCGGGAGCCGCCGCCGCTGCCGCCTTGCTGCCCCCGCCGGACGCGACCCCCGTCACCGACCTCTCGGGCCGTCCCGGGAGCCGCCGCCGCTGCCGCTTTGCTGCCCCCGCCGGCCTCGGCCCCCGTCACCGGCCTCTCGGGCCGTCCCGGGAGCCGCCGCTGCCGCCGCTTTGCTGCCCCCGCCGGACGCGACCCCCGTCACCGGCCTCTCGGGCCGTCCCGGGAGCCGCCGCCGCCGCCGCTTTGCTGCCCCCGCCGGACGCGACCCCCGTCACCGGCCTCTCGGGCCGTCCCGGGAGCCGCCGCTGCCGCCTTGCTGCCCCCGCCGGACGCGACTCCCGTCACTGGCCTCGCGGGGCCGTCCAGGGAGCCGCCGCCGCCGCGACCCCCCCGTAATCGCCCCCATCCCGCCGCCACCGCGACCCCTATGGAATCGCCCCACCCCGCAAGAAAGAAAGAAAGAAAGAAGGGAGGGAGGGAGGGAGGGAGGGAGGGAGGGAGGGTGGAGAAAGAAAGAAAGAAGGGAGGGGGGAAAGAAAAGGGAAATAAAGAAAGAAGGGAGTGAGGGAGAAAGAAAGAAAGAAAGAAAGAAAGAAAGAAAGAAAGAAAGAAAGAAAGAAAGAAAGAAAGAAAGAAAGAAAGAAAGAAAGAAAAAGAAAGAAAGGGGAAGGAGGAAGGAAGAAAGAAAGAAAGGGGGAGAAGGAGGAAGGGAGAGAGAGAGAGAAAGAAAAAGAAAGAAAGGAAGGAAGGAAGAAAGGAAGGAGGGAGGGAGAAAGAAAGAAAGAAAAAAAGAAAGAAAGAAAGAAAGAAAGAGAGAGAGAAAAAAGGGAGGGAGGGAGGGAGGAGAAAGAAAGAAAGAAGGGAGGGGGGAAGAAAAGGGAAATAAAGAAAGAAAGAAAGAAAGAAAGAAAGAAAGAAAGAAAGAAAGAAAGAAAGAAAGAAAGAAAGAAAGAAAGAAAGAAAGGGAAGGAGGAAGGGAGGAAGAAAGAAAGAAAGGGGGAGAAGGAGGAAGGGAGAGAGAGAAAGAAAAAGAAAGAAAGGAAGGAAGGAAGAAAGGAAGGAGGGAGGGAGAAAGAAAGAAAGAAAAAAAGAAAGAAAGAGAGAGAGAAAGAAGGGAGGGAGGGAGGGAGGAGAAAGAAAGAAAGAAGGGAGGGGGGAAGAAAAGGGAAATAAAGAAAGAAGGGAGTGAGGAAGAAAGAAAGAAAGAAAGAAAGAAAGAAAGAAAGAAAGAAAGAAAGAAAGAAAGAAAGAAAGAAAGGGGAAGGAGGAAGGGAGGAAGAAAGAAAGAAAGAAAGAAAGAAAGAAAGGGGGAGAAGGAGGAAGGGAGAGAGAGAGAGAAAGAAAAAGAAAGAAAGGAAGGAAGAAAGGAAGGAGGGAGGGAGAAAGAAAGAAAGAAAAAAAGAAAAGAAAGAGAGAAAGAGAGAAAGAAGGGAGGGGGGAAGAAAAGGGAAAGAAAGAAAGAAGGGAGTGAGGGAGGGAGAAAGAAAGAAAGAAAGGGGGAGAAGGAGGAAGGGAGAGAGAGAGAAAGAAAAAGAAAGGAAGGAAGGAAGGAAGGAAGGAGGGAGGGAGGGAGAAAGAAAGAAAGAAAGAAAGCCGCCCACCGGGTCCTCGCCGCCGCGGGGCAGCCCCACACGAGGAGGAGGGGGAGGGGCGCGCGGCAGCCCCCCTCGGCCCCCCACCCGCCGCCTACCCCGGGCTCTTCGCCGCCGCCGCCGCTACCCCGCACTTCCCCGGTGTCTCCCCGGCACCCGAAGGCAGCGCCTGCTCCTCCTCCTCCTCCTCCGCGGGAAGGATCCGGCCCCGTCAGTGGCGGCGGTCCCCGAGCAAAGCCGGGCCTCCCCGGAAAGGAAGAGTCCCAACTGTCCGGTTTGCAAAGGTGAGAGGGAGGGTGTGGGGTGGTGCGGTCGTGCGTGTGTGCGTCTCTCTCTCTCTCTCCCTGCCCGACCCCCCATTCGCCTTCCTTTATCTCCCCCCCCCTTCCCCACCCCCGGGCCATGGAAAAATTATCAAAAATTTACCGGTCCGCGGGGATAAAAAGGTTGGGGAGCACTGTACTAAAGGAACTAAAGCAATCCGTGTCTACCATAGAAGGTTACCTGAAAGAAAATAAGATGTGCCCAGTGGGAAATCCAGAAGACCTGTTGAACCAGAGTCAGACTGTACATCCACAATGTTCATCCAATAAGATGAATTACTATAGTCTGTCACCCAAAACCATTGACAAAATTGACAAGCTTTCACTGGAAGAACTACTTCTATGTGTAGGTCCTCAGACAGGGGCGCAGGGGACCCATAATGTCTCTGTACCAAACACAGTTGACTTTTCCAAGCCTCCACTTGTAACTGTCTCTCCAAGCATAAAGCACAAACCTTCAGGGAAGGCCCCCTCAAAGATTTGTGAGAAGCCTCCTGCCCATCCTCCTGTGGAAGACAAGTTGAAACATGTGAAGACAAAGGGGATCCGGAAACAAACATCCAAGAAAAGAAGAAGCATGAACTTTAAACCCTTATTTAAATTATTAGACTCTTCTGAGCATACAGTGAAAGGGAAGTCCTCTGGGGCTAATGTTCAGCAAGCTGATAGTCAAATTCCAGCATCATCAAAGGACAATTCTAGAACTAAGAAGGCAAGGTTCCCTATGGATAGTGGTATCAAACAGCTCACGGACCCCACCATTTCAACTCCCATCCACTCCCCCTCTACTCAGGGGTCCCAACCCTCTGACTGTGGTTCATTACAGCCACAATCCACAAGGAAGTTATCCACCATTCAATCCAGTTCGATCTCCAACTCGACAATAGGGAACCCAATTCCAGTCATCATAAGGAAAAGGAGTACAAATATAAGATTTAACAAGAGGAGAAGTAGGTGGAACAATGAATTTCCAGATCGAGTTAACTCCTGTGGACGTCAGACCCACATCCCTGGCATGGGACATGATTACAGTTCAGTTTGACATGGAGATGGGAAATGCTCTCAGGGGGTGGATGTTCCAATGGTCCCTGTTTGCGAAGGTGTTGGAGAGAGACTCTGTGATGCTGAGCTTTGTGATGCTGAGCTCATTGCAACTAGTGACACAGGAAATGATGTTAATATGCAGAGTTATGTTAAAATAGATTGTTATCTCCCTCTCTGTTAGATCCCTCTTCATCCCATGGCTTAGGCAATGTTTTTCCTCTTACTTAACTAACAGCTCTGCCACGCCCTACTTTTTATCATAAGAGATCTATAATTAAATGTTTGTCCTGGAACAATTCCAAAGCAGAACAATTAAACACACCAGTCGGTATTGTTTCATGGAATATAGCTGGGTTGGGAGTCAAGTGGAAATAATATGAGGGTGAAGTCTTTTCTATCCAAATACTCAATATTAGCACTTCAAGAAACATGGCTCCTTGAAACTGAAAACCTAGTAGTGCCAGGTTTCAAAGCATGGGTTAATCCAGCACATAAAATAAATGGGAAAGGAAGAGCCATAGGGGGGTTAGCTGTTCTTGTGAAGCAAGATTTAGGTTGGGAGGGTAGTGTGGTTGAGTCACTTGCATCTGACAAAAATGTGTTGACAGTTAAGATGCAGACTCAAGATCTGATGATTATTCTGGTAAATGTGTATATACCACCTGTTTCATCCTAGTATTATGCTCCTGATATATGGTTACATTTGGAACTTTTGTTAGATCTTAGAATAAGATTCCCAAATGCGTTGCCTATAATATTAGGTGATTTCAATGCAAGAATTGGAAATGACTTGTCAAAAATTGCAGAGAAATGTGGGATTCTTGATGAAGATACTTTAGATTTAGATTTAAAATATTGGAATTCTCAGGATGTGAAGATAAATTATGCTGGTGTAAACCTGTTTAAACTGTTATATATGTTTGATATGCAAATATTAGGAAATAACAATAGCAATTCTCCATATCCATACACTTAATTTTCCCAAAGGTCAGGGAGTGTGCTAGATTATGTATGTGTCCCAAGAATAAAGGTTCATTTATTCTCTGGCATAACTGTACACCCTATGGTGGACAGTGATCATCAGCCTATAATAGTGGAAGTAAAAGCTAAATCAAACCAGAGGAAAGTAAGTCCACATGATAAATGGCTAGCTCAAAATTTAACTATAGAAGGGGAGAGGAGATTGAAATGGCAAAAAGTGGAAGTAAACAGATTTTCAGAATTTCAAAATTCAAGCTACTGCTTAAAATTAAGAAATATAATTCTAACCCCAGATGATAACATAAACACAGTTATGGAAGCATATTATCAAATCTGTGAGAACATAAGACCTTTTTTAACAGCAGATTCACATCTAAAGCCACCAGAAGATACAAGGTCCCCATGGTTTGATAGGGAATGCAGATTGCGGAGAAAGGTATTGAGGAGACAGATGAGGAACTCAAACACTGTATGATCAGGAGACACATAATAATATGTTAAAACTCAGATGTGAATATAAACAATTGATTAAATCAAAGAAAAGGCAGTATCAGGAAAATATGTGGGCTGAGCTAGAAGCAGCTGCAACAGGGTTAAATGTAACACATTTTGGCACTTAGTGGCTGGTAGAATCAATGAGGCAAAATCTGTCATGGATATTCCTATCCCAGCTGCCACATGGGAATTATATTATAGGGAACTATTTAAGGAAGTGAAAGATGTAAAGCAGACTGGCAAACTTTTAGAAAATGAAGAGCCAAGTCTAATTCCTCAGTGGTCACCTGTAACAATGCTTGAGATTAAAACGCTTATCCAGACACTGAGAAACAATAAAGCCCCAGGAGAGGATTTCTTACCCCCTGAACTATTTAAAAACTACTTAGACGGGTGGGCCTCTATATTGTCTGGATTGTTTACTCACATAAATAAGACAGGCTGTATACCCAAAGGCTGGAAAATGAGTATCATCATCCCACTATTTAAGAAAGGTAATCAATATGATTCCAGTAATTACAGGCCTATTAGCCTAATTGATATTCCAGCAAAAATTTATGCAAGGCATCTTTTGAATACATTAGAGGACTGGGAAGAAGAAAATTCCATCTTTGTTGAGGAACAGTCAGGTTTTAGGAAGGGACGCTCCACCCTAGATAATTGCTTTATATTACAACACCTAATAAATAAATATACCTCGGGGGGGGCAGCTTTTTGCAGCCTTTCTCGATCTAAGTGGAGCATTTGATTCGATAAATAGAGGATGCCTCTGGGAAAAATTGGCAATGAGAAATATAGATCCAAGATTATTGCTATTGCTTAAAGCACTGTATACAGAAACTACACTGAAGGTGAGAACAGGTTTAAATTTTGCATTGACAGACTGTGTTCAAAACATAAGGGTGTCCGCCAAGGATGCATACTATCTCCATTTTTATTTAATTTTTATATAAATGATGAGGTGCCATTTATACAGAATCAGAGTTATCATATGCCTAAGATTCTAAATAGAGAAGTAAATATATTATTATATGCTGATGATATGATATTGCTATCAACAACCCAAGTGGGTATGAGGAGACTTTTGAAACGGTTTAATATCTATTGCCAAGAAAATGATTTATGCATTAATAATGATAAATCCAAAGTGGTGGTTAGATATGGGCACGACTTAGCGGTATTCCCGTTTCCGTTTCCGTTACTTGGTTCCGTTACTCTACGGAAACGGTAACGGGAATTACTCCGCCAGACTTCGAGCTCGAACCGACGAACGAACAATTTTGGTCTGATTTGTCATGCTCGTTCCTTGCATCGCGCGATCGCGCGATGCCACGCGGCACAGAAAAAAAGTTTTTAAAACTTAAAAAAACCCGGTTCCCGGCCGAAAAGCAGGCGGAAAAATGCCTGCCGTGCCTCAGGGCACCTACCAGAGGGGTTGTTTCTGGAGGTCCCCGGCCTCCCCCCCAACCCCCGTCCTAGTGGGCTGCTCTGTGGGACTCGCCGCAGGCTCGCAGCCAGCAAAAAGCCCAGTCTCGCCGCCGGCCGCCGCAATTAAAGCACAAGCAAGCGGCACGGACGGCACAGGAAAAAACTTTTAAACTCTCCCCCCACCCATTCCCGGGCCAAAAAAGCAGGCGGAAAAATGCCTGCTTGACTAAGGGCGCAGGGCACCTACCGGAGGGGTGGTTTCTGGAGGGGGGGTCCCAGCTCCCCCCCGTCCTGGGCAGCCGGACTCGCCATGCCATGCGGTGTGGGTGGGGGATCCAAAATGGGGCAGCGAACGCAATATTGTTTTTGAAATCGTGGTCCAAAAACACACAAGCACAACAGAAACACGCGAAAATTTATAAACTGCCAGATTTTTCACAGTAGCAGTGGGTTTTTTCTTGCAACAAAATGTCTCTCCTCTCCTCCTCTCCTCCATTGATTTTATTTTATTTTATTTTTTTTACACCTGCGCAATGATGGGCTGGCCGAGTGGCCAGCCATGTGGGAGTGGACGACCATGCAAATTTTTGGAGCCATCCCACCAATCGCATGGCCACTTGGCCATGGAGACTTCTGGGATGTGCCAAAAAGCCCCCTAAAACCTGCCCTAGCCCCCTAACCCTAACCCTAACCCTTGACTCCAGTCCTTACTTACCCATACGTTACAGACTGTCTTCTTAGTGGGTCAGAGAGGCACCCAGAGGTGCAACCCACTAGCCCACCGTAACCTTACCCGTCACTAGCCTAACCCTAGCCCTTGCACTAACCCACCTTAACCCTAAGCCAGAACTACTTGCATTGCACTACACGCAAGTACAATTCCCTTCTGTGTGAGACATGGTGGTGCGAGAGCCATAGTTAGGCATCACCTATGGCTCTGGGTTCACTGCCATCACTAGTCTCACTGTCTGCAACTGGTATGCATATCCATATGGCTATTGCATACCATTTTGCAGCAGCAGCAGGTGAGGAGGGGAGACCCCCATGTTGAGGGGTCTCTTGGAGCCTGCTTCCCTTTCCTAGTCGGTGAGGATAGGAGGCACCCACGGGTGCCTCCAGGAGCCCGCTTTCCCTTTATAGCGGGCCAGAGGAGGCACCCACCCCACAGAGGTGCCTCCAGGAGCCCGCTACCCCCCCAAAAAAACCAGTACTAACGAAAATGAAAAAACAAAAAACCGAACCGACTAATTTTTGCAAATTTTCGCAAAAAACGGAAACGACCCGAAACGGAACCGGCCCGACTAACGACAACTCGAAAAATTTTTTTTTCAAGTCGTGCCCATCTCTAGTGGTGGTATTTGGCAAAAAAAGAAAAACCCATAAGTGGTCTATAAATTCTAAAGATTTACAGCAGGTTAAATATTATTGCTGTCTGGGCATTAACTTTGAGGCATCAGGATCCTGGGTATCGCAAATAAAGAAAAATACATTAAAAGTATGGGCCAGATTACAATCGGTTAACAAACTTTTAAACTATAGTTACCCAGGCACTTTAATCCCAATTTTAAAATTTTTTTAAAGCTAAGATAATTCCTATGCTAATTTATGGTGCTGAAATATGGAGTTTTGCAAACCTTAAGAAAATTGAACAGATTCAAACACAATTTTACATGGTTATCATGGGAGTTTCAAGTTCTACCCCAGCACATTTAATAAGAGCAGAACTTGGTGCAAAAACAATTTCGGGTCTGATTCTAGTAAGAATGGTAAATTATTGGTGCAGAATAAGTAGCTTTATTGAAGAAAGATTGCCCAAGATTTGTTTGGAGGAGCAGAGTATTTTTAGGTATGAAAATTCATGGTTAAAGAACCTGTTTAAGCTCTTTCCAAAATTTGGTTTTTCAGCTCAGGCTTTAAATCCTTTACGTGAAGATACAATTCATATTTTTAAGCAAAGAGTTTTTGATGTTGAGGCACAGATAGATATATCTGCAGTTGCATCTACAACAACAAAATGGTTGGCTAATACAAAACAACTGCATTACTTTGAACAATATTTAACAGACCAAATGAAAATGCAATATAGAAAAGCATATACTCGCTTGCGATTTGAAAAAAAATGGATACTATGAGGGGCAAGATGGCGGCGATCAGCATAGACGTTAGCTGAAGCAGCCCTGGCCAGCGTCAATGCATTCCAGGTCTCAAGAGGGTGATTTCCAGCCTACAATCACCCACTGGGAGCAGAAGACATCCTAGATTCGCTCCGAGGCATCCCGGGTGTGGTTTCCCTCCTCTGTGAGGGTAGATACCCCTGGGAATAAATCACTCGTGCGTCTGAGACCGTGGGAGAACCGGACGGTGAAGAAGCTGCCCCCCTCCTCTGCACGTGAGTGGCTTTCCTTCCATCAAGATATAAAATCAAGCAAAACTCACCTAAAGAAAATCCGCTCTCTTCTAAATGCCTCTTTGCCTGCCCCCTCGCTATTTGCTTTCGGAAAGGGCTGATTTTATTTCTCCGTTTAAAGGCAGATAAAACTCCAAAATTCTAGTTTCACTTTCGTTATTCTGGCCCTCTTGGCTCAAATGTGGATATAACATGCCATCTGCTGGACTTCTCTTTGTATGCAGCTGTATTTGCATTATTTGCTATCTTGAAAGGAGCAAGTCAAATCTACTGTGAATACAGCATGATATCTGTTGAATTCTCCTCTACTAACAACTGATTTCTGCATACTCGTTTCTGGAAACGAGTAAACAGGCTCTATTGTAACCACAGCACGCTCTTGGTTGAACTTCCTCTGTCTGCAGTAGTTCTATATTGCAACTTTTTGAAATGAGCAAAACTCCATCTGTAACAAAAAAGACTGTTTCCACCTCTCTGGTCCATCCCTCCCTCCCAGTCATGACTCAACAACCAAGCCAGACCGGCCAAGTTCTAGATATGCTTAATCAGTTAGATATGAATCAGATCAAGCTTATCTTAGACCAGACCACAGCCTTCTCTGAGTTAAGATCTGAAATGAAAGAGGGCTTTGCCAATGTAGATGCCAAGATGAATTCCTTTGGTGGGCGACTACAGGCGTTGGAGGACAACATGGGGATTACTAATTTCCATTTAGTAGAGATAGAAGCCACAATGGAATCCACTATTAGATCGGTTCTTATGCAAGAAATTGAATCTTCATCCAAAATTTTAAGGATTCAAGGTCTCACTTTGGACAAAGACGAAAATCTCTACACTTCAGTTGGGGAAGGTTTGGCCACTCTGCTTGAGGCACCCGTAGAAGAATTTCTCCATGAAGTAGATGTGATCTACCATCAACCTACAGCCTACGCCAGAAAAAACAAGCTCCCTCCAGAGGTAATAGTCAAACTTGTCAGAAGATACACCCGAGATTGTATTCTCAAAGTTATTTGAGATAAAGAGGTGAAAATCAATGAATCCAAAGTGGCAATATTGAAAGACGTCCCATGGGAGGTCCGTCAACTGCGGAAAGAATATACGTTTCTTATCAAACTTCTGCTCAAGCATGAGATAAGATACAAGTGGATTTACCCCCAGGGTCTGACCTTTCATTGGGAAGGGGAAACACAGAAAATTGATTCTTACAAGAAAGCTAGAATCTTCGCTGAGAAAAATGCAGAAAAGTTGGGATTCTCCCCCTCCTCCTCTTCATCATCCCTCTCTGAGGGTGATGATACAACCGACAACCAAACCGCTACCAAAGATGATAGCCAAGCTAATCAGGCTCCCAAACAAGGGACCCCCAAGCAAGATCAAGATAATGGTGCAGTGGGAGGCGCCAGGCCGAAAAGACAATTTAGGCCTAAACCAGGGAGGAAACACCGCTGGAAGTAAAACAAGATGGCTCAGAAAATTCTAAGATGGAATATCAATGGATTGAACTCCCCGCAAAAGCGTCGTAAGACATTTAAACTCCTCCAAAACCAACAATGTGCAATTATCTGTTTACAGGAAACCCACGTACTGAGAAAACATGAACAACACCTAATCCAAAATAGATTGGGGAACCTGTTCTCCACCTCAAATAAAGAAAAGAAGCCAAATGGGGTGGCATTATATATCAAACCAGAACTTTCTCCAACCCTTTTGGGAAAAGATCAGTTAGGCAGATGGATCCTCGTCCAGGCAAATATCCAATCCAAAAAAACAATTATTGTTGGTATATATGCCCCAAATAGCAATCATGGAAGACAAGTTTTCTTTGAAGAATTGGCTCAGAAGCTCTTGCAATATGAAAATCATCAGTTAATGATACTGGGGGACTTCAATGCTGTACATATCCCATCCGTGGATAGGAAAATACCAAAAGGGGAAAAACCCAGGACCTCGTCCTCCATACTGCCAAAATCTTTTCTTGACATGTCCGACATTTTAGAACTCCAAGACATTTGGAGAAGGAAAAATCCATTAAAAGGTGGCTTCACTTCTTATTCAAGACAACATGCCTCCTTCTCCCATATTGATATGTGCTGGGTCTCATCTGATCTTTTACTAAATACAAGGGACATAGAAGTTCTTCCGAGAACAATATCCGATCATAATGCTATCCTGTGGACATTGAAAACTTCGGGTAAGCCCAGGCACTGGAAAATCAACTCAGCTTTGTGGACTGATAAAGAATTTATTTCAGAGGCAGCCAAAGACTTGAATTTATACTTTTGAATTAAATCTGAACAAGGGCACCCCACTGAAAACGGTGTGGGATGCCTAAAAGCCTTATTTTAGAGGGTTTGTCATCCAATATATGGCAAGACGGAACAAAGAGAGAAAGAAGAAATCCGAATCCATCCTCAATACAATGAAAAAGTTAGAAAAGGACTTAATCCATGATCCGCGCAATGAGCAGTTGAATAAAGACTTAGCCTCCTGTAGGCATGAACTTAATTTGATTTTAACAGCAGACATAGCCCATAAGATTAAACTGGCCAAACTGAATTTCGTCGAAAATGCAAACAAACCAGGAAGATCGTTAGCCTACAAGTTAAAAAAAGGTACAATCTCAAAAACTTATTCTAACACTTAAAGATAAAACTGGGGAAAACCAGACGGATCAATCTCAAATCCAAAAAATCATAGAGGCATATTACCAGAATCTGTTCAAGCCGGAGACAATAAATAAAGATGCCATCTTCCAATACCTAAAACAAGCCAACTTTCCAAAACTTACTGAAGAACAGAGAGTTTTGACGAATGCCCCTATTACAATGATGGAAATAACAGAGGCCATTAATCACCAAAAAATGAACAAAGCCTCTGGACCCGATTCGATACCGGCACAATTTTACAAAAAATTCTCTGAGCTAGTCTCTGGAAATATGAAAAATCTCTTTACATCTATTTTAGAGGGCGAAGATATACCAGACTCATGGAAATCATCTCATACAACATTGATTCCTAAAGAAGGGAAACCCAGAGACCTGATACAGAACTACAGGCCAATTGCTCTCCTAAATGTGGATTATAAAATATTTCCAACCATCTTGGCAAACAGATGGCGGATGATTCTACCGTCTCTGATATCCCCCGATCAAAACAGTTTTTTTCAAAAAAGATGCCTCCAATCCAACATTAGAACTTTCCTTGACGCGTTGGAGTACTATGAATGTCACTCTGAGAAGCAAGTAGCCTTCGCATTCATTGACGCCGAGAAAGCATTCGACAATGTATCTTGGTCTTTACTCAAAACTCAGATTATTTACAGTGTGGCCACAGAATGCTACGAGCTATAGAACAAATTTACTCCACCCAAAACACTAGGATTGTAGTTAATGGCTACCTTACAGATACAGTCAAGATGCATAAAGGTACCAGGCAAGGATGCCCTCTTTCTCCCTTGCTGTTTATTTTAACTTTAGAAATACTACTCCATGTTATAAGAAATACCCCAGGTATTCAAGGTCTACAAAGCAAAGGAGAATTCTATAAAGTGCAAGCCTTCGCAGATGATCTGTTGGTTATTATGGAGGACCCACAGACCTCCCTTCCAGAACTACTAAAGATCTTGGAGGCCTACTCTAAAATTTCAGGATTAAAGGTTAATAGAAAAAAAACATTGTTGCTCACAAAAAATACGACCCCACTTGTGATTGGAAAATTGGTTAACCAGTTGGGTTTCCAACATGCTAGTAAGGCAAAATATCTGGGTATTATTGTGTCCAACCGTTGTAACACTTTACTTAAAGATAACTATGTTAATGGTATAAAAGCAATCAAAGCTGACCTGGAAACCTGGTCAAGACTTCAGTTATCTTTAATGGGCAGAATTGCTGCAGTTAAAATGACTGTTTTACCTAAATTGCTCTTTTTATTCCAATGTTTACCTATATTACCTAACTTTAAGATTATTTCAGACTTGGAAAAAAGTATACATGTGTTTATATGGCAAAAGAAAAAAGCAAGGATTAGAAATGTCTATCTACAGGACAGAACCAAAACTGGTGGTTTTGCCCTGCCCAACTTGGTGCTGTACTATAAAGCTGCTGCTATGACTTGGATCAAAGACTGGATTTTGATGACAAATAATAGAATACTGCAGCTTGAGAGTCACGATTTGGACAGAGGTTGGCATCATTACGTATGGTATAAGGGTAATATACCTACCCTTTTCAAAAAGCATTGGATAAGGAATGCCTTAGTTAAAATATGGTTATCCATAAAAAACAGTTTTACCCTAAAGCACCAACGTGGTTGTCTCCGTTAGGCGTGATTACCAATTCCTCATACAAGTGCAAGCCTTAAATCTCTAACCTATAGACAACTTCTGAATGCTGATTTCTCCTTGAAGTCACTAGAAAAATTAGTATCAGAAGGTAACTTACAAGTTAGACTGGTGGAAATACCAACAAATATACTCACACTTTAAAAATATCACTAAAGAGGGGGGATTTATGACTGACACTCCACTTGACAAAATACTATCTTCTGGTGATTCAAAGCTTCTCAGTAAATTCTATAGTAATTTGTTAAATGAAAAAATGATCAATACACTGGTCAAAGATACTATGATAAGGTGGGCAGAAAATTTTGGTTATTCTATTCATTTAAACAAATGGGACTCTTTGTGGAATACAGTTAAACTCTTTAAATCTATAGCCTTTAAGGAAAACTGTTACAAGATGTTTTATAGATGGCATTTTCCCCCCAACGTTTATCTAAGATGTATAATTTCTCACACAAATGTTGGAAATGTAAACATGACAGTGGTACCTTTTATCATATGTGGTGGACATGTAAAGAGGCAAAGGCATATTGGATAATGGTAAAATTATTTTTAGAAAAATATTTGAAGATTAAGTTAGAGCTTAGACCAGAATTTTTTCTATTAAATATAGTAGATATTAATATCTCATATGACCAGAAATATGTACTCCATCATTTAATAGTTGCTGCAAGGATACTGTATGCGAAATTTTGGAAACAACCAGAAGTGCCAACAGAGAGAAACTTCCACGAAAAGATAAGAGAATGTATTGAAATCGACAGACTCTCTGGTTTTCTAAAGGGAGACTACGATGAGATTTCCCGGAAAAGATGGCAAGAAGTAACAAACTTATTAGTATTGTGATATTATTTGGTGATTTGTGAACATGTTAAACCGTTATTTTTGGCCTGATATACTAAATGTAATTTTTATAGTGTATTCCCTCCCCCTCCCCCACACCCTCCCTCCTTCGTCCCCCCCAAAAAATAAAATTACTTAAATTAAAAAAAATGAACAAATGGATACTATGATGAAATGGGGTAGGTTTCAGGGTATCCCTATAGATAATCGTTTACGTGCTTGTGGAAACCCTGCCCTCGAGGACTTAGCCCGTTATGTACTTGACTGTCCCCTATATAGCAATATAAGAGAAAAATATTTACAGCACAGTTTAAAGAAAGTGGAAAACAGAAGCACCTCAGAGAAACTGAGTTTTTTTTATAAACAGAGTTGCAATATTTGCTTTTAAAGCCGCTATATGCAGAGCTAAATATTTGGATGGTATAGGTGTAAAGTGCTATAAAGATTCAGAAGTTTGAAGACAGCCTCTTAGAATGCAAATTAAACGTTTTATATAAAGGTTTTAAAATTGTAAAGTAAATACTTTTTAGGGGATTTTAGTAAATTGGCTTACTAGTAAACAATATTTTATATTATATTTTAAAGCATTAATATTAAAATGTTTATTTTATTGTATAAATACTGATAAATATGGCATGATAATATGCTTGCGTGTTTGAAATGTATATTTTGCAATGATCTGACGATTACGCAATAAATAGTTTATCTATCATTTCCAGTACATGAACTTTCCTGAGACATCTGGAAAGTCCTGCTCAGGAATTCAGGGTACAGGAACACAGGGGGAATGGGAAGAGACTATCTTTTATGCCAATGGAGAATGAGAGTCTGAAGTGGACAGGAGCTGCAATTGTGTAGCTTTGCATTGAATCCCATTGAATCAGCGATGATTTCATGTCAGCTCTTCCGCAAATTCATTGATGCTACGGTGCCACTCTAGTTGTCTGTAAGGAGTTTCAGTCATCCAGGTGAGGTTATCTGAAAGTTAAGTCATGGCAAGCAGACTTCTTTTCTTGTGAGATTAAAATATTTCACTACTAATCCAGGTAGCTTCATCAGTCAAAGGAAAGCTGGTGCAAGGCCTCCAAGTTATAGTTCACCTTGATTTCATGCTCCACTGGTCTGAATAAGCTCATTAGGTTGATCTCACAAGAAAAGGAGTCCAGTTGCTACGACTCAACTTTCAGATCTCATTCTGTTTGCAACTTTAAGGCTGCTATCCTACGACCATTAAAAACCATTTCAAACTGCTTGAAGATGCGGTTAATAAAACTGTGTCCCCACAGCCAGTGGACTTTAAAGGGGGGAAATGCAACCACACCCACTTAAGCACGACCCACCGAGTTTTACAAGTACAGTGGTACCTTGTATAAAGGAATTAATTCGTTCCAAATAAAATTATGTTAAGCAAATTTTCCTTTATACAGATTTCCCATAGGAATGCATTGAAAACAGAGTGATCCCATTTTTATGTTGTACAGATTCGCCCCATAGGCGATTATGTTAAGCAAATTTCCCCATCTCCAGAAATTTTATATGTTGTACAAATTTTATGTTATAGAAACTGTTTGTTATACAAGGGTCCACTGTACTTGGTCTTGAGGTGGTACAAAGCTTGTCTCAGTTCCGATGCAGATTTTAAACTTGTGCTTGAGTCCATGGGGACTTGGAAAATCTGCATCAAAACCTTTTCATTCCACTGTGTTGCAGTTCCCGCTAGTGGGGACACAAAAGATGTAGTTCTTTAAACTGTGCCAATGGGGACACAAGTACAGCATTTTCAACCGTGTGACCATTCTGGGGGGAAATCTGCATTTTACTTTGATACGGATTTTCCAACCAGCCTTAGTTCAGGAAGTTGTAACTAGAGAAGATCCGCTTGAATCAAAGGAACTTACAAAAGAACTGACTCACCGAATCTCTCTTATGCTGGAGACAAATGATCTCACCTGGTTAAAGAGCTCCTTACAGGCCCTTAACAACAGGCCCTTAGCAACTTAACAGCTTTGGCTCCACCCTTCTCCCATCAGGGGATCCTTCCACACATACAGGATTCTATCAGTGGTTCCTCCAGGCTGGAGTTGGCTGGTCTATTCCATGCCTCGATTGTGTCTTCCCAATTTCCTTATGACAGCTGCACTTCATCAGGAGCAAAGCAGAATTTTAGAGGTACTTTATGCATCCAGCAAAGCACACAAAACACTTGGGAATCCATCTGGCTGAACAAGGATCTTACATAAATGAATAGTGTTATCATCAAATGCTCATTCAACATGGTGTTTCTCTTGAGCTGTTTGCTAATTACAAGGAACCAACATTCTCTGTAAAAATGGATGGTTTCCTGTGGTAGACTTCTTAATATTTTTACAAATGGTTTTGGTCAAGAGGGGGTGGGTAGGCAGCTTGCCAGCCCTGGAGCTTGCATGCACTCCATCGGTGCTGCAATTTTAGCATTTCAAGAATAATCTAGATAATTTGGGGCATGTTAGATTTCCCCTTTCCATCCCAATAAGGTTGCCCCAGAGCCAGGGATCAGGACATGAGTTGCAAGCTTTGCTGTTAAGTTGGACTTAAGTCACACCAGCAACTCAACTCAAGCTTGAGTCAGGATTTGTTTCAATGATTTGGAGTCAACTCGTGAGTCAAAACCTGCTCACTCTTCCCTTTTTTTCCTGGGGTGTGGCCGGGTACTTCTTCATAGGGACTTGGGCTCAGATTTGGGATTCAGACCAAAAGACATGTTAGCATTAGAGATGGGCACGAAACGAACAATTTTTCATTTCCATTTTCATTTTTTGTTTCATTACGCAATGAAACGACAAACGAATTTTGTCTCTAAAATGAAACGAAACGAACAGAAACACCAGAAATTTTGTCATCCGTTTTGTTTTCGTTATGGCAATACATTGAACTGCTTTAAATGCTAAAAAAAATCACAAAAATTGAACTAAATGGTAACAAAATGGTAACAAAATGAACGAAAACAAAAATGATTTTTTTTGCAAAAATTCATGAAAAACGGAAACGAACTGAAACGGACCCCCTAAATGACAAACAACAAACAAAATGCCATTTTTTTTATTCGTGCCCATCTCTAGTTAGCATCCCTGTCTGTTACATTTCTTCCAGAATCTCAAACTTTATTTCTGCCAACTTTCATGCTCAAAGTAACCCACAATGACATGACATATGGAAGAACAGGGAAGATACATTGGCCCTCGGGGCATCAGCCCCTGAACATCATTGCTTTCCCAGATAGTCATAGTTCTCACATCAGCAAAGTTATTGGACCTCAGGAAAACAAGAGGCGAAAAAGACTGAGAGTCCTGGCATTGTAAAGCCAGAGTAGACCCTTGGTAGAATCCTGCCTTGTTTTTTGATTCCAGACCTGCTTCAGGCCTGAAACTGCCTATGTCATAAAAAACTCAAAGATGAAATATTACTTTGTGACTGGTTTAGTGTTTCCATCCACACACAAGCTTATGACGTTGTTTGGCACAGACATGAAATACGATAAGAGATCACTCCCTTGCACAATCTGCTGTCTTATATCTATCTCTCCCAAAGCTGCTCATTGCTCACACACAAGCTTTCAGCAACACCAAAAGATCAAAACCAGAAGAGAAGCGCAAACGGAGGAGCAATGCATTGGCTTGAAGGGACGTGATTCCAGCTGCTTCTCACTCTGTCCAAGAATCATATATATTTCTACTTCTCTGCACCTGCAGAAATACTTCTGAAACACAGGAGAGAAACCTCATGGAACTTGAATAAAGGTTCAGAAGTATTTCTGAAGGTGCAGAGAAGTAGAAATTGAAAGCCTCTCAATTCCGGAACAGGTTTTGCATTGCAAGATATGAAAATCGTAGCATCATAGAATCATGGAGTTAGAAGGTTCCCATAAGGCCATCAAATCTAACCCCCTGCTCAAAGCAGGAGTCCCACTCAAAGCAGATCTGCCAGATGATTGTCCAGTTTTCTGTTGTCTGCCCCCAGCATTGGAGTGCTCACCACCTCCCCAGATAGTTGTTTCTATTTCTCTAACCATTAAGAGGTTTTCTTCCTAATAGTCAGTCAAAACCTGGTTTCCTACAGCTTGAGCCAATGTTTACATGCTGTGCACTTTGCAGTGACTGATAACAGATCTTGCCCCTCCTCTGTATGAATAACTTTCAAGTATTTGAAAAGGAAAATGGACAGAAACCTTCTTGCAGGGATGAGCAGAAATTCCATCAAGGAGATGGCTGTCATCCTACTTTAGACAACAAACAGCACTCTCTCTTTGGCTTCTAAAGCAGTGATGGGCAAAGGGAGCCCTAGGGGGTCACTGGAACCCTGGAGAAATGAAATGCATCACTGTATCCTGTGCTATGCTTTGCTTATTATTATTATTATTATTATTATTATTATTATTATTATTATTATTATTATTATTATTATTATTATTATTATTATTATCATCGTCGTCGTCGTCGTCGTCATCGTCATCATCATCATCATCATCATCACACAGCAGACAGGATAACTACACTGGATTTTGTAATACAAATCACTAGTCAAACACTTCCCAAGTGTTTAGAACTATGTGATATATCAGCGAATTATACAAGCAGATCCCAGTGAGGTGGCATTCTGCAGCTGACTGACGGTGACTTTGTCAATGCCAATCATTTATTATTATTATTATTATTATTATTATTATTATTATTATTATTATTATTATTATTATTATTATTATTATTATTAAGATAAACTTCATAAATTCATCAACCTTGATGTATCACAAATCAAAACAAATTCACTTTTTTCTGATTCATGGCCATCCCTAGTTTCACTTCTATTCCCTTCTTTCTCCTGGAATTGGTGTGGCTGCTGTTAGTCATAGAATCATAGAATCACAGAATCATAGAATCATAGAATAATAGATTTGGAAGAGACCTCAAGGGCCATCTAGTCCAACCCCCTGCCATGCAAGAACCCCCATCACAGTATTTCCGACAGATGTCCATCTAGCCTCTGCTTAAAAACCTCCAAAGGAGGAGACTCCACCACCCTCCTTTGTGGCAGCATCTTCCACTGCTGAACAGCTCTAACCATCATTAAGTGTTTCCTAATGTTCAAATGGAATCTCTTTTCCTATAGTTTGAAACCATTGTCATGAGTCCTAGTCTCTGAAGCCATGGAAAACAAACCTATTCCCTCTTCAATATGGTATCCTTTCAAATATTTAAACATAGCTATCATATCCCCTCTCAGTCTTCCTTTTGAAAGGCTAAACATTCCCAGTTCCCTAAACCTTTCCTCATGAGAAATTTCTTCCAGACCTTCAACCGTCTTGGTTGCCCTCTTCTGGACCTGCTCGAGGTGGTTAACATCCTTTTTATTTGAGGTGTGAAGAACTGGAGACAGTACTCCAGGTGGGGTCTGACCGAGCAGAATTACATGCCACCAAGTTTCTGCTGGCTTAGGGAGAGCTCAAAAATGCCTTCCAAACAATGCTATCATTACCAGCAATTTTTAGGCCTTGCAAACTAAAAGCTGTGGCTGTGGCTTTACTAAACTGGTGGGAAACCTCAGTAGTGGTATCGGGTTGCAGAGCCAGACATTGGGCATTCAATATTCCATTGTGCCTCATAAGAGTAGAACCAGCCTGGGTGGCCTTGGGCAAGCTTCACAGTCCCCAGGGTGTTTCCAGAAGAAGGGAATGGTCAACCACTTCTGAGTATTCTCTACCTATAAACTGATGAAAAAGTTGTCGTATACAGTCACCCCCCGCCATTTCACGGTTCAGGTACTGCGGTCCCACTATATTGCGGGATCGCAGTACCGGGGGGGGGAGGCAGGGAGCGATCCCATCGCTCCCCGCTGCCCCCGCCCCTTCTGGGAGGCTTTGGAGCCACGTGGGGGGGCAGTGGGGAGTGATCGCATCACTCCCCACCACCCCCGCCCCTCTGATCACCCCTGGCCCCACCCGACCCACCTCCGCATATCGCAGATTTTCACATATCATGGGTCGGGTGGGTCCCTAACCCCCACAATGGGCGGGGGTTTACTGTATTCAGAATTGACTTGATGGCATCATCATCATCATCATCATCATCATCATCACCATCACCATCACCACCACCACCATCATCATCATCATCATCATCATCATCATCATCATCATCATCATCATCATTATTATTATTATTATTATTATTATTATTATTATTATTATTATTATTATTATTATTATTATTATTATTATTAAAGAGGCCTCTTTGTGTCATTGATGGGGCATGTAAGAAAAACTGACCTGTTTGTTCTTCATGCACCTTGTGCCCCTTCCCCCCCACACACACACACTTCTCCACTAAATTCCATTACAAAGAAATAAACATATATATATTGAGAGTGGAGGAGGAGCAGGTGGAACCCACAGAGGTCCAAGGGTGAGTGAGGATGGCGCCAGACCTTGGGAAGTTGCCTAGCCCTTATCTCATGGCTCTGAAATGGCTGTTCTTATTATCGTTGAAAAGGTTGTGAAACAAATACCACTTGAAAACCAGCTTAATTGAGCTCATAAATCCCTGTACTCAGTCCTGCTGAGTGAACTGTCCTCACCTTGATTCAGAACTAGGTCACTCTTTATGAGGTTTCTTGGTGAATATTAAGCAAACATTCCCTTCTCTTCCATGGCTCCCTTCCCAGCTTGCAATATAATAATTGTTGTTGGGGGGGGGGGTTCCACTGGTAACATTGAATAGAATATTCTAGAAGGAACATAACAAAAAAGTGTAATTTTCCAAGTCTTTGAGGGAAGGTGGTAGAGCTGCACTAATTCATGTCAGAACTGTTTCCACTATCAGTACTTGGCAATTTATGTTTCCCCTTGAAAATACCAATTTGAAAACATGAAAAGGAATCTGAACTTGATGAGGGACAGTCACCCCTTGAGATGGGCACAGAACAAACCATGAAGCCAATGAATCGGGCCATTTTGTGGTTCATTCCATGGTGTTTCAGAGAAATGCACCTGCCCAGAATGAAACAAAACTCTGAACTATCAGCATTTCTGATTTGTACACTTTGTGGTTGATGCAATTTGGGTCTTCCGGGACTGGTTGATTCAACCCCTGTGCAAGTTAGAGTTGCTAAACCCACCGTGGGTCTTCATCTGACTCTCCTTCCCATGGCCTCCAAGTTTGGCGAATACTGGACTTGGGATGTCCAATGTATAGCCCCACAAAACAAGTTGCCTTAGGAAAATGATTGACAAGACAGGCTTTGGGGAGCATAATTCAGACATCCCAAATCTAATCTTCACCAAATTTGGATGAGTCAAGAGGAGATTGTCCTGCTGCTTCTGGAAGTCCAGAATCACACATACCACAATGTGCTTCATTTTTTTCCAGAAACACAGTAAACAAAAGCAACACCAAAAAGACATGCAGAGAGATCCATTTAGAACCCCACTCAGGCTGCTGTTGCATGACCCCTAAAATCCACTGGCAACTTAAATGCAGATCCCCCCCCAACATGGTTTTTGTTCTGCTTCCTGTGTTCCCACCTCCCGCACTCTGATTCTATTGCTTCTCTCTGTGGTGAGGGGAGAGAGAGAAAAATGCAGGCTCACCTCCGCTTGCCATCGGCAGCAGCTAATTGTTCCAGCCCATTAGGATTCCTGTCTGTTGAAGGGGGGGACCCAACAAAAAACAGACAAAAAGCGGAGGAGGGCCAGGCATGCAATGCTTTAAGACAGCAACAAGGATTTTACCTCCTCCAGACCAGGTACTTGTAAAATGTGCTGGGGCGCACTTAAGTGGGTGTGGTCCTACTTTATTTTTTTTTTAAAGTCCACTGCTGGTGGGAAAACAATTTTATGCTCCGCATCTGCGAGCATTTTGCAGTGGATTTTAGGGGTCGCGTAAAAGCAGCCTCGGGGAGCCATCCATTGAAGGGAAGCTTGCCCAAAGAGAAAAGTCTTCACCAGCATGTGACGGGACTGTGCCCATGGGGATGTGATGGCCTCCATTGGGAGAGGGTTCCAAAGTATGTGAGCAGCAGCAGCAGCCACAGAGAAGGCCCTCTTGGGTGTCCCCATTAAACGCACCTGTCAAAGTGGCAGGAGCAAGAGAAAGGCCTCTTCTGGTGATCCTAAGACCCAAGTAGGCTCATGAAGGGATACACAAGTCTTGGGGCAGCTTCTGCCCACGTTGTTTATAGGTTAGAACCAGCACTTTGAATTGTGCCTTTTTATATGCTGATTGCTGAAGTTTCTTGTGTTCAGCTGATTATGTGAAGGCTCACTTTAAAAGCTGGAGAGTAGAAATGCCTAAAATAGAAGAACAGAATATCTGTATTTAACAGCTTAATGTTAAATAAATATTATACTATTCCATATTTACAGCTCATTCACATTCATACACCCAATTTGCATGACATTAACTCATAATCAACAAAATGCCAAATTTTAAAGAACTTGTATTAAAACAGCCCCTACTCTGAAATACTGTTTTAATCCATTTGTTTGACACTATATCAAGGATTCGGTATTCAAAATAATAAATTTTAAAAAGCAAAGTAATGCAGTCATTAAACACATCACCTTAGGCACTTGACCTAGTCATTTCTACTTGAAGGACATCCTGGGGTGTCTTTTTTTTTGTTTTTCTAACAAAACCACAAGAACAAAACCTTATTAACGGTTCAGGCAAATATTTTTAGCAGACCAAGAATGATTGAATGTTTTGCACTTAATGGATATTTTTCAGCAGATCTATCCAAACAGACTGCTTATAAAGCTGTCCCCATAACCTCTCAACTTCTCCACATGTCAGTATTGTTTCGTGCGCTCTCTTGCTCACTCTGTTTTTATTTATTCTCTGAAAATGCAGCAGAGAATAAAAATGTTGCCGGACCTCCAAGCGGCACCTCTGGCCTCTAGATCTGAGCTGACAAAAATGTCACGGAACTGACAGTAAAATATGCGTTGAAAATCCCAAGAAAGGGAACAAAACCCAGTCTATTTGTTACTCTTACTGCTCTTGAGAATGGCGGTGTTTGTTAGCTGGAGATGCTGTCTTTGTTGTGTTCCCTCCTTCCCGTCAATGTCTTCATAGGGGATGCAAATTGCATCGGGCCAATTCCAGGAGGGAGACACATCAATGAATAAAGAGGAGGGTTTGGCAGGCAGTCACAGGGCCTCCCCCATTTTCTGTGTGAAGACTCACTGTGAATGAAGCTTAGTCTCTGTTCAAGAAAGAAGAAGTTGCAGGGAAGCAATGGCTGGATTCTTCACTGGGGTCCAGGAACCCAGCAGCCAAAATTTCCCAAACAAAGACCAGCAAGCGTCCATACATAGGCTGGCTTGCCATGGCCTGCTAGGGTCGATATTGCTTGCCTCGCTGTTACAAAATAGGTACTTCAAAAATAACATTCTGTTATGAGGGAAGAACTAGGCAGATACGTATCTGCAGTATGTAATTACAAATCCCTCTTTCTTTAACATGATATTGTGGATTAGACTGGTTCATTCATGTGAACAAATAACAACTGTTGCTTCTTTTTTAATAACATTCTACTGGGAAGGGAGAGCTAGAGTGATGCTTTTTGATTCCGCAGGGTTTTCTCTCTTCTGTTTTCTCTCTTTCTTTTGAAAAAAGCCTTTCCTGCTCTCAACCCATGGTGGCATTGCTATTTCAAATAAACAGGATCTAGCACCTGGATAAGAGAAGAAGTGACTTCTGTTCAATCCCTTCAACCCTAATCATGCTAGGATCTCAGAGCAGAGATGGGCCTTCAGCAGGTTGACTGGTGAATTGGGGTTGGACCCAATATCCTTATGAGCTCCTTCTAACTCCATTAATATTTGATCATTAATCTTTTAATCTATGGTCATTATCTACAACTACTACTGCTACTGTTGTAATCAAGAAGAGAATTGAGATAACTTAAAAATCACTCTACCACTGACATTCAGTAACCCACTTTTCAATTCTGATAAATCAGAATTCAGACCATGAGATGAAATGGACAGCTGGCAAGCAAACAGAATAGAAAGCTGGCAAGCATACAAAATACAAAGACAACCTAAGGGGACCTCTTGATGGGATGGAGTCAAGGAAGAGTCATCCCTTTTCCTTTTCTTTTGTTGACCCTACAGGTCAAGGAAGAACATGAGGAGATCAATTATCTCTTCTCAGAATCCCAGAACTGATAACCAGCTCACCAAAGGTACTTGCATTTTATTTTTGCCCGGATAGGAGCATGGATTTTGCGGAGAGTCTCTGGCAAACCTCCAGCTTAAGGTTTCTCATGAGTGTGAGATTTCCCCATATAATGAGTAAAGAACTGTCATTCTTTCCACTGCATCTTTGCTTTCATACACAGCTGCTGTTAGATGGCTGTTCTTTTCAAATAATGGGTGTCCTATCCTTACACATGAACAATCTCATTTGCTCTCTCAAAACAATGTTCATTAGAAAGATGATTTAGTCATGTCAGACAGGTGGTTCCCAAACTTGTGTTCCCAGATTTTCTAGGACTTACACTCCCAGAGGCCTTCAGCATTGTCTGTGTTGGCCAAGATTGTGGGTTGGAAGACCCAAAATTGGGAACCATATCCTAGACAACAATTTAAGGTGTGTTTGTAGAAGGCATAACAATAGGAAACAATTGGGATGTGTTTTTAGATTACTAAGGGTCCCCTCACCTCCATTTCACCTTCTTATCAAAAAGGCCACTCCTCATGCCAGAGATAGCATTGCAGTTTAAGAGTCTGTTGACCTCCTGTGGCTGATTTCAAGGTCCCATTACAGAGCATGCATTATCAGATGTGCTGAAAACCCCTCGCTTAGTGTTGTAAGCTGCATTACCGTGAGCCCATTGTAGCAATCCACAAATGTCATTGATTCAAATGGGCCTATTCTAGTTGTGCTTGATTTAGCTTAACTTTGTGACTTCATAAGAAGAGCCATGCTGGATCAGGCCAAAGGCCCATCTAGTCCAGCTCCCTGTATCTCACAGTGGCCCCACCAGATGTGTCTGGGAGCACAGGAGACTAGATATCTGTCTCCTGATACCACTCCCCTACATCTGGCCCTTGAAGTACCCCGGTTTTAAGCCTGGAGATTACACACATCCCCATCATGGTTTGTAACTCGTGATGGACTTTTCCTCCAGGAATCTGTCCAATCCCCTTTTGAAGGCATCCAGGCCAGAGGCCATCACCACATCCGATGGCAGGGAGTTCCACAGACTAACAATGTGCTGGGTGAAACAAATATTTTCTTTTGTCTGTTCTTACTCTCCCAGCCCTCAATGTCTTCAACCTGGGCTGGTCTCCTGGGTTGGAAGCAGGCCCCATCTCATCCTTTGGCTCGAATGTGCTTGGCACACACTTGGGTAGATTTACAATTCAACAGGTCTGCTCTTTTTAGGACTAGGATGTAGATTGAGTTATCAATGTCAATGCAATTAGAGGGTCTTAAAAGCAGAAGGAATTGAACCAAAGATCTGGCCAATGTGAAGGAGGCTTTTCCACCTCCTGCCTTTTAGTTTGTAATTACTGAACAGTTGCTCTAACTATTCTGATGGAAATATAAAAGCGGAAGCTAGTGCAGAGCATAAACTCAACGAACCATTACATAGGTGACAATAATCTTGATAGAAATTTGGAATATTTAATTAGCACAAAAATGTACTTAGCCAGGGAGCTCAATTTCCACTGTGGGTACTCCTTAAAATAATAGCCAGAGGTTTTATGCGTCCATGAAACATCTTAGAAGTCATTTGAGAAAAGAAACAGACAATATTTCAGACATTAATTGACAGTCAGGACCAGTGTAATAAAAGTTTTTAACGAAAGTTAACCTGGGTGTTCAGGACTCTGAAAGGTGACTTCTCTAAACAGGAGGTCGAAGAACGATTTTGCAGTTTATTACCTAGTGGTTGAATCATTAAGTACATAATTGTGCAGGGGAAGGAAGACACTTTAAAAGCTCCCCTCCCCCAATAATCTGATGCTAATGATTAAGACAACCAAGAACACTTTGGTGGCTGAGTTTGTTCATGTCCTCATGAAACAGTCTTGTAGAACTTCAACAATTCATTGATATGAAGGTCAGGAAAGAAATGAGGGTTTTGAAAAATGGTGCCGTAATAATCTGGTACTGTAATGCCAATCATTTTTGTGAGAGATACTTTTTTAAAATTATCAACCAGAAAACTGGGATATTGTGACCTGGAATCTTTTGTATGAATTAATTTACATCGATTGCTCAGTTTTTCATTGCTATTTTATTGATGTGTCTGTTTTCCTTCCTTAAATCCAAAAGCAAAGCTTCATCAATGATTGCTGTAAAAGGCCAATTAAAATAATTCTTCATTAATATTTTCATCGGGAGAACTTGTTAACTCTTTTCTGGGCAAATAGGCATTCATGTTGGTAAAAGGATTTTGGGTCTAGTTATAGAAGGGTGTGTGTGTGTGCGTGTGCGCGAGAGAGCATGCATGCACACACAAACGCACAAACACCCAGGACTAGAGATGGGCACGACTCAAAAAAATAATTTTTCATTTTTCATTTTTCGTTTAGGGGCCCGTTTCAGTTCGTTTTTGTTTTTCGGGGTTTTTTGCACATTATTCGTTTTCGTTTTCATTACGAAATGAAATGAAAAAACAAAAACGAAAACGAAAAATTTTCGTTTCGTTAGCATTCTTTTCAATGCAATGTGTCTGCCGTAACGAAAACGAAAAACATGGCAAAGTTTTTCGTTTCGTTTCCGTTGTCGTTTTGCTTCTGAAAATTTTTTCATTTTCGTTTTCGTTGCGAAACGAAATGAAAAAACGAAAACAAAAACGAAAATTTCGCTGAATTGTGCCCATCTCTACCCAGGACACTCGATGTTCAAGGACGTGTCCATGGTTCTGAATCGACTTTTGAGGGTAGCATTGAAAACATTGGGTACCTCCTTGGAACTTGGATTAAAACCAGGATTGGATTCATTGGCCCTCTAAAATCAGAATTAACATCGTCCTCTAGAGCTGCCATTCACTGAATCAAATCAGCTAGACCAATATTTCAAACTCTAGCTGGGAATATCTCTGCAGGGTTTAGGCAGGATGTTTTCTTCATTCTACATAGATATTGCTGGGTGTGGAACATGGGACCTATAGTATTCTCAGTATTCTATAGCTTTCCCCCAGTCTATTACTCACTGTTTCCAGATGATATCTCATCTCTTAAATGAGCAGACCAAATCTCATTGAGCTTTGGAAACCCAGTGGGAACAGTGTGTTCAGAGTGGTATGCTGGAATAGTTGCTTCTATTAATTTTCTTACAGACTCACAATGAGTGGGGAACCAATAGACTCAGTGATTACCCTTCGGAGGGGATTTTCTACAAGAGAGTGGTGATGAGGAGTCAAATTCTCTTTTGGCTTTTATCAAACAAGCCGAAACAAGAAATGGAAGGCCTGCTTCCCTGCATCTTGAGGTTATCTTTAATGACTCCTTCCATTTGTTCCTAAGTTTGATTAAAGGAAACTTGGGCAACATTATTTTTACTTTTTTCAGGAAGACCAGTATAACTGAACTAGAAAGAACTATATTAAATGTGGGGGATATTTTATCAGTGGAAGGGGGATCTTGTAAGTGATTAACTTCCTGCCTGTTCTGCAGTTCAACCCAGGCAGTCAAAGATACATTTTATGGACTGCTGTCTCTAAATATTATTTACTGTAGTTTCTGTTCTGAACAGGGATCATTAAAATAATGCTGTTGAATTGAAGAGTGTTATGCTAAAGGAAAAAACGGGGATTCTCTCTCTCTCTCTCTCTCTCTCTCTCTCTCTCTCTCTCTCTCTCTCTCTCTCTCTCAAATACATGCTCATGCATGATTGATTAGTGGCCTGCTCCCCAGTCCAAGAACAACACAGCATGGCAGTCAAATATACATTTTATAGGCTTTTGTCTGTTTTGCAATAACCCCAGAAAGCATTCTTTAATTAAAATTTAAAACCGTAACTGATTAATTTTCTGTGTAAACAGTTTCTGTAAACATGGAACGTCAGCAGTTTGGGGGCACATGGGTATAAATTTTTGTTCTTTTCCCTACAGTTCCAAGACAGACAGGGGAAAAAAGAGTAGTGTGTGTGGGGGGGAGAGTTCAAGAATGCACTGAGCTGAGGTAAAAAGTTCAAGGCCATTTTGTGGCTCAAAAAGGGTACCCACCAGCTGCAGAGGGAAAGAAAATGACTCCAGTTTTTGCCCGACTGTTCCAGAGCAAAACATTTGCTGTGGTGGCAGTCTCCAGCTGGTCATTTTGAGGTGGTCCTCAAAGCAGATAGCAGCATATGGATCCTGACATTTCCCCGATGATCCTGAGGATTCAGTTCTTTTCCTGACCATGATCCTGGCAGATGACCAAAGCTGGAAGTTAGAGCGGAGAACCTTGTTGGTTGTGTTGGAGCTATCAGAGGCACTTGGTACAATGCCCACAACTAGTGTCATGGTCACCCAGGACAAACATGGATCCCATGCTCCCCAACACAGTGCCCAGAGGATATGCCCCACTTCTACCCCTACAGTTGCACTCCTGCTTGGTACCATCAGCCACAGTAACCTTGTGAGCAAATTGTAAAACAATGCATATCTGGTCCTTTTTGGTTCTATGTTTCCTAAACAGACCAGGAAATTATTTCTCAGTCTTGTGGACATTTCCTTATAAGATTCCTCATGGGTTATTGCTAATCCCTTTGCTCTTTAACACCTACACAGAGTCATTTGGAGGTACATCCTTGTCTACTAAGGCTTACCACTATTCCAGTCACATTCCACTTGAGCTCTCTCTTTCTCTTGGTGCCAACGAGGCTGTGGTACCCCCTGCCAATTCCCTTGACATAATGATGGAGTTGGAGGACAAGATTCAATCCAACAAGTTGGAGGCTCAACCCATAAGAACATAAGAAGAGCCATGCTGGATCAGGCCAAAGGCCCATCTAGTCCAGCTTCCTGTATCTCACAGTGGCCCCACCAGATGCGTCTGGGAGCACACGAGACTAGATATTTGTCTCCTGATACCACTCCCCTGCATCTGGTACTTGAAGTACCCTGGTTTTAAGCCTGGAGATTACACATCTCCATTTCCATCTTAGTTGCTCTCTTCTGCACCTTTTCCACTTTCACTATGTCTTTTTTTGAGATGCGGTGACCAAAATTGCACACAATACTCCAGGTGCGGCCTTACTATCATTTTGTACAATGGCATTATAATGTTGGCTGTTTTATTTTCAATCCTCTTTTGATAATCCCTAGCATGGAATTGGCCTTCTTCACCACTGCCACACATTGGGTAGACACCATCATTGAGCTGTCCACCAGCACACCAAGATCTCTTTCCTGATCCGTCACGGATAACTCAGAGCCCAAACAAGAGGAATATTGTGACTTCGAAACTTTTATATGAATTGGCTCACATCATTTATTGTTTTGCTTGCTTGCTTACTTACTTACTTACTTACTTACTTACTTACTTACTTACTTACTTACTTACTTACTTACATTTTTCTGGCCATTCCTGGGGTAAGAAGACCTATCCACAGAAACCGGTGTCTTGACCACATCTTGGTTAGAAGGTGGAACAATGGAACCAATTTGCTGGAGAGTTGGTGAGTGCTCCAACATTGGAATCATTCAAGACCAAGAGAATTTTAGACATCCACCTGGCAGGTCTTCTTTGATTTGTATCCCTGTCTTGAGCAGGGAGTTGGTCTTGATGGCCTTACAGGCCCCTTTCAGCTTCATGGGTTTTTTATTTGATGAGGATACTGCCACATATTATATATGGAGTTGTGCTTGAAGTGTTTCAGAAAACAAAGTGCAAATTGTTGCAGACAAGACTGTCTTCTGCTGCCCATTTCATGGATTGTATGATACCATTCTTACACCAAATGCATCGGGCCAGTCATTTTGCTTTCACAGTTTAATTTAGTGCTTATCTTCTGTGGAAGAATCTCAATGCTACTGAAGGATCAGGTTCAAAATATGGGTATGCTTCTGGTTCCACTACTAGTCACAGATTTCAAGTGGTTTATACAGAGCTGGTGACCACTGCAAAGGACAGAATATCTAAAAGACCACTCTTACACTGTCCCAAACTGTCCATAGTTCATACTCCTTGAATAATAGCAGTGTGGGACAGAACACTCTCAGGATGCTGGGGGGGGAAAGTTTATTAGAAGAGTCCAACGCGTTTTGGCCAGAAGTGGCCTTCTTCAGGGACTTTACACTATAGAAAATCATAACATTTGAAAGACATGTGGTCATAGTGAATTAAAACGTAAACAACATATCATATCACATGCACAGCTAACATCTTAATACTAAAACAGCATACATAGTAGTCAATGTAAAAATTGAACTATTCTAGGGGAACAACCATATTGGACATGGCATGCACATATTGTATACAACCTCAATGATGTTACTCTAGTCTGAATAAGGAGGAATGATGATTCCAGATACAAGAACCTCTTAACTGTTTACCGCACTGCTTTCACATCTAAGGTAGCACACATATGCTTGCATATACAGTATGTAGGTGTTATCCACAACTACTTCCCAACAATTTGTCTGCAACTTAATTTTCTTCTCTGTATGTCTTGACACTCCAGATACAAAAGGAATTACAGAAGGAAATTGAACTAGAATACTTCAATTTGTAAAATGCCTAGAATGTTGTGATTGCAGGTCAGTCAGCAGTCTGAGGCTGCTAGGTTATACTGCTTTTAAGTGTTCTTATAATACTTTTTTACATTTTTACCTTGACTACTATGTATGTTGTTTTAGTATTAAGATGTTAGCTGTGCATGTGATATGATATGTTTACATTTTAATTCACCCTGACCACATGTCTTTTAAATGTTATGTTTTTCTATAGTGTAAAGTCCCTGAAGAAGGCCACTTCTGGCCAAAACACGTTGGACTCATGTAATAAACTTTTCCCCCCAGCATCCTGAGAGTGTTCTCTCCCATACTGCTATTGTTTGTGGATGCTCCAGTCTTTTCACCTTGGTTTTATACTCCTTGAATACCCTGTTGTGCATCCCTTGATTAGGAGAACTCAGGATGGTAGCATGATGGAACAGATCTGCCTTTGAGCCAAAACTTTGACTGTAGAGTTCTCTTGATAGAAAGGGGAAGATGATTGTTGTTGCAAGCTTTTTGAGCTGTTTGGCTGTATTCTGGAATTTTTTCTTCCTGACATTTCGCCAGACCTTGTGTCGGGCAAGGCTGTTTCACTGCTGCGGCACACTGGGTTGACACCTACATTGAGCTGTCCACCAGGACACCAAGGTCCCTTTCCTGGTTTGTTTGATCATTTTGTTGTTACTTTGTTTGATCATTTTGTTAAAATTTGTTTCAGTGCTTCCTTTTATTTTGTCTTCCTCTTTAAAGACTCAGTTCTAGCTTAAAGGCTGTGCTAAAAATGTTCTTTCATCAGTTTGGTATGTCAATCAGAAGTGAGTCTCTAGTTTATGCCATTTTGTGCAAAACAAGGAGTGACATTCAGCATTATGCTGAGTCAGTCTTCTTATCCAAACAGATATCTTGGAAATATAGAGTTTCTAGAGCCAGGCACTGTTTGTTCAGATATATCATGTCTCTCTCAATACAATACTTGCATTTTTGCAAAATAACTTTAAAAAAATAAAATTGGAACAAAATTCAATCATGGATAATTGTAAATACATGGGCAGTCACGCTGCAGTTTTCCTCACCAGTGCCGTATCCTTTGCACTGTTGGTTGTGCAACCACTGGCACAACTGATTTCAGAGCCAGTGTATAACAAGAGTATTTGAAGAACAGACTGCGGCACAAAGGCACTTGAGTAAATTTTTGCCAAAAATTCAATGGTTAGAATCCTGTCAAGCAAATGTTGAACATGAGTACCTTTGTGCACTTTCATGGAATTTTTGCCAAAGGCCTTTTAGGTGAGAAAATGTGTCCATAGGCTCTTGTTCTCTCATCTAGCAAAAGCAAAAGTAAAGTGTTCTGCTTATATATCTCTGGGCAGTTTTTCTACAGTTTAATTACAGTATGCAGGCTACACATTGCCCCCCCCAAGCAAGCTGGGTACTCATTTTACTGATCTCAGAGGGATGGAAGTCTGAGTTCTTGCTTCAAACATTCATTGATTATTCCAGTACCAAAAAAACTTCTGTCAAGGAATTGAATGATTATAGACCAGTTGCTTTAACTTCTGTGGTCATGAAAACTTTTGAGAGACTAGTGTTGGCTCACCTGAAATCTATCACGGATTTGTCATTAGATCCATTGCAATTTGCTTATCGTGCAAATAGATCAATAGATGATGCTATTAATATGTCCTTACACTATATATTGCAACATCTTGAATCTCCAAAATCTTATGCAAGGGTTCTTTTTGTTGATTTTAGTTCTGCATTTAACACTATTATTCCAGGTATCCTTATGACTAAAATTAAAACAGCTGGCTGTACCTGATCACATTTGTAAATGGATTGTAAGCTTCCTAAAAGACAGAAAGCAGCAGGTGAAGTTAGGTAAAATTATATCAGATATTAGCAAGGTTAGCATAGGAGCCCCTCAGGGCTGTGTGCTTTCTCCATTTCTGTTTTCCTTATATACTAATGATTGTACCTCAAAGGATTCCTCTGTCAAAATAGTGAAGTTTGCAGATGACACTACGGTGATTGGTCTCATTCGAGACAATGATGAATCTGCCTATAGGCAAGAGATTGAACAACTAGTTTTATGGTGTACTCAAAATAATCTTGAATTAAATACATGCAAAACTGTTGAAATGGTGGTGGATTTTAGGAGGACTCGTTCTATACAGCCACCTCTTATGATATCAAATATTGGAGTCCTTTAAATTTTTAGGTATTATTATATCTCAAGATTTAAAATGGTCATGTAATATTGAAAGTATTATTAAGAAAGCACAACAAAGAATGTTTTTTCTGCGTCAACTTAGGAAGTTTAGACTGCCAAAAGAACTGTTGATTCAATTCTATAGAGGTGTTATTGAATCTATTATCTGTTCCTCTATAACTGTCTGGTTTAGCTCTGCAACTAAGCATGACAGATATAGACTTCAAAGGATAATTGGAACTGCAGAAAAAATTATTGCTACTAATTTGCCATCTATTGTGGAATTGTATACCACACGAGCTAAAAAGAGGGCGATGAAAATATATACAGATTCCACACATCCTGGACATAATCTGTTTCAATTGTTACCCTCAGGGCAACGTTTTAGGGCATTGCATACTAGGACAACTAGATATAGAGATGGTTTCTTTCCAAGTGCTATCAAACTGTTGAATAATTAATTTTTACATTTCTTCTTCCTTTTTAAATAATAGGTTATATTGTAGTATTGTACTTTGTTTTTATTGTTGACTATATGATTCTTATATTTCCTTTTATATAGAGAGAGCATTTTTACCAAAACAAATTCTGGGTGTGTCTAACCACACTTGGCCAATAAAAGTATTCTTTTCTATAAAAAAAACATGAAAGGAATTCCACATTTGGGCATGCAAGAACAAAATAAGTTTTGCATCCTTGAAGTAGAAATAATTACAATTTCTGTCTACAGTAGCTTTTCTCAACGTTTCATAGATAATTTTTCCCCCCAGAGAGGAGCCCAGAACCTCATGCAATATAACTAGTAACAACATAAGTAGTAGAAGCTGCTCACATTTAGAAATTAAACCGCTTTGGACTATGATTTCTAGAAGCCCAGAACCAGTATAACTGGTGTCTTTAACAGAAAATGAACTCTCAGTTATTTGTACAACCTTTAATATTTGATTCAAAAGTGAAAGGAAAGTTGCATATGTCATGGGAACCCATTGCAGCTCATTAACAAAGTATTAATTGCATTTGTTGGTAACAGCAATGAATATAATTTGTTCCTTGGTAACAAGCAACAATTGACTTCCATGAGTCACAGAATTGTCTTTATGCAAGTGTAGATCACCAGTGGGATGTTGGTCAATATTTGAATTTATTTATTTTATTAGATTATCCAATCTCTATAAAATGGATTGTAAATTAATCTGCATTTTCAGTCAGTGTGCATTCTACAAAAGCAAACATTCCAATATGTTTGCTCAAACTTAGATAATGAATGTTATAAACAAAGCAAATTGCAGAACTATCAATCACATGGAGATGTATCATGATCACATTAAGTCGAGACCCTTAAATTTGGAAATAACTATACAATACACTTGCCATTTGCCAAACTTTTGTGAATGCTCCATGTTAATGTACATTTTCAAAATATTCAGAGATAATCTTTGCAGATAATGTCAGAGAGCTGTTTGACTGAATTTTTAATACTGGATTCATAACTTATCAAGCAAATTACAAAGCTGTTGAATCTGTTGCAACAAGCTTTGGTCTTCCTGAGACCTGTCCAGGGTGCTGAACGACAACCCCTGTACTCTTAGCTCTGTCTTTCAGCTGATTCGTGGCTCTAGCCCAGCCCTGGTCTCATGATCTGCTCAAAGCTGTTTTCCAAACCAGCTTCTTTTGAACTGCTGCAAGGGTTACAGTTACCTACCTGGGAGGAGATTAATACAATTTGACTTAAAATTTAGAGACGCCTGCTGGAATATGCTCGATTAATATCATTGTTTCGATTCTTTCAACTTGTCTTGAGAATATCTTTGTGATGGCTTCTGCTTCTTAAGATTATGATGATGATGAGATGGAACACATGCAGGATGGAACACATAGGTTGGAAAACAATCTTTGTTAAAATTTTGTGGATATAGGCTGCTTTGTTGTGAGACAGCTCAGCAAGGAGTTTCCAAATCCCAGAAGATGTTTTACCTTCATCTGAGATAAACAAGTCTTTGCTCCTACAAGGTTTCTGTAACTTGAGTGCAATGGCTGTAATGTTGCGTCCCTTAGATGCAAGCACAGTGCGTCTAAGTTTCAAGTAATCATCCTTTTTGTCTTCTCCTTTTTCATGAGTGTCTGTAGAACTGGGTGCTTTGTTTTATTTTCCCCTTCTTTATTTTTCCTGGTGAAAACTGTTCTCACCAGGGATCAAAACTGTTTCCAAAGGCAGTCAGAGGAAAGAGAGTGAGTGGGGACTTTAAAAACAAGATTGATTCTCATTGTTGTTTTTTCTTAAAAGGGCAGTTTGCCTGCTGTTCCTTCCAAAACCTGGAATCTCGTGTCAGCCTCTTCATTTTGCAGTCCCATCAGCATAGCCAAGAAAAAAAAATTATCAAGGGGAAAATAGTTTGTTTTGGTTTTTTTTTTATAAAAAAATAAGAATATCTCAGTCCTGTCTCTATCATCTCCATTTCTTCTCCTTTCTTCTCTCTCCTCTCTTCTTTTAACTAGACTGAAATCCAAGGTGCTGCAGGCCCCTCCTGCTACAGCTCTAAAACTACTAAGGTGCAAGCTGTTGGATGACAGCAGAAAGAACTCTCTGAATAGCACAGACTTTGATGATTTAATGAATGGCTTTGTAGCAGATGAGTCAAGAAGAGGTTCACTGCAAAGCTAAAGAGCGTACTCTCCTTTTGTGCCACCTCCGTGCCCTCCTTCATACCTCTTTTTCTTTGCAATTCTTGTAATCACAAGGTGTCTTATTTTATGCTAGATTTCACATGAGGGATTTTTTTTAAAAAAAAATTTGCAGCGCGGGGGGGGTGCCTCTCTGTCTTGTATGTGCCTCTGGGTGCCTTGCTCCACATGAACTTCTGACATAGTTTGTTTTTACACATTTGAATGGCACATTTTTGTGCAAAAGACAGGCAATATTACATAAAGAATAAATGGAATTTTGCACAAAACCTCAGCTTCATTTATTTATTATATTTATTTATTTGTTAGTTTTTTTCTTCTTCTCCTCTTCTGGCAGCAGGGCCACTCAGGGCAGTTTACAACAATCGTTGCCCCCAAAGCATCATCTTCACTGACTCATGATATGAACTGAAAGCCCTGGTGGGTAAGAAGGATGGGATTTACCATCCTTGCTTGTGAGAACAAGACACAGAGGCTCTGTATCACCAGTCGAGTCCTCTTTTTCTTTTGGAATAGAATTCCCTTAAGGTTCAATTCCACCGTCCGTGAACCAATGACTTGACACCAGGCTTCCCATTTAATGTTTGGCAGATTCTCAGCAGGAGGAGGAGAAGGTGGAGGATGTGATTTTGACACTGGGAGGGAGGGAGGGAGGGAGGAGGTGCCAAAATGGAGTTTGTGGGATGGAGAACAACCCTGTTGAAACACTACAAGTAATCAACTGCCAGTGTTCTTGCCAAAAAAGGACAACTGCCTCATTTCAGCATGCCATCGATGGTGGTGCAAATATCATCCCAGCCTTCAGGCTGAACCCTCAGTCTCTCAACTTTTGAAGGTTTCATTCTCTTGTGCTGATTGGAGGGGGAGGGTTAACAGCGAAAGAGATAATAACACCCATTTTGCTTCTCAGGCTCTGGTAATGGTGCTGCCTAATGTTTGCCAATCACACATTCAGTCAATTAATGGATATATTTTCATGACATTTTTATTCATAGCCATGTAACCATGAAAGTGACATGATGATGGGTGATGTTTTTGAGCTCTTTTACTTGGCTCGAGGAAGACAGAAACACTCAATGTCTAGATGACTCAGATATTGCTAATGTGGAAAATACTGGGAGATCTTATGCTTAGGAGGAGCTTGTGTTTTTCATGCATTTCCCTTGCTGCATATTTAAAGCAGGACCCAACCTAAGGCCTCCATACCCTCTTCCATCTTTGAATCCTCACTTGCTTTCAGCACACACAGAGAGGTTGGGACTGAGGTGGGAAGGAATCTTGTTAGATTTGAGTATCTCGGTAGCTGGAGGATTCATACAATCAGTAGACTTAGAAAGGGTTGCAGAGGAATGACGTGCATCCCTGACGCATGTATTCTAAAATAGGAATGGCTAAAAATAGATCGTACTGAAAAGTATGCATATGCACATGCCTTAGATAATGGAGACAAGTTGTGTAGGTAAAACTGTGCCCACAAACTGTGCACTAAGTATTAAGACAAATGTGATTAGAAAAGAAACAAAAAGTAAAATCTCAGAATTCAATACAAAACAAGGCTGAAATCCAAGAATGCATAACAACTAGAGTTGGCCCATTGAGTCAGTGGGGATTTAGCAAGCCAGCTCCTCTGTAAGATCCATTGATTCCATGGGACTATTCATGCTCCTGTTGTGACATGCTCCTGGATTTTGGTCAATGAGTAGAAGAGAGCAGAAATGGGATAGAGAGATATGAAACATAATCAAAGAGAGAGAGAGAGAGAGAGAGAGAGAGAGAGAGAGAGAGAGAGAGAGAGAGAGAGAGAGAGAGAGAGAGAGAGATGCCTATCCTCAGTTGCCACGTAGCCCATAATGTTTCTAAGACCAGCATTGTGGCTTGTATTAGAGCCATCCTTTCCCTAAGGCAGAGTGAGATATCTGTTGCCAGATGACTCCAATGAGGTATTCTCAGCCATTCCTCCAAGGAGAAAAAGAAACTACCATCACATTTCATATCCTTTCCATATCTTTCCTTCAGAGGTGAATTGCTTGAACCTTGGGCATTTACAGTATGTGCCTGTCAATTCTATTCATCAGGGATATTAAAAGATCTCCCCTGTAATACGATCTTTCTTGGCAGAACTGGATTCCAAGCTCCCTCTGTCTTCTTGAGAGATCCCATGTCCATGTAAAGACTAAGACCTCAATTGATGGCTTCTCATGCCCATAATTCCTCAATATATATGCATGCCTGTTCTTCTTATGTGCCACCTAGTTGCTTCTGGCTTGGGGTGGAGTTTCAGCTCTCCAATGTGTTCAAGGAGAAGTGTGCTATCATCACCACATGTATTCTTACATGCAGAATGTAAAAGCAAAGCAAAGCAAAGTATTCTGCTTACCACTTCAACTAGTCTCTGGGCTGTTTAGTTTAATTAAAGTATGCAGGTTGCACATCCCCCCCCCCGAGCAAGTTGGGTACTCATTTTATTGACCTCGGAAGGATGGAAGGCTGAGTCAACCTTGAGCCGACTACCTGGGACCCCAGGTCATGAGCACAGTTTTAGCTGCAGTACAGGCATTTAACCACTGTGCCACGGGGTTCCTCCTATGCAAGCCTCCTGAGGCCTGGTCTGGAAATATATCCATCACACCACCTTTCATATGTGAAATATTCATTATACATAACCTTTTTTTCCCCCCAATCCCATGCCACAATTGTCCTCCCCATCCCCAAAAAAGAAAGCCCGAGGCTCATTGGAATTGCAGAATCACACAATTAACCAACCAGAATTCTTTCAGGAAGATGGGTGGTATATAAATAAATAAATAAATAAATAAATAAATAAATAAATAAATAAATAAATAAATATTTTCCCCACTTTATGAAAAAGGACCTCCTTGTGGCAGCCTTGAACCTAAGCCATATGGCAGCACAAAATTGGATGGTCCGGCCACAGCCCGAGGTTTTGGATGCATCAACCCTGAATATGTAAATGCCAGAAGGCTTTTAAGTCTTGTTTGCAAGTTAGATTTTCTACCACACACCTGCTCTTTCATTTGTTTCATTCCCCGCTTCATTTCCATTTGCACCTATTGGCTTCTCTGCTTCGCAACAAGGCCGTGGTGCGATTTTCTTTGGTTTCAGGGAAGGGAGTGGGTTCCTAGCCAACATTTCTTTTCACCGGCTTTTAAAAGAACACTTATCCCATACTGACTGTGTGATGGGAAAAGCTTCTCATGCTTTTGTGCTGAGCTGGGCTCGCATTGAGAAACTCTGCTGGTGCTTGGGTTGGCTCAGAGGAGGCCAAGGAATGCTTCCAAAACTCTCAGTGGTCACCAGCTCTGAATAAGGACACTTGTTTCATCTCTTCCCCCCTAAACAAATCATCTTTCCAAGAGCTACAGTAAATCTCTTTTCATTCCAGCATTGCCAGGCGGTGGGGGGTTCATACTCTTTCCAACTTAGTTCCGTGTTTGCCAAAGCGTCCTACTGTTTGCTGCTCTCTGGGATCTCCGGAATGAAAGCAGCATCTTCATTTTGGTTGTTTCCTGTATAAAGGAGGATTGGAGACCGATTCTCCTGTATTCATGGGAGAGAAAAAGCCCTGAAAGAAATGTAGAGAGGAAAGGATACAAACGCCCAAGTTGTCAATAGCAGCTTGTCCTGAATGTTGCATTTCGGTTTTTATTTTCCATTTTTTGTATTGCCTGGGAAAAAAATAAAAGCTCATGAATGAAGGATACACAAGAGCCTTGCATGGAATTCATTCGTTGCCCTCCCAACCATGAGTTGAAGGCACGGGATGGCAGTTCCAGACCAAAGTCAGGATCACAAGTGATTGATATGTCCGGTTGGAGATGGGATACATCCCTAAGAAGGTAAAACTTGACCTGGTTTCTCCATCTTTGGGGTTGGAATCAGTGCCAGCAACTTCTGAACATTCTTCACTGCATTGGACTGCATATACTATATTGCTCCTTTTATGGTTTGGTATCGGATCCTTTGGGTGGACAAGTCTCTGCCTTAGTGTGTTCATGAGTTTGAAATAAGCAGGGATGTGGTGTTTGCCAAAAATCCTTTTAAGCTTCTCCGACACTCCCGCCATGTAGGGAATGACCAGGTTCTTCCGTCGGGTCTGGGTCTCAGACTGATCCCTTGTTCTTCTGGGATGGCCCACTGCTAAGGCAGAGACTTGTCCACCCATCTGGGAGCGCACGAGACTTGATCTCTGTCTCCTGATAGCACTCCCCTGCATCCGGCCCTTGAAGTACCCTGTTTTTAAGATTATGCCTCTCCATCATGGTTTGTAACCTGTGATAGACTTCTCTTCCAGGAATATGTCCAATCCCCTTTTGAAGGCATCCAGGCCAGATGCTATCACCACATCCTGTGGCAGGGAGTTCCACAGACTAACAATGTGCTGGGTGAAAAAAAATATTTTCTTTTGTCTGTTCTTACTCTCCCAACCCTCAATTTGAGTGGATGTCCCCTAGTTCTGGTATTTTGTGAGAGGGAGAAGTGTCCCTCTATCCACTTTACTCATGCCATGCATTATTTTGTACGTCTCAATCTTATTCCCCCTCAGGTGCCTTTTTTCCAGACTAAAGAGCCCCAAATGTTTTAGCCTTTCTTCATAAGGGAGATTCCCCCAGCACAGTGAGTCTTGGAGAACTCCAAGGAACACTGCAGGAGTATCAAAAACAGGTTTGAGCCCCCCCCCCCATGTGTGGCTCCTGTCATGAAAGGATTCTGCCAATGGGACAAGTTAGGAAATTTTATATTTTGAAGAAAATAACTGTGGGTTGGTTGTGGAAGAAAGTAGATTTTTTTGTCCCATTCATAAATGGATCAACAAGACCAAACATGGTAAAATGCAACTTGGTGTGTCTACTGAATGCACATTTTGAAAAAAGGTTATTTTGCTCCTTGGAATACCTTATGATTTCAAAGGAAATCCAGATGGGTAGTGACATATAACATTGCATAGAACTTTACTCTCCTTTTAACGGCTCATATTCTCTTGTAGCTTTAATGTAATGTTGTCTATTAATGCTGTAAGATGTCCCTCAATTCCTTGTTCTCAAATACTTGAACATGTCTTAATTGTACTGGACTATATATTATCCCTCATCAATGTAAGCCACTTTGGGTCCTTTTCCAAGGAGAAAGGCGGGGTAAAAATACTCTAAATCAAATAAAATACATTAAAAAATTCTTTCAGGACAGGACACCACCCAACTGGCATATCCCAGTTCTTCATTGTAGGCAATTTGATGTTCTCAAGGTATTGCAATGAAGCCAATAGCATGGTATCAAAGGCTCCCCCCCATCATCTATTTTTTTTAGTCTTAGGATTTCAGTGTCTTTTTGTTTTATTTTCCTTTGTGCAGGTTTCTCTCCCCCACCCCCACCCCTTTCAAAATTTGTGTGGCGGCTCACGTTGATAAAAGCACATTTTGTTCAAGAGTTAAAGAGGTCAGCTTTGGGTTGATCACAGAAGCTTTTAAACTGTTTTACTGGCCTGAAATTATTAGATTCAAGCAACTTTCCAGCATAGGCAGTACACCATAAAATAAGTGTTTTACGCTACATTGATATTGCTGGCAGTGCACAAAACAACGTTGGACATTTGCAAAAATACATGACTGAAACTGGAGATTACATCCTGATATATACTGTTTTGTGGCCACAGAAGCCAGTGTGCATTTGTGAGTGTGTGCATGTGGAAACATTAACATATACACTCTTCCTCTGTGCCTGGATAGCTTAACCCTGCACGAGAGAGGAATCGTGTGCAATGGCTGTTCCTGTGTTTTACCTCACGGTATTATTTGCCTTTCATGCAGGTGAGATAGTTTTCTCATATTCTCAGTGTTCCTCCATCTGGGAATGTGGCCAGGTTTCCATGTCCTTTGATCCCATTTCTTCCCATTTCTTTTGATCAGTACATAATTGCCAAGGTTCTAATTACATGGCTGGGAAAGCATCTGAAATGCCCATGATATGAGGAGGTCAAGAGACTTTGTTTACCTGAACTAGACCAACCTGTGCAACCTTCTCTTCTCACCTAGGAGGACAGACAAGAATGTGTTTCAGATTCTTGATTTGCATCTCCTGACACTCACAATAAGTCTGTGTGCACTTTTTCTTCAGATATGGCCGTGTGTCAATTGTGTGGTTCATTCCAAAAAGGCAGAGACTGTGAATATTTTATGCACTTTAAAATATATTTCCAAACACATTTCAGTCAGTGGAAAAACTGTACAAAGAGGTGCATTCTGGACAAATATATATACACAAAATGTGTGTATTTTGGGGGGGCATTGAAAGTGAAGTCTTTGAAACTGATTTAGACAAAAGATGGAATGGGAACCCACATGACCATCAGTAAATTGTGTTGGATTCCACACCTTTGCTTAAGTTGCTTGGAGTAGCTCATACTCCATGACTGGAAAGATAAATATTCACAATTCATCATTCAGTGTTCAAAAGATCTCATTTCCTTAGCATACATTCTCTCTGGACATATGGCCAGTTTATTTTAAGATAGATATGTCTACGCTATGAGTGTGCTTTATATTTCTTTCTTCTGCTTTTTAATTTCTTTTTTCCCCTTCCCCTTCTTCTATACATTTGCAGCAATAATAATTATAATAATTATAAACAACGTGAAAGCAGACAGACAAAAAGGTACATCTGTACTGGAAGTTTTTTTTTTTTAAAAAAAACCTAAACACTATGAACCACACCTAAGATGGGAAGAGGGAGAAGCCAAGGGAAGCCAATACTGAGGGACGAATTCATCTTTCCAGTGTGAACTTTGATTCTCCCTTTATGCAAAGCTTAGCTAAAATTAGGACATGGTCCCCCTTCCCAGAGAACACTCCAGAAGGGAGAAGATGGAAATAGCAGCCTTTGGTGAATGGACATTAGTAGACCGAGGGCACTTTGGTGTTGAGGAAGAATTATGTGTGTCCAGGGGGGTGCAGTGGGGGCAGATCCCTAAGGACCTTGCTGGTATCAAGGGAAGAAGAATAAATGCCACTGCAAGTCACAAAAAGAAGGGGATTTCTTGTTGGCAAAGTATGTGGTTTCACATCTGTGAGGTTCACCAGCAAATATCCTGAAAAAGCCCCTAAATCAACCAATGAATAAGTGTTTCCTATAAAGCCATTACAGCCAGTAGAAGAGCAGAGGGGGCAGTATTTTAGAAAAACAAGGAAGGATGAAGACTTTTGTCCCATTAAATGTCTTGATTCAGCACACTTCATTGTTCTTTTTTTTTTACATGAAGCTATTTGGGTAAGGAATCAGCATTTCAGAGCCGGGGTGGGGGAGAGAAGGGGAGCTGTGTTTATGAATAATGGAACACTTCAAATCCATCTGGTTTCTGAGACATTTTCGGTTTTTAAAAAATTCGCTGCAGCCAATTATATAGCATGCTTGAGTGGTAAGTGGTTCTATCCTCAAGCTTATTCCTCAGGCTCTGTTTCTACAGCAATAGTTGCTACCACCCTGAGAGGTTAGCAGCCATATGGAGGCCCAATATGGCACTAAATATTACACTTGTTATACAGTAGGACATCAGTTCCTGAAACCATAAATCCATAATGCAGTAGACTCTGCAAAAGTAGGGGTGGCAATATGGTGGAGGGAAGAAGGGAGGCAGCTAGTTCAGCACTGTTTCAAGGACATGACATAGAACTGTGCTTTCTCTCCCAATATTTTCACATTTTGTTTCACTGAGAATAAGAAACTTGTAGCTAGCAGTGTCTATGGTTTTTATAGAGGGGAGAAATACATGGAGGATGATCCACTGTTTCCTCTTGCATCTTGATCAGACATGTGAGAAACCTGCCTTAGGTGAAGGTTCTGAAGTAGCTGTTGGCCACCTTGCTCTCATACCACCTTGCTTTCACCAGCTAATATGTTGGGGCAGGTAAACTGGTAAAACACCTCTGTGGTTGCTTGGCAACCACTAAAATGCCCCATTTTCCAGTATGCTCAATTCCAATCCTGAGAAATGAGGGGTGAACAGGGAAGTGACTCTCCTTCATGACATGTTGATTTTCCTTCAGCTATGGCAAAAATTCTCTGCCTTCATTAAAATAAACCCTCATTAGAGATGGGCATGACTCAAAAAAATGGTGTTTCGTTTGTCGTTTGGTCGTTTAGGGGTCCGTTTTGGTTCGTTTTCGTTTTCGTGATGTTTTTTGCAAAAAAAAAATCGTTTTCGTTTTGTTAGGTAATGAAACAAAAAACCCAAAACAAAAATGAAAAATTGCTGTTCGTTAGCATTCTTTTTAGTTCAATGACTCTGCTGCAACGAAAACGAAAATCATGGCAAATTTGGTTGTTTCATTTTTGTTTTCGTTTTGTTTTAAAAAAATTTGTTTCATTTTCGTTGCATAACGAAATGAAAAAATGAAAACAAAAATGAAAAATCGCTCGTTTCGTGCCCATCTCTAACCCTCATATTTCAGAGAGATGTTCATAACTGTCTGCAGACATTTACCTCTATTATTTCGACAGGCATCCTCCATACCTCTAGCCCAATTCTGCCATTAATAAAGAGTGTATAATCCACATACTCTAATCTCTCCACATTAGTTTTCCTTATGTAAACGCCACTGCCCGAAAAGACCTTCCTATAAAAATGGAGGGTCTACTCAAGCTCTAAACAGAAGCTCTTTTTGTTTAAAGTACACACATTTTTAAGAACTGTAGTAGACTATTTCATCCTTCAGTTAGGACCCCCTTGAAACACGTTTGGAAAATGATGTGACATGCAGCTATTCCAATGTAGCTTTTACTTAATGTCACTAAAATGAAACCCATTTACCATCAGGTTTAGCTCTTCCCTGAAAATATCATAGGACAACTCTAGATCATCAGGAGCAACCCACACAACACTTTCCCAGCATTTTAATAAGCCACTACACTCCCAGCTCAAATTCTCTTAAGCTCTGTTGAGAAAGTTAGAAAATCTTAGCATGACGGGGTACAAAGACACAAACTGTGGCTTTGCTTCCTCAGTGGTTGACCTCCTTAGTGGAGGATCAAAGTCTCAAGTACAACTGTGACTTCAGGAAGTTGGACTAGATGGGCCTTTGGCCTGATCCAGCATGGCTCTTCTTATGTTCTTATGTTGTTATGTTTATTCAGTCAAAAATGGTAACCGTTCTCCACATCATGGGAAGCCCCGCCAAAATTTCTACCACACAGAATTCTCCTCAGACATTTTAAGTTTATCATTCCCATGATATTTGCTCTCCATTTTATGTGTTTAGCTGCCTCAGTGGCTATTGGTGCTGTGTGATGAAAGAGGGAAGGACAGGAGATGGAAAGCAACAGGTGCCATTAGAGCTGCTGTTGAAAAGTTGTCCAAAATGAATGTTGTAAGAAAATTCTGTGTTTCATTCTTAGGCAAAAGTTCTGAGGGACAATAGAGTAAGGTAAAAGAACAGCAATGAAGGCAAATAAATTTATCCAAGAGCTTCTGTGAATCCCAGCATTCTCACTCAGGTTTGCTCTATGTTGATATTAAACGTTCTTCCTCAAACAGATCATAGGAGAAACGAGCAGAGAAATCCATCATGTATAATCTAGAACAGTAACATTTCTTACAGAGGGAATGGCTAACCTCTACCTCACCACCTTCCAGTCTAATAGTTCTTCTTCATCACTTTCTTTATAAAGGCTTATTCGTGGCTTGCTTCTAAATATTTCAAATTCATAGAATCATAGAATCATAGAATCATAGAGTTGGAAGAGACCTCAAGGGCCATCTAGTCCAACCCCCTGCCATGCAAGAACCCCCATCACAATATTTCTGACAGATGGCCATCTAGCCTCTGCTTTAAAACCTCCAAAGAAGGAGACTCCACCACCCTCTGTGGCATCATGTTCCACTACCGAACAGCTCTAATTGTCATGAAGTTCTTCCTAATGTTTAAATTGAATTGCTTTTCCTGCAGTTTGAAACCATTTCCCTGTGTCCTACTCTCTGAAGCCATGGAAAACAAGCCTGTTCCCTCTTCAATATGACATCCTTTCAAATAATGCTTCAAATAAACATAGCTATCATATCCCCCCTCAGCCAAGGGGGATACAAGCACATAAAACAATATATAATATCAACACACCTTGGTCAATAAATAGCTTGTTCAGTGTTGATTTTCATGGAGCTCTGACTGTGGAAACTTCTACAAGCTATCTTATGAAATCACTCACCTCATCAGCCTCTGTGCCTCTGTGCATGCAGTTGGACCACACAACCTTGATGATGTCATCAAACATGGCTGTGCTCCTGCTGTTTAAGGGTAATTAAAATGTCCTGGTATCCACCCACCAACCTAGTCTAGAGATCCTGAGGAGTCTCCTGTAGATCTGTGTTGTGTTCATGACCAAGGCCACCATGAGCGAACTAAGTGGCAGGGGAATCCTTGTATTTACATATAATAATAAAAAGAGATGGTCAAGATCATTCCACTTAAGGGAAGAGAAGGAAAATCTAAAGAGCAGCTAAATGTGCTTCTGAAGCCCACAGCATTACGTTGTGAAATGCGTGCAACCCAATTTCTATGCCAAATATAGATTGATCCCTGTTTTCTGGGTCTATTAAATATCAGTAAAAAATTTCCTGTATTTCAGAGGTAATACAGGGATGGAGTGGGTAAAATTGCCATCTTCTGAACCATTTCTTAACTGCCATCTGGGGGGGGGTATCCTTTAAAATGCCACACACAGTTAAAAGAAAGACATTTGAACACCAGAAGAAGTTATTAATAGAAGATTGTTTCAGTGATGAGTCCAGGTTTTCTCTTCTATTTTGCCCACCGCTTTGGATGAAATCCCACCCGAGTCCACCTCTCCTACAAAACTCTTGACAGATGGGGTATACAACTCACCTTTCCCTGCCATCTAGTTTGCGTTTTGACAGTCTGGTGTGTCAATTCAAGCAAATGTTCACCGAGCCAGGCGATTCCTGGGCTCCCATTCTCCTCCTCCTCCTCCTCCTCCTCCTCCTCCTCCTCCTCCTCCTCCTCCTCCTCCTCCTCCTCCTCCTCCTCCTCCTCCTCCTCCTCCTCTTGAGAAAGCTAGTGAGGCATCCCTGAAATCTGATGCATGAACAACGCCGAGTCTAAGGAGAAAATGAGTATGTTTTAAACAAGTCCACTGGAAAAGAATTAGCAATGAAACTGAAAAGAGCCATATGCCAATAAAGGGGGAAAGCGACTCAAAGTGACACGTTGTAATAATAATATAATTGAGTTAGGATGAAATCATGCTAGGATGAAAGCAAAGCAAGGACCAAATGGTGGGAGGCAGAGATGGTGACATGAGAGCTGCCTTTAGAAAGGGAAGTTGGTGGATATGACTTGCATTTGTTTCCGTTCTCGTTTCCTGTTTAGATCAAGGATGGAAGCTGCATGTCCTATGGGGTCAAGAGTCCAGAGCACCAGCATTTTGGGTTCAGAAATAAATATGGCTGCAAATGCAAACCTTTGGGAACAGCAATTTTCCCTTCACAGATTGGTACAGCAGAAAATGAGTAGTAGTAGTAGTAGTAGTAGTAGTAGTAGTAGTAGTAGTAGTAGTAGTAGTAGTAGTAGAAGGAGGTGGAGGAGGAGGAGGAGGAGGAGGAAGAAGAAGAAGAAGAAGAAGAAGAAGAAGAAGAAGAAGAAGAAGAAGAAGAAGAAGAAGAAGAAGAAGAAACAACTGCTGGATAGCTCATTGGCTATATAGTTGAAGAGCCAGAATTAGGGAGTTGGATTCCCCACTGTGCCTCCCGCACAAAGGCTGGACTTGATGATCCATAAGATTACTTCCAACTCTGCAGTTTGAAGAAGACAAAGAAGAAGAAGGGTTGTTGCTGTTGTTGTTTCAAAACAGAATTGACCTTGAGGGGGTGTTGTAGTTTATAAAACCTTCCCCAGACTACCATAATGCCCCAGTGACTTCTCAAGCCATGGGAGTGTTCATTGCAGCAGTAAACTGGAATGGACTCATAGATTAGGATTTTCCTTCTGCATGCCCATTCAAAAAATTGGCATATGTGTCCAGCATCTTGTTGTCTTTTAAGGGGGGACCCTCTAGATGACCGTTTATGGTTCTCCCAGCTCTGCTATTCTATGATTTTACAATTTGTTATATATACACAAAACAGTGAGAGGGAGGGGTGGCAGAGCAGTCTTGTAAGGCACATACTTCTCTATCTCACAGCAGAGAGCCCCTGCTAAGATGTTGTGCATGTGCCATCTACAAGTTTTTTTTTTGGGGGGGGGGATCTGCTGTCCATCAGATCAATCTTTTTATTTGTATGCAAATGTATGTGTATCTGAACTGTTAATTAATCAATTAAAATGTGCACAAAACTTGAAAGCTGTAAGACAGAGAGAGGCACACTGGATGTACTTCCATGCCAGTGGGAGGTACAGCTCTCCAAGCCTGAGTTTGTCAAAGTTCGTTTAGAGTGCTTTGAAAAAGCACATCCGCTTTGTGTTATAAATAAAGAGCCCAGTAATTTGCATGGATTAGGATTGTTAACATTTATCAATTGCTGGCATTTGAAGAACTCCCAAATTCTTGATAATAGTGCTTTTTTGTAGTGAAGGATTGATGGTGGTGGTGGTGGGGAACCAGTGAATTCAAAAGCTGCAGATGAGAGAAAGCCAAGCCATCCAGATTTAAACCAAGATACCATTAGTGACTCCCATAAATCAAATCATTTTTATAGCCAGGATGCTGTTGAATTACCATCTGGACGTTTTAACCCTGTTATCTATTTCTGAAACCCCCTGTAATATTGAAAGGAGACTTAACCCTTCCTTTCATCTTGGGGACTCTTCCTGGATGCCAGTTCTCATTTGGGAGGGAGGATTCTAGGCCCTGTTTTCAAAAATTAAGCAAGGAAGAAAAGAAGAATCGCATGGTCATATGTGAATGTGAGGGGAATAGGGCTGGAGTGGGATAGAGAAGGAGAGAGGGAGAGAGAGAGAGAGAGAGAGCATAAACTATATTATTCCTCTGAAAAGACTACAGAAAGCAAAGATCTTATACAAAGGCAGTGGGAGGAAAAAAGAAAGGAGGACAGCTTTAATTTGAGTGATGGATGTATAATGGATCCCAAAGACAATGTATGCAATCAGCAGACCTACAGTCAAAGATGTAGCAAGATATTTCAAATCAACATACAGGCCTAAGCTTCCTTCATCCCCCTCCCTTTGCTGTTCCGCTTTCCAATAATAAATCCCATCTCAGATTTCTTCCTTCATGACGGTTAGAGCTGTTCGGCAGTGGAATATGCTGCCACAGAGGGTGGTGGAGTCTCCTTCTTTGGAGGTTTCTTAAGCATAGGTTGGATGGCCATCTGTCGGAAATATTGTGATGGGGTTCCTGCATGGCAGGGGGTTGGACTAGATGGCCCTTGAGGTCTCTTCCAACTCTATGATTCTACGAGTCTGACAGGTCTAGAGATGGGCATGAACTTAAAAATTGGCAATTCGTTTTGGATTGGTTCGTTTTAAGGTTCAGTTCAGTTTGTTCCGTTTTAAATGATTTTTTTTAGAAAAACATTGTTTCATTGGTTTGTTGATTCGTTATTCATTTTGTGGTGTGTGTGTGTGTGTGTGTGTGTGTGTGTGTGTGTGTGTGTGTGTGTGTGTGTTGTGCTTTTGCAACTGTGGCTGGGGGGGAAAGAGGGCTTAATCTTCCCGCCAGCCACTGTGGGGTGGGGGAAAGAGCTCCCCCAGCAAGTGCCTCTCAGCTGAGAGGCGGTGGCTTGGGGCCAGCACCTCTCAACTGCTCTGTGCTGGCCCCAAGCCAGCAACTCTCAGGTGCTCCTCTGGCTTCCCTGCACACTGTTGCCCCCAGAAACCAGGTGCTGGAAGCCAGCGAGGAGCAGCTGAGAGGTGGTGGTGGTGGTGGGGAAGTGGGGGCTCTTTAAACTAATCTTCCCCCCTCCTAGTGACAGCGCCAAGCGGGCACTCAGCGCTGTCATGGGCAGTAGGGGAAATGTTTAAAGATTGGGGGGTTGCCCCCTTCACAGCTGAAAGGTGCTGGCTTGGAGCCAGAACCTCTCAGCTGCTGTACGCTGGCCCCAAGCCAGCACCTCTCAGATGCTCCGTACATGCTTCCCTGTGACTCGTTTCCCCAGAAAATGAGGTGCAGAGAAGCCAGCGAGGAGCAGCTGAGAGGTGGGGTGGGAAAAATAAGTTTACCATCGGGATGGGGGAAGATTAGTTTAAGAGCCCCCTCTTCCCCCTCCCCATGGGGTGGGGGGAAAGAGGGGGCTCTGTAACTTATCTTCCCCCCCTCCTGATAATCCATTTACTTCCAGGTTCCTGGACCGTGCTACAGCTGTAGCGTGGGCGTTTGGTTTTTTTAAGTGCCGATTGCTTGGCCCTTGGGGCCCCATCGGTGCTTGGGTTTTTTATTATTTTTAAATGATTTTAGGGTGCCAACCAGGGCACACCTGGGGCCCCATTGGCACTCTTTTTTAAATTATTCTTCTTTTTCAAGCGCCCACCGCTCGGCCCCTGGGGCCAGGTGGGTGTTTCTTTTATTTCTGGGTTTCCTGGCCCTGTGCTATAATGAACCAAACTAAAAGTTTGTTTTGTGTCCATCTCTAGACAGGTCTTCTCTTTCTCTTTTAGACAATTTCTCTCTTCCATCCTCTGGGGCTTTCCAGAGGATAAGGCAAGGGCTGTTGCAAAGAAAGTGGAGCTTGGGAGGCAGGATGTGGGGAGTTTTATTTCTGGACAGGAACTCCAGGCACAGGCCATGTTGAAATTCTGGAAGTTCTAGTACAAGAAAGCTCCGATCCTTTCTCACCCAAACCTGTTGTTGTTGTTGTTGTTGTTGTTGTTGTTGTTGTTGTTGTTGTTGTTGTTGATGATGATGATGATGATGATGATGATGATGATGATGATGATGATGATGCTGTTACAGTCACGATGGATCCTTCATGACCCCATGTCCATGGAGTTTTCTTGGCAGGAATACTGGAGTGGTTTGCCAGTTCCTACTCTAGGCACCTGCAGCACCTGATATTCCCTGGTGGTCACCCATCCAAGTACTAGCCAGGCCCGACCCTGCTTAGCTTCTGAGATAAGGCAAATATCTGCTTACTACTGGAGCACACCAAACAGTTTCAGAAGAAGATCATTCTGGAGTGATGATGGGTTCAATCATCACTCCACACAGAGCCTGCAGCCAAGGAATCAGAAGAAGACTGGGGGTCAGAAGGGCATCAATGAAGGAATTAAGAAAAGGTCATCAAGTGTAAGGATTAGGGATTAGGGATGGGCACAAAATGAAAACATTGTTTTGTTTTGTTTCCTCCCCCCCACACACACATTTTTTCGTTTCGTTTCATATGAATATTTTCAAAAACAAAATCATATGAAACGAACTGCTAACAAAGTGTGTGTGGGGGGGGGAGCCCCCTGGAAACTGGCAGAGGAACAGAACATTTTTTTAAAACGCCCTGGGCTTTTAAAAAAAAACTTTTTTCCCTCCCCCAAGCCCTGCCTGCCAGCTGATGTGTGCTGGGGTGGGGGGGAGGTTTTTCCCCAACCCCAGTGCCAATCTCCTGGCAAGCAGGGATTGGGGGGAGGAAAAAAAGATTTTTTTTTAAAAAAGCACAGGGCTTTAAAAACAAAACTTTTCCCCTCCCCCAAGCAGCTTACAGACGGAACAAAATGGTTCGTTTCAACAAAAAAACCCCACCATTTCATTTTGTCTGTAACAACATGCTGCTTCCTTGTGTCGTCTCGTTTTAGTTCATTTCATTTTGTTACCTAAGAACATGACAAAACAGCATTTTGTTTTTTGTTTTGTGCTCATCCCTTGTAAGGATGTGTCACTTGAGACCAAGGCCAAGACCAATGCAAACTCTTGTATTTCCAATCACCCTCTGTGTGTGTGTGTGTGTGTGTGTGTGTGTGTGTGTGTGTGTGTGTGTGTGTGTGTGTGTGTGTGTGTGTGTGTGTGAAAAGAGGACAGTTATGAAAGTTAACAGGGAGGGGGAACGACTTGGTTGAAATGTGTAGGAGATCTTTGAGGATACCCTGGATTGCCACAAAGCATCCTATATCAAATCAAGACTGAAATATCTTTGAGGACAAACATGTTGAAAATGAGGCCGTCCTACATTTTGGCACAACGCCTGAAGAAAGGATTCTCTGGAAAAGACCGTAAGGCTGGGAAAGGTGGAGGGCAATAGGAAAATGGGAAGACTAAATATGAGATACATTGACTGCCTAAAGGAAATTGAAGGATTTTGTGTGCAACAGCTGAGCAGAGCTGTTGAGGACAGGACATTTTGGAGGTTGTTCATTGATAGGGTTGCTCTACGTTGGAGGTGACCCAAGGGTATACAACAACAACAACAAACTCTAGACCAGCACAGAAAAGGCAACAGAGAACAAATCTACTCTAAAAGCAGAGTAGATGGGAAAGAAAAACCATCATCAGACCTACACAGGCACCAGTGTATAGCAATTTCATTATCAACAACAACATCAGGCAACAGACAAGGAAGCAAAATGTTCACCATCAAATAATTGTATTCATTAATAAAATAACTTGAAAGAACGCTATAATATAAGGGGAAAGAATGTTAATGTTTGTGTGCATGTGAGGTTTCTGATTGCACCTGCTACCTTTCACTTGAGACTTGCTCAACTGTTGACTTCCCTAAGGACGAAAAAGTGCTTTAATTACTGAATGGTTGCATAAAGAAGAGTCAATATATGCTGAAAGTGTGTGGAGTCACCCACCCCCACCCCATCTTGCTCTTTTTTTTTTGCTTCATTCAAACTATTGTTTTCACACCCAGCTTGATGCCAGAATCCACCCACCCACCCCATATTAGCCTGTTGGCGACACGACAGCCATTTCCTGCATGTCTCTTTCCGGAATGTAGCCAAGCCAGGTCACGGAGCTTTTGTTGAAACGGATCTCAGCCTTCCGTTCCTCCTTGCTGCGTGTCCGATTATCTGTGTAAAGAAGGTCGCAACCCACTTCCTGTGACTTTGGACACAGGATGAGGAAATGAAGAGGAGCCGAGTTACAGATTTGATTCTGGAGGTCATTGAAATCTGGCAGAGGGTGAGGGGAAACATCTCCCGAGGAAGGTCAACAAGCTACAGACGCTCAAGCTAGGAGAGAAGGGATCTTTTTTGTATGGGCCTCTCCCCTTCTCTCTCTCTCTCTCTCTCTCAAGACAGGCAAAATGGAAGAAACAAAAACAAAAACATGAAAACTGGGGCCTCCTGACAATGACAATGACTTATACCAAGAAATGGGAAATGCTTTTCAAAACAGCTGACAAAACAAACAGGACAACCCGAAGGTCAATGCACAAATATATATATCATTATTGTCAGAAAGTGACTGAAGCTGTCGGGAAGATTCCGGAACTGCCTTCTGGCTGGCCCCAAAGGGCACCGGGGTATTATTCTGTCCACTCAGTTTTCCTCTTGTGGGCTGCCAAGGAGTTGTATCTCCTGCGCAAAAACGGGAGGTGTAAAAGGTTAAGTATCTGACATGGTGCCAGGTGTATGTCTTGTAACTGAAGCGGGAGTGTATTTCCAGCTCCCCTCTTTACAGGATAGGCTGCACTGGGTTCTGGCCAGGAGCTGGAGGGGATGATTATTTGGAGGAACTCATTCCAACTGCTAGCAAGATAAGGTTCTGACACCTAAACATAGCCTTTCTGTTTGCTTTAGCTGATGGCAGGATTTGCTGATCTTCAGATCTGGAGTCATCACATGGAACCACAGTGCTGGGACTTGGGCAAATACAAATGTCTCACACATCTACAGAAACCCACGTATGTGGGTACCGCCAAAGCATCTTGGCCATACGCTTGCTTGAAGGGAGTGAATTTGGGGATGAGGAATCTTTGCATTCAGTATTAGGAAGTTCAAGGTGTTTAAAGGTCATTCTCTTCGTCCTTTTCCAGCAAGAAAAGCACACTACGGTGGGTGAATATACACATAGCAGAATGTGAGCCAACAGTGTGGTGTGGGTGCAAAACAGGGAAATAGTATTATGGGATGCATTAACAGAAGTATACTCTCCAAATTCCATGAGGTTATGAAACAGGAAAGCTTCCCCCCCCCCCGACCTGCTGGCTTGCAGGCTGAACCGGCTGGCAGGCCAGAGGGACTTTAAAAAATAAATAAATAATTTTTAAAAGTCCCTGATGTGGGGCTTTTATTTTTCCTCCTGGCCCATGACAGCTGCTGGAATTCCAGGTGAGGTGGTGGTGACAAGGTAGGAGACGGGGGGGGGGGACAAAAACCAAAATGAAATGAAACAGAAATGTCCATTTTGTTTTGTTTCGTTTTCCTTTGATGGGTTGGATCATTATTCGCTTTGTTAGCTAACAAAATGAATAACAAATAAAGAAACAAATTAAAAATTTGTTTCGTGCCCATCTCTAACAGCAAGTATTGCTCCAACTGAGTGGTGAAATTCTCCTTTTGTACAGCCAGGAGCGAAGTTTACGGAGGCAGCATCTTCCTGATTTCCTGGGTTATTTCATCCAGGTAAATGCAAGATGTGTTTCTACAGCCCATATTGGTTGTACTACTTTTTGAGTAATGGCTTAGCATCAGACCTTGTTGTTAGCAGCACACAGAATCCCAGGAATGCAGCTTCCTTTCTCTAGTGTTTGACATTCTCTCTTCAGATTTTTTTTTACTGTTTTAACCCCAGTCCTAATTGCCCTTCAGTATCAAAATTAATTGTGTTTTCTGCTAAAAGGCCAGCATAGCTTAAGGTTACTCCAGGGTCCCCTCCACCGATGCATCTTCCGTAAATGGCTTGATTGCTGTCTGTGGAGAGGAGTGCGCAGAGAGATTTGCTTGACCGAGGCTATACATTACAGTCCAATTAGGGTGAGGATCGCTACGTGAGTCTTTAACTTGCTCTAGCAAGGGTCGGGATTGCTAATGGCGAATTGCAGAGCATGGAGAAAGGCACAGCTCACGTGAGCCTGCATCCGAGATAAAGCCAAGGGCTTCTTTCCTTGCTCAGGACCAGCTCCCCAGCCTGTAGCTCATCTGTCAACTTCTCCCAGCTCTTCTCTTTATACAGGAAAAAAAATCAACATCTGTGTTCTCAACTCTCATTTTTTTCAGTTCCTGCGAAACTGCTTGTGTGGCTATTTAAAAAAAAGTTCAAGATGTTTCATTCAGGACTTTGCAAATTACTTCTTTTTTGGGGAGGGGAGGATTGCATTGCTTCTGAGTGAACAGTCGGAGAGAAAGGGAGCAGATGCTGTGAGCATGGAGAGGAGGTTGGAGAGGGGAGTGCACGGCGCCTGTAAAATACCCGTGTGGGTGTGGCACCCAACTGGGCCAAACCACCGAACTGTGGTTCGTTCACATCTCTATTTGATGTGAAGGGCATCATAGAGTCCCTGTGCTTTCCGCATGCCACCAAGAAGATTTTTCCATGACTTTAGGGTCCATGAGAGGAAGAATACCCAGATAAATACTTCAGTCTCTGGCAACACATAAATAAAATTTAATTTAATTTGTCAAAACACAAAGAAAGAAAAACAACCATAAAAACCCCAAAACCCCAAAAACGAATGTCAGATATTATACTTCCTATATCAACATTTTATTCCAGGGTAATATGGAACCTCCCTCAAATTCACATGAGCTGGCTGTTCCCAGCCTTGAGTTCTTTTACTGCAATTCGGGAAAACCTTTGCCAGAACAGCTGGGAGTGAAGGCTTCTGGGAACTGCAATCCAAGAATTTTGGAAGGTCTGCCATATAGAGGAGGGGCAGGATCTGTTCTCGGTCATCCCATAGTGCAACGATGAGCTCAAGCTAAGATAACCCAACTTTCAGCTGAATAGCAGGAAAAGCTTCTTAACTGTTAGAGCAGTACAACAATGGAAGGAATCACCTCCAGAGGCGGCGAGTGCTCCAGCACTGCAGACATTCAAGCAAAACAGATAATCTTTGATTTTTATACCTAGATGGATCAGGGGGGTTGGACTTGATGGCTTTGCAGGCCCCTTCCAACTTCACTATTCTGTTCTATGATTCTATGATAGCACCTGCATTAGCAACCTCTGATCTGGGAGATAATGACCTGGGTTAGAGGACAAGCAAATCCTTGATTTTGAAGGTTATGTTATTTGCAGGCCATACAGGGCGGTTACTTCCCATCCATTTTGTCTCTGTTAGTGTTGCGCTTAGAAGCTGGACAAAAAGTGTTACTTCAAGTCCGTTGTGCAACTACTGAAATTTGTCTCAACCACGCCCCCAGAACAAGTGCTAAGTGTGACAATACTGTGCCTGGTGCTGGGGTAGGGTTTTCCCTTGTCACTCTTTGTTCCTGCTTTCTGTTCAAAGACAAGACACCATGTAGTAACAACTGTCACACAACAATACATTCATTTCTCTCAGAGAAAACTGTGTCCAGTTTTTTTTTAATTTGACTCTGCTGCATTGGTGTATGAAACCCTGATCACCAGTAAAATAGCAAAAACAATTTTAAGCCCCTCCCCCCAAAAAATGTAAAAGGAAGCTAGACAAATGCTGTGTTTGTCATAGTACAAGACCGTGAGGTAACACTTGTCACGAGACAAGTTATCACAACCATGGGAACACTGAAACAGGGACAAAACCACGTGATCACAACCAACGCTGTCACAGTACAAAACTAGTTACAGAACAAGGAAGGACGTGAAGTAACCACCCAGGAGGGATGGCCTGGGATCTATCTAGTTAGGTCAGCCCTCATTCCTAGGAAAACGAATAGACTGAGCAAGGTGTGATCTGGTTTGAGTCTTGTTCTTTCTCATCTGGGCATTAGAGTTGACTATACAGGATTGAACATAGGTGATGGTGTACTCCCCCCTCCCCCCAGAATCTGATATCTTTTATGCAAGACCTACAGAGGGGCCTCTGGGCAGCTGAGATTTCTGGCTTTTGGGGGGGGCATGGAGTTTACTAAAGGCTCGCTTTATTGCCTTGGTGAGCAGTGTGGACTGGGAGGTGATGACTGGTGATTTCTCAAGGGCTACTTAAGAATGAAGCCATCATCTTGTCGATGTGGATCCAAAGATTTAGTTTAATTACAGCATGCAGGCTACACATCCCCACACACACACCAGCAAGTGGGTACTCATTTTACCAACCTTGGAAAGATGGAAGGCTGAGTCAACCATGAGCCTGCTACCTGGATTGAATCCCAAGCTGTGAGCAGAGTTTTACCTGTGGTACAGGCATTCAACCACTGTGCCATGAGGCTCTTAAGTATCCAGACTGTAATAGGTCCCTCTCCAGGAAGTGGAAGGTTACAAACATTAATAAACTCATGGCCCTATTTGAACCATCACCTGGGTTTCTTTTCATTTTTATGCTTTATTTATTTATTTATTTTTATTTCCAGGATTGGGTGGAAAAGCACCACTCTGTAATGTCTACAGCTAGCCACAAAGATTGGATGAATCAGGCATTTTCTCCTCCATGAAATGTAGAGTCATCATAATCCAAGGAAGGAATCATTAGTCACTAAAAGAAGGGAGAGCAAGCCTGCCTTGAAAAATCAATACCAAGCTATTGCCTTGTGATGCAAAGATAGCATCGCTGATGTTTATGTCTTTGCCCTTCAGGAGCTGCAGGCTTCCTTCCACCTTCTACATCTTCCACATCACTTAGGATTTTATGTGCCTTGCTCTTGGCTTTTCTTACATTGAGACGAAAAAGGAGCAATGCATAAGGATGGATCGGTAGGTAGGGATGGTTAAAAAACCTTATCAGACGTCTCCTTTTTGGTTGGAAACAGACTTGACTCAACACAGCAAAACTAATTTTCCAAGACCCTTCAGTCCCCACAAGAGATTCTCCCCTTGCAAAGATGGGAGAACAAAGCTCTTTCCCCCACCCTTCCATCATATTTGGCACAAAATACAGCCTAGTGTTTTTTGTGCACTTACATCTGAAGGGCAGAACAGTTATGCAGATGGTATATTTTTTTAAAGAAAAGACACAAACAACCCATTCAATGCTGCTATTTTTTTCCAGCTCAAGAAAGCAACAGACTGTTTTGCCCACATTTCAGACTTAGCTTGGCAGCTGAAACCCTCAATGGATCTCCTCTATTGGTGTGTTTCCATGGTAATTAAGAGGTGAGGCAAAGAATCCAGGTGACTCAAAAAACAGAGGGGCATCCTATATGCGACCTCTGGGATTAGTAAAAAAAAATTAAATGTTAAATTAAGAAAAAGCACTATGGTTAAAAGTAGGTCAAAGGAAATCAAAACTACCAAGGCCTTAAAAGGAAGACACTAAGATCATGTTGAAGGAGGAGACCAACAGCGTTAAGCCTCCTCTTCCTACCCAATGAAACTCAAGACCTCTAGTTATGGAGGCACTGGGGAGTGTATATTTGCCTTCCACCCCTCTCTGCATCATTTGGCTTAGCTGCATCACAAAGTGAAGGACTTGTTTTTGGTGCATGATATTGCCTTGCAATCTCTGGGGGTTGGATTGGAGGTTGAGCCTCCAAAGCCACTGTAACAGGAATATTTCTTGCATATCCTGCATTTATCTGAACTCAGCACCAGGTTAGGCAAGATCCTCTTCAGAAGCCTCCCCATTATACTTTTTCCAGCTTCTCTCCAGCCAAGGCCATTGTCATCCAAGACTGGTCTACCAACTATGTCATGGCATTCAGGTGGAGGTGGCCATCTTGGGTGGCATGGAAATCCTCTTTCCTTGTGGTGGTGCTGGTTTTACTCACCCCACCTACCCCTTCTACTCAGTTCCTTGCACACAGCCTCTTCTCCACTTCCTGTGCTGACTTTCCTTATCTCCTGGTCAGAGCTTACCTGCATGCCTCCATTCTCCCTCCAGCCCTCTCTTCCTAGCCTGGTTGCTAGGCAACTGAGAGGTGCTATGGCATCCCAAGCTTATTTCTGACTTAGTAACTATAACCTCTCCTTGCCCCTTCCAGATCTGGGATGTTAGAGGAAGATGTGGCAATTGGTCTCCATATTGCTTGGCTGGTGGAGCCAATGGAACCAGGTGAGTGTGATGTATCTCTAACTCATATGTGGGTTTTCTCCCATTCTTCATTGTACAATAATCGAACCACATAAGAGTGAGAAATCACTCTTATGCTTTTCCAACCCATGCTTCAGTCTCAAGATTTCCTTTCCCTTCCTCCCTCCCTCCCTCTTCCTTCCTTCCTTCCTTCCTTCCTTCCTTCCTTCCTTCCTTCCTCTAAAGCCAGGTTTCAAGATGCTCATTACACAAAATGGCGAGTCTATTTGCAGAAATTGGGTATGTACCCTTTTTAAGGATCTGATTTTCATGCGTGTCCTTGTAAAGCCAAAATAATATAGCTGTCTTTGTTCTCCAACACAGGTCAATGGGAAAACTACAGATTTACTGGGAGGTTACAGATCATACTGGATCAAATATCTCCATACTCACTGGGGATCTATTCCAAAGTCTTGAATGCTCCTCTTGATCAAATCAAGTGACCACAGGAAAACTCTTCTTATCTATGGCTTCCCCTTAATTTGAGATTCCTTTCCACCATCAGGCTGGCACATTTTATGGAAGCCTTAAAGACCTTATTCTTTAGACATTCATTTGTTAAAAACAAAAGCACCCAAAAAGTTTGGCAGGACCAGAGGTCAGAAAAGTTGTTCTCTAGGAATTCAGCTCCCACAAACTCGCCCTGCTGCCTGAGGAATTCTGGGAAATGTAGTCCGCAAACTCTAGAAGATTCTGGGAAATGCAACCTCCAAATTCAGTTTATGATGTTGTGGCAAGAGAGAAGATTTTTTCCCTCTCCCCTTAAAAAAAATTTGAGCGAGGCAAAACTAGATCACAACACCTTCTTCTAAATCACAACATATCTTGCAAAGCATCACTAAATGCACCACAACTTCTCTCAATAACAGCAGTTGTACCGTTTAGAAATTGTTTAGCATCCCTTATTCTCATTTCTTTGCTTACCCACATCCCATCCTTTTGGCTTTTTCCTCCCGCCTGCCCCCATTCAAGCAATGCCTTGGATTATAGGCAGTGGCAGGTAAAATTAAGATGAGAGAGAAAGGTCTTGAACCCTCCAAGTTCACCCAAGTTCCCCTGCCTCCCTCTCCTTTTGCCCCCCCTTCTCCTACCACTGGGAGTTATTATGAGCAAGGCTTGGCTCCTGACAGCCGGGCAAGTCGAAAGAAACTGCATTCATAAGGCAGGAGATCCAGCTAATTGAGTTAGAAACCCAATAGTCGCCCTGCGAATGATCCACACGGCCACAAATCTGCAAGTTTACGGAGCTGTTAAGGTGAGAAACCTCTGTAAAGCTGAGAGATTATGCATAGGACAGCTTCCTATGGCCAGACTGATAACTATAATATCCTGAAGAAATCCATGGAGGGCACTTAGGAGAGTGCAATATCCTTTAAAAGTAACCTCAGTAATGAAAGCAAAGGGCTCCAACCCTCCATATATTTTAACCTGCAAGCATTCAGGATGAATTCTAGCTAGCCTTTGCCTGGCCCATTTTCACAAATGGCCAGCAAACCCAGATGTTGGCCATCCTTTTTGTTTGGAATAGAGCTTCCAGATAGTGGACGGAGTATTTTGGGACAGTTCCTAAAAGAACTTTTCCAAACTTGTAAGGCTGATGTATGTTGATTTTGTTTGTTTGTTGCCTGATACCTGGTAAATGAGATTTCAAAAATGACCCCCCATAGAACCTATGGAAAAACAGTCTAACTAGATATGAAATTAGCTTTGCAATTTGAAAATGCTAAAAATTGCAATTAGAAGATGCTAAAACTTCTAAAACTTGCAGATGACCTCCATTCTGGTAACCAGTCACAACACACACAGGCACAGGGGGGGGGGGGGAGAGAGAGAGAGAGAGAGAGAGAGAGAGAGAGACAGACAGACAGACAGACAGACAGACAGACAGACAGACACACACACACACACACACACACACACACACACACACACACACACACACACACACACACACACACACACACACACACACACACACACCAAAAAACCCACCCCACAGAGTTGAAAAACTCTTGCTAGGATAAACAGATTCATTTATTCTCTTAAGGCAGGGGTGGGGAACCTTCAGCCCTCCAGAGGTTTTGGACCGCAACTCCCAGAATTCTGAGCCTATAATGCCAAATGCCAATGATAATGGCAGCTCCGTCCCGCTACATGCGGAGGCGGGGCATCTTTGCCAGCCGGCGGAATCAGTCGCCGGTTGGCTAAACTTGTAGCGCAGGGCACGTCGGGGGAGCGCGGCTATTTAAGCCCCCTCCGTGCTTCCCCCGACCTTCCTGCGCAGATTTAGCTTTCTGGATCGCAGGAAGGGAGATTTTCTTGTCAGCTCCGGCTCCGCGCGACAGCTGGCCAGCGGACATCGGAGCGATAGGGGGATCTCATTCACCGGCGCTGCAGGGAAGCAGCACAGCACTCTCCGTCGCCGCCCGTCAGCTGGCGTGCAGATCAGAGATAAGGCTGAGTGTTACCTGTTTCTTTACTTTTATCTGGGGAGTGGGAGGGAACCGGGAGGGGGGAGGGCAGCGGAGCCAGGCTCGTGTGAGCCTGCTCCGTGGGGTGGGGGAGGTGGACCCCGAAGGGGTTCAGGGCGGCGGCAAAGGGTCCTTGGGTGGTTCGGTGTGTGAATTCTTGCCCATCACGTGGGAGCTGCCGGTTCGAGTCCTGGCGGATACTGCTTAACTTTCCCGGAGCAGCTTAACGGGGACAGTGTGGGAGGTGGCGAGCAGCAGGGGTTATTTTGGAGGCGGCCAGGATACGGCCGAGCAGCGCGCCTCCCACCCCCTGGGGAGTAATCAGCAGAGCTTACCCCCTGTCCCGAGCAAACAGCCAGCACGCACACCCCAGGCCCGGGGTTTGGTTGCGGCAGCCATTTTGTCTACCCCCTGGGTCCTTATCCACTTTGCCTGCCCATCCACCCCCATCCTCCATCATCCCTGGGGGGATAGCGAAGGGAGGTGATTGGGAGAGTTGGGGGGATCCCTGGACTGACGGTGGGGGACGATTTTGTCTCTTGGCTATTTGACCAGCCAGCGGCACTGGGGCAGGGAACGGGCAGCGCGCTGGGTAGCGGGCGGCCATTTTGGTGGGTGGGCGGCCATTTTGTTGGCTACCTTAGTCAATATCCCTGGGCCTACAAGGCTGATCCACATCCATCCACCTCCTGGGGTCTTTGCTGGAACCCATCTTTGGGGCATCTGGCTATACACCGCCCTATCTTACAGCGGGACCCGGGATTGGCATTCGGCATCGTCCTCCGACTGCACCATGCCTCCTAAACCGAGCACCAGCAAGGGCAAGGGCAAGGCCCAGCCGCGCAGGCGGCCAGCCCCCTTACCAGCTCCAGAACTTTCATCCTCATCCGATGAGGATTGGCAGCCATTCGCGGCAGCTTGGAGCAAACTATCCCACCTAGAGAAAGAGCGTGCCAAGCAAAAGGGAATGGAAGCCTCTTACGGGGGGAGGCCTTCCAGGGACACCAAAGGGTATCGCAGAGCGGGCCTTAAAGTATTGGGTGACCTCATGATGTCCCTATTTCTGTCTTGGAGAACGCTATGGCGGGATCCTCATCCCAGGTCTCTGCAGGTTTCCAACCGGCAGTCCAGGCCACGCACGCAACTGAGGCAGGACCACCACTACCAGCGATTCCCACTGGAGGAGCCGTATCGGCTACAGCTACCCAGACTATTGTGGAGCAGCCACAGGACCAGGCAATTGACCTGACGACAACCAGCACCCTTCTACGACCGCAACCACGGGCACCTATCCACAACCCTCCACCGGGTGAGTCCACCATGCACACACACACACCTAGATGGGTACTCTGGCCTTGGCCTGGGAGTAACCCTGTAGTGCGAGAATGGGTTGAAGTTGACTCCATGGGACTCAGGCTCCCTAGCCTGCCTCCGCCAGCCCCGGGCGGGCAGGGCCTGGTTTTGGCGGAGGCAGCTGCCCAGACGGACCCCAGTACAGGCCCAAACATAGTCCAGGGAGGGGCCGGCAATGGAATCCCAGCCCCTTCTGCGCAGTCCATTGCCAGGACAGCGGAGGAATCTGAGGAGGCGGCAGTCAGCCCGTTAGATTTACCGGAGGGGGACGAGTCCCTCCCGTTAGGTGATCACCTTTCGGATGCTATGCGCGAGAAGATTGTGTCCGGGAGGTATGTAGACATATTTGATTTACTGAACAAGGAAATTGACACCAAAGATCTGGAAAAGCTAGACGAGAAGGAGAAGGAGAGAATTAGGAAGAGGAATCCGGAAAAAACTTGGAATAATTGGCTGACGGCTTTTGTAATGTACGTGGGCATCTATGCTGAGGCCCACCCCGAAAAGGGCGCTGTGCTATGGCACTATTTGGACAATATTATTAGGGCCCGTTCGGACTTCCCGGCATCAGCTTGGCTGGCGTATGACGAAGCTTTTCGTCGCCGGATAGCCAAGGACCCCTCCCTCCGCTGGGACAGGCCCCATAGTTATTTGTGGCTGAGGGTGATGAGTGCCCCTCGCCAGGCCATGCATGAGAGATTTGATAGCGGCCACGCCATCTTGCGCCCCAGCCAGGTAGGTAATTCCCGCGCAAACGCGGGCCAGCTGGTTCAACCCTGGCTGGTCTGCTTCGAATACAACAGTAAGGGGTCTTGTGGGCGCCGCCAGTGTAAATTTAGGCATATGTGTTCCACCTGCGGCGCAAACCACCCGGCCTCCACTTGCCCCCGGGGCAGACCAGGAAGCAGCGGAGGGAGGGAGACTGGGGGTAAGCGTAACCAACCGGGGTCACCCCCTCCTCCAAAAGGGACCTAATCCCATACGAGTGCCGGTTCTGAGGGCGTGGCTTCATAGCTACCCCTCCCGGGAGGACGCCGCTTACATCTTGAATGGTTTTGTTTACGGCTTCCGCATACCGGCTATTGGGGAGCGGTCTCCCTTTCTAGCTGACAACTTAAAATCCATCTTAGGAAAGGAGGCGATAGTGCGGGAAAAGATAGCATCCGAATTGCGAGCGGGCAGGATCCTGGGACCATTCGATCATCCGCCGACTCCCCGCACCCGGGTATCACCCTTGGGCATTGTGCCCAAGACGGCGCCAGGTGAATACCGCCTCATCCACCATTTGTCGTACCCGGCGGGGGAGTCGGTGAATGATATGATACCACAGGAATTATGTAGTGTCCGTTATACCTCCTTTGATGCAGCCATCAGAATGGTACGGAGCTGCGGCGTGGGGGCCGAAATTGGGAAGTGCGATATTAAATCAGCATTCTGGCTCCTCCCAGTCTACCCAGACGATGCTGAACTCTTAGGATTTGCATTTGAGGGACATTATTACTTGGACAGGGCCATGCCCTTTGGCTGCTCGATCTCTTGTTCTGCCTTTGAACGCTTTAGCTGTTTTGTAGAATGGGCAGTGCGCCAGCGAACAGGTAGTTCCCACATTATTCATTACCTGGATGATTACCTGTTTGCTGGACCACCCAGCACGCAGCAATGCGGGTCTCTCATGGCTACCTTCCACGCCATGGCAGCTGAGCTAGGTTTACCGTTAGCGGAGGATAAGACGGAGGGCCCCACCACTACGCTCACTTTTTTGGGTATTGAGCTAGATACCATAGCACAAACGTGTAGACTCCCTAAGGAGAAGTTAGTCGACCTCCATGCCCGCTTGACGGGGCTTTTGGCAAGAAAAAAGGCCACGCTCAGGGAGCTCCAGCAGATTATCGGACACTTAAATTTCGCATGCAGGTTGGTGGCCCCAGGTCGGGCTTTTGTCCGCAGACTCTGCGACGCCATTGCAGGTCTACGTAGTCCGCATCACCGGCGCCGTATCTCGGCGGATATGAAAAGTGACCTTAGGATTTGGCTGCAATTCTTGTCCGATTTCAACGGTATTTGCTTTTGGCGATCGGAAACGATCGCCGCCTCAGACCTCCAGGTTCAGACCGATGCATCGGGGGCCTTGGGCTTCGGACTATATTTCCGGGGCCGTTGGGGCGCCAGCAGTTGGCCGGTGGAGTGGCAGGTCAACGGCATTACCCGTGACCTCACATTTTTGGAATTGTTCCCCATAGTCGGGGCGGTATTTCTTTGGGCGGACCGTCTAGCCAATTTGGTGGTGCGATTTAATTGTGACAACCAAGCGGTGGTGCATATACTGAACAAGTTGACTTCCAAATCAAAATGGGTCATGGGACTGGTCCGCGCCCTTACCCTCCGATGCCTCCAGTTTAACATATTATTCCGAGCCCATCACGTGCCGGGGGTTCGAAATGAGCTTGCTGACGCTCTGTCCCGCCAACAGATGGAGCGGTTCAGATCGCTGGCACCTCAGGCGCTTTTGGATCCAGACATTCTGCCAACCGAGGTATGGAGGCTTGGAGAGTAGAGGCGAATCGGGCCATGGGGATGGCATTGGCGCCCAATACGCGCCGGGCGTATTCTACGGCCTGTGCCGAGTACGCACGCTTTTGCGCTGACGAAGGGTTCTCTCAACTCTGGCCAGCTTCGGCAGACCAGCTGGTCCAATTTGCAGTACATTTACATTTTAAAAGCTTGGCCCCTAGAACCATACAGGGCAAGCTATCGGCCCTGTACTACTACGCCAGGGCGCAGGGATTCCAAATTCCAGATTGTCAGTTTAGAATAGGAAAAATGATAGAAGGCTGGGTGAGGGAGCGGGGCCAGGCCCCAGGAAGACAGGACCCCTATATCTCCAGGGATGCTGTGTAAGTTGGCTGAGGTTTGGCCTCAGGTGTGTTCCGATTCGTTTGAAGTTGGTTTATTCCAGGCTGCCACGTTGGTGGCATTCTTTGGGGCCTTCAGAGTCAGCGAACTGGTAGCCCATTCCCAAAAGGATGCATCAAAAACTGCTCTGCAGTGGGATGACATGGCCCTCCATGAGGATCATGTTGTGCTTCACGTCCGTAAATCTAAGACGGATCAGAAAGGCAGAGGTGCAGAGATACGCCTAGGTAGGTGTTCACTGCCCCAGATCTGCCCAATTTCAGCATTACACCGGTACACCCGCCAGATTGGCGCCGGTCGGGGGTACCTATTTCAGCATCAAAATGGATCCCCGTTGACCCGGTATCAATTCTGGCATGTATCATCCAGGGCGCTCCAGGTCGCAGGTATCTCTGGTTGGCGTTTTGGCACGCACTCATTTAGGATTGGTGCTGCCTCCACGGCCGCTGCCATCGGGGTTGATCCAGCTGGGATCCAGCGGATTGGTCGATGGCGGTCTAGGCAATTCAAGGCGTACGTCCGCCCCTTAATGGACCGGTAATACCGGGCCAGTTCTCTCTGTTTTTTCGTTGCAGGTCTCACTCCGGGAGGACGGGCGCGAGTCATCATTTACGGCCACAGTTTCGCTTTTTGGGCTGCCAAGTTCGCAGTGCAGTCAGGACGTGGCCGCGATCTCGGCCTGGGACAGTGGGCCGACCTGGTGTGGAGGGGACGAAGAGGGATGCTGTGGAGGGCATTTTTGCCAACCGCCCTCAGTGATCCCCCTGACCCTCACCCGGCCATTGTCGTGGTCCACCTCGGTGGAAATGACTTGACCCGTATGTCAGGCAAGTCCCTCATCCTCCAGGTCATCGATGACCTGAGGACATTTAAGAAGCATCGCCCGGACACGATCATCATGTGGTCCGCCATGATTCCGAGGTTGGTGTGGGGGCCGCTCCATCCCCCCCAAAAGATGCACAAGGCTCGGAAGGGAGTCAACCGTGAGGTGGCCCGCGTGGTTCAGTCGGAGCTTGGCTCTGTCATTTGGCACCCGGAGATCACGGCACGAACTCCTGACCTGTTCCGGCCGGACGGCATTCACCTGTCTGACAAGGGCCTGGATCTGTTCCTCACAGATTTATATGAGGGCCTGTGGGCCGCGTTGTTCGGCCGTTTGGGGTAAAGAGGCATCAGTGCGCCTCTTTCGTGGCGGGTAGCGCAGAACTAAAAAGTGATTATCTAGGTCCCGACCTTAATCGACATCGTCAGAGTGCCTGGCAGCCCATAAATAAGTAGCTAGGGCCAGTATTAGACAGGCACGATTAAAGCATAAAACCTGCCACTTCAAAGGGCTGCCAAGGCTTGATTAACATTGGGGGACGCCTACACAGCTAGGCATCCGCTCTGTGGCAGTAAAACAGGCCGCAGGAAATTTACCTGTGGAAAGGGACCTAGACAAATTAACAACCACAAAAGGTGCGCTACGCTCCAGGCCCTCATAAAAGTTACGTTGAGTTTAATACTGTTAATAAATTGTGGCCCTTGTTAACCCAAAGCAAACGTGTGTCGACTGTTTATTTCCGCCTGGTCTGGCAATGGCAGCTCCGTCCCGCTACATGCGGAGGCGGGGCATCTTTGCCAGCCGGCAGAATCAGTCGCCGGTTGGCTAAACTTGTCGCGCAGGGCACGTCGGGGGAGCGCGGCTATTTAAGCCCCCTCTGCACTTCCCCCGACCTTCCTGCGCAGATTTAGCTTTCCCCGCCTACCCGCCGCTTATTTGGTGTGGATGGTGATGCTTTGCTGGTCGCTTCGGGGCCGGATGGGAATTTTTGACTGTCACTCTGATTGGCCATGAGTGACGGTGAGTTTTCGCCCATCCCATCATCCACACGCGAGCGATGGGCTTTGTTAAAATCCCTGGTCACAATTTAGCGGGTAGCGCAGAACTAAACAGTGATTATCTAGGTCCCGACCTTAATCGACATCGTCAGAGTGCCTGGCAGCCCATAAATAAGTAGCTAGGGCCAGTATTAGACAGGCACGATTAAAGCATAAAACCTGCCACTTCAAAGGGCTGCCAAGGCTTGATTAACATTGGGGGACGCCTACACAGCTAGGCATCCGCTCTGTGGCAGTAAAACAGGCCGCAGAAAATTTACCTGTGGAAAGGGACCTAGACAAATAAACAACCACAAAAGGTGCGCTACGCTCCAGGCCCTCATAAAAGTTACGTTGAGTTTAATACTGTTAATAAATTGTGGGCCTTGTTAACCCAAAGCAAACGTGTGTCGACTGTTTATTTCCGCCTGGTCTGGCAAAGAACAGTGGGAATTGTGATCCAGAACATCTGGAGAGCCGAACGTTCCCCACCCCTATATTAAGACAACCCTTCTTCTAAAAAAACAGTCACTGTAATGTCTGTTTTGATCCTAAAAATAATGTATTATGTATTATTGTTGTAAAAGTTCTGCTGATGGAACATTTAGCTCAAGTTCCAATTCAGGTAACTCAGAAAAATATCTCAAGGGCCCAAAAAACTATCCCTCTCCTTGGGAGTGGCTTCATTGTCGTTCGGTATCATTAAGTTGAAAGTGGGCCTTCCAAGTAAGTGAGATATTTCAGGAGCAGTTACTGACTCCACACACTCCTTGAGATTCCATGGCTGAGTAGCGATTGGAGCTCAAGCTTCCTGAATGTTAGTCCATCACTCTATCCACCACACCGCACTGGTACCCAATGAATATGAATGGAGTAATATTAAACCAATCCACAATCTTCTTTTTCTTAGCATTTGTCTTTGTCTCACTTGGTGGTTGGGTCCACTGTGGAGAGATCTATCGTTTGAGGCAACTTTGAATAAATCAAAAGGGGGCCAGTCATCTCTTTGGTCCAAGGTCAGCTCACCCTGTTTGGTGCGGGGAGTCTCCAGTAGCACCATGAAGAGAGGCGGACCTTGTTGCCACCATTAAATGAATCCATAATATTCGCTGAATATTGCCATTCATTCTTTTATTTTTCCCCATCTCTACACTTGATGGATTCTAATGTTCCTGCCATCCTGAAGATATGAATTCTTAGTTATGCTGTATTTAACTGCCAGACTGGAAAGCTATATAATAATTGGTTATGTACCCAGGTGAGAAAAAAGTCAGGGCATCCCAGGAACTTGGGCAAAACACCCGAAGATTTGGAGGATGGAAGGAACCAATGACTTAAGAGAGACTCTCCAACATCAAAGGAACACCTTCCCCATGGATGTTCTTTGGTTTCAGCTTTCTTGGTCCTTCCCCAATGAAGACATTTCAGTTTCATGGGTCTTTGCTTCGTGATGCTAGTTCTCTGGCTGTTGTTTTCACCTCATGCCTGTTTCTTTTCACTCTCTACTATTAATTATGTTTTATTGCCCGGCATCCTATCTCCATCTCCCCCCCCAGGCATCTTTAAAAAGGAAAGGAGAAGGAATCTGTCTTGAGGGCCCTGATGTCCAAAACTCAATATAATCGAAATGAATAAGTACAAACAAATAAACAAGCACAACTACGTTAGGAGCCTGCGTTTAAAGAGAGAGAGAGACACTGTAAAGGAAGGTCTGTTTTTATAGAGAGAGCCCTGCATTGAGTGACAAAATGCTAGCTGTCAAAATGTGCCAGTTAACATGTCCAATATAAGGAGATCATTTAGTGTCTCACGGGATTAGAAGACAGAAACATGACAAAGAACAAAGAACCGGGATCAATAATACTTGGGGGAAATAAGACGGAGAAGGTTATTTACTCTGCATTGATCTGTAGCTGTGCCACATAAAACTTGGTCTGTTTTTCTTTTTTGTTAACCTTTAAGCTGGAGTACGCTCACAAGCAACTGGGGAGCCAACTAAACAGGTGTAGATTAAGGATCGAAGGAGGTCACCGTACCTCTGTCACCGCCAGGCACCCATGTAGCAAGATCCCTGAAGAAATTTAAACATCAATAGCTATAATAAGGGCAAATTTATCAAGCTTGGCCTACTTTTTGCTGGAAGCCTCGCAGTGTCCAGTCAGTTTGCCCTCGCTAAAGCTCAATTGATTTGGACATTCTTTTACTCGAGTTGATTATCAATTGTGACATAGCAAATTTGTTAGCTTCCAAGCCCTGGACTGGTGCTTGTGGTGGCGTCTGTGAGGCGGGAGCACCTGGAGTGGCTTAGTGTTTCCTTCAGGCTGCTAAGAAGAGCAATGAGGAGACGGGGCAGTGAGGCTTCATGGACACTGGGCTGTTGTTTCATGGAGAGGAAAATGGGGGAAAGAGACAGAGAGAAGGAGTGATCTACAGTGGGCTTTAGAAATAGTCTACCCTCTCCTCTAAAATGTGCTAAGAGGTATGGATTGGCTGGAATTTTGAAATGAAGGACCCTTTGCAGAATAATATTTTTCCTCCATTCCAAATGTGCCTAGATATATTCATTATCATAGTGCCAATGAGCAGTCCTGCTGCCGAGGTAGAGCCAGCACACATCCTAGACCAGGGGTCAATGCATCCCCCAATGAAGGCAGAAGACAACACTTAATGTATGATTCCTAATTTCCACACAGTTCCACCTCCAAGTTGCTTTTGAGATATCATGACTGAAGGAATCCAAAAGAACCTTTCATGGACAGCTGCTACACTCATCTCTTGGAAACTCAAGAGAAGGCCTTTATTGAGTTAATCAGTCTTCATTAAGGTTCCCCCCATTTCTGTCTTCCAGCATTGTTGTTTTTTTCCATCGAGTTTTCTGCTCTCATGATCTGTCCAAATAGTGATGGTCTCAATCTAGTAATTTTAGATTTTAGCAAAAGTTCACGCTTGAATTTATGTAGAACCTACTTACTTGCCTTTCTGGTGGTCCATGAGAGAGAGAGAGAGAGAGAGAGAGAGAGAGAGAGAGAACAGTTGGAAACACAGTAGGACTACCACCTCCCCATCAGCAGGATCAATATCCACTGAGTCACTTACCTGCTAGCTGAAAATATTAATTTTAAAAACCCAGAAAGACCTATTTATAGTTCCAGGGAGTAGTTACCAGAACCAGGCACTAGAGGGAGCCAGAGACCATTTGAAATATGTCTGCATGCCTTTTTCAGCATCTATTATGAGGATCTTTTTTATCTCTTTCCTAGTTGCCCATCCAAATTGCAGTCTTCTTCTGATTTCTTGGCTGTGATCCTCCTTTTGATTGACAGCTGAACTGTTCAAAATCTTTTAACAATGTTGATTTCTTCATTGTCAGCATTAAACCTGCGGGATTTTTTTCCTGTAGTCATAATTGTTGGCCTTCCTTATGTTCAGCTGCTGTCCTCCTTTTCTGTAACTTTAATCTTCAGCAATAGTTATTTTAAATCCTTCTATCATATTGGGCAGGTTGAACAGAATAAAAGCCAAACTTTGCAGATAGGAGGCTTGTGGGTCAGCTGCAGATGCATGCTTGGAATCTGGGACACAGCAGATGTCCAAAAATTCTGATCTATGGTACTAGATCCAGTGCGCTCTGTGCGAGCAAACTAAACAGTTATGAAAATGCACATGGGACTTTCCAGTCGCCCCCAGACACATTTCTTGTTGCAGTTATTCAAGCCCAAGTGAGTGAAAGACCTACAGCATCTTCCTCTATTGAGGAAATCTAGCCAAACCAAGGTCTCCCATCACATGGAATAGCTCCATGGGCATACATTCAGTCTGCATGATGGTTCAGTGGCGACAAGGTGGTCAGAGAATTGGGAGAGATCTGTGCATTGGAAATCAGCGGTGTGAGCTACAGCCAAGGTGGCTCTCTTCAGAGAGGCAAAAGAAGCAGACAAAAAGCCAAACGGGAAAGCTTGGGAGGCTGACAAACCTGTAGACTGCAAAGCATTTGCTGGTTACAAAAGTGCCTTTCTTGGTTGCTATGCTCAGGCTCATGTGCCTTTCTCACTCAATGCATGCAGTCAGTTCGGACTGACCCTGCGTACTTGTGTTGGCCAGTTGGCGGCTTGGCTCCTTTCCCAGAAGTCAGCACTCTCTGAGCTGGACCATAGATCATTGTCGTAGTCAGGGAGATGGCACTTACCTGATGGGATAAGTGGAATCGCACTCTCTTGCCATATGCCGAGAATTGTCAATGGCTGCTTGAAGCCAACACTAACCGTTTGCAATGCCAAGAAGCAGCCTTTCCCCCTTATCTGCCAAAAGAAGAGAAGAGACAATTTCTCTACTACCTAATTACTTTGATAAAAGGACCTAGAAAGCTGCTTTACAATGAGTCTGAGACTTCCACCATCAGCCCAGCTGGATCAAATCAGAGCGCTGCTTGATCTCCAGGGTTTAAGAAAGGATTCCTTCCCAGGCCCAATTCCATCTCGTGAAGGAACTTCTTTGTGATATTCTCCTGGCCTAACCAGCTCTGATCCTGCTTAGCTTCCAAAATCAGACAAGACTTGATCATGACGGTGCGACTAGGGCCCCTGGATAATTGGAAACATCATTTAGAGATGAGCATCGACCAGTTCGTCCCACCTCCTCTGGCTCAACCAGCCACTTGCCAGGCCAAGCAGGCTAGCTTTTCCTGCACTTGCTCAACTGATCTTCCTGTCCTGGCAACAGCTCAGGCTTCTCCACCTCATCCTCTTGGCAGATCTCCCACTCAGACAAAAGGGCAGGAGGCAGAAGTCTCTGCTCTTGCTTGTGACTGGGAGGTTAGCCCAGGTGGTGTAAAAAGCAAGCATGCTGTGCTGGGCGAGTGGGTGCTCAGTGGGTGAGTTGGGAGTTGGAAGCATCTGCACCCATGCTGCCACCTTGACGAACTGGCATGAACTGGGACGAAGCAGTTCATGCCCACCTTTAAGTCATTCACCACTAAGCTTCTTCCAGAGGCCTTTCGTGATTCCTCTAAATATTTTGGCAAAACCCTTGATCTTGCCAATGTTTCAGTGAGCAGTTAAAGTTCAAAGGAAAAGTTGTCCTCCATATATTGTAGATGAGCTGTATCTGCCTTTCCATGTGGTGGTATCAAATACAGCTTCTACTCAGACAAATTTTTGCAGTTTTAGTGATGCCTAAGGAAATGTTTGCTTTTGCCTCTATGGCAAACAAGGTGCATGTGAGCAACAATACTTGGAGATTTTATTTTCTGATTGGGATTGTTCCACTGGTGTTAGCAAAATTACAATGGAATCTCAGCAAAGAAGAGGAACTCAAAAATAGTGGCATACAGCTGACTGCCATCTGTGTCTTCTATGGCTCGGGGACTGTACTACAGATATATTGGTTGTAATTAGAGCGAGTCCCAGGGTGCAGTGGTCAAACTGCAGTATGGCAGTTAAGCTTCTGTTCATAACTAGTGATAGGCATGAAATGAACCATGGGGGAAAAAAGCCACAAACTGAGCTATTTTGTGAGCTCATTTGGAGGTGCATTGGGAAGACACACACCTGTCTAGAATAAAACAACATGGCAAACTATTAGGGGTGCCAGCAATTTGTACACTTTGGCCCTGGCCCCACGTCCCTTTAAAAGCAGTTTAAATTCTCAGATAAACTATGCCTAAAAATGCCATCCCCACAGCCACCAAAGAAAAAAGAAAACCCGGTAATTCCCCTTCAAGCGAGGTTTCTGTGACTCACCGAAGAGGTAGGGAAATTTTTGCCTCACTTTGAAAATCCAGCTTTTAAGGAGGCAGACGCTGTGGGACCACGCAGATGATCCGGGTTTCTTTTTCTTTCTTTTTTCATAGCACCGACCAGCTGTTCCTGGGGCCGATGGGCTATGTTTTTTTTAATTGCTTTTCACCATCCGAGAAACTGGAACCTCTATCAGGTCCTACAAGTTTTAATTTCCCCCAACCAGGTGGTCCATTTTTTTCAAATGCTAGCACCACTTGCTGGCCAAGGGGGCTGAACTGCACTTTAAAATAAAATAAAAAAACAGCTTTTGAACTGTGAACTCCTGTCCCACTTATTCAATCACGTGATGGGACGAAGAGGAAAAGCCGGACCTTCAGAAGATCAGGATCGAAACCCAGGAGTGACCACGGCCATATATATGGTTTTTTTTTTTATTATTCCGGACAGTTGTCTCAAGACAATTTTCCTGCTCGGTAATACAAGTCAGAAATCCCAAATACAATCTTCACTAAACTTAGTGGGGGTGGGGAGGAAACTTATCTTATGATTTGCTGTGAGTTTGTCATTTATAATTCATGCAAGGAGATGTTTGGTATTTGGACCAGGTTTCCAATACTTCACACTGCAGGTACTTCTTCTAAGCAGTTCTCTCTCTGAGCGTGTGGCTGGCTGTTAACTCCGTTTTATTTTCCAAATAGCTCTGATAGGGTGGAAAGATGGTGGATAGAAACTATTCCAGTTAAATCAGGCAAAAGCAAAACACATTCACTCACTTCCCCCAAGTTATTAAACAGCACAGACTAACACAGCTACCTCTTCTAAAACTATTTTCAGTGGAAGTTCTATTTTTCAAATTCCTGCACAGAGCGTATTGAAAAGAGATTCTTTAAAAAAGGCTCATAAATTATCTATGGTTCCTTTCTCATCAGACTAGACAACCATAGGAAAAATGAGCCTGTTTTCCAAACCTGACAGCAGAGGGCATGGCGCTGGATTCAACGAGGCACTGTAAAGAATTTTCAAGAGTTTATTTCTAATCTATTTCAGTTTCACCACAAAAAGAAAAAGAAAATAGAAAACATAATTCCACTTGATGTAACTTTTTCATTAATCTCTATACTGATTTGCTTTAAATTGCCAACATGCATGGTTCTTTTCATCCTGTCAGAGCTGTTTTTTCATACTTATTGAAATTCGTATTTCCACACATCCAGAACTACTTCAAAATGTTCAGAAATGTGCAGTACCTGGAATATTGCCACACAATCTTCCCATGGATCAGATGTGCAACTTAGAACATCTAATCCCTACATCAGATGGGTGAATCAGTCATTTAGGATAGAATGTCTCAATGAATAAATTCCTCTCTCTCTCTCTCTCTCTCTCTCTCTCTCTCTCTCTCTCTCTCTCTCTCTCTCTCTCTCTCTCTCTCTCTTTCTCTCTCTGTCTGTGTGTGTGTGTGTGTGTGTGTTGTAAAATTGGAACTCACAGCAACCAGATATAGAGACCTGAAAAATGAATAACCTTTTCTGATGAATTTTGCAGATTTGTCAAAATTAATTGATTCATCATGAATAACGTTCCCTGATTAATACAAATTGGTTAATTGTTAGTGATTTTAATTCATCAATTCATCAGGGTATAAAATGACCCTAAAGGCATTTAGAGGCAGCAATTTTGGTGGGAAGCAACCCTTGATTCTCTTCTCCAATCTCTCCAAGTTTGGTGAAGTTTTGATATCTGAGTTATTCACCCCAAAATAGCCCCCTAGGAAAGTTCTCCCCAGGCACCTAGAGACGTCAAACTTCTTCTCATGCTCCTCTGCAATCCCTCCAAGTTTGGTGAAGGTTGTTCTTCCTCAACCCAGTTTCAAAATACAGAATAATGCAGGGCATGAGTAAAGTAGATAGAGGGATGCACGTCTCCCTCTCACACAATACCAGAACTAGGGGACATACACTCAAATTGTGGGTTGAGAGAGTAAGAACAGACAAAAGGATTTTTTTTTACCCAGTGTGTTGTTAGTCTGTGGAACTCCCTGCCACAGGAGGTGGTGATGGCATCTGGCCTGGATGCCTTCAAAAGGGGATTGGACAGATTCTCAGAGGAAAAGTCCATCACGAGTTACAAACCATGATGGGGATGTGTGTAATCTCCAGGCTTAAAACCGGGGTACTTCAAGGGCCAGATACAGGGGAGTGGTATCAGGAGACAGATATCTAGTCTCGTGTGCTCCCAGAGGCGTTTGGCAGGGCCACTGTGAGATACAGGAAGCTGGACTAGATGGGCCTTTGGCCTGACCCAGCATGGCTCTTCTTATGTTCTTATGTTCTAAAGGACACTTTCCAGGGGGTGGGGACACATTTGTGAGTGTATACGTAGATGTCTGAAACCCAGTCTTCACCAAACCTAGTGATCTTCTGGAGGAGAGCTGGGAGAAGCTTCTCCAAGTTTGGTATCTCTAGTAGGTAGCATTTTCCATGGCTGGGGACAAAGTCTGTTTTTGCACCCCCTCCTGACTGTGTGTGTGTGTGTGTGTCTGTCTGTCTGTGCGCGTGTGTGCGTGCGTGTGTGCGCGTGCGCGTGCGTGCATGTGTTTGCATACATATGCACCTTGCAGGGGGGCACTCTTAGTTAGATTTTCATGCTGTGTCTAGATACCCCTCTAGATAATACAATAATTAGCAGGGATGGAGTCTTGAAATGGCAGGACTGGCTGCAAGTCGGACCAAAGCCCCACCAGTGACTCTACTTGAACTTGACTTGATTTTCTTTCAGTGACTGGGACTCCACTCGGAGCCAAAACACCCCTCTCCTTTTTGCTAGAGGGTTGTTTTTAATAGGGACTTGAGACTGGGTACCAAAGAGGGGATCCAAAGCCTTGCCACCATCCCTGCAAATTGTTCTGATCCGCGTAGCTCAGTGGAGGGGGCATATGGGTGGGTGGGTGACAGGCAGCCTTAGCGAAGTGCAGTGCAGCCATCCTGAGTCTCATGGGGGGTGGGTGGTCTTAACATGCCAGCCTCCATCTCTCTGGTGGGAAAAGCCTGAAAGCACTGTTTTGTTTTGATTTTCTTCAGATTTCACTTAATCTGTTTTGCTTGTTGGCTTTGCATTCCACTTCCCCAAATTCTGCAGAGAGCATCAGCTTCCCTTTCTCTACAGAAACAGGATCGGCAAAGCTTCTCGCTCAAAAGACAGGCCAGCTTTGGGGTCTGTTTTTAGCTGTTGTTGGCAGTTTTAAGGTACGGATTCATGTAGGCTATTTACAAAATGTCAAAGGATGTCATATCCTCAGCATGCATTTTCTTTCTCCCTCCCTTCCTCCCAACTGTCTTTTTTTGTCCCTTCCAACCTGACCAATTCCATCCCTCCTGAATAACAAAACATGAAAAGGAAATGTTTATTTTTTTAAAAAAAAAGATGAACACAAAAAACTTCTGGAATTCTTCTAGGCAGCATGGCAGAATGGAGGGATTCAGTGATCCAGAATCCTGCTAGGATTCTACTCAGGAGGAAGTGATTCATGTGGAATCAAATCATTCAATTTCTGGGGGTGAAAATGAAATGAACTAACAAGGTGGCCATCAAAAGAATGTCTATGTCTGGCACTCAAGACAGATAAATATGGCTGGATTACTGTAATGTGCTCTGTGTGGGGCTGCTGATGGAAAGTGTCAGGAAACCTTAGCGGTTCCAAAATGCAGCAGCCAGATTGGTGACCGGGGCTGCTTGCAAGGGATCACACAACACCCTTGTCACAGCAGCTCCATTGTTGGCCAGTCAGTTTCTGGCCACAATTCAAAGTGCTAGTTCTAACCTATACAACCCTGAATGGCCTGGGCCCAAGATATCTTAATGACTGTATTAAAAGCCAGCTCATGTATTAATATAAGCAAGGGAGTCCTTTCTCTTGGTCTCACCACCCACATAGGCTCACTTGGTGGGGACATGGGAGATGGTTTTCTCAGTTGCTGCCCCCAGACTTTGGAACTTCCTCCCACAGGAGACCAGGCTAGCCCCATCTTTGCTGTCCTTCCATAAATAAGCACAGACCTTTCTCTTCAGGCAAGAGGAATGAGTGGCTGCCTGAATGCTCTACCTCAGCTTACTGAGCTGATAACAGGGGTGATGTTGGATTCCCATCAGCATATTGTTCTGGGAGACATTAATATCCTTGCTGAGGCAGCTCAGTCAGTCAGGGCCGGCGCTAGGTTTTTTCGCACCCTAGGTGAGGGGCAGGGGGTCGGGTGGCAGTGGTGGGGGGGGTTGGGCGGTGGTGGCAGCAGGGGGGGGTCAGGCGGTAGCGGCGGGGGGTGGGGGTCAGGCGGTGGTGGGCGGGGGTCTGGGGGCGGGCGGCAGCGGCGGGGGTTTGGGCAGCGGTGGCGGCGGGGTCGGGCGGCAGCGGGGGGGTCGAGCGGTGGTGGTGGCGGCAGGGGGGATCAGGCAGCGGCGGGCAGGGGTCCGGGGGCGGTGGGGACAGCGGTGGTGGGGCAAACGGCGGCGGCGGCGGGCAGGGGGACGGGTGGCGGGGCAGCGGGGGGCAGCAGGCTGGGCAGTGCCCCCTGTCCATTTTGGCACCCTAGGCAACTGCCTAATTTGCCTTAATGGACGCGCCAGCCCTGCAGTCAGGGGTGTGCAAAGACTTCATGACCTCCATGTCAACAGTGGGTCTGGCCCAAATGGTGCCTGCCACAACCCATCCTGCAGGCCACACCTTAAACCTGGTCTTCTGCCCTGCTATGGACAGTGGGAACATAGGGTAAAGAAACTTTCTATAGTCCCAATGTCCTGGGCAGACCACTAGATGGTGCACTTTAGGCTCGCTGACCAGATAGCTCCTAAACGTCTCCTTCCTCAAAATAGACCAAAATTGGCTGCTTGGTTTACTGGAGATTTGGCAAAATTGAAACAGGTGGCCTGTAGAGGTGAAAGGCATTGGCAGAAAATCCAGATTGAAACAAAGAAACAGTGAAGGGCCCTTGGAAGGCTGACTCCAAGGCAGTGGAGGCAGCAAAGAAAGCATTTTTCTCTACCACTATTGATTTGGCACAAAATTGCCCTGTGGAGCTTTTCAGAATAGTCAAAAGTCTGCTACACACTGACCCATGGGTGGCTAACACAGACCACTCTATATCTCACTGTGAATAATTTGCACAACACTTTGCAGGCAAAATTGAACAGATCTGGGCTACCTTGGATGCTTCTATTGATCCAGAGCCTATAAATAAAATGCCCCGCCCTGCTTGCCCTGTATTAATGGATGACTTTCAGCTCCTACAGCCAGACGATGTGGCCAGGACCCTTGGGGATGTGAGGGCCACCACATGTTTGTTGTATCCTTACCCCTCATGGATCATAAAAGCTGCCAGAGAAGGTATGTCAGACTGGTTAGGAAGAGTAGTGAATGCCTCCTTACAACAGGGTAGGATTCTGACATGCTTAAAGGAGGCAACAGTAAGACCACTGTTTAAAAAGCCCTCCTTAGATCCAACAATACTGAGCAATTACCAACCAGTATTGAATATTCCGTTCTTGGGGAAAGTCCTAGAGCAGGTTATGGCCTTGCAGCTCCAGAGGTTTCTGGATTAGATAAACTACTTGGATCCATTTCAGTTTGGCTTCAGTCCAGACTATGGAAATGAGACGGCACTGGCTGCAATGGTAGATGACATGCAGGGAAATGGATAGGGGAATCTGTGTTCCTTTAGGTTTTACTAGACCTCTCATCTGCTTTTGATTCTATAGACCAGTGGTGGTGAACCTTTGGCACTCCAGATGTTTTGGACCACAACTCCCACAGTCCTTTGTCATGGGTAATACAGGCTTGGAATTCTTGGAGTTGTGGTCCAAAACATATGGAGTGCTGAAGGTTCGTCACCACTGATATAGACCATGGCATCCTCCTGACTCATCTCTCTCAAATGGGAACTGGGGGCACTGCATTAAAGTGGTTCCGGTCCTTCCTGCAGGAAAGAATGCAGAAAGAGGTGTTAGGTGATTCATGTTTGACAATACGGCTGCTGACCTGTGGAGTTCCCCAGGGTTCTTTTCTGTCTCCTATGTTATTTAACATCTGTATGAAACCACTGGGGGAGATAATAGGGTCTTTTGGGGTCAGGTGTAGAGATGGGCACGACTTGAAAAAAAAAATTTTCGAGTTGTCGTTAGTCGGGCCAGTCCCATTTCGGGTCGTTTCCGGTTTTCGCGAAAATTCGCAAAAATTAGTCGGTTCGTTTTTTCATTTTTTCGTTGTCGTTAGTACTGGTTTTTTTTGGGGGGGGAGCGGGCTCCTGGAGGCACCTCTGTGGGGTGGGTGCCTCCTCTGGCCCGCTATAAAGGGAAAGTGGGCTCCTCACCCACTAGGAAGGGGAAGCAGGCTCCAAGAGACCCCTCTACATGGGGGTCTCCCTTCGTCACCTGCTGCTGCTGCAAAATGCTATGCAATAGCCATATGGATATTGCATAACATAATGTGCAGACAATGAGACCAGTGAGAGTGATAGCGTCATGCCCGCCCTTCACAAGGCTCCCGCACCACCATGTCTCACACAGAAGGGAATTGTACTTGCTGCGTGTAGTGCAATGCAAGCAAGTAGATCTGGCTTTAAGGTGGCTTAGTGCAAGAGCTAGGGTTAGGCTAGTGACGGGTAAGGTTACGGTGGGCTAGTGGGTTGCACCTCTGGGTGCCTCTCTGACCCACTAAGAAGACAGTCTGTGACGTATGGGTACGGAGTCAAGGGTTAGGGTTAGGGCTAGGGCAGGTTTTTAGGGGGCTTTTTGGCACATCCCAGAAGTCTCCATGGCCAAGTGGCCATGCGACTGGTGGGATGGCTCCAAAAATTTGCATGGTTGTCCACTCCCACATGGCTGGCCACTTGGCCAGCCCATCATTGCGCAGGTGTAAATAAAATAAAATAAAATAAAATAAATGGAGGACAGAGGAGGAGAGGAGAGACATTTTGTTGCAAGAAAAAACCCACTGCTACTGTGAAAAATCTGGCAGTTTATAAATTTTCGCGTGTTTCTGTTGTGCTTGTGTGTTTTTGGACCACGATTTCAAAAACAATATTGCGTTTGCCGCCCCATTTTGGATCCCCCGCCCGCACCGCATGGCATGGCGATGGCGACTCGCGAGTCCGGCTGCCCAGGACGGGGGGGAGGTGGGACCCCCCCTCCAAAAACCACCCCTCCGGTAGGTGCCCTGCGCCCTTAGTCAAGCAGGCATTTTTCCGCCTGCTTTTTTGGCCCGGGAATGGGTGGGGGGAGAGTTTAAAAGTTTTTTCCTGTGCCGTCCGTGCCGCTTGCTTGCGCTTTAATTGCGGCGGCCGGCGGCGAGACTGGGCTTTTTGCTGGCTGCGAGCCTGCGGCGAGTCCCACCAGAGCAGCCCAGGATGGGGGATGAGGGGGGAGGCCGGGGACCTCCAGAAACAACCCCTCTGGTAGGTGCCCTGAGGCACGGCAGGCATTTTCCCGCCTGCTTTTTGGCCGGGAACCGGGTCTTTTTAACTTTTAAAAACTTTTTTTCTGTGCCGCGTGTGGCATCGCGCGATCTCGCGATGCAAGGAACGAGCACGACAAATCAGACCAAAATTGTTCGTTCGTCGGTTTGAGCTCGAAGTCTGGGGGAGTAATTCCCGTTACCGTTTCCGTAGAGTAACGGAACCGAGTAACGGAAACGGAAACGGAAATACCGCTAAGTCGTGCCCATCTCTAGTCAGGTGCCACCAGTATGCCGAAGATACCCAGCTCTACCTCTCATCACCAATGGATTCTAAGGGAGCTACTAGCTCAGCTTTACATGAGTGTTTACCTGCAGTAATGAACTAATTGAGGATGATCCAAGTGAAACTAAATAAGACAGAGGTGCTTCTGGTCAGTTGAAAGGGAGAACAAGGGATAGGGATGCAACCTGTACTCGGAGGGGTCACCTTCCAATTGAAAAATCAGGTATGCAGCTTGGGGGTACTCTTGGATTCATCCTTGAGCTTGGATGCCCAGGTCACTGCTGTAGCCAGGAGCGCATTTGCAATATTAAGGCTAGTACATCAGTTATGTCCATTTATTGGGAAACCAGCTCTGCCACAGTGACACATGCCCTAGTGATGTCCTGGCTAGGCTACTGTAATGTGCTCTGTGTTGGACTACCGATGAAAAAGTCTCAGGAAACTTCAACAGGTCCAAAATGCAGCAGCCAGACTGCTGACTGGGGCTGGGTACAGCGATCACATTACATCCCTATTAAAGCAGCTCCATTGGCTACCAATCAGCTATCAGGCAGAATTCAAAGTGCTGACCTTAACCTACAAAGCATTGTACAACCTGGGTCTTAGCTATCTCAAAGATTGAAATTCACAGTATGAACTGACTTGGATGTTAAGGTCATAAGAGAGGCCTTTCCCTCCATCCCACCACCCTCACAGGTATGTCTAGTGGGAAACCATGAAAGGGCCTTCTTGACTGCTGCGCCCAGACTCTGGAATTCCCTCCCACTAGAGGCCAGGACTGCCTCATCTCTGTTGTCCTTCCGGAAACAAGCAAAGACCTTTCTCTTCAGGAAACCTTTCCCTGAATGATGGACTCCCTATTAGAATAATAGAATCAGAGAGTTGGAAGAGACCTCAAGGGCCATCTAGTCCAACCATCTGCCACACAGGAACCCCCATCACAGCACTCCCAACAGATGGCCATCCAGCCTCTGCTTAAAAACCTCCAAAGAAGGTATTTTATATGAATCTATATGATCACATAGACTTTGTGTTTATAACCACTTATAACCTTGTGTGATTGCATTGACACTATGTTTTCCAATGTTAGTTTCCATCACTCATAACCTTTACATGGAATTTTACTCTCTTTTTAACTGCTCACATTTTGTACTGTAGTGTAATGTTGTCTTTTAATGCTGTAAGATGTCCCTCAATTCCCTGGACTATATATTTGTATATTGTCCCTCATTACTTTAAGCCACCTTGGGTCCTTTTCCAAGGAGAAAGACAGGGTAAAAAAACCCTAAAATAAAAAATAAAAATAAATAAATAGGGATTATTATTGTGTTACTGCCCTAACTGTGTCCTACCTGTGCTTACAATCTCTCAGAGTGGTCTTTGTTTGCTCCTAATTGTATATTTATTATTTCAGTTTTAAATATTACTTTTCAATAATGTAAGTTGCCTTGATTCCTTTTTAAGTACAAGGTAGAGTAAAAATATTGGGGGGGGGGGGAGAGAGAGAGAGAGAGAGAGAGAGAGAGAGAGAGAGAGAGAGAGAGAGAGAATGACATTCATTCATACAAGTAACCGTATAAAGTTCTTCTAATTATCCCATGTATAAGCAAGCCCGAAAGAAAGAGGTCCTTCAGTAAAAAAGAGAGGGATATTTTTAATCTAGAGAGATCAGTCCAACCATTTAATTTCTTATCTAATCATGTCCTTCTTTTTGTTTAAAAGAATAGAATACATACGAACCTGACCTCTCCTCCCCCAGCCCAGCCCTGTTAAAAACAAATAAATAAATTCTGGAGGTAAAAGCTTTTGCACTGAAATGGAAGCCAAACAATATAACCCAACCAAGCTATCTTGAGAACATTGAAGTTGGAGGAATTTTGACAACAAACCCTTTCTGAGCCCTATCACAACATGAAAGAATAAAATATCACCATACCCTACAACAGTTGGTGCAGGCCAGCCAGCAGTAATAACCTAGTTGCTAAGTAGTCTTCTTGTTGATCATTGATTTCTTGTGAATTGGCCCTGGTGGCGAACGAAATTAAATGTATGAGCCAGCCAAACTGGAGGGTCAGCCTTCAATAGGAGCATGAGGGTATGGGAGCTGGGAATGTTTAGCCTTTCAAAAAGAAGGCTGAGAGGGGATATGATAGCTATGTTTAAATATCTGAAAGGATGTCACATTGAAGAAGAGACTGGTTTTGTTTTCCATGGCTTCAGAGACTAGGGTGTGGGACAATGGTTTCAAACTACAGGAAAAGAGATTCTATTTGAACATTAGGAAGAACTTCATGACAGTTAGAGCTGTTCGGCAGTGGAATAATATGCTGCCCCAAAGGAGGGTGGTGGAGTCTCCTTTTTTGGAGGTTTTTAAGCAGAGGCTGGATGGCCATCTGTTGGAAATACTGTGAAGGAAGTTCCTGCACGACAGGGGGTTGGACTAGATGGCCCTTGAGGTCTCTTCCAACTCTATGATTCCAGGATTCTAGGATTCTATGATCCACCTGTCCATTTGTATGTACCTCTGTCTGCCCGACTGCTTGAATAATGGCTTTGAATCGCTATTTGAATCCAGTCTTGCTCTCCCACCCTGCTTGTCTTCTTCTCTTTGAACCCCTCTTCCATCTTCAGCCATGTTAAGACAGAAACCTGAGGGAAACACCAGAGCCTCATATGGCAAATTTGTTTTAGAATGGATCATAGAGTCCACTTCCTCATTCTAGCAGGTTTTTTAAATAAATAAATGAGACAGAGAAAGGAAACAGGTGGGAAAAGATACAAATACAACCATGCTCCTTTCCTCAGCGGCATCCTTTCCCCCACCCAAAACATGGTGGGGTGAAAGTTACCTGGGGTTGGACCCAGTCACTGGGATACATGCTGTCATCCAATATTGCTTTATTCAGCAGAGTTTCCCACTCCTACATTCAATATAAAGACTCCTCCACCCCTTTTCATAGACTAAATTCTGTTTCTCAAACCTATGTTAGCAGTTTCATTGGCAAACTAAAGGAATGATTTGTCTTTGGTGATTCTCAGTCAGTCCCAGTGAGGTGGTCTCGGAGTTGAGTGATGGCCACTGGACTTCTTTTCTTGTGGGATGGAAATGTTTCATTACTCTTCAGGACCGAGGAAGCGAATTGGATGAGAAGCAAAAGGTTTTGATCCCAGAAGAAATGTCCAGTTGCCATCTCTCAACTCCCAGAGAGAGGAACGGTTCTTCTGATCAGCCATGAAAAGGAACATGGTGGCCCTGCATGTTATTAAGGGATAAACTCTGAGGAAGTGCCTTCTGAAATATATAAGCATTTATTTGTTCATGGTACAGGTAATAATTTGGTCCCTGCCTCAAAGGGCTTAGAGTGAAAAAATAAAATGCACATGTAGGGAGGGAGGTGGGTTTGGGAAATAGTTGGGCAGAAACGGCTTTCAAAGCTGCATCCCCCCAAGGTGCCTTTGTTGCTTCCAAATCATTGTGTGCAGTCCAAGATTCCTCTGGAAGGGAAATCTTCCCTCTTAGATGCTGAAGGTGCATCCTCCTTACCTGCTTGAAGAGAATACCAGATAGCTGTTTTTGTGGCAGAACACTAGGGGGAGTGGAGAGTAAATGCTCAGCATGCTGTCTGTTTTAGTTTCCCATCAAGAACACAGAACAAAGATGCTTAGTGAGGCATATTTTGGGAAGTGGTTAAATTTTCCTCAAAAGCTGGCTGATTTTAGTCCCATTCCTGTAGCTGAGAATTTGTCAGAAACTGGAGAAAGATGTGCTCATCCAAGGTTGAGCCAAAAAAAAATCTATCAAGTCATTGTTAAAGTTTTTGGGTACTGGGGGGGGGGAGTTTAATCCCCACCCCCACCCAAAAAAAGGTTGGGAAAAATGCTGATTTTTTTCCCCTGACAGCCTCTGTGCTGCTTGCTGGAGACTCATTTAACACCCAGATTGCAAAATCTCAGCAAGCAACTGGGTTCCTAATTAAAATGAATCGTTAGTAGATCTAGTAGTCCAAATTTATAGTTTTCAGTTAAGAACACTCTTGTGCTTGATATCAGTTGCTAACTTGAGGGGTAGCTTTCTGTGCTGACATATGTCCCAAAGAATGCACCACAAACATCTGATTCAAAATGCTTCCACGGTCATTCCAAGGAATTGGACTAGGCTAGGGACCCATGCATTTCTTTATCTTTCTCTAGATTCAAGCAGGAGATGGTGACAATGATATGGTTTATTATATGAACTGATTATACTGTGTTCCCATCCTTTATATTATAATAAAGTGTTAGAATAAACCTCAGACAAGTATCAAATTATAAGATTAATTTGAAGAGATTGCATAGCAGGCAATGAGTTCCATCTTCCCATGGCATCTTTAAATAATTGAGAACATATAAGGTTCTCAATGTAGTGGATAGAGTGACAGACTAGGGCTCTGGAGTCCTTGTCCATCAGTCCTAGCCAGCAAAATGAAGGTTGATGGACTCTCCAGTGATACTGGACCGAGATTATTAATCATCTCTACCAAGAAGAAGAAGAAGAAGAAGAAGAAGAAGAAGAAGAAGAAGAAGAAGAAGAAGAAGAAGAAGAAGAAGAAGAAGAAGAAGAAGAAGAAGAAAGCTAGAGCAAAATTATTATTATCATCATCAACAACAACAACAGCAACAGCAACAGCAGCAGCAGCAGCAGCAGCAGCAGCAGCAACAACAACAACAACAACAACAACAACAGTGCTAGAAAGGACACTATGGATTATCAAGTCCAGCCCCGTCAAGGAGCATAGCATGGAATTGAACTCTCAGGGACCTAAATCATTGCCCTCCCACGCCGAATAATGATGCGAGACAACTTTGTTGGGTATAAAAAACTTGGCCACACTTTATTAACACAACAAAACACAGGTCTCACCCCGCTGTAACTTTAAGAGGGACCTGCCACCATGCAGGTTAGTGTTGGGTACCTGGGGCTGTCCTGGGACCCCACCAACTCGGGAGCCTTTGGTCAAGTCACACCCCCTGGTAGCCTGAGATGTCCTCGGGCCCCCAGGGCAGGCCAATTCCCTCCCCCTCACCCAGGTCCTGAGCCACATTCTTCCTGTCTCACGGCCCAGGCAAGGCCTCCACTCACATCCTTCCGCTGCGCTGTAATCTCTGTATCCTCAGCGCTAGGGGTCGGATGATACCGGAGGGGATATTAGAATTGTCCTCACTGGCTCCCTTCCGTCTTCACAACTGCCAGTGTGACCAAATGCAACCATAAACACGGGAACAGGGAAGACCATCCCCAAGTGCCAGCATGGGATAGGCGAAAAATCCCTGCCCCTCCATGCCAATCTGGGGGCGGGTCAAAAATTCCTATCTGGCCCACTAAGCGACCAGTCAGACTCACACTAGCACTGTTCAATGCAGTAGGTGGGTGGGGGATGCACCGAGAAGAAAGAGGCCTTGTCCTAGGGCGGAAACTGCATTAATAGGCTTGCCCCTCCTCCATCCGGGTACCGGCAAGCCTTCCCCCATCTTGCGATACTCGTGCAGGGGAGGGCAAAGTAGGTCCGTGGGCGCATACACAGCCCTGGAGCGGCCATTAAGCCATCTGTCAGTTTCATATTTCATATTGATTCATTGTTTTGACTTGTTGAAGCTGCTTCTTCTCCATGGCCAAAGTGGCACCATGGAGGATGCCAAGCACAGCCAGCACTGGGAAGTGTGGCTATAGCTTTAACCAAGAACCATGCAATGGTTGTACAGATGTCTCTGGCTGGTATAGGGGGTGAAAATAAAAGTGAGGATGGAGTGGCAGTAGTGGACAAGGTAGGGGCAGGGCAGAGGGGATGAGGCAGGGGTGGGAAATTGTGTTTGTGTTTGTGTGTGCTTTAGACACACATGAGCTGGCGAGAGAAGGGGGTAAAGATACAAATAAAAACAAGGAAACATTTGGCCCTTCATATTTGTTGGGGTACTGGGACCTAACGAATGTCAAGGGATGAATATTTAATGAATCAATGATATTTGTGGAATATCGTGATTCCTTTTTTTAATTGTCTCTGTCTCTAGTCATCATTACTATTCAAATCATGCAAGTAATCAATTGTATTGCTAATTTTGAAGGCATGGTCACCTCTAGCAATTCAGAAGAATAAAGAGAAATACTGTCCAGTAACCAGTTCTGATATTGAAGCTAAAACCAAAGAATATTTCTCTTGCAGCTAAGAACTAATAACAGAATGGCATAAAGCCTGAAGAATTTTCTTCAAAATGCTTCCAAAATGCCCTTTGGGAGCTGGTTTTGACAGTAACTGCTTGTTATTCAGAACACTGAAGAAACTGAGGTGTTATTGGTTATAACTAACAAGTATGTTTCTAAATACTAGCTGTTTTATGAATTGCTCCAAAGGTATCAAATTAGGATAACCATCATACTTGCAATAACTTATTTCAGAACTCTGCTAAATAATTAACCCCCCACACACACACACACACACACTTCCAAGAAAGAAATGCACAATTTCTCTTCTCTGTGGTGAAATTTGGGGAAGAACTTCCCATAATTGTCTTCTCCACAATGTGGTTGGAGAACAAAGCTCAGGTCTTATTCATGTCCTTCAATATTTGGAAACTTGTGGGGAAGAAATTATTTTTTTCTCCCCATTTCCCCCCACAGAAATCTTCATCACAGGCAGGGAGAGATGGCTTTCACCATTTGGGAGGGTGGACCATTTACCTCAGGTGGCCAGGAGATACCCACAAGGTTTTGGACTAGAGGCTGTGTGGTCTTCCCAACAGCCTCTAATCTAATCTAAGGAGTCTCCCCACAAAAGGGATGAAAGGCAAAGTATTGTCCTTTTGTTGTTGTTGTTTTCAGAAAAGAAAACTTCGACCACTGAGTCTAATTAGATTTGGAAGGGAGGGGTGCCATTTTTATTCTTCACTTCAGGCACTTCTGTCTTGGGCCGGAGCTGGCTTCGTTCCTCGGGTGTTTGCTCCTTGCTTGGGTGCCTTCAAGCACTCCTCATGGGTTATCCTTTGTATCAGCAGGGGCAGCCTTATGCTTAAAGCCAAGCAGAACACCACATGGCAAAGCACTCCTAATTAGGCAAAGCCCTTCTCGCCCAAAGTCATGCCACGGTGTCTTGTAAGGAAGTAATTCCCACAAACGTTATAGAACCTTCCGTTGCCCTCTCAGGTAAGTAGTCAGAAAGTAGTTACTGCTAAACTTTCTAGAAGCTTCCTCTTGGCAGGAAGACCCAAATGGCTTGCTTCCACACAGCTGGATGTCCCTAAATTCACAGCAAAGTCATTCTGAAAGAACAAGAGGAGAACAAAGGGGGAGCAGAGAGCGAAAGAGATTTAAAAAAAATACAGCAGCTCCTGTCTCCAGAGGCTCCCTCTCGCTCGCTCATAACTTTAAATGAGGGAACTATATCTCACTTCCTGTAAGTGCTTGTCCCTCATGCCATGTCTCAAGGACTTGGCCAAATTCCCTTTTGCAAATAGCACAATGTTTTATACTTCTCTATTGCGCCGGAGCGTCTCTATCAATAATTCTGGAAAGCCATCCGTCCAGGGCAATGAGATTATTTTTCTGATTTCTGCTGACAGTTATGGTAATAGTTTGGCAAACAATCTACTCCACCATCAATGACCGGCAGATTACAGCTGTTTTTAAAACTCTTGGACTCTGCTGGATGCGGGGAAGATTGATGAAGTGAGGGAAGCAGAGAGAAACAGCTCTCTCCTGCATATCTTATGCAAGAAAGGGAGAGTTTAATTCTATTCCTAAAAATTAGGAGAAACCACCTCATTTTACAGGTTAGAGTAAGAAAGGAGGTTTCAAGAATGACAAATAACTACATTTTGCAAGAGGTTTTAGCATAATTCCTTTCCCTGCTTCTCCTGAATTTCTGTGCAAATGTTTTCCCAAGCATGACTGTCCAAATGCAATTTGCTCCCTCCCCATTTCTTTAGGTAAAATGTGGTGCTCGGTAGTGTAGGGAGTTTATCATTTGTAGTCTGAATTCCAGCTGGACGCCTAAGCGATGGTGAGATGCATCATATGCCATTCCCAAAACCATACTTTTATATTTTAACCTTTTCATTATTATTGTTTTCCTCTTCTTTCCTTGCCCTTTCTTTTCTGCAAGTGGGTGGCTCCCAGTTGTGAGTGGGGAAGACTCCCAAATGAATTTCCATACTGCAAATGAAACATTTTGGATTTCCCTTACAATTATTCTCATGTTTATTCTCAGCAATGTCCCCTAAATTAACCTTGGACAGATTTTCAATGGCACCAGTACGGGCAAGGTAGGGAGGAGCCCTGGGCAGCATCTTAGCAGACACCAGTTCTGCAACCAGACTGATAACAATCTACAGAAGTCCAGCAGCTTCTACCACTTGACATATGAAATGCCAGCTGGGTGTCCTTTCTTTACAGTTCACCGCTATGCCCTATACCCAGCCATATCTGTGCTGATTAACCTGTCCCCAATGCACATGGTCATCTCCAATGGTACCGTAAACTTGTGCTATGTTTTCTTATGATGCATAGAGAACTAGATGAGAAAGAGCACACTGTGAGTTTTGGCAAAATCATAAGGAATCACTACAAGACTCTTGGTAGTGATGGACACAAAACAAACTATGATTGCAAACTATTATGCATTTGAGCGGCAGCCCATGAAATCTTTTACCAGATAAAACCATATCATCTTTAATGTGTCATCCTTTGTTAACTGTAAGAAGTTATATTAGAGGTTGCTTACTCTCCCAAATATACCTACTAAGTGGACGTCAGAGGTGTAAGCTATCAAGTGTGGATGCTGAACATGGATTCCAAGAGACTAGCACTGTACCCAGTGCTCGCTCAGGAGAGAAGGAGAAGGGAGCATTTAGTTAGAGCTGTTCCAAGAAAGGGGGAGGCAGGGGAAACGGATTTTGGAATCATCAGTGGACGACATGAGCAGAACAGAAATGAGCTGGAATGCAGCTTTAAGAGAGAAAGGAACAAGTTGTGGGCCTCCGCATGGATTTAGAACTATCCCAGAGGCTTTGCAACTCAAATTGAGCTAAAATATGCAGGTTCTCTTTGGCCCTTACTTCACGTCCTACCTCGTTCTGTGACTACGTTTGTACCGTGACAGCGTTGTTCGCGGTCACGTGGTTTTGTCCCTGTTTAGACCCTGTTTCCGTTTGCCCATGGGCGTGATTACTTGTATTGTGACAACTGTTACCTCATGTCCTTTTTTCGTGACAATTACTGGATTTCCCTGCCTTCGTTTAGCCTTTTACTTTTATTTTTGGGCTTCCGTTTTCTGATATTTTGAATCCCCGCTGCGTCGGTTTTCATGCGCTAAACAGCCAAACGTCACAACTCATGTCATCTTAAATATCTGTGCTGTGTGGCTTCCACCCTAGGGAATGTAATGTTGAATGGCGCTTCAGCTGCTGACCACTAGGTGGACACTGGATGCTGTGAGACAGTTGTTACCCCGCGGTCCCTTGTCTCAGAACAGGAACCGGGAACAAAGCATGACAAGAGAATTCCCCAGCCCAGGGAGAGGTATGGCTTGTCACGCTGTGTTCCTGGTTCAGGGGGCATGGTAGAGACAACATTTTGCTGTCATGCTATGGACATGGAGTAAGATTTTTTGTACCGGTCCCAAGCAGGACAGCAAGGAGGGACAAACAGGATGTGAAGTAACCGCCTTAGAGAAGGTTCAACATTAGATAACTGTGTGGTTTAGGCATCTGGCTGTGGGGGCAGAGGTTGGGAGTTTGATTCTCCTCTGTGCCTCCTTGGCAGGCAGCGGGATTCAATGATCCATTGGGTGTCTTCCAGCTCGACAGTTCTAATATTATAATATTTTAATGATACCCCTTCGTCTTCTTGAAATTCCTCAGATGTCATCATAGGGGGCCTCTTTCGTCCCCCTTGCTTGACACATTTAGGTTAAGACCCTTTGTGGATCCATGGTAAGACACTGAAGCAAGTTAATCCCTCTCTGGAAATAGGAAGTCTTAGCTTTTATGCTGAGTTGTCCGGTTGCCCTAAAAGAAGATGAGGTATTCATAGCTCAAGGCCAGAACACTCAGGCCATTATTATAAAGCGCTGATTGTTATCATTTTTTATTCCCCTGCCTAGTTATAAAAAGATGAAACTCTGAAGCAAGGATGAATATGGGTTAGAGCTGAAGACTATGCCAGCTTTTCAAACTTCAGGTGGGTGCGTTTGTCTTCTGAACTGTTCACCCAGGCCCAATTAGTTTTATATTAACCTCCTTAAACAGGAGATGGCTATGATCTTAACACTACTCCAGAATGGTCTATTAGCTCCCGCATTTCCTGGAAACGCCTATAGTAGGTCATTCAGTGGCATCAGCTGATGAATTCAGTGAGCTATAATGAGTGCCCCATCTATCAGGAGCTGAAAGAGAATAAATTCTTGGTTATCTATTGCTCATATGCATTTGTTTCTCAGTCCTTCACAGTATGTTCACATGCGCAGGTGGGGTCACCTGGGCATGTATGCACCTACAGGCACCCACACGTGCAAGCTGGTGTGGGCTAGAGTGGAAGACACAGCCACTGTTCTGTGGCTTTCCCCTCTGGTAAGTGGCATGCTGCATAGCACTGATGATATAAGTCACTGTGAAAACTACATTTCCCAGGAGATACTGGATGTTCCTACCTGGTACCAAAGGTAGGAGAAATAAGGGGGGTGTGCACCTTCCCTCTTTTTGTGAATGCTTGAATTACCAAGGAAGTACCAAGCAAAAGGAAAGGAAAATAGCATTTGGGGAGTGCAGTGGTACAGACCTGGGAGGCACAGTTTTGATCCTTTCACATGCAACAATGAGCCACATTTGGTGATTGTACTCCGAGTGGCATTATTTGCTATGCACCGAGTCATCATGTTCCGTGACACAACCTCAACTATGAGACTCTCATAGATAGAGATGGGCACGACCATGAATTTTTTTTTTTCGAGTTGTCGTTTTTCGGAACGGGTCCATTTCGGGTCGTTTCCGTTTGTCGCAAATTTTTTCAAAAATTTGTCGTTTCGTCATGTCGTTTGTCGTTTGTCGTTTCCACCACAATTTAGCGCGATTTGATGTCCCAGTCCCGGATGTCCCATTGGCGTCCCTGTGCAATCAGGGCCGGCGCGCTAGGTGTTTTTGTGCCCTAGGCGGCGGGCGGGGTGCGGGGGCGGGGAGGTGTGGGCGGGCGGCGGTGGCGGGGGGGCATGGGCGGGCGGCGACAGCGGCAGGGGGGAGGGTATATTCAATATATATTTTTAAAATAAATCCACACCTCCCCCCCCAGTCAAACCTAAACCAATATCAGAAAAAAAAATCCTGACAAACTGCAGGAGCATAAAGGAATAAACTGTGTTGCTATTCCCCACACCAGACAGGGAATGAAATATTTCCTAAAAATTCAATTGAATCAATTCCCTCCCTCCCTGCCTAACTGAAATCTAAAGGCTCCGCGAAATCGAAACTAGTCAGCACAGCAGCCAGCTACACACAGCCCTCTCCACCGACATCCAAACCCAGACTGCGAGTGTTCTCGGAGTGCCTCGCCTTTTTATACCCTATGGCACATCCAGAAGTGTCAGTCAAAACCTGGCCATGCGATTGGTGGAATGGGTCCAAAAATTTGCATGGTCCCATCCCATGGCCAGCCCATCATTGTGCACGTGTAAAAAAATAAAAATAAAAATAAAAATAAAATAAAATAAATGGAGACGTTTTGTTGCAAGAAAAACCCACTGCTGCTACTATAAAAAATCAGGCATATAAAACAGCTAATTTTCGCATGTTTCTGTGGTGCTTTGGTGGGTTTTTGGACCACGATTTAAAAAAAAATTGCGGTCGCCATTTTGGATCCCCCCGCACCGCATAGCAAATGGAGACGCCGCCGAGGATGCCCCCTCCCAGCCTGGTACCAGCAGCCCAGGACGGGGAGGGGGGAGGCTGGACTGGGGAACCCCCCCCCAGAAACCACCCCTCTGGTAGGTGCCCTCAGGCAGGCATATTTTCGCCTGCTTTTTTGGCCGGGAATCGGGGTTTTTTCCTTTTAAAACTTTTTTCTGTGCCGCTTGCGCTTGGCATCGCGCGATCGCCATGCGATGCCAGGAACGACAATGACAAATCAGACCCAATTTTTCTTTTTTCGGTTTGAGTTCGAGTTCTGACGGCTTAATTGTCGTTACCGTTTCCGTTGCATAACGGAAACGAGGAACGGAAATGGAAACGAGAATTTTGCCAAGTCGTGCCCATGTCTACTCATAGAAGAGCCTCATGGCACAGTGGTTAAACTGCTATACTGCAGCCAAAACAGTGTTCAAAACCTGGGGTTCAATCCCAAGTTGCTGGCTCAAGGTTCACTCAGTTTTCCATTCTTCCAAGGTCAGTAAAATGAGTACCCAGCTTGTCTGTGAATATTCTCAGTCATCCAGGTGAGTTTATCTGGAAGTTGAGTCATGGTAACTGGACTTCTTTTCTTGAGAGACGGAAATGTTTCGCTGCTCATCCAAAGAGCTTTGTCAGTCTGAGGAAAGTGAGTTGCAAGGTGTGAAGTATTTTTGATTTGTCTGGGGATTGTTTAAATCACTGCCTGATAAGTAGCAGATAGACTTTGCCCGAGTGACCCACTCCATGGTAGTACACCTCCACTTGAAGGACAAAGGGCACTCATTCAAAGATGAGGATGCACAAATATTAGACCAGGGATGGCAAACCTTTTTGCCACCGAGTGCCCAAACTTGGCGGCGGCGGCGGCAGCAGGGGGGGAGGGGAAGGAGGCAAAGGCAGCAAGGGTGATGGAGGGGGGTCAGGGTGGGAGGGGCAGGGATGGCAGTGGAGGTGGGGTCAGGTCAGTGGCGGCAGGGGCGGCAAGGGCGATGGGGATGGAGCAGTGGGGGAATGGGATCGGCGGCAGTGGGGGGTCAGGGGTGGGGCAAGGTTGAGGGCAGCAAGGGCAATGGGGTCAGAGTTATCGGCGGTGGCGGTGGCAGCGGGAGGAGCAGGGATGGTGGCGGGGTTGGCGGAGGCGGGGTCAGGGGCGGCAGGGGGCGGAGGCAAGGGCAGCAATGGCATTGGCGACGGCAGGGTCAGCCTGGCACCTGACATGCTCCCTGCCCCCCAACTTCCCCCTCCACAAATTCCTAATGGCTGGTCCAGTGGAGGGGGAAGTGGGGGGGGGGCAGGGAGCATGTCGCATGCCAGGCGAAAGCTCTTTCCATGCCACCTTTGGCACAAATGCCATAGATTCGCCATCCCTGTGTTAGACAGAGAAAATAGGTGGTTTGAGAGAGGGGTCAGGGAAGCCATTCATATGAGTATTGAAAATCCCTCTCTCAACAGAGGTAGGGGGCTCAGGCACTATCTGCTACTTATCAAGCATAGATTTCAACAATACTCAGACAAATCCACCACCAAGGCCATAGCTAACGGCCCATACTTTATGGGTTTCTGCACCATAGGCCATTGTTCACCTAATGGTCTATGGAGACTATTGTTCACATAACAGGCCATTGTTCATTTTATGAGCCTATTTCAGACCAGGGTGACATGAGGTCATAGTGAACTATAAAATGGAGGACTCACAACTAGCTTTCCTCAGATTGATGAAGCTGTTTGGATGAGCAGCAAAACATTTCAATCTCTCAAGAAAAAGCAAAGTGTTCAAAGCAAAGTGTTCTGCTTATATACCGCCCCATACCACTACAGTCCTTTTGCCATGATTCAACTTCCAGAATGCTCAGGTTGCAATGTGTAGCCTGCACTGTACTATGGGGTGATTTATAAGCAGAACACATTGGTTTTTTTGCTTTTGCTTTGCACCTGACTATCAAATACCACCACCACCACCACCACCACCACACCACCACCCTGAGTACTTATTGAAAATAGGCTTAAAAAGAGCTTTGTGGTGCAGTGGTTAAAATTCAGTACTAGAGTCAAAATTCTGCTCACGACCCATGTTCCCTCCCAGGTAGATGGCTTGAGGTTCTCTCAGCCTTCCAATCCTCCTGAGGCTGGCAAACAAAGTGCCCAGGTCTCCGGGAGACCAATGGGTAACCTGCATAATTAAACTGTAAATTGATCAGAGGGACATTATATAAGCAACACAATTTCCTTGGTCTTTTCCCATCCTTGCTTTCACTTCCACACCAAGTTAAGGTCTTTTTTATGTTTCACATGCAACTTTGAGATCTTGATTCTCCTAGCTGGATTATGAGTTTCTGCTATTGTTTAAGGCCTTATGTTATCCCGAATACTGGCTGCACTGATGGCACCGACTAGAGATGGGCACGACTTGAAAAAAAAAAATTTCGAGTTGTCGTTAGTCGGGCCGGTTCCGTTTCGGGTCGTCTCCGTTTTTCGTGAAAATTCGCAAAAATTAGTCGGTTCGTTTTTTCGTTTTTTTGTTTCCATTACTGCCGCGATTTCGCGCATTTTGACGTCCAACCGAGACTTGCGGCTTGCGGGCGCAGCGTGGGCGGCGGTGGCGCGGGGGTACATGCGTGGGCGGCGGCAGCGGCAGCGGCAGGGGGAGTGGCTAGCGCGTGGGCAGGCGCGTGGGCATGCGGGCGGGTGGGCACGGGTCCCGCAAATGAGCAGGCGAAATACAGTTTAAACCTGCCTGGGTGATGGACTTGCTGCTGCACAACAAGGCTAGTGCATCCTAAGCAAACAAAGTGGGGCAGAAACAAATTTGCATTTCTTTTTTTTCTCTTGGTCTGCTGTGCTGAATCTGCTGATGCTGAACCAGCCAGCCACCCTACTTGGTCTGGCTGACGTGCCTGTTTGTTGTACTTTTTTGTTGTTTGGTTTTGAATCCATCCCATCTCCCCTCCACCTCTCTCAGAGGCAGCAGGAGAAACAGACATTCCGTTCCTCCCCAAATCTGGATGAGGGGTCTACTACTCTACTCCTCTCAAATTGGCCCCCCATCACCAAGGTCCTTCTGCCTTCACTTCACATTCACAGTCAAATCACACACACTTAAAGGACAAGCAATAAAGCCAAAGCCAATGCAACCCTGTTTTTGGTCATGGTCAACAAAAACATTAGCAGTTAGAGCCTGAGGTGGTTAAGCTACGTACCTAGCTAGTAGCTGCTACAGCCAGGAATAGTTTTGGTAGGGATGGGAATGGGATAGGGCTCTGGGTTGCTCTGACTTAAGTTTTACAGCCCACAGCCCAGCCCACTAGGCTATACAAGGAGGAGGACTATCTCTGGTCGACGCGTCCATAAGGCCAGAGTAAGGGCGACCACTCCGGCCAGGCCACAAGGCAGAGTATGAGAGCACCACAGCACAGAGCCAGAGTGCGGCAGCGGCAGGCTCATTGCCAGCTCCAGTATAAAAAGGATGGAGCTGAATGGCATGACAGGAATTTAAATGCCACTGGCCTTGGGTCACAGTGTCTTGCAGCCCAGAGGACTGAGTTGCGGAGGAGGCCAATCACCTTGAGTCTGGTCTGGCACCACACTGCCTGCGATGCACCACATGGCACTTTCTGACAAACTCTTGGGTGGTGCTGTACGTAGTACGAACGCTGTTCAAATCAGTACCCCCCTTCTTTGTGAAACACGGTGTCTTGCATCCCAGAGGAAAGACTGGAGGAGGAGGCCAATCACCTTGAGTTTGGTCTGGCACCACACTGGCTGCAAAAAGGACAGCAAGCCACATTCTGAGTCTGACTCTTCCTCCCCAAGTCCCCAGCTGTGTGCTGGTAGACTTGCTAACTGCCGTCCCAGCAGTCTACTACCATGCACTTCTTTGTGAATCACAGTTGGTTCCCACACAACTCCAAGAGCCAAGCCTGCAACTTTGAAATAAACTAATGGAGTGCTGGCACCCAAGTCCTCTTCCCTTCCTTGTGAGGCACAGTGTCTTGCATCCCAGAGGAAAGAGTGGCGGAGGCCACAAGCTGGAGTAATTGAATGCTGGGCCAGCAATCCACGACCATGGCCTTCGTTGTGAATCCCAGCTCCTACAACTCCAAAAGCCAAGCCTGGAACTGTCAGAGAAACTACTGGAGTGCTGGCACCCAACTACTCTTCCCTTCTTAGTGAGCCACAGTGTCTTGCATCCCAGAGGAAAGAGTGGTGGAGGCCACAAGCTGGAGTAATTGAATGCTGGGCCAGCAATCCACGACCATGGCCTTCATTGTGAATCCCAGCTCCTACAACTCCAACAGCCAAGCCTTGAACTTTCGGAAAACTGTTCTATTTATAAATGTTGGTGCCACCACCACGCAACTGGTACATTTTTTCCCTTCTTTATGAGCCACAGCTGGCAGCCCAGTGGAAAGAGTGGCGGAGGAGACAGAGCTAGGTCTGTGTGAATTAGAAACTCCCCGCAAACTACTACCATGCCCCTCGTAGTGAATCCCAGCTCCAACACAACTCCAAGCCTGAAACTGTCCGAGAAACTACTGGAGTGCGTGCTGCACACAACTACTCTTCCCTTCTTAGTGAGCCACAGTGTTTTGCATCAAAGAGGAAAGAGTGGTTGGAGGAGGCCACATAGCCTGAGTCTGAGGCCACAGGGCCTCCGTAGGGGAGGATCATTGCCAGGAAGCTCCAGCTCCCCAGCGTAGCTGAATGGCCTGAGGAGGACGCCAGGAAAATGCCCTTCTTCGTGAGCCACAGTGGGTTGCAGCAAATGGAACACAGTCGCCCTTCCCTCACAGACTCACAGTCAGTGACTCCAAGTATCCATCCACCAACAAGGGCCAGGATGCACCTTTCCGACAATCTGTTATGTACGCCTACGCAGGCTTCCCTTCTTCGTGAGCCACAGTTGGCAGCCCAGTGGAAAAGCAGAGTCCACATTTATTTATTTATTTATTTATTTATTGTATTTATATCCCGCTTAATATCAAAGATCTCTAAGCGGCTTACAAAGCCAGAGTTGGCACAAATAATCACAATTGAACAAACAGACGATAAACACTACAAACTAATATAGTTAAAAACCAGATAGTGTTCCTGATACTATCCAATAAAAATCTAATAAAAATATCATTCAAGGACATGGCGATGGCAGGGTGAAAAAAAAACAAAAAACCTAAGGATCGCCGAAGGCCTCCCGGAAGAGGTAGGTTTTTAAAGCCTTCCGGAAGGCCAGCAGGGACTCTGCAGAGCGCACTTCAGGAGGGATGGAATTCCAAAGGCTAGGGGCCGCCACTGAGAATGCCCGGGCCCGAGTACTCGACTTCCGGGCTTCTCGAGGAGTGGCGACCCGCAGCAAGTGCGCTCGCGCCTGCCGAACGGGACGGGCCGAGGTGGTTCGCTGAGCGATACGCTCTGTCAGGTAGTCCGGTCCCAAGCCATGGAGGGTTTTATAAACTAAAACCAAGACCTTGAATCTAATCCGGGCCGCAACGGGCAACCAGTGCAAGCGGGCCAGGACTGGCGTGATGTGATCATACCGACGCACGCCGGCCACCAGCCTGGCCGCCGCATTCTGTACCCGCTGCAGCCGCCGGAGAAGAGTCAAGGGCAACCCCATGTAGAGGGCGTTACAGTAGTCCAGCCTCGAGATCACCAGTGCTTGGACCACTGTTCTCAGAGAGTTCGCGTCGAGGCACGGGCGGATCTGGGCTATCCGACGGAGATGGTAATAGGCGGACCTGGTCACCGACGCCACCTGGGATTCCATGGAGAGCGCCGGGTCCAGGAGCACGCCCAGATTCCGCACCCTCTCCGCAAGCTGGAGGGACACTCCCCCCAAACAGGGGAGGGGGCCACCGTACCCCGACGGCGAGCTCCCAAAGAACATGACCTCCGTCTTCTCGGGGTTGAGCTTAAGCCTGTTCGCCCCGGTCCAGGTCAGTACGGCCTCCAGGCACCCATCGAGGACTTCAACAGCTTCCACAGCAGAGGTGGAAAAGGAGAGATAGAGCTGCGTGTCATCAGCGTACTGATGACAGCAGACTCCAAAACTCCTGATGACCCCCGCCAAAGGCCTTACGTAGATGTTTTAAACAGCATGGGGGACAGAGACGACCCCTGTGGAACCCCACAAGGGAGAATCCAAGGGGCCGATAACTCCCCCCATGCTGAACGTACTGCGGCCGGCCCTCCAGGAAGGAACGGAGCCATCTGCGAGCAGAGCCTCCGATCCCAACCTCAGAGAGCCGGTCCAACAGGATACCGTGGTCGACGGTATCAAAGGCCGCTGACAGATCCAGGAGGACCAACAGGGTAGAGCAACCCCTGTCGGCCGCCCGGATAAGGTCATCTTGCAGGGCGACCAAAGCTGTTTCGGTACCCCGACGGGGCCTGAACCTGGACTGGCATGGGTCGAGGCACTGCCGATCCTCCAGGTATGACTGCAGCCGGACCGCCGCCACCCTCTCGATCACCTTGCCCATAAACGGGACGTTGGCGATTGGGCGAAAGTTTGTTAAATCGTCAACGGCAAGGCCGGGTTTTTTCAAAATGGGCTTAACCACCGTCTCCTTCAGACGGGAGGGAAAAACCCCCTCACTGAAGGAGGCGGTGGCGATGGCAGAAGCCCATTCGGCCATGGTCCCTCTGGCAGCTCTAATTAGCCAGGCAGGGCAAGGGTCGAAAGGGGAGGAGGCAGGCCGGCAATGCGCCATAGCCCTGGAGACCTCGACAGCGGAAACAGGCCCAAGCGCATCCAGCCGAGGCGACGAAGGCGGACCAACAACTGGTGATGGCGGGGCGGGACCACTGCAACCGGAGTCAAAGCCGGCACGGATGGCCTCTATTTTTGTTCGAAAAAAGGCTGCGAACTGCTCACTACTGAAATCAGTAGGAGGAGGCCTGGCCAGGCTAGGATTGCTGAGGTCACGAACCACCCGGAAAAGCTCCGCCTGGCGGTTCGAGGCCTCAGCAATTCTCAGGGAGGTGAAAGATGTTCTAGCCTCCCTTATCGCGATGGTGTAGCGACTAGACTGGGCATCAACGGCAGCCTTACTCAACGCCGTCCGGGTTTTCCTCCAGCTGCGCTCTAGCCTCCTCCTCTCCTGCTTCATTGCCCTAAGCTCCCCGGTGAACCAAGGGGAAGGCCGGGCTCGGCAACGGAGGAGGCGCTTGGGGGCGATCCGGTCTATGGTGTGGGCAGCTGTTTCATGCCAAATGTTAGCCACAACCTCGGCCGGAGCGCCAGTCAAACCACCAGGCAGTCCCCCGAAGAGCTCACCGAACCGCTGAGGGTCCATGAGCCTCCGGGGGCGGGCCAAAACAGAGGCCCGAGGGTCCCCGCGGGGAGGGGCCGGAATCGCCAGGGAAAAAGAGAGCAGGTGGTGGTCTGTCCATGACACAGGCAGGGAAACAATGTTCCCCACCTCCAGACACGAGTCCCCCGACATGGAGGTAAAAACCAGATCCAGGGTATGACCGGACCTGTGGGTGGGACATAAAACATGCTGGGACAGACCCATGGAAGCCATGGATTCCATGAACTCCAGGGCAGTGCCGGAAAGTCCTCCGCCGGCGTGCACGTTGAAGTCACCCACCACCAAAAGGCGCGGGGACTTCAACAGAGCAGCGGCGATGAACTCCGTAAGCTCTGGAAGGGATTGTCCTGGGTTGCGGGGAGCTCGGTAACCCAGCACAATGCCAAATCTGTCCCGCTGACCCACCAACAGGTGAAGTACTTCCAACCCCTGGCTAACCAATGTCGAGGCCCTGCTGACATGAAAAGAATCCCTGTACACGATCGCAGCCCCTCCCCCCCTTTGACCCCCCAACCTTCCCACTCCCTCTACCAGATACCCGGGCGGACACAGGAGAGCAAGGGAAGCCCCACCCTCCATGCCCACCCAGGTTTCGGTGATAAACGCCAGGTCGGAGTCGCCATCCGCGATGGAATCATAAATGATGGGAGTTTTGTTATGCACCGACCTGGCGTTCAACAGGAGACAGGTAAGATTGGGGGCGCTGGTGGAGTGACTCCCGGATACGTGACAGAGAGCCGAGGGGTCAGAACGAGGGACAGGCACAAGTTGCCTGACCCGAGTTCTTCTAGTCTGACGAACCCAACGGCTACAAGCGTACCGCCCACGGCCCGACACCGTTGGTATATGAGCCCCTGCGAACATGGCGATAACGTAGGTCAATTAAAAGAAAAAAAAAAAAACCTACAGCAACAAAGCCCCAAAAACAAATATACAGTGCAAGCAAATAATAACAATGCAATACAAATAATAATATACAATACAGAGCAAATGATAAAATACAGTGCAAATAATTCAGAGAAAATAAATAAGCGAATAACAGGAAAGCCTTAGGCTGGAGGGAGATGGATAAAATAATAGGAGCAGGCTAACTGCCAAGGTAGAGATCAGATGCACCTGGGAATGGGGAGAGGGAGGACCATGAGTAGGAGAACTGATTAGAGCAAGGTCACAATTAAAGGGGCAGACAAGATGTAATAGTAATGCCAACCACCCCAGTTAATCTAGGAAGTCAAGACCCCAATCGGTCCCAGAAAATAATCTCAATCCCCAAAAACCCCTTAAGCGCCCCATCAAACGCCCTCCCACCCCCAAAGCCCCAGTTTCGACCCCCGGGAAGCAAACAATGGTGGCCGACCTGCCACCCGATAAATCCGAGTCCCACAGGAGGAAAAGGGGAAACATCAACATCTGCTTCTGGTCTAGTGCCCACACTAAAACTTGCAGATTAAGGGGAGCAGGCTGAGAAACCCCGATGTTGATGGAATGAGCACCGGAGGCCGACACGCCACCTGAGCCCCCTAACGGCGCTGCCAACGCTGGCGGCCGAGCTGCCGCCCGAGAAAACCTTCTGGCTCCCGGAGATGCTCCCGGAGATGTAAACTGGGACGCCAGGAGAAGACCAGCCGCAGCAGCAGACCGCACGCATGCAGCGACCTCCGAGGCAGGCCCGCCATGGTGGAAAACGACGGACCACAGGTGGAAGAGGGCGGCAGCGACGATTATCCCGGCTGGGAAGGAACGGGCAGCAGCCCGCAGATGGATGGGAGCGGCGGGCTGCTTGCTCACCGCGCCGGCAGTGGTCTCCGGGGCGGGCCCGCCATGATGGAAAGCGGAGGACCGCCGCTGGGAAAAGGCGGCGGGCTGCAGCTGGGAGAAAGGGCGGCGGACCGCAGATGGACGAAAGCGGCGGGCTGCTTGCTCTCCGGACTTACAGTGACCTCCGGGGCAGGCCCGCCATGATGGAAAGCGGCGGGCCGCAGCTGAAAGAGGGCGACAGGCTGCAGATGGAGGACGGGCAGCGGACCGCAGATGGAAGAAAGCGGCAGGCTGCATGCTCTCCACGCCGGCAGTAACCTCCGGGGCAGGCCCGCCATGCTGGAAAACGGCGGACCGCAGACAGGAGGAAGCAGCAACGGCGGTCATCCCGACCGGGAGAAGACAGGCGGCGGGGCGCATGCCCTCCGCGCCGGCAATGGCCTCCATTTCGGGGTCGCAGCTGCAGCGGTCAGCGGCGAGCCCCACCCGAACAGCCTAGGCGGCAGCCCGGCAACCTCCTCGAGTTCCAGGCGACCCCCGGAGCAAATCCTCCGACGCAAGTCCTCCGTAGTGGGGGGTTGGCGAACCGCAGATGGAGGGGGCAGCGGCTGGCCCGCAGCAACGACAGGGCCACAAGACCCGCCGAGAAACGGTGGAAACGGCTGGTTGCTGTCAAAGCCGGCGGGAGCCGCAGTCGGCTCAGCTGGTAAGGCGCCGAGGGCAAAAACGATGGGAGGGACGCTCGAACCTGTTCATCGGAAGATGTTAAAACTCCCTAGGTGGTCTTCAGGCAAGCCCCTTCCGTACCCTTTCCATAGCCCTGGCCGTCCGAATAAATTAAGCAAGAATGAAAACAAAAGTAAAAACGCAAGGCAGCATAGTCAGGAACAGAGAGAGCAGCCGGTATGAGCAGCTGCTGCTGCCGCCCGCCATCTTATCCTTTTCCGATTACCAAAATGGGGCCGTTCACCTCCTCACTTGCATTGAATCGCCTTAATCCATTAATATATATATATATATTTAACAACAGAAAGGTGTTCCTCAACAGGATAATCACCAGCGGCCCCTTTTTCGTGCAGGGTGGTGGGATGCGAACCCCCCCCCACCCCTCCGGCCTCGCTTCCCTTCACATGGTGTCTGACTCTGAGGCCTGAGACCACTCTGAAAAAAGGACTGCAAGCCAGAGGGTCTTCCTACACAGCTGTGTGCTGCTTTCCCGGTAAACTCCTAGCAGGCCAGCACAGCCATGTTCCCTTCTCAGTGAGTGACATAGCTTTGCAGTCCACAGAAGACAGTAGGCCTGAGAACCACAGGCTCACTGTCTGTGTGAGTCAGAGTACCCACAAAGAACCAAGCCTGGAGGCTTCCTTTCTCCCTCCCTTCACAGAGAGCCACAGTCAGTGCATTGCATCCCAGTGGCATGCCCTTCGTAGTGAATCACATTCCCCACAACTCTAAGAGCCAAGCCTTGAACTTTCTGATAAACTGTCCTATTTGTAACAGTGACAGAGGGCCACCAGCATGGCAGTAAGTTGTCCTTCTTTGTGAGCCACAGTGTATGGCAATGGCAGCCCACTGAAGACTAATTGGCGGTCCGGAGGCTGACAACACTCCCACACTGCGGCACTCCTTCCTGCAGAGTCCTGTCACTGTCCCAGGCAGAGTCCAAGGGTGCTTTCGCATGAGTTCTGCCTAATCATGGGCCCACCCCACGGCTGTTTTCTAGCACACAAGCACAATGCCCTTCTCTGTGAGGCACAGTGTGTGCAACCCAGAGTGAAGGGTAGGGGAGGCCAGAAGGCCAGACTAGAGGGGGTTGAAGGAGAACCACCGAACCGCCCCTCCCTCAGCCAAGGGATATCCCAACCTAGACTGCGTGAAGAACCCCCCTCAATGTGGGATGACAGAGTCCACCAGTTCTTCTAAACAAAATAGTTGATGAGTGAATGCACTGTTACAGTTGGTCTTCAAGTGGTTTTCCGCCAAGAGGCGGGCGCAGCCGTGGTTGCTGCATGGGCAAGTTGAGGGCAGTGGCGACAGGGCTGACCTTGAAGCACTAACTGGACCAGTGAAGGAGAAGCGGCTGGAAGGCCTCCTCTAAGCCGGAAGTGGGGGGAGCCTGACAGGCAGGCAGGGAGAAGACACAGAGCTAGAGTGAGTCTGAGTCTTTGACCACACAGGCTTCCAAAAGGACAGCAAGCCAAGCTTTCTGACTTTCTTTCCCAGCTGTGTGCTGGTAGACTGCTCCTAACTGCCGTGCCAGCATTCCATCTCCATGCCCTTTGTAGTGAATCACAGCAGTTCCACAACTCCAAGAGCCAAGCGTGGAACCTCCTCCTGAAAGGCTCTTCTATTTCTAAGAAACAAACGATTATTGTGCAGAACTGTGGGACGCGCAAGTACATTCCACTCCAGCCCTTCTTAGTGAGACACAGTGTGGTGCAGCCCAGAGGACAGAGTAGCGGAGGCCTAAACATCCCCCCTAACCCTAACCCTAAGCCCACCACCAGCTGTTCCTGAAGAGTGTTCCCATAACTCAATCATCATCATCAATCACAACCTAGATTTGCAACCAGTAACTTTTCTTGTCCGGCAGCCTTTGTTCCGGGGTTAGGGCAGAAATGATTATAAAATGTTTAAGCACTGAGTGTGCGCACAATGAGTCACACAGCACAGCACCAAGATCCACACAGGGGACTTTCGGACAGGAGTACGCACACACAACAAGGACGTTTCCCTTCTTTGTGAGCCACAGCTGGCAGCCCAGTGGAAGGAGTGGTGGAGGAGACAGAGCTAGGTCTGTGTAAATTACAGACTCACACAGTCAGTGTGCGTCAGAGTATCCACCAAGCACCAAGCCTGGAGGCTTCCTTGTCCCTCTCTTCATAGTGCATTGCAGCTCAGAGTGAAAATTAGCGGTAGCGGAGGCGGACAAAACTCCCACACAGCGGCAACACTTCCTGCAGAGAGGCCTGCCTCTTCCCACTAGAAGCGGAGCTCCTGTCTTTCCCTTTCCACAGCCCTTCTTAGTGGTTCACAGACCAGCCCAGAGGACAAAGTATGGGACTGGGAGGCCAGAAGGGCAGACTGGAGGAGGTTGAATGAGAAGCAACTTGAAGGCATGCTCAAAGCCGGGACTGGTGGAGTCTGACAGGCAGGCAGGTTGGCAGAGGGCCGGGCAGGCAGGGAAGCATCTAGTCTGGCTTACAGGTATGTGTGTGTAGCCTAGGCGCATGCATAGAGGATACCATCCTCCAAGGCTAGGGATTGGGAAGGCACTAAGCCAAAGTGCCAGTAGGGAGGATTGTTTCCGCCTTGGCAGGCAGAGTTTCTATCGCCACCCCAGGAGACCGGGTTTTGGCAACCAAGGAGACAGAGTGGAAGCAGGAGAACTGGGTGGGTCTATTTCTTTAAGGCTGTAAGGAGGGGAGCTTGCCCCCTGATACTCAGTCTTTGAGGTAGGTTCTTGTAAAGTGCTTCCTCACCACTTTGTTAGCAGATTGGCGCCTAAACCCCAGGGAACGGTGTGAAGCACCAAGGAAGGCAGGTATTAGGGTCTCTCTCGGACCAGCCATGGCAAAAGGGGAAACATTGGGCCAATACAGACAGACCCTTTCCAATGACACTTTGAGTGGCCCTGCCTGGTTTGGAGACAGGCCAGGGCTAGAAAAATTGGGCCACTAATAGTACCCTTCAATTGTGTGTGTGAGAGAATACAGGTAGGCAGGCAGGCAGGCAGGCAGTCAAGTAGGCAGTTTTGCAGGCATTAGGCACTGGAGTCGGCAGGTAGTCACAGGGCCAGGCAGGCAGGCAGGCAGGCAGGCAGGCTCGTAGGGCCAAGGGGAGGCAGGCAGGCTTGCAGGCGGGCATGGAGGATTGCAGGCAGGAGGTTAGGTTACAGGCAGCAACTTAGTTCTTGGAGTGTTGGGGTAATCCCAAGGTGGAAAGGTTGAAGCGGATGAAAGTCAACCTTTCCACCGTCTCCGGGTCCAGGCGACAGCGGCGCGGCCTCAGGACATCTCCCATGTGGGAGAAGACACGCTCACTCTGGACACTGGTGGATGGGATAGACAAGAGGTCCAATGCCAGAGTTGAAAGAGTGGGCCAGAGGTCTGCCTTTCTGGCCCAGTAGTGCAGTGGGTCTGAGCTGAGGGGCTGGAGGGGCTTGGCCATGTACTCCTTCACCATGGTCTGAGCGGGGTCTGCTACTTCTTCCTCCCTTGCCTCCACTGAGGAGGAAACTGCCATGGCTAGGGCAGAGGCCAAGTAGTTGGCTGCTGGAACGGAACCTGGTCTCTGGGTGAACGCTCCTGGAGTACAGAGGGATGTGGATCCTTGTGAGGACTCCTCCTCAGCATCGCTCTGGCTTCCGTGCGCCCTCTGAAATGCCTGGCCCTCATCGGAGAGAGCCCTGACTTGACGGCATAGCTCCGTCTTCCAGGATTTCAGTTCGGCAGTGCTGGCCTCCAGGGAACCCTTGACGCGAGGGTCGCACAGGCAGGCCACCTGGTACACGTTTTCCCTTCTTAGTGGGCCAAGGTGGGTATCCACGCCGGTCAACAGCCTGTCTGCCAATGCCCTGCTCTTAGGGAGAAGATTGCCTTCTTCCCGGATACTGGTCTCTAGGCGTTGGTGAAGGGCATTGACCAGGGAAAGAACATGGCCCAGGCTGGCGTTGTAGCTGCTGAGGACATGGATGGTCTCCTCAAAAGGCTGCAGGATACCGGCCATCTGGGAGAGGGCGAGCCACTCGGTAGCACCAAGGTCCAATTCCCTTCCCTCATGCAGGACTGGGGGGGGGTTGACATGATGTATTCCACCACTTCCTTCTGCTCCACCAGACGCTTGACCATTTCGTGGGTGGAGTTCCACCGGGTGGTCACGTCCTGGATCAGGACGTGCTCCGGTCGGCCCGTCTCTGCCTGCCTCTCACGCATCATCCTGGCTGCCTTGATGCTGCGAGCGAAGTGCCCCACGATCTTCCGACACTTGTCCAGCAAGGCCCTGGTCTCCCTGGTCCCCTCACTCCAGGAGTCCTTTGGTGCACCCAGGCCAATGGCATCGCCCACCACTACATGCAGTTTGTGTGCTGCGCACACGATGCCCTGGAACCCAGCCCCAAGAACCGCGTTGGTCATGTTACGGCCCGCGTCTGTAACCATGACTCCAAGATGGACCTGTCCCTCTGTCCCCAATACCCACTCTCACATTGCTGTCTTGAGAACGTCAGCAATGTTGATCCCTGTGGCGTTGTCCTCCATGCTTTGTGCCTGGAGAAGCACCACCCTATACCCTCTTGGGGTGCTGCCTTGTGCCTCCCCCTGCAGCTGCTCATGGGCTGACCGGGGCTCCAGGACCTCCTTGGGTTGCCACCAATGAGCCGTCAGTGAGAGGTATCCGGTCCAGAGGTCGGAAGTGAAGTGGATCTTCCTCCCTCTGGCCGCCTGCAGCAGGGCCCGGACCCTGTCCCTGACAGACTCATAAAGGGAGGGAATCACCCGCCTGCTGAAGGTACGCCGGGATGGAGTCTCGTACCATGGTGCCACGTGCTTCATCAGGTGCCTGAAGCCTGATGACTCCACAAAGGAGAGGGGCAACCCGTTCATGGCCACCATTTCACCCACCACTCGAGTGGTGGTCTCCTGTGCTTTGGCCCTATTTCGCGGGCTGACAAAAGTCCCACCCAACAGCCCCACTTCCTGCAGAGTGGCCTGCCTCTTCCCACTCTCACTAGCGGAGCTGTGTTTTTCTTTCTCTAACCCTTCTTCCCCTCTCTTCCTCCCTGTAGAGCAAGGGCCTGACAGGGTTCCAGGCAGAGTCCCAGGGTGCTTCCTCATCAGATGGCTGCGCAACCCACTTGAGGAGAGGTATTTGGGGTCATTCCCCCTGCGCAAGACCACCCCGCATATCTTGCACACCGCCATCCTTGCGTCTTGGGGGCTGTTCTCAAAATGCTCCCAGAGACACCCTCGTGGCTTACAGAAAGTAACGCCCCCTCTGTTATTGCCTGCCGCTGCCACTGCTGTGGTGCTGGTGTGGCCTCTGCCCTGCCGGGAAAGTAGAGTAGTACTACTGCTCTCACTGGTGGTACTCTGGGTGGAAAGAGGGCTTCTCCTTCCGTCACTGCCTGGAGCCTGCCTTAAGTCTGTCCCTGCCAACAGGTCCTCAGAATCTGGCATGTTTAGATACAAGGAGCCCGATTCTGATTCTGATGCCATTTCAGAATCAGAGCCCTTGTCTTCTTGCTGATCAAGGGTGGGGCTGTCAGGTAACGGAGATGGGATTTGGTACGCCTCATCCGTGCTTCCCTCGGTGACAGACGATGGCACATTGCTGCTTGTGCCACTGGCACTGCTACTCGACGAGGGAGTTGCACCAGCATCACTTTCTGCACTACTTCCTGTCCCTTCCCTCAGAAAAATGTCCCTATTTATCTTAGTAGGGGTCCCCCTCCCCTGCCCTCTAGCTGTGCGACCCCTCCTCATTTTTCTCACTTCTTGTGGCTCAGGCCAGGGAATGTATAATGTGATAGTAAAGAAAAACACCAAGGAACTATGCAAGTAAATGAGTGTGATGGACTCACACAACAGCAACACAACAAACAAGGTAATAGGAGCTAGGGGTTTGCCAATCCTGGCAAACAAGTCTCTCAATGCCCTGCACAGGGCAAGTGTAATTAGGAGAACTGTAACTTCTTCACAGTTGTAATTGGATTGTGTATGTAGACTGTGGTGGCAAGTAAATGAGTGAGATGGACTCACAACAGCAGCACAACAAACAAGGAAATAGGAGCAAGGGGTTTGCCAATCCTGGCACCCAAGTCTCTCAATGCCCTGCACAGGGCAACTGTAATTAGGAGAACTGTAACTTCTTCACAGTTGTAATTGGATTGTGTATGTAGACTGTAGGTAAATGAGTGAGATGGACTCACAACAGCAACACAACAAAACAAGGTAATAGGAGCAAGGGGTTTGCCAATCCTGACACCCAAGTCTCTCTATGCCCTACACAGGGCAAGTGTAATTAGGAGAACTGTAACTTCTTCACAGTTGTAATTGGATTGTGTATGTAGACTGTGGTGGCAAGTAAATGAGTGAGATGGACTCACAACAGCAACACAACAAAACAAGGTAATAGGAGCAAGGGGTTTGCCAATCCTGGCACCCAAGTCTCTCAATGCCCTGCACAGGGCAAGTGTAACAAAGAGAACTGTAACTTCTTCACAGTTGTAATTGGATTGTGTATGTAGACTGTGGCGGCAAGTAAATGAGTGAGATGGACTCACAACAGCAGCACAACAAACAAGGTAATAGGAGCAAGGGCTTTGCCAATCCTGGCACCCAAGTCTCTCAATACCCTGCACAGGGCAAGTGTAACAAAGAGAACTGTAACTTCTTCACAGTTGTAATTGGATTGTGTATGTAGGCTGTGGTGGCAAGTAAATGAGTGAGATGGACTCACAACAGCAGCACAACAAACAAGGAAATAGGAGCAAGGGGTTTGCCAATCCTGGCACCCAAGTCTCTCAATGCGCTGCAAAGGGCAACTGTAATTAGGAGAACTGTAACTTCTTCACAGTTGTAATTGGATTGTGTATGTAGACTGTGGTGGCAAGTAAATGAGTGAGATGGACTCACAAGTTACAGCAGCACAACAAACAAGGAAATAGGAGCAAGGGGTTTGCCAATCCTGGCAAACAAGTTTCTCAATGCCCTGCACAGGGCAAGTGTAACAAAGAGAACTGTAACTTCTTCACATTTGTAATTGGATTGTGTATATCTAGACTGTAAGTAAATGAGTGAGATGGACTCACAACAGCAACACAACAAAACAAGGTAATAGGAGCAAGGGGTTTGCCAATCCTGGCACCCAAGTCTCTCAATGCCCTGCACAGGGCAAGTGTAACAAAGAGAACTGTAACTTCTTCACAGTTGTAATTGGATTGTGTATGTAGACTGTGGTGGCAAGTAAATGAGTGAGATTGACTCACAACAGCAACACAACAAAACAAGGTAATAGGAGCAAGGGGTTTGCCAATCCTTGCACCCAAGTCTCTCAATGCCCTGCACAGGGCAAGTGTAACAAAGAGAACTGTAACTTCTTCACAGTTGTAATTGGATTGTGTATGTAGACTGTGGTGGCAAGTAAATGAGTGAGATGGACTCACAACAGCAGCACAACAAACAAGGTAATAGGAGCAAGGGGTTTGCCAATCCTGGCACCCAAGTCTCTCAATGCCCTGCACAGGGCAAGTGTAACAAAGAGAACTGTAACTTCTTCACAATTGTAATTGGATTCTGTATGTAGACTGTGGTGGCAAGTAAATGAGTGAGATTGACTCACAACAGCAACACAACAAAACAAGGTAATAGGAGCAAGGGGTTTGCCAATCCTTGCACCCAAGTCTCTCAATGCCCTGCACAGGGCAAGTGTAACAAAGAGAACTGTAACTTCTTCACAGTTGTAATTGGATTGTGTATGTAGACTGTGGTGGCAAGTAAATGAGTGAGATGGACTCACAACAGCAGCACAACAAACAAGGTAATAGGAGCAAGGGGTTTGCAAATCCTGGCACCCAAGTCTCTCAATGCCCTGCACAGGGCAAGTGTAACAAAGAGAACTGTAACTTCTTCACAGTTGTAATTGGATTGTGTATGTAGACTGTGGTGGCACGTAAATGAGTGAGATGGACTCACAACAGCAGCACAACAAACAAGGTAATAGGAGCAAGGGGTTTGCCAATCCTGGCACCCAAGTCTCTCAATGCCCTGCACAGGGCAACTGTAACAAAGAGAACTGTAACTTCTTCACAGTTGTAATTGGATTGTGTATGTAGACTGTGGTGGCAAGTAAATGAGTGAGATGGACTCACAACAGCAGCACAACAAACAAGGTAATAGGAGCTAGGGGTTTGCCAATCCTGGCACCCAAGTCTCTCAATGCCCTGCACAGGGCAACTGTAATTAGGAGAACTGTAACTTCTTCACAGTTGTAATTGGATTGTGTATGTAGACTGTGGTGGCAAGTAAATGAGTGAGATGGACTCACAAGTTACAGCAGCACAACAAACAAGGAAATAGGAGCAAGGGGTTTGCCAATCCTGGCAAACAAGTTTCTCAATGCACAGCACAGGGCAAGTGTAACAAAGAGAAATGTAACTTCTTCAAAAATGTAATTGTGTATGTAGACTGGTGGCAAACTGAGTAAATGAGTGAGGTTGACTCACAAAAACAGCACAAAATCCAAGCTAGTAGAAGCAAAGGGTTTGCCAATCCTGGCAAACAAGTTTCACAATGCACAGGGCAAGTGTAATTAGGAGAACTGTAACTTAACTTCTTCACAGATGTAAGTTACAACTGCACAAAAAACAAGCTAATAGAAGCAAGGGGTTTGCAAAATCTGGCAGCACCCAACTTTCACAAATAATGCACAGTAACTAAGATGAATGGAACTTCTTCAAAGATGTAATTGAAGAAAAAGTTCTATAGAGGTGGCTGGGTGCCTGCCCTTCAACAAATATTTGTTTGAGTGCCTGACTGCAAAAAAAAATGAATGAGGTGTTGGACAACTGAAAGAATATCTATAAGTGTTAAGTAAAATGAAATTGTAAAATGTTCTACAGAGGAAGGTGCCCTAGCCTTGTTGCCAACAAATGTGTTTGAGAAATTTGAGTGCACTGGTTGGCGAGGGATACTCTGCCTACTCAGTCTGTACTCTGTATAATATTTTTAAAATAATTTAATCCACAGCCTCCAACCTCCCCTTCTAAGCACTAGTACTGGACCTTGGCTGTTGCTTGCCACTTGCTAATAAACTGTAGAATAGAAAATAAATGGAATAAAACTATAAGCTGCTACTAGGGTAGGATAGGGTTGCTGGATTCCCTTCCAAAACCCCAATCGCAACAGCAGCAAAAAAGCTGTAGGCGCAGGGTAAAAGGACCTTGGCCAAGTAAATGAACTTGGTGGGAAATTGGGATACAAAAGAAATGGTATGGTAGTGTAAAATAATATATTTTCAAAATAAATCCGCAGCACCTCCCCTCCCCTACCGCTCCCACTCAAATCTTCCCTCCCCCTTGAAGCAAATATAAGCAAATAAAAAACGGAACTCTTCCTCAAAAATGCAGAAAACAAAAAAGAATAAACACTGCGTTGCTATTCCCCACAGGGAATAAAAGAAATTATTATGTTTTGCGAATTAAAATCAATTCAATTCCCTCCCTGCCTAGCGAGACCGCGACCGCGACCGCGACCGCGAAATCGAAACTAGACTGAGTGCAGCAATCCAGCCCTGACCACCCTCCACAAGATCCAAGCCCAGACTGTGACGGACTGGAATTGCCTCGGCTTTTTATGCCCTCTGGCACATCCAGAAGTGTCAGTCAAAACCTGTCCATGCGATTGGTGGAATGGCTCCGAAAATTTGCATGGTCCCGTCCCATGGCCAGCCCATCGTTGTGCAGGTGTAAAAAAATAAATTAAGAAAAAAATAAAATAAAATAAACGGATACGTATTTTGGCAATACAAACCCACTGCTGCTACTGTAAAAAAACAAGCATTTAAAATAGGTAACTTTCACATGTTTCTGTCGTGCTTTGGTGGGTTTGGGGGCAAGGATTTCAAAAAAAAATATTGCGGTCGCCATTTTGGACCGGGAATCGGTTTTTTTTTTACTTTTAAAAACTTTTTTTCTGTGCCGCTTGGCATTGCGCGATCGCCGCGTGCAAGTAACGAGCACGACAAATCAGACCAAATTGTTCATTCGTCGGTTCGAGCTCGAATTCTGGCAGAGTAATTCCCGTTACCGTTTCCGTAGAGTAACGGATACGAGTAACGGAAACAGAAACGGGAATACCGCTAAGTCGTGCCCATCTCTAGCACCGACCCTTATGTCTTGCATTTCACAGTAGAAGCCTAGTTGGACATCTGCATCACTGAACTTTCTTCCCACCTTAGGAGATTTTGAGCCCTTAACTAATACTCGACATGTTTAAAATGCTTTTTTTTTTTTCACTCAGAGGGACGGAGAAATATTTGGACAGAAGATTCTGCTTCAGATACTTGATTCTGTGCCTACACAATGAAACCCTGGCACTGAGCAGATAATATCCAGGATTGCTTATTGTTGTCATCTGGTGTTATGACACCGACTATATCATACGCTTACTAAATCAATCTTAAATGCTATTTTCTGTATCTCAGTCCTTCCCCAATGACTAGCTCATTAAAATGATGTAACCTCTGCATTAGCAGAGATCTCAACGGCTGTCTGGGTTGGAGGGGGGAGAGCAGTATAAGCCACTTGTGAATTGCTACCTTTTACCTCCCCACCACTGCAAACAAAAAGAAAAAGAAAAAGAAAAAGAAAGTAATAATATGGAGCCTGCCACTATTAAAGAGATTGAAAGCTGAAGGTGTGCATTTATGCCACCAAGCCAACTTAAATGTTCATATAGACAATGAAATTTCCAGTATCCCAAGTTGTTGATTTTCAAGCGTCAGGTCAGAGACAGATGACTCCATGCTGAGATTTATTACTGAGAGGCAAAGCTTTGGAGTTTGTGTCAAGGTGGGCCCATTCATCACGAGGAGAAGTCTGCCATAATATTCCGCTGTCACGTCCCATCTGCCTTTGATCAATCGATCAGTCGGTCAACTTAGAAGAAGTTACGCAGGTCCCTTGTAATCGGCTTAGACACCCAGAAGCACGGACAATGGTTAATAGGCAAACAAATTGAAAAGGGCAGTTGGGTAGCTCAGTTGAAATCTGCCCTGCCAGAAATATCCGAGACATAAACAGGTGTGAAGATTTGTCCATCTCCAGTTTAATATTTTGTTCAGGGTGTACATGGAGCTGCAGGTCATCAAGATGTCATGTGGTGGCCTTCACGCTTCAACTACTTTGAAGCCCCATATATATATTCTAGATATGTTGTTTGATGCTTCAAGAAAGGAGGCACAAGGACACACCTCACATTGGGAAGTCCCACAATATGCTTCTCTTTCAAAGGAGCAGCTGAGCCTCTTGGAACCCATTCAGCTGCTCCGTGGAATGTTCTGTGGGATCTATGGGCCTTTTTACATGACCCCTAAACTCCGCCGCAAATGGCTCCCAGCTCCGGAGCTCAAAATTGTTTCCCCACCTGCTCCGGAGTTTACTGAAAATTAAGTGTGACCACGCCCACCTAAGCGGGTCCCAGCGCACTTTTCTTGTACCTGCTCTCCAAGGGTGAAAAATCTTGATGCGGATTGGAACTGGAAAAGGTGCAGAAGAGAGCGACTAAAATGATTACTGGGCTGGGGCACCTCCCTTATGAAGAAAGGCTAAAACATTTGGGCCTCTTTAGTCAGGAAAATAGGCGCTTGAGGGGGGATATGATTGAGACATATAAAATAATGCAGGGTATGAGTAAAGTGGATAGAGGGAAGCTCTTCTCTCTCTCCCAAAATACCAGAACTAGGGGACATACACTCAAATTGAAGGCTGGGAGAGTAAGAACTGACAAAAGAAAATTTTTTTTTACCCAGCGCGTTGTAAGTCCATGGAACTCCCTGCCACAGGATGTGGTGATGGCATCTGGCCTGGATGCCTTCAAAAGGGGATTGGACAGATTCCTGGAGGAAAAGTCCATCACAGGTTACAAACCATGATGGAGAAACCAGGGTACTTCAAGGGCCAGATGCAGGGGAGTGGTATCAGGAGACAGATATCTAGTCTCATGCGCTCCCAAACGCATCTGGTGGGGCCGCTGTGAGATACAGGAAGCTGGACTAGATGGGCCTTTGGCCTGATCCAGCATGGCTCTTCTTATGTTCTTATGTTCTTATGGATGTGCCGGGCTCTCCTCGCTTCTTTTTGTTGTTGTTTTTTGCCTCCCGCTCCTTTAAGAGAAGGAACCAGGAAGTGACGGGACTCCCGGCAGCTTCCACCAGCACCTGGAGGTCTTTTGTCCCTTTTTTTCTCCCTCCCCTCAGGCAGCCAGCAGCCAGGAAGTGCGGAAGGGTGGGGATGCATGAAGAGCGACAAACCCCTAAGATCTCTTGTCCGAATTTAAGTGGCCAGCGGATTTTAGGGGTCGTGTAAAAGTGCCCTATGACTAATGGGCTGCGGATCTGGGAAATTTCAGCTTTCTTTTAAAAAATGACCAGTGGAGCTTTCAAGGCAGGAAAATTGAAAATTGAATTCCAGGGATCCACACAAGTAAGCACATAGCAAGACCCTCAAGTTTAAAAGAACAAACCTTAGTGAAGAGTAAAAAGAGGCATTGTAAGGAGTGGCAGGAAGTAAAAGATAAAGAATACTTTCATTGTATTTTTGCATGGTTTCTACACTTGACTGTTAAATAGCTGGAATATTCAATAAAAGTCTTAGTTGCTTCATGGTACTCAGAGTCCTGAGCTTGACCGTTTCCATGGAGCTGGGAGTAGCATCCAGTATGGTAGATATGGTAGATGGAGGGAAGCCACACCAACCCTTTCAGCCTTGGTACTAAAAATGTGGAAGAAATGATGATATAGTGAGATGGGGGATAGTTGCTCCTATCTAAGCACAACCAGAACAGCAGATTTCAAAAATACCAGAACAAAGTAACGTTCTGGAAACATCAACAGCATATACAGTAACATGGAGCGAAGAATGCTGAAGAAGGCCCACAATTCTGTTGTGGAACATGTAATAGAAGAGTGAGGATCAACTTCTGAGATCTCCATCTCAGACTAGAGTGGAAAAGCTCTGCAGATATGTCAGCTTCAATGACAGCATGTTGTATGGACCCATCTCCAGGCAAACTACAATGTAACCGCCTACCTTCCTATGTTGTCTAAATGAATAGGGAGCAGGCTATTGCCAAGTCATAGCATCACAGAGTTGGAAGAGACCTCAAGGGCCATCTAGTCCAACCCCCTACCATGCAGGAACCCCATCACAATATTTCCGACATACGTCCATCCAGCCTCTGCTTAAAAACCTCCACAGAAGGAGACTCCACCACCCTTTGTGGCAGCATATTCCACTGCCAAACAGCTCTAACTGTCATAAAGTTATTCTGAATGTTCAAATGGAACCTCTTTTCCTGTAGTTTGAAACCATTGCCCCAAATCCTAGTCTATGAAGCCATGGAAACCAAACCTCTTCCCTCTTCAATATGATGTCCTTTCAAATATTTAAACATAGCTATCATATCCCCCCTCAGCCTTCTTTTAGAGAGGCTAAACATTCCCAGTTCCCTAAGCCATTCCTCATAAGACATTTCCTCCAGACCCTCAACCATCCTGGTCACCCTGATATGCAAGACAAGGGGTTCTTCATTTGATCTTCAGCATCTCCGTGGAATATTAGAAAGACTGTGGAAGGTTAGAAAGGCCCTGTATGAGTTTTGAGTTAACTGTCCGTACAATCCACACTGAGCTAGCTGGGCCAGTGTTCTGACAGACTATAAGGAAACTCTGTGGAATGGTAGGATCCCTACCTACTGAGAACAGGTGCCTAGTGCCTGGGTTGTTGCTGATAAATAAAGTTCATTAGAGATAATGGAAGTTGAAACTTACACAGTTGCAATGGACAAAAGAAAGTCACACAGTGGTTTCTACTTGTGTCCTCTCGCTTGTTGGAAAGCCCCACCTTCCAACTGACAAACCCAAGCTCTCCAGTATGAAGCCTCCCCCCGTAGCTGAAAGCTGAAGATGTGGTAGGGAGAACACTTCACAAGGTCATACTTTGCAGATTGACCTCCAGAGGTTACAACCATAGTGGAAATTACTTCCAGGCATGCCTCTCTGGGGAAAGCAATCCAAGTGGACCACCACAGACACTGACAAGTATTAAAAGAACAACACCTCCTGGCTGTCTTGGAGACCATGTCATTTTACGTTCCCTTAGGAGGTCTCTGACTGAATGCCCACAGGGGGCTCATGGTCCCCCATGCTCTCCTCCACCACCTGCGCTTTGTCCTCTGAGCCAAGCGCCACACTGTCCTGCCAACCAGGTGATGGCTCCTGAGCTCCTGCAGTTTAGCAGCTGCCGCCAAGCTTTTTGCTGCAGCCGAGACATTAAGAAAGATGAATTTTTCCAAAATGAGGCAGACCAGTGAACTGTGATGGCGATGTAATTCCATTACTTTCAAAGGAGCTGAGTCTGTTATAGCCAGCCAAGTGTAACAATACTGTACCTTTTAAAAGAGAGAGAAAGGAAGGTGGGGTGTGGGGGGTGGATGGGGGAGAGAGAATGTGGCCGTGGTGTTTGGACAGCCAAGGTATGATTGTTTTTACTCCCCCGTCCTTGCAACCCCCACCGGAGCAGAAGCTTGGCAGGGCGAAATGCAAGCACAGCTCAAGATGCAATACAGGTGGCTCTTTTGTAGGCGAGAAAAGAAGCAGAAGCCGTCTGACAAAGTCCATTAGCTGCTTCATCGGGAGGCTGCTGGTCCCAGCGAATTGCTTTCTGTCTCACTGCCCTCTGATCCGTCGGTGAGCTGAAGTGTTCACTGAGAGGAGGAAATGCTCTGGAATATTGAAACCTGGGCTAGGGGAAACGGGAGCCACTCACAGCGGAGACTGGCCATTCCTTCTCTCTTCTTTTGCTGTTGGGGAGAAGAACTAAAAGTTTTCCAAAGTGTTCTCCCTACTGGACTACTGGGAGAAAGTGCCCCCTTTTTTCACATGTGCAAGCCCCCCACCCCACCCCCAAAAGCCCCAATTAAAAAAAAAGCCTTTTCTACATAAATCTTGAGCGTTCTTCCAAATGTCTCATGTTTTTCCCAAGAAACCGGATTGTTTGCACAAAGATTATTTCCCCAAAAGTCATGTTTTCTGTAAAATTCAATTGTTTGGTTTGGCTTGGCTTGGCGTGGTGCAAAATGTAAGCTTCATGTGTGAACTAACCTTTTTCTAACACTGCTTCTGATGGATGGCTAGGGAGACACCGGTGCTTTTGCTGTCATAAAGGACTGAAAAATCTCTATTTTTAATAGATGAAGTTATGCTTTTGTTGTGGACAAGAGACTTTCAGATCCTTTTCATCAACAATTCCATGAATGCCCGTTCTGAAGTCACCACTTACACAACAAATACAGAAGAACTGACTGGATCTTCCAGAACATGAATAAAACTTCAAATACTGTACTCCATTAGGAGCTCCTACACTTGGGGGAGAGGGGTGTAACTATCAAAATTTAAGCAGGATGTTTTTTTTTAAGCTGAGGCTGGATGGCCATCTGTTGGAAATACTGTGATGGGGCTTCCTGCATGGCAGAGGGTTGAACTGGATGGCCCTTGAGGTCTCTTCCAACTCTATGATTCTATGATTCTATTATTATAAATCTGACAAATTAAGAGAGGCAGTCATTGTGACCTTTGCACAAGCTCCATGGCCTCAAAGAGGACCGAGAAGAAGGGAAGAGTCAGCCTCTTCTGAGTACTCCCTACCTGGAGAACTCTGGGAAGAGTTGCCATAACTCAGAATTGATTTGAAAGCATGCTATAGCAATTATTTTGATGGGCAGCATATCTTTAGAAGTGAAAGAAGATCCCTCAGAGCTTTACACACACACACACACAAGAAGCCCATGCTTCCCTTCTGAGGACCCACGGCAAAAGGAACACCAGTCAATTTGCAAAACAAGGAGGTCAGAAACCTCATGCTGGGACTACGAGACAAACTTCACCACTTGGAGAAATGTCTGCTTCCAGCAATGTCCTCTCTTGTCTTCCTCGAATTTGACCCTCCACTTTGCCAGGCACTGCAAGGGTGCTCAGGTTTGGTCTTTGGGGGAGACTGAGTGACAGAGGTCTGCCAAGATTGTCCACCTGCACACTGCTAAAGCTGTGAAAATGCTAGTGAAGATACGTCCTCTGCTTCTAGAGTACCCCAGAAGCCACTGTGTCTCCATCCCTTGCACTTCCCACCAGTCACACCTAGAAAGCCAGTGTCCATGTCCCCACAGAATTCCCACAAGAACATACCTAAGAACATAAGAACAGCCTCACTGGAACAGGTCACAGCCCATCCAGTCCAGCATTCCGTCTCACACTGCAGCTCACTGTTTGCTGAGCACAGCCTGGAAGCAAAAGGACACATGTCCTGAAGCATCTCTGTTTCAAAACAGAAAAAAAAGGAGTCCTTGGGAGGCAAAGGCGTTCTCTCAAGAGCTGAAATGTGAAATGCCAGGCTTTAATGATTTGGAAAGAAACACATCTCTGCACTACAGTGGCACAAGCATCTCAGACGTGTAGTCAAGATCAGTGCCAGGTCTTTTTCCTAAGTACTTAAGGGGAGATTTTATAAGCATTCAACTAACTCATTTACTTCCCAAGGGCAGAATGCTAACAGGGCCGTCACATTGTCAGGGTCGGGTGATACAGCATATTACACCACCAAAATTGTTCTGAGGCACCTACACTGGGATTATGGTGAGGTACTTGACAGCTGCTGTTATACAATCACAGACCTTTTGCTCCTCAGTCTCCACCCCCACCTACTAAGAGTTGGAAGTGAATACCAAAACAAGTGTCATTCTTCTGTGGAACCACTATTCTCAATGCTAGCTCCTTGACTTCATAGCTCTGACTAAACTTCAGGGCCCCAATGTTTAGTATCTGCTACCAATGACTAAATGTACTATTGATTGTCTCGGCTTCATGCTGAGTTTTCCTTGCTCCCCTCCTCCCTCTGTTATGAGGCTAACGTCTGAGTTTAAAATTACTCATGCTCATTCTCTGGACAGCTGGAGGAGACCATTATGGGCACCCTGGATGGCTAGAAAGACAAACAAGTGGCTCCTAGAACAAGCCTGAACTATCTCTGGAGGCAACAATGTGGCAACCAAGACTGTCCTATTGTGGGCACTTCAGAAGAGGGCAGGAGTTTTGAAAAGGCAATCATGCTGGGAAAGGTGGGAGCCAGCAGGAAGAGAGGAAGACCAAATGTGAAGAGTATACATTCCCTAAAGGAAGCCAAGGGCTTGAGGTGGCAAGACAGGACATTCTGAAGGTTATCATTAGGCTGCCATAGGTTGAGGAGGGTGACTTAACTAGACTAGTGATTCCCAACTCTGTGTCCCCAGATGTTCTTGGACTACAACTCTTAGAAATCCTGGCCAGCACAGGTTGTAGTGAGGGCTTCTGGGAGTTTTAGTCCAAGAACTTCCGGGGACCACTGCTCTAGACATAGATATGAGACAGGACAGTAGGCGGCCCAAAGAGAAGAGAAGAATTTTGTTGGTCTGCTTGTTTTGGGGGGGACATTTTTTTGTCTTGCATCTTCCAGAAAGTTCAAACCCATGGGAGTTGGTGGAATCTCAAGGGTGAAGTAGATCTAGAATGGGCTGTGACTTTCCTTAGAAGCTGCCAAGTGGCCGACTTGTGGGTCGTGAATGGGCAAGGTGCGAAATGGTGACCAATTCTGAGGAATCTTGGCCTCTGTATGGCTGCTGTAATATCAGGAATAGAGATGGGCATGAAACAAACTTTTGATTTGTTTCATTATATGTTATTCATTTTGTTATGTAACAAAACAAATAACGAACTGCCCCCTCTAAGAAAAATGAAATGAAATGAAACAGAAATTTCCGTTTCATTCCGGTTCGCTTTTCGTTCCCCGCTGGTGGCCCAGTGAATGCCCCTCCTCCGGCTGCCACTGCCACCCCCAGCCCTCATGGAGGGGGCTTCCAGAAATTTTTTTCCAAAAGCCAACCAGCCCGTGCTACAGCTGGTAGGCAGGCCATGTGGTTGGTCAGTTTTTTAAAAAATACGTAAAATAAAAATTTAAAAATCAATCCCGCCTGCGGGCTGCCAAACCAGCCCACAAGCACCAGACCTGACTCGTGGGCTGCTGAACCAACCCACAAGCCTCCGAACCAGCCCATGGGCCAGCAGAAGAAGAAGAACAACAAAAATACTGATCCGACCCGTGGCCCGCTAATCCGGCCTGTGAGCACCAGACCCGACCCATGGGCTGCCAAACCGGCCTGCAGACGGACCGGGGGGAGGGGGAGCCGACTGGTCCATGCTACAGCTAGTTGGCAGGCCACGTAGTCAGCTAGTTTTAAAAATAAAATAAAATCGAAGAAGAAATTTAAAAAATAAAATTAAAATTAAAAAAAAACCCGATCCAGACCGTGGGCTACCGATCCAGCACGCGAGCTCCAGACTCGACCCGTGGGCTGCTCAACTGGCCTGTGGACTGTTAGAAGAAAATTAAAATAAAATAAAATAAAATAAAATAAACCCGATCCGACCTACAAGCACCGGACCTGACCCGGCACACGGGACGGCAGAATTAAAAAAAAAAAATCAGACCAGCCACGCTACAGCTGGTAGGAGGGCCACATGGTTGGCTATTTTTAAAAAATAAATAAAAATAAAAATAAAAATGATATATATATTTCAAAAAAAAAATCCGGCCCTTAGGCTTCCGAACCGGCCTGCAGGCCAGCAGGATTTAGAAATAAAGAAATAACAAAAATTAAAAAGCCCCAACCGGTGGGGTTCAAAAAAAGGAAAAGAAAAGAAAAGGAACCAAACTAAAACGAATTATGGAATGAATTTTTTAAAATAAAAAATCGTTTCATAACTAATGAAACAAAACAGGTTGGGGGGACGGATTATGAAACAAAATGCCATTTTTGTGTTTCCTGCCCATCTCTAATCAGGAAGGTACTGAAAAATCTGTGCACTTGTGTTTTATTCATGCTGTTTCACAGGACCGTGGATGTATATGCCTACAGACAAGCACCGGCTTAGAAACAGAGAAGACCACTAGCCCCTAGAGTTGAAAACAACTAGACTGCCCTGTCAGGTAAACATTTGCCTTTAACATCAGATCTCTCTTCTCCCCAGCTACTATTGCTGTGGAAAATTAGGGAGAAGTGAGAATGAGACCCCTCCCACAATAAATGTTGAAGAAAAAAATAGGAGCAGAGAAGAAGGTGAAATTCACAGATAGGAAACTCTGCAAAAAATACCACAGAGAAAAAAAAAACCCAATACAAACCAATATTCCCACAATTTATATCAATATACCGTAAGCAGTAGTCATATCAATCCAGTAGAAGTTACCCATCGCTGCCCTGGTAGTTTTCATAGCAGGGCTAGGCTTGTCCATGTACAGAGGAACCAAACATCTGTCTGACCTCTTTGTTACCACCCGGTGTTCTCAATGGCAGAATCTGGCTAGCAATGTGACATTGGTGTGCTTGTAAGTTGTGTGCCATTTCCAGCTGCCAATTTCAGCTTCTAGACCATCATTAGACAACTGTGACTGTGGAGGAGAAATCCCATTAATCATCTGCATTCTGCAAGGAGCAATACACAAAGGAGTTGTCGAAATCAAATAGTTTCTGTCCATTTATTTGGTATAGTAACCCCCCACCTATTGTGGGGGTTAGGGACCCACCCAACCCGCAATGCCTGAAAATCCACGATATGCGGAAGCGGGGCAGGGGGGCAATCCGATACCCCTGCAGCTGCCAGCACGCACAGGTCCGAGAAATCTTGGGGCGGCACGCGGCGGCGGCCAGGGGATCCGACCTCCCGCCATCGCCCACCCGCACCACCCGAGATTTCTCTGTCCGGGGCCGTCTCCATTGAAATGCATTGCCAATGCATTTCAATGGAGAAAATTTTCCCCATTGGAAAACATTGGCTCAATGCATTCCAATGGGCGAAAATTTCAATGGAGATTGCGGGGCAGCGTGATCGCCCCCCCCCCAGTGGCCCCGAGTCTTCTTGGAAGAGTGGGGGGGCAGCACGGGGCCATGAGATTGCTGCCCGCCCTCCGCCCCAGTGGCCCCAAGGCTTCTGGAGGAGTGGGGGGACAGCGTGGGACAATGCGATCACCACCTGCCACCCCTCCCAGCAGCCCCAAGGCTTCTTGGAGGAGCCAGCGGCCCTGAGGGTTCTCGGAGGAGTGGGGGGAGTGCGATCTCCCCCGCTGCCCCTCCCACACGGCCCGAGGTGCAGGTACTGCGATCCCGCGATATAGTGAGACCACAGTACCTGAACCGTGAAATGGCAGGGGGTGACTGTAATTAGGATACACTTTGGGCTGCCAATGCAAATACAGGACCCAGTTTGAGATGGTGAAATGTAGACTCTATAGAGATTCAAGCGGATGGTCTTAAAATCTGACCACTCACCATCAGCCCTGAATCCAGATTTCTCTGGTAATAAGTTTGGTTCCAAGAAGCCCTGGTCCAGATCCTTAGTCAACCATTGCCAATGGCTATGAGAGGATGAATTGCAGCATATTAATCACAGAATTCTGTGTCTGTTTCTACCTAAGCTCATGAAACCTAGACTACAAACTTCAAAATCTGCACCAGAACGCCCTATGATAGTCCCACCAGTAATTTATCCCCATGTTCTTATTCTGAATGGCACCTAAATCCATTTTCCATTATCCTAGATGGGGCATATAGAAAGGTGCTTGGAACAAACTTTTGGTCCATCCAACTCTGCATGGTCTGCCGCACCTAGAGCCCTGCAATATATTATGCTGTTCCAGGGGATGCTAATAACTAGGGAGGGGCATGGATGGTGATTTGTGGTGGTTCATCATTTGTCACTGTGAACCCATGCCCAGTGTCATTGGCATCCTTCAGTCTCGAAAGACTATGGTATCATGCCTGGAGTAGAGATCCTAAGAACAGCACCTAGTGTGACTAAGTAGACCAATTCGGGAATGGCAGTCTCTACCGCAGTGGGGGCAGATGTATTCTGTTTCTTGCCCGGTCCTCGAGTTTCGTTCTTTCCGTGCCTGCCTCTTTTCCTCTCCTGTTGGACAAATGCCTCTTCAAAATTATGTAGACCATGCTGTATCTCTTGCCTCCAGACAGTGCGATCGGAGGTCTGTTGAGGTCCATTCCCAAGGCCTTCAGGTCCCTCTTACAGATATCCTTATACCGCAGCTCTGGTCTCCCTCTGGGGTGCTTTCCCTGCACTAGTTCACTGTATAGAATATCTTTTGGGATCCGGCCGTCATCCATTCTCACAACATGTCCAAGCCAGCGTAGGCGTCGCTGTTTCAATAAACGTGTACACGCTAGGGATTCCTGCTCGATTCAGGACTATGCTCTTTGGAACTTTGTCGTGCTAGGTAATGTTGAATATTCACCTAAGACAGCGCATATGGAAGGTATTAAGCTTTCTTTCCTGTCGGGCACGGATGGCCCAAGACTCGCTGCAATACAAAAGTGTGCTCAGTACACAAGCTTTATAGGCCTGTATCTTTGTATGTTCTGTCAGCTTCTGATTGAGCCATACTCTCTTTGTTAGTATGGAGAACATAGTAGCTGTTTTACCTATACGTTTATTCAGCTCAGACTCTAGTGAGAGTGTATCTGAGATAGTTGTGCCAAGATACACAGAGTCATGGACAACTTCCAGTTCTTTTGCAGAAATTGTAATGCGAGGAGGAGAGTCCACATTCTGGCCCATTATTTGTGTGTGTTTTCAGGCTGATTTCTAGCCCAAAATCTTTGCAAGCTTTACTAAAATGATCCATGAGTTGTTGGAGATCTTCGGCAGAGTGAGCAGTAATGGCGGCGTCATCAGCGAAGAGGAGATCCCGCAAACATTTCACCTGTACCTTAGACTTTGCTCTCAATCTTGAGATATTGAAGAGTTTTCCATCTGATCTGGTCCGGAGATAGATACCCTCTGTTGAAGTTCCAAAGCATACTTCAGCATGGTAGCAAAGAAGATTCCAAACAAGGTTGGTGCAAGGACACAGCCCTGCTTCACTTCGCTTCGGATGTCGAAGGGATCTGACACTTCATATCCTCATGAAAAGACCTAATGATGTTAAGGAGCTTGGGTGGGCATCCAACCCGGAGGAGTATTTTAAAGAGTCCGTCCCTACTAACCATATCAAATGCCTTTGTGAGATCTATGAAGGCTACAAAAAGTGGCTGTCCTTGTTCCCTGCATTTCTCCTGCAACTGCCTGAGGGAAAATCCCATATCAGTAGTGGACCTGTTGGTTCGAAAGCCACACTGCGATTCTGGGTAGACTCTCTCTGCAAGTATCTGGAGCCTCTTCAGTATAACACGTGCAAACAGCTTCCCGACAACACTAAGAGAGATACCACGATAGTTGTTACAGTCGCTCCTGTCACCTTTGTTCTCATAAAGCGTAACAATATTAGCGTCCTTCATAGCCTGTTGTACTCCCCCTTCCCTCCAGCAAAGGCAGAGGATTTCGTACAGTTCAGTGGCAATGATCTCTTTGCAGCACTTCAGAACTTCAGCAGGGATGTTATCTTTCCCAGGTGCCTTGCCAGAGGCAAGTTAATCCAGAGCCACATTTAGTTCTTTTAGTGTTGGTTCATTGTCAAGCTCCTCCAAGACAGACAAGCACTCAATATTATTTAAGACTTCTTCGGTTATTGTGTTTTCTCTGGAATATAGTTCAGAGTAGTGCTGCACCCAGCGTGCCATCTGCTGCTCACGATCCTGGATGATCTCATCTGAAACAGTCTTTAAGGGTGCAGTTTTCTTATGTATTGGCCCTAAGGCCTGTTTAATTCCATCATACATTCCCTTGATGTTACCTGTATCAGCTGCCATCTGAATCCGAGAACACAGTTGCAGCCAGTAATCATTAGCACATTTCCTGGCAGTCTGCTGGACTTTATTACGAACAGCTCGCAGGGCCTGTAGGTTACGCTCACTGGAACAAGCTTTATATGCAGTCAAGGCTCTCCTCTTTTCCCCAATAGCTGGCATCAGCTCTTCTGAGTGGGCTTCAAACCAATCTGCTGTCTTTCGAATCTCCCTGCCGAATACTGATAAAGCAGTGTTATAAACAACATTCTTAAAATGTTCCCAACATTTAGATGCATTATCTTCAGCAGGGCCAGGAAGAGCTTTCTTGAGTACATGGGAGAATTCCTCCACTTTTCCTTGTTTATAGGTCTTACTGGTATCGATTTTTGATCTTCTTTCCTTCTTCAGGTGGTGTAATCTCTTTGTTTTCAGTTTTCCTTTGCTATACACCAGGGAGTGGTCTGTGTCACAGTCGGCACTCTGATAACTGTGTGTGATTGTAACGCTAGAGATGCTGGAGCGCCTGATGAGAATCAGGTTGAGGTGATGTCAGGTCGAGCTGATGCCAGATGTCTCCAAGAGACTTTGTGCTGGGGCTTTGTGTTAAAGAATGTGTTGCTGACACAGAGACCATAATAGCAGCAAAACTCCAGCAGGCGTTGGCCATTTTCGTTCATCTTTCCAATGCCGAACCGACCTAGGCAGGTGGGCCAGGAGTTATAATCAGCTCCAACCCTGGCATTAAAGTCACCGAGGATAGCTATTGGTCTTTTCTCAGGGATTTTCTTGATAGTGGCAGCTAGATCATCATAGAATTTGTCTTTGAGTTCTGCTGAAGATGATAATGTTAATGTGTATGCACTGATAAGTGTAACCAACCCTGCTGTAGTGTGTAGTGGCATCGACAGGATTCTCTCACTTCCTACAGCAGGTGGGATAATGAGACCTAGTAAAGTATTTCTAACAGCAAAGCCAACCCCACATTCCCTGGTCTCGTTTGATGGTTTTTTCTGGCAGAAGAACGTAAAGTTCCTCTCCTTGACAGATTCAGAGTCAGGTAGCCTTGTCTCTTGGAGAGCAACAATGTCCATCTGCAGTCTGCACAGTTCCCTGTCGATGACAGCTGTCTTTTGTATAGTGTCCATTTCTTGGAGATAGTCTGAACAGCCAGGGTTCATTGTCCTAAGATTCCATGTGCCCAACTTTAGGCTTGAGATTTTTTTATGTTTATTGCATGGTGCGGAGTCAATGATTCGTTTGCTGGTTTCCCTCCTGATCCATCTACACCCAGGTAGCTGCCGCTTCCTGTGTTGTTCCCCCACTATTTGCTGCAAATGGTCCTCTCCAGGGCACATGACCTGGGTAATTCAATATGGAGGTTAGGCTGTTACCCAGGCAGTGAAACACCCCTCTCCACGTAGCTGGAGTGGTCCAATGGAACGGCAAAGCCGATACGATTAGTTCCAGCTGCATCGCAGGAGTTGCCAGAACATGATTGTTTACAGTCATGAACTGTCTCCGAGACTCTGGCTCTGTTTTTTTCCTCGAGGTTCACTCCTGAAGCCTTTTCTAATGATGGATATAGCCACAAGGCAGTGGAGGTTTGAAAGAGTTTCCTTCTCCTAAGGGTGGTTCTTCCGCTTTTTCTGCCGTTGGGGCAATGAGAGCCCTCTTCCGCTTTCAAAACCGTTGACCGTCCTCTCCTGTAACCCCAGATGGGGGCCCTTACGAGGTACTACCAGCCGGGCCAGCTGGACCAAGGTTTTTTAAGGAGGTATTACTCCTCCAGATCTCTTCTTGCTCCTTGGAATCCTGCCCCAGGTTGCCCATTCACCTAAGGGAAAGTTCTATAAAGTCCCCGCAAACTTTCATGTAAGTTCAAAATACGCCCTCCTATTTGTTTTTCCTATTTTTCCAAGTTCTGCTTCTTGGTATAAAAATAGTAAAAAGTCTCCTGGGAGCCTAGAGACTGTTTCCCCTCAGACCCTGTGCTAAAAGAGAGCAAAAGGGAGAAGCAAAGGCTTGCCCAGGGCAGAGAATGGCTGAAGCATGCAGTCTCCAAGGGCAAAGAAAGGCAGAAGCAAACGCTCACCCAAGGCTGAAAAGTTCACCTCAATTTAGGCTGTCTTCCCAAAGATCCCTGCTTGTTCATTCCTTCTGTTTCCCCTGCAGGAAAAGCTCCTGGGGTCCCTCCTGAGAGCCTAGAGACTGTATTTAAAAAACAAACAAAAAAACCCACTGGTCTGCAGTTTGTTTGGTTCAGGCCGATCTATAAATGAAGGGGACTTTCCAAGCAGCTGAGCCGCATGGAAAGTTGTCTTCATTGGTTCACCACCTGTCATCCCCCTTCATGGGTCTCCTTCTCCCTTCCATACCTGCCTTGCTGCCCAGCAAATCAGGAATCTAGGCTGCCTTGGGGCTACATTCTGCCCCAGTACCTCTGGAAGGCTTAGAGAAGGGGTGTCCTAACTTTTTGTAAGGAGGGCCAGATTTGGTGGCTGAGAATGTGGGGGGTGCTGCTTCCTGACCCTGCCCCCCACTTGCAAGCCCCACCCACTGACAACCTAAGCCAGGAAATCACCGTATATAATTGCACCTGATGAAATATTTTTGGTTGGGATCGAAAGCCCAGAAATCAAAGGGAAACTGGGCCTGGGGTGGACCCCCCCCCCACAACCCAACCACCCACTCTCCACTAGCAATAAATCCCTGGGTCCCATCCTACCCGTCTGTTGCCCATTGGAGGAAGAAGGGCCACTATATCGAGTAGAGAGGAAAGAGATCCATCTGGGCCCTGGTCCTCTTCCGTGCCATTGATTAGCCTGCCAAGAATAATGTATTGTTTTATTGTTTTATGTCACTTTAATATTATTTTTATTTTATTTTTGTTTTATTGTGTTACTATATATCGATTTTTATTGTATAAATTGTTTGAATTTATTAATTGATGTAAACCGCCCAGAGTGACCTTGCTGCCAGGTGGGCGGTATAAAAATCAAATAAATAAATAAATAAATAAATTGAGCAGTGGCTGCCAACACCGCAACCATGAAAGAGGTGCCAGTGACAGCAACGAGGAAGCCTCCAAGAGCCCCACCAGCAGCAGCAAGAGGAGGAAGAGTTGGGTAGGGAGGAGGCGCTGCTGCTATCATTGCCATGGCCACTGGCAGAGGAGGAGGAGGAGGAGGAGGAAGAGGAGGAGGAGAGAGGCCTGCAGAGCCTGGTGGGGCTTCTACAAGCACTGCTGGGTGACTCCAACTTCAAGGTGGCCCTGGGGGTGATGGAGACCATCTGCTTGCTGGCTGCCTGCCTTGGAACTGACGTCTGCTACCACTGCCACCAGGAGGAGGAGGAGGAAGGCAAAAGTCACTGCCAAGGGCAGAATCCCCACTGCTGCTGGTGGTGGGATGCCTGGAGCTGCTGGTGTGGCAGCCAGAGCTCCCACACTCGGGGAGGCCAAGCCAGTGCTGCAGGCTGGGGCTCAGTGGCTGCTGTGGGGCCTGATGTGGCAGGTGGGGCCTTAGCCGGTGCTGGACCTGCTCCTGTCCCTGGAGCTCCTGGTGCAGCACCACTCAGGCCACCACCACTTGCACGACCATGAAAGAGGAACCAGCGGTGGCGGCAACAACAAGGAAGCCTCCAGAACTCCCACCACTGGCAACAGCAGCAGCATGAGTTGGGGAGGGTGAAGGAGAGAGGGGTAGGGGGGCAGGACAGCCATCTGCAGACCAATCAAAATGGCCTGATGGGCCAGATTTGGCCTGCAGGGTGGATATTGGAAATAAGAGGTGATTGGTGGCTCAGATCCAACATGCCTGTTATTCTAAGGAGAATCAGTCAGTTAAGGTCCCTCTCCTATATTATTATTTTTTGAGGGGATGGGGTGTTTAACACTTTCATCACTCCATTGACAACAAGGTTACTTGCCTTTCTGTCTTCTTTCTCTATCTCAACCTCCAGGAGTTAGTTTGATTTCAAATTCACAAACCTTGAACTCCACAAGCATCATGAGAAACAGCCATGCAGAAGAGGTGGAGAAGAATTGGGTATGTATGTATGTATGTAGGTCGGTAGGTAGGTAGGTCGGTAGGTCGGTCAGTTGGTCTGTAGGTAGGTATTTAGTGAGTGAGTGAGTGAGTGAGTTAGTTAGTTAGTTAGTTATATGGTACCCATTAGTGTGAAGCACTATTCTGGACGATCTACAAAAACATAATTAGAACATCTGCTGATTAAACACAAATACACAATAAAAATTAAAACAAATGACAGTGTGAAACGAAATTTCCCCTATAACAGCAGGACAGAAGGCTTACTGCCATTGTGGGTCAATATGGAAGGCCTCCCTGAAAAGCAGCATTTAGAGTTGCCTCCAAAGCATCAACAGGGAAGGAGCCAGGCAAAGCATCTCCAGGGTCTGAATCCACAAGGTCAGTGCCACTGCAGTGAAGGTCCTGCTCTTGTGGCTGAGTTTCGGGTCTCACTTAGGGTGGCTGTATGGAGGATCCTAGCCTGAGAGGGTCTGATGACTGAAGGGAATGATAATAAGTAATGAGAAGAGATGGGCACAAACTGAAAAAAATGGCAATTTGTTTTGTTTTGGTTGGTTTAAAGGTTCAGTTCATTTCATTTTATTTTTAACATTTTTTTAAAATATTTGTTTGGTTGTTCATTTTGATTCGTTATTTTTTTCCCTTCAAGCAATGACCCTGCACCCCTGGGGCCCAGTCAGCACTTTTTTATTTATTTGTTTGTTTGTTTGTTTATTTGTTTGTTTGTTTTTATTTTTTTTCTTTATTTATTTTAGAGCACCAACCGGCCACCCCTGGGGCCTGATTGGCACTCCTTTTTTTAAAAAAAAAGTGTGGGGGGTTAAAAGTCCCCAGTGGGGGCTTTTTGAGGCGCTGGCCCCAACCTGTGCCAGAGCGGGGTTTGGGGGTGTTTTTTTGTTTGTTTGTTTGTATTGTTTTTCAAGCACCGACCACGCTGCCCCAAGGGCGGGTCGGTGCTGGTTTTATATTATATTATTTTATTTTTCATTTTAGGCCACCGACCCAGCTACCCCTGGGGCTGGGTCGGTGCTCCTTTTTAAAAATTTATTATTATTATTATTATTATTATTATTATTATTATTATTATTATTATTATTATTATTATTATTATTATTATTATTATTATTATTATTATTATTATTATTATTATTGCTGACCACGTGGACCACGCTGCAGCTGTAGCAAGGGCCGGTTGGCTTTCTATCCCCGCTGGAGCCCCCTACCTGCAGCCAGGAGGACTGGACCAGGAAGAGGACCACACCAGGACCCATTTTGTTTCATTTTGTTTATCTTAGAGGGGGCAGTTTGTTAACTGTTTTGTTACATAACAAAATGAATAATGAATAATGAAACAAACCAAATGTTTGTTTCGTGCCCATCTCTAGTAATGAGATCTCAAGCTGTGGAGGAGATGAGCTTTTTCTCCAGGGTTCACATCCATACCCAGAGGGTTGTTCTCATCATTTAATCCTGATCTAGGCAATTAAAAAAATGAAACTTCCATCAAGTGATTGACAATGTATTTTCTAACTCCATGGGAATTTGAAATACATGGAGTAGACATGGGCACGACCAGAAAAAAATGACGTTTTGAGTTTTCGTTTGTCAGAACGGGTCCATTTCGGGTCGTTTCCATTTGTCATGGAAATTTTTCAAAAATTTGTCGTCTCCGTTTGTCGTTTGTCATTTCCACCACGATTTAGCGCGATTTGACTTCCCAGAGCATAGGAGTGTCCCGCAATCAGGGCCGGCGCTAGGTGTTTTTGCGCCCTAGGCGGTGGGCGGGGCGGGGAGGTGGGCGAGTGGGTGGGTGGCAGCCGCAGGCGGGCGAGTGGGTGGGCGGCGGCACGGGCCGCCGGCGTGTGGTAGCACAGGCGGGCAGGTGAGTGGGCAGTTATGATATCACTTAGGATAGAGGTTTTGTTCTTGGCTTGCACCCCAAATGTGTGTGTATGCAAGCAAATTGAAATTGGGAAAATAGAAAATAAGTGGTAGTATACAATATATTTTTAAAATAAATCCACACCTCCCACTCCCAGTCGAACCTCCCCCTTTATCCAATATCAGAAAAAATCCTCACAAACTGCCAGAGAAGAAATAAAGAATAAAATGCTATTCCCTTCAGCAGACAAAGCTGCAGGGAATCAAAGAAATTATTTTCTAAATTCAATTCCCTCCCTGCCTGCCTAACTTAAATCCTAAAGCCTCCAGCCTCCCTCCTCAATCTCGATCCGATCACACCAGCACCAGCAGCCAGCCCTCCTCCCTCAACCACATCCATACAGCGACCCGACTGCGATTTCTGGAAGGTGCCTCGGCTTTTTATGCCCTCCGAGACATGCCACAAACGGAAACGAAAAACCCGACCAAATTTTTCTTTTTTCAGTTCGAGTTCGAGTTCTGACGGCTTAATTATCGTTACCGTTTCCATTACGTAATGGAAACGATAACCGAAAATGGAAACGACAATTTCGCCGAGTCGTGCCCATGTCTAACATGGAGCATTAACAGAAGATACACAGGGCCTTATATTTCCCAAATGTGCTCTGAATCTTTGTGTCACCCCATCCCTATAGGGATCAATCTGCAGACAACTTGAATTTGCTGTTTTGGCATTCTTGGGATTGCAACTGTCAAGAAACCAACCCAACCCACCTAAAACACACACACACACACACACACACACACACACACACACACACACACACACACACACACACACACACACACACAAACATGCAATAGGTATTTTGGGACAAATTTAATCTCAGCTGCCCATTGAAAACAGAAATTAATGAAAGGCAATTTCTAGTTTAGGAGAATGCTGACATGTATGTAGAGCAAGACATTTAAGTATATTTTATCTTATTGTAGATGATAAATACACTTTCTGGAGGCTTCTGGAAAGAATTTTAACTAGCTATTTTTTCTATGAAAACACTCAGTCATCCAGGTGGGGTATCTGGAAGTTGAGTCATGGCAACTGGGCTTCTTTTCTTGTGAGATTGAATTGTAATGCTACTCATCCAGGCAGCTTCGTCAGTCTGAGGAAAATGGGTAGTCGGGCCTCCACTTTATACTTCACCTTGCTTTCATGACACCTGGCCTGAACAGACTCATTAGGTGGGCAATAGCCTGAATAAGGTCATTAGATGGACAATGGCCTGCAGTGTGTGAAAGTCCCACCTATTCAACCCTCCCCAACACCCACCTAATGAGACTATTCAGACTAGGAGGATGTGAAATCAAGCTGAACTAGAAACTGGAGGCCTCACCAGTAACTTTCCTCTGACTGACAAAGCTGCTTGGATTAGTAGCAAAATGTTTCAATCTCACTAGAAAAGAAGTCCAGTTGTCATGATTCAACTTCATTGCTCAGATGGGCGGTCTAGAGGTCCAAAAAAATTAATCTTAAGAAAATGATGTCCTGGGACAAAGCTCAGTTGCGCACTGCTGGAGAAAGCTCTGAGGTTCACATCACCATGTCTCCACTAGGTGGATGAGATTTGTCTTTTAGGGCCAACTAGAGATGGGCACGAATTGAAAAAATGATGTTTCGTTTTTTCCTTTTTCATTGTGGGTCCATTTCGGTTCATTTTCATTTTTTGTGATTTTTTTTTTGAAAAAAAATTGTTTTGTTTTTTCATTTTTTGTTTTTACCCACTTTTTGCGTGACTTAAAGCATTTCCATACATGGACGTCCCCCGACGCCCCAGACCAGAGGGAGAACATGAAAAAAATGATGCTGGCAGAGACACAGTATAGACTAGGTATGCAGGGAGGCTGCAAAGGCAGTGGCGGGTGTTGCCCAGGGCGTAAGGCAGCCGCAGAGTGACCACACTGCAGGGCAGGGGAGGGTACTCACAGAGACGTACGCACGCACACAGGGAGGCTGCAAAAGAAATCTCTTCTTTCTCTCCCCTAAGAGCCAGTCTGCAGCCAGCAGGAACACAGAGACACAGGCTTGGCTGGCCTAAAGTAACGAGTCGCAGAGACAGCAATCCCACCCTAACTCCCACTGCAGATTGCAAGGAGGACGGGGGCTGTCAAAGCTTTTTATGCCCTTTGTGGCTGCCACACCTACAACCTGGGCATGCTATTGGTTGAAATTGTCCAAGAATTTACATGATCCCATCACATGGCTTGCATCCATCTTGTGGCTGGGATCCATTTTGTGTCATTCTTAAAGGAAAAAGAAAAAAATACACCGCGATGGGAGAAAGACAAAAACAAATGTTTTAAGGACCACAACCCCCTGGTAGGTAATAATTTCAAATAATTATCACTGCGTTTTGGGTCGATGTCCCCTAACTCCCCTTAAAGGAAAAAAAAAATACAGCGATCTGAGAAAAGACATAAATGCACATTTTAAGGACCCCAACCCCCCTGGTAGATATTATCAGGCAGAATAAATAATTATCACTGGGTTTTTACGGATATTCAGGACGTTTTTTAACATTTAAAAACAGCTCATTTCATTGCGCGTTGCCATTAACAAAAATGAAACGTAACGAACCTAATTTTTGTGGTTCTGTTCGGTTCATTCCAGTTTCATCACAATTTTCGTTATTCGTTTCGTTATGTAATGAAATGAATAACGAATAATGGAACATTTTTTTTTCATTTCGTGCCCATCTCTAGTGCGAACCAGCAGCTTTGTAGCATTCAGATATGTGGCTTTTTTCTTTTAAACGGAGAACTTAAAATATATCCTACATAGCATTACTTCTAAGAATCTGGATCTGTTGTTTGTTTTTGTTTTGTTTTCAAAATGAGAACAGTAACTAATCACTATAAGGTCCCTGGAATCTTGGCAGTATTTAATTAATTTCAGAAGTCGCTTGCCAGATGTTTCTGTGCCCCATCATTATTTCTGTATCCACAGCAACACAGCACTTTTAACGACTGTCCATTTGGCTACGTCCTATCACTTAAACATGCATTTCCTTCAAGCTTTTTAAAAGCACGGGCTTGTGTGTATGCATGTGTGAATCATAGCTAGATAAGAATATAATTCTGTCCCTTTTTCCTGTGTCCTCCCCTCCCTTCAGAGGGGCAAATTAAAGGTCAAGTTAGACATTTGATCTATTTTAATGTAGGCAGCTATGCAGATGAACCGATTTGACATATTTAAATAAAACATCCTAATGGCATGTTCTGGCCTTGGAGGCCTCAGGCAGCATACATTGTATTTGTTAGACACTACAGCTTAATTACTCTCATAAATGAATTACACCCGTTTCAATTTAAAACCATAAGTGTTGCATTTGAACTTGGGGTCAAATTAAACTTTCTGTCAATTATGCAGATTACTTAAGCAATTATGTAAATTGTTAATAAATTCTTAAGCAGAGAGGGGGGAAATGGGGCTGGCTAAAATATATATATATTATGTGTGACTGAGCATAGGTGGAAAGAAAGGGAAACAAAGCTTTGAGAGAGTGGAAGATTTTTCTTCTTCTTCTAAAGACATCCAGGCTAGAATGAAGAGCTGATAAACATCACACACGTGTGCGCATGCACATGCACATGTGTGTGTGTGCGTGTGCACGCACGCACGCACGCACGCGCGCGTGCACACACACACACACACACACACACACACACACACACACACACAAACACACGCACACACACCCCTCCCTGTCTAGGAAGGTCAAATGGCCAGAGCTGCAATTTCACCCTGCTAAACAGAAAAATGGATCGTTGTAGTTTGATCCCAAGACTTGGAGATGTGTTTGTTTGCTTTTAAATATTTATATCTCATTTTTCCACTTCATATGACTTGCTCAAAGTGGCTTACGGCAAAAAAGGGGGCAAAGTATTTTTAAAAAGGAGGGTAAAAAAGAACAGCAATTATCCACTGATGTCACTGTTTTCACACAAAGCCCATTGGGTAAGTTGTTGCTCATTTACTGAATTAGTATCAGGGAAGTATCCCACAGGGGGGATTGCTGCACAAACTGTAGTGCAAGCACCTCAGAACTGGATGCAGGAGAGGCGGTCAAGCCATTGATGCCGCTGATTACTGTGCATGAAGGGCTGGGATATTCAAAGCAAACTGCTGTGTAAGCAGGTGCCGGATTGGCTAGGCAAGGGGTGACAAACGGGGTGGTCAGCCTATCCAGAGGTTGAGCACAGTTACGTGAATGGACATTTTCACCCTGATAGGGGATGTAAATCAGGGAAACCCAGGGATGAAAAGGATGCGGTGAATGGAGACCACCACAGCAAAAGAGAAAGAAAGGGGGAAAGATTAAAAAATTAACAGCTGATCAGAAAAGATTAAATTAGATAGATCAACTTTATGTATTTATGTATTTATACACACACACACACACACACACACACATACATACATACATACATACATACATACATACATACATACATACATACATACATACATACATACATACATACATACATACATACAGCCCCTTAAATAGAATAATGAATACCATGCCTGAACAATGGGTGGAACGCTGATGGTACAAAACACTGGATCAGAGGAGAAAGAAATAGGCTCATTAGTAGAGATGGGCACGACTAGGGAAAATGACGTTTTCGAGTTGTCGTGTGTCGGAGGCAGTCCGTTTCGGCTCGTTTCCGTTTTTTGCGAAATTTCGCAAAAATTAGTCGGTTTGTTTTTTTGTTTTTTCGTTGTCGTTAGTACTGGTTTGGGGGGGGTAGCGGGCTCCTGGAGGGAGCTGCAGGAGTCAGCCAGAGCCACAAGTGACGGACTGGCAGACTCTTTGCACCCGCTGTGTCTCACGTACTTGCATGTAGTGCAATGCAAGTAGATCTGGCTTAGGGTTAAGACGGGTTAGCGCAAGGGATAGGGTTAGGCTAGTTACGGGTGAGGTTAGGGTGAGTATTGGGGTGCACCTCTGGGTGCCTCTCTGACCCACTTAGAAGGACAGTGTACTGGCGTATGGGTTAGGCTTAGGCTTTGGGTTTGGGTTTGGGCTACGATTAGTGGGCTGTTTATGAACATAAGAACATAAGAACATAAGAAGAGCCATGCTGGATCAGGCCAAAGGCCCATCTAGTCCAGCTTCCTGTATCTCACAGCGGCCCCACCAGATGCGTTTGGGAGCGCATGAGACTAGATATCTGTCTCCTGATACCACTCCCCTGCATCTGGCCCTTGAAGTACCCTGGTTTAAAGCCTAGAGATTACACATCTCCATCATGGTTTGTAACCCGTGATGGACTTTTCCTCTAGGAATCTGTCCAATCCCTTTTTGAAGGCATCCAGGCCAGATGCCATCACCACATCCTGTGGCAGGGAGTTCCATAGACTTACAACACGCTGGGTGAAAAAATATTTTCTTTTGTCAGTTCTTACTCTCCCAGCACTCAATTTGAGTGTATGTCCCCTAGTTCTGGTATTTTGAGAGAGGGAGAAGAGCTTCCCTCTATCCACTTTACTCATACCCTGCATTATTTTGTATGCCCGATTGGCACATCCCAGAAGTCTCTGTGGTCAACCTGGCCAAGTGGCCATGCGATTGGTGGAAAATTTGCATGGTCCACTCCCATGGGCGAGCCCATCATTGCGAATGTGCAGGTGTAATAAAATAAAATAAAATAAAATAAAATAAAATAAAATAAAATAAAATAAAATCAATGGAGACTTTTTTTGCAAGAAAAACCCACTGCTGCTACTGTAAAAATTCAAGCATTTAAAATAGCTAATTTTCGCATGTTTCTGTGGTGCTTTGGTGGGGTTTTGGGCAACAATTTCAAAAAAAATATTGCGGTCGCCATTTTGGATCCCCCGCACTGCATGGCAAATGGATGCGCCCTCCCAGCCTGGTACCAGCAGCGCAGCAGTAGCAATAGCCAAGGAGAGGGGGGCGGGGGAACCCCCCCCCCCAAATAAAACAACTGGTAGGTGCCCTCAGACAGTTTTCACCTACTTTTAGGGCCAGGAATCGGGGTTTTTTTAACTTTTAAAAACTTTTTTTCTGTGCTGCTTGGCATTGCGCGATCGCCGCGATGCAAGTAACGAGCACGACAAATCAGACCAAATTGTTCATTCGTCGGTTCGAGCTCGAATTCTGGCGGAGTAATTCCTGTTACCGTTTCCGTAGAGTAACGGATACGAGTAACGGAAACGGGAATACCGCTAAGTCGTGCCTATCTCTACTCATTAGATGCAAAAGTCACACCTATGCAACCCAATGCTATTGTCCACCTAACAAGCCTATTCAGACCATGGTGGTGTGAACACAAGCTGAACTATATATTGGAAGCTTCCCACCAACATTTCTGAGACTGATGAAGCTACACGGGTGAATGATGAAACATTTTGATCCCAAAAGAGAACTCCACTTGCCAGGACTCAAACCTCCAGACTGCTTGGGGGGGTTATAACTCAGATGTCCCAAATCAGATAATTGCCAGACTTAGCAAAAGTGGAAAGGAGAGTCAGCTGAAAACATGCTGTGCATTTGGCATCAGTAACTCACATAGAAACTGATGTACTACTCACAGAAGTCTGTTGGCACTGCATGAACGATGAAACAGCTTTGTTGAAAAGTTCGTGAAATTTTGTGGTTTGTGGTTCAAGAGGAGCAATGAACCCCGAACTATCAAGAACACACACACACACACACACACACACACACACACACACACACACACACACACACACACACACACACACACACACACACAAATACATATATCCATCAGATGCCATTTTAAGGGCCATGACGCCATCAAACAGAACAGGAGAGGGGGGATTTTCTAGTCTGGTGAAATATTTAGAATTTTCTGCTGGAGAGCACTAGCAACAAAATTGAAGTACAGACTGATGAAGCTACTTGAATGAGTAGTAAAACATTTTGATCTCATAAGAAAAGAAGTCCAGTTGCCAAGACTCAACTTCCAGATAACCTCACCTGAATGACTGAGAATCTTACAATAAAGGAGTCTAATTATCTCACTAAACTATAAAGTCTAATTATTTTGATAGCTATTGTGATTTTTTTCAGGCTGTTTGGCCGTGTTCTGGAAGTTTTTCTTCCTGACGTTTCGCCGGTCTCTGTGACTGGCATCTTCAGAGGGCAAGTAGCTCAGGGAACTAGGAGTTCTCTCTGTGCTCTGGGGCACAGAGACACCCCAGAGCACAGAAAGAGCTCCTAGTTCTCATGAGCTCCTTGTCTTCCCTAAAGATGCAGGCCACAGAGACTGGCAAAACACCTGGAAGAAAAACTTCCAGAACACGGCCAAACAGCCCGAAACAAATCACAACAGCTCTCAGCTCTCAGCTGTGAAAGCATTCAAGAATTCATCTAATTATTTTGCCAAGAAGTGGAACCCACCCACCCCCCAACATTTCACCCTTTCCCTTGCAATAAAAATGCAAAAATGAGTATACAAACTGAAACTGATTGCCTGACATGGGCACCTCATTTTCCTAATGTTAGACCTGGCACTGTTTAACCTGGAAAGAGTAAATAGGAGTATGAGCCAAACAGGATTTTCAATGGCCCTGATCCTGCTGGTATTCCTATAGTTTCAAAATCTAATTGCAGCTAATTGTGAGATGTGTGTGTGGGAGTGTTCATTTTTGGTTTTTACCAGGTGTGCGACCCGCATTAGACCAGGAAATCAACTAAATACAGAAAGAAAAGGAAAACCTAGCTTGCATCTCATCAATTATCCACCAATAGCTACGGTACCTTGCAGGATCTGTCCGCAAACATCAACAGAACCTGTGCCAATTAGAGATGGGCACGAAATGAACAATTTTTTGTTTCTGTTTTCATTTTTTCATTTTGTTACCTAACAAAATGACAAATGAATTTTGTCTCTAAAATGAAATGAAACAAACAGAAACACCGGAAATTTTGTCGTGTGTTTCGTTTCCGTTACTGCAATATGAGTGAATTGCATAAAATCCTAAAAAAAATCACAAAAGATTGAAATAAATGGTAACGAAATGGTAACAAAACGAACGGAAATGAAAATGATTTTTTTGCAAAAATTCGCAAAAATTGCAAAAAATGGAAAGGAACCAAAACGGACCCTCCAAATGACAAACGACAAACAAAATGCCATTTTTTTGATTCGTGCCCATCTCTAGTGCCAATACCTCCCAATGTGGTGTGTGTGTGTGTGTGTGCTAGGTCCTTACAGTCATGACAGACTCTTTGTGACTCCATGTCCATGGAGTTTTCTTGGCAGGAATACTGGAGTGGTTTGTCAGTTCCTACTCCAGGCACCTACAGCACCTGGTATTCCCTGGTGGTCTCCCATCCAAGTACTAACCAGGGCCGACCCTGCTTAGCTTCCGAAATTAGGAGAGATCAGATGTGCTTAGGACCTTAAAAATCAATCCTAACTCAGAAATGTGCTGACCACAAGGGATAGGGCAGGTCTCTTTTGCTATGTTTCTTGCCAGCATAAAATGCTTTCTGGCAACAGAAATGCGTTCATGGCAGCAGACATCCCATCTGCTGGCTGACCGCAGAAATCTGCCAGTGGGGGGATCTGTGAGCAGCATTGCTCTCCTTGCTTAGCTCTGCCAGGGGAAGAGCCCTAAAACGAAGTGGCAATAGGGTTAGACTAAAGCAACAAGTTGGCTTCTGCCAGATCTAAACCTTCCATGGACCCAAGAGGCAAATACCATGAGGGCACAACTTAAGACAAGCTGCGGGTGATCCGAAACCATTTCCATCCTTCCAGGGCTGCTGGTGGGGGGGAGGGGTTTGGATTTGGCCCAGATTCCTTGGCCCCTTGCCAGTTTAGCTGCCTCCCCCCCCAAAAAAAAACATTTTTGGCTAGTTAGGCTTATTCTCTTAATGAGGAGTCTTCCTGCCTTGAAAACAATGTTCCTGTAACAGGACCTAGTGGAGAGAGGGCTCAGGAGCTACCATCAGGGAGAAGCGGGGAACCAAAGCTTGGGGTCTTTCCTTCTCAGCTGTCATCAGGATTGAAAAGCTGGGCATCCCCAATCTCCAGCACAACTAATTGAAACCTTAATAAAGACGAGGCCTCCGACCTTAATCCTCTAGGCCACTTACCTCGTGCAAATTAACATTTTAACATCAGTTATGAAATGTGCTACCTTTCTGAAGGGTGGCATCAGAAAAGCGATGAATGTGCCAAAATATGCATATCAAAGCTGGAAAGGAAATGGGGAAATTTCAATGAATGCTAAATTATGGATCTAGAGAGGACTGTCTTTGTTTTTTAAAAAATCTACACGACAGTATCTTTAAACTCCAGAGTATTCAACCAAAGGCACAGGGCCAAGCATACCTGGCAACCTTTCTACTTTTTTATTCTTTGCAATGCTTTATAAAATAATAGATGAAAGCCCGCTTTCAAAACCACTTTCCCTGTTTATAATGCCTCCCTCTCAAGCTGTTCTGCATACTTAAAGTCAGGGCCACCTTGAGTGGATCACATCACTAATTCGCTCCTTTCTCTCTCTTTTTATTTTCAAAATACATGCTTTCTCTCTTTTCAACATACAGTATGTGTTTCAAAAACCTATGATAGTTAGAGGGTGCATTTTTTTGAAATGGGTAGAGATGAAAGCTCATTGTAACCCTCTCCTAGCATTCCTGCCCATTTCCAATCTTGTGTGGTGTGGTGGTTAAAATCCAGTACTTCCGTGAAGACTACTTGTGACCTGAGTTTGATTCCAGATTCAGGTTGCTGGCTCAAAGTTAACTCAGCCTTCCATCCTTCCAAGGTTAATAAATAGAGGAGTAGGTGATGGGGAACAATGTGTAGCCTACATATTTAAATTGGAAACCACCTAGAGACAGCTTTAAGCACTCTGGGGAAGTTTATAAGCTGAGAATGTTAAACCCAAGGTTGGTCTGGATGCAGAAAGCAAGCCAGACCTGGCCTCAGCTGTTTATAAACAGTACATTTTGCATTGCTTTTTGCTGTATCTAGAGATGGGCACGACTTGAAAAAAAATTTTTTCGAGTTGTCGTTAGTCGGGCCGGTCCCGTTTCGGGTTGTCTCCGTTTTTCGCGAAAATTCGCAAAAATTAGTCGGTTCGTTTTTTTGTTTTTTCGTTTTTTCGTTTTCGTTAGTACTGGTTTTTTGGGGGGGGAGCGGGCTCCTGGAGGCACCTCTCTGGGGTGGGTGCCTCCTCTGGCCCGCTCTAAGGGAAAGTGGGCTCCTGGAGGCACCCGTGGGTGCCTCCTATCCTCACCCACTACAGGAAAGGGGAAGCAGGCTCCAAGAGACCCCTCAACATGGGGGTCTCCCCTCCTCACCTGCTGCTGCTGCAAAATGCTATGCAATAGCCATATGGATATTGCATAACAGAATGTGCAGACAGTGACTGTGAAGACTAGTGGATGGCACTGAACCCAGAGCCATAGTGAGATGCCTAACTAAGGCTCTTGCACCACCATGTCTCACACAGAAGGGAATTGTACTTGCTGCGTGTAGTGCAATGCAAGCAAGTAGATCTGGCTTTAAGGTGGCTTAGTGCAAGGGCTAGGGTTAGGCTAGTGACGGGTAAGGTTACGGTGGGCTAGTGGGTTGCACCTCTGGGTGCCTCTCTGACCCACTAAGAAGACAGTCTGTGACGTATGGGTACGGAGTCAAGGGTTAGGGTTAGGGTTAGGGGGGCTAGGGCAGGTTTTAGGGGGCTTTTTGGCACATCCCAGAAGTCTCCATGGCCAAGTGGCCATGCGATTGGTGGGATGGCTCCAAAAATTTGCATGGTCGTCCACTCCCACATGGCTGGCCACTCGGCCAGCCCATCATTGCGCAGGTGTAAAAAAATAAAATTAAATAAAATCAATGGAGGACAGAGGAGGAGAGGAGAGACATTTTGTTGCAAGAAAAAACCCACTGCTACTGTGAAAAATCTGGCAGCTTATAGATTTTTGCGTGTTTCTGTTGTGCTTGTGTGTTTTTGGACCACGATTTCAAAAACAATATTGCGTTCGCCGCCCCATTTTGGATCCCCCGCCCGCACTGCATGGCATGGCGATGGCGACTCACGAGTCCGGCTGCCCAGGACGGGGGGGAGGCGGGACCCCCCCTCCAGAAACCACCCCTCCGGTAGGTGCCCTGCGCCCTTAGTCAAACAGGCATTTTTCCGCCTGCTTTTTTGGCCCGGGAATGGGTGGGGGGAGAGTTTAAAAGTTTTTTCCTGTGCCGTCCGTGCCGCTTGCTTGCGCTTTAATTGCAGCGGCCGGTGGCCGGCGAGACTGGGCTTTTTGCTGGCTGGCTGCGAGCCTGCGGCGAGTCCCACAGAGCAGCCCACAAAGACGGGGGATGGGGGGGAGGCCGGGGACCTCCAGAAACAACCCCTCTGGTAGGTGCCCTGAGGCACGGCAGGCATTTTTCCGCCTGCTTTTCGGCCGGGAACCGGGTTTTTTTAACTTTTAAAAACTTTTTTTCTGTGCCGCGTGGCATCGCGCAATTGCGCGATGCAAGTAACGAGCACGACAAATCAGACCAAAATTGTTTGTTCGTCAGTTCGAGCTCGAAGTCTGGCGGAGTAATTCCCGTTACCGTTTCCGTACAGTAACGGAAACGAGTAACGGAAACGGAAACAGGAATACCGCTAAGTCGTGCCCATCTCTAGCTGTATCTTTGGCTACCAAGTGAGGGTTTCCTCTATGTCTGTGCTGTTAAAATGTAGCTCCTCACAGATCTACATGGCAAACAGATAATGCTCACAGTTGAATCACTACATTTAGTGGGAGATGCACCCTTCTTCTATGGGGGAATTGCATTTGGCGTTATGCCAGGGACTCCCAAATGTTCTCAAGCGGGTGACTCTGAGGTAAGTAAAATGGTGGACCCATTCTAGCTTTCCAGTTTGAATATTAGAGCCAGAGGAGCTATCCCATGTGCTGAAATTATTTGGGGTGGATGCCCTGAGCACATCCGATCTAGCCTGATCTCGGAAGCTAAGCAGGGTTGAGCCTGGCTAGTACTTGGCTGGGCAACCACCAAGGAATTAGGAGCCGTAGGCGTCTGGAGTAGGAACAGGCAAGCCACTCCAGTATTCCTGCCAAGAAAACTCCATGGACATGGGATCATGAAGAGTTGGTCATGACTGTAGCAACAAAACAACAACAACAATAACAACAACCTTTGAGGACTGGAGACCATTCCATCGAAGATGGAACAGGTTTATTGCCTCATTGAAACTCGAGTCAACAAACTCAATTCTTCACTATGAAACCCAACAGGGGAAGCCCAAGAGATTTCTGCTGCCAGAGAAAAAGAACAAAAGGCACCATTTCCCTTCCATGTACATGCTAACTGGGTTGACTAATAGAAGACACTAAAAGTGAACCATCCATGCATCCAGACTCAAGACAAGGAATGGTGAGCTTTCAAACCACTATGTCTGAATCCCTGTTGGACTTACCAAAACCACTGTATTTGGGATGCTGTATTTGACTGCTACTCCTTGCCCATCTAGCTCCCTATCTCGAAGGTGGTTCTGAAACAGACGTTTTTCCATGCTGGCCATCCTGAATTTGTTTCCATGTGAATGGGACATTATTCCTTTTTCAGTTGGTTTAACAAGTAGCAAAAATTCACTTGTTTTCTGATATTGGGAACAAAAACAACTTGATATTTCAACACCTGCAATCTGGAGGTCAGCAAAGGTGGCCGATTTTCCCATACTTCAAGACGTTTTGTCTGAAAAGCAGGATGAGGGCACTGTTACATATGATAGCTGTGTTATTCCTGGAATGTCAAGTCTCCCTCTGAGGGTTTTGTGACAATTAAACACATCCCTTTTGCTGCAGTCTATACCTTTGATCACTGTATTTATGGACATCTTCTCGCTGAAGCAAACAGTGTCCTCAGCGGATTCAAAGAGGCACGCTCACAAAATCTAATTCAGAGATCGGAGATTACTTTTATTCATTACACTAAGCATGTGCAAAGCGAAAGTACTGTTGCCGTATTACGCACTTCCAGACATCATCTGAGTTTCAAGTGGCTTTTTCTTGGTGGTAGGAATGAAAAGGTTTCCACTCTCCATATACTCATGCTTGGTCTCTCCTCTCAACAATAAATAGACCTATTTCATGGGGGATGGTAGGAAACAGTTGGTACCCAACACATCCTGACCTATTACCCTGCCCTTCTCTTCCCCCTTTCTTCTGAAATACTTCAGTATGTCTTTTCTTTTCATTCCTTCTTTCCTTACTTCCTATTCTCTCATGTGCTCTCTTCCTCTATGACATTAGAGAGTCCAAAGTGACATACATTTTTTATAGCTTCATAAAGTAGTCTCCTGACCGGGTCACCCTTCTCATAACTAGGGAGCAGAACGCTTGAAAAAAGCCATTCATCAACGTGAAAGGAGCCGCTGTCGACTGACTGCAATATGTGCCGGGGTCTGGCAAGACTCAGCTCAGTGCAAATGCTAAGTTACTTCTTTGCTAATGCTAGATGACCTGCTCCCTTCTATTAGCACTCCGAAGGGGACAGGAAGGACAGCGCTGGGGACCCAGCCTGGGACCGAAGCCTGTTTGCTAAATGTACTGAGCAAATCCCCCAAACTAAATTTATATGTATGCTAATGAAAGATTCGATTAAAGAAAGATTTTGAAAGGGGGAGAAAATTTGTTCCTGACTAATGGCCTATGTCCCGTTTATTACTTTCTTGGTGAGCCCTTCCCTAAAAGCTTTACACAATGGCTGTTTCTGGTTGATGTCTTCTGTTCTACATAGGGTTTCCTTCATCAGTGTGGTTATAAAAGTTCAAACATGGCAAGGGATGTAATTTGCCAGGAGAGAGTTCTTAAAAGTTCATCTGGCAAAGGTGGATGCCAGGTTTTCTTCATGGAAGGCAGAGAGCAGCCTGGTCCGTTGGTGCTGGACTAAACAGCAGCGTGAGCATCATTGTTTTAAGTTCAATTGTGCTGTTGTTGAATTCAGAGGCGCATGAGGCAGAACCAGCCGGGCCCAAAGAAGCAGGATCTCGCTTTATCGGGTGGTCGTCTTGACTCCCCCACCCACCCACTCCAGATATTCTTGGACCGAAATTCCCAGAAGCCTTCAGTACTTGCTGTGCTGGCCAGGATTTCTGGGTGTTGTAGGCCAGCAACACCTGGGGGCCCATGGTTGTGAAGCGCTGCCAGTGATCAAAACATGGGTTGATTGCAGGGTAGGGAGAAGCAGGCCTCTGTGGCTAGGGTCACTAATTGAAAAACAGACAATAGGATTGGTTAGGGGTGGTTCGGTTTGTTAACTTTCTCCCTCATGTCAATATTTGAAGTCAAAAGTTATTTCTGTTGTATTTGTGAAAGCATCTGCACATTTGTACAAGCTCTTATCCCAACTCACTGAGAGAAAGAAAGAGAGAGAGAGAGAGAGAGGGAGAGAGAGAGAGAGAGAGAGATTTCCACCTGCAAGAAGCCTTGTGGTGTTACAAACGGTTATCAAAGCTGAGAGAGAAGCCAGAACTGATTTTGGCCCAGCTGGCTGTGAGAATGGAATAAATTGTCATCCATCTCTGGCTTCAAATTTATTTTTAATTTATTCATTTTGTGGAATTTGTAGGCCACTTTTCTTCCAATGAAGGCACCTAAGGTGGCTCAAAGTCTTAAAACAAGTACTGAAATAAAATAAAATAAATTGGAGATGAAAACTCAGTTCAACAACAACAACAACAACAACAACAATAACAACAGCTAAAAGTCATTTAGTAACTAACATTTAAAACTTTAAAAACAAAACTCAGGAAAGGTGTCGGGGGACAGAAACCAGGAGCTCAATCACGTTCATTGAAAGCCTGCATGAAGAGATGGGTCTTTAATTGTCAGTGGAAAGATTAAAAGGAAGGGGATAGGCTATAACATATCTCTCCCCCCCCCAAAAAAAAACCAGGTCTAATTCCAGGTGTCCACGACCCCTACCACCCCTCTCCTTCTCTAGCTTTAGTCTTTTGGCTATGTGAGAAAGTGAGCTCTGGCTTCGTCCAGGAAGAGGTGAGAGTTCTATGGGTGTATTTGTTTACTTAGTTATCTATTGATGAGATGAGCCTTGCAAACATAACTACACATAAACAGCCTCTTCTTAGCCACAGTTATACAACAGAGAACTCGAGCAATTATTCCAACATCCTAATGCTCCGGTTTGTGCACCTCAGCCATAGTGCAAATACAGCAGTTGCTTGTAGGATTGTCAAATTCAAAGGCCTCATTGAGTTCAGAGTTAGGCAAAACTCCAAGGTGTCTTCCTCACATGGGTTTGGTATCTATGGCATAGAAGAATCATCTCCACACACAGAATCCACAAAACCCTAGAATAAAATATCAGTTCTAGAGATAGGCATGAATTGGGAAAATAGTGTTTCATTTTTCATTTCGGGCCCATCTCTAATCATTTCAGTTTAGACATGGGCACGACCAGAAAAAATGATGTTTCGAGTTTTCGTTTGTCGGAACGGGTCCGTTTTGGGTCGTTTCCGTTAGTCGCAAAATTTTTCAAAAATTTGTCGTTTCCATTTGTCGTTTCTCGTTTGTCGTTTCCACCGCGATTTAGCAGGATTTGACTTCCCAGAGCATAGGGGCGTCCCGCAATCAGGGCCGGCGCTAGGTGTTTTTGCACCCTAGGCAGCGGGCGGGGCAGGGGGCGGGCAGCAGGGGGGGAGGTGCGGGAGGGCGGTGGTGGCGGGGGGCCATGGGCAGGCGGTAGCCGTGGGCGGGCGGTGGCACGGGCCGCAGGAGGGTGGTGGTGCGAGCAGACGGGCGAGTGGATAGTTAGGATATCACTTAGGATAGAGGTTCTGTTCTTGGCTTGCACCCCAAATGTGTGTGTGTGCAAGCAAATTGAAGTTGGGAAAATAGAAAATAAATGGTAGTATATAATATATTTTTAAAATAAATCCACACCTCCCACTCCCAGTCGAACCTCCCCCTTTATCCAATATCAGTAAAAAATCCTCAAACTGCCAGAGAAGAAAAAAAGAATAAACTGCTATTCCCTTCAGCAGACAAAGCTGCAGGGAATCAAAGAAATTATTTTCTAAATTCAATTCCCTCCCTTCCTGCCTAACTTAAATCCTAAAGCCTGCAGCCTCCCTCCTCAATCTCGATCGGATCACACCAGCACCAGCAGCCAGCCCTCCTCCCTCAACCACATCCATACACCCGACTGCGATTTCTGGAAGGTGCCTCGGCTTTTTATGCCCTCCGAGACATCCAGAAGTGTCAGTCAAAAACCTGGCGATGCCATTGGTGGAATGGTTCAAACAATTTGCATGGTCCCATCCCATGCCCAGCCCAAATGGGCAGGTCTCAAAAAATAAAAAAATAAAATAAAATAAAATAAAATCAATATGACATTTTATTGCTATAAAAACCCACTGCTGCTACTATAAAAATCCAGGCATTTAAAATAAATAAATTTCACATGATTCTGTGGTGATTTGGTGTGTTTTTTGACCACGATTTCAAAAGAAAAATTGCGGTCGCCATTTCGGATCCCCCCCCACCGCATGGCATGCAGTGAGACAGACGACAAAGATGACCCCCCCCAGCCTGGTGCAAGCAGCCCAGGACAGGAGAAGGGGGGGGGAGGCTGGGGACCCCCCCAGAAACCACCCCTCTGGTAGGTGGCAAAGCCTCAGGCAGGCATATTTTTGTCTGCTTTTTTGGCCGGGAGTCAGGGTTTTTTAAAAAAAACTTTCAAAAACTTTTTCTGTGCTTCGGATCGCGCAATCGCTGCAATGCCACAAACGGAAAAACCCGACCAAATTTTTCTTTTTTCAGTTCGAGTTCAAGTTCTGACGGCTTAATTATTGTTACTGTTTCCGTTACGTAACGGAAACGATAACCGAAAACGGAAATGACAATTTCTCCGAGTCGTGCCCATGTCTAGTTCAGTTGCATATGCATGGATTCATCCTGTTGCTTCAGCCCAGCAACACAAACATAGAAATTATTCCTAGACCAAGCAGTCTTAGTGGCAATGGCATCTCAACCTCTTCAGTTCTTCTGCTTTTTCTGATTCAAATCTCTTACTCACCGCCCTGCTTTTTCTCAGTCCCATCACTTTGGGCTGTGCCAATATTTCATTGGAGCTACAAATATGGGGTGCTGTTTTAAGCTGAGACAAATCATTGATTCATCTAGTTTGGTGTGCACTATGCTACAGGTGAAAACCATTCAGCCTACTGAATTTCCTGGATTAACCTTTCCCCATGCCAGTTCAGCCATCTTGGAACTGGTCTAAAAACATTTGAAGAAGTAAAGATAAGTGTCAGGTATTTCTTAGACAGACCTACAGATGACAAAGAGGGAACCTTGAATCATTTGATGCAAATGACGTGCAGCACCTTGTAAATAATACCCTTTCCTCCGATTGTTGTAAAAGTGTGTGGGTATTGGGTAGTCGTAATTTTTACCCAAGCTTTTGATTCAAGTGATGGAAACATTTGTTCTTTGGGATTAAAAAAATGGAGGGAGGGGGAATCCTCACCTATGTTTTTGATTGATGGAGCCAAACTATCTCCAATGTGGACAGAATGGTAGCAGTAAACCACAGTCTTAGTGCCATTGCCACTAAGACTGCTTGGTCTAGGTATAATTTCTATGTTTGTGTTGCTGGGCTGAAGCGACAGGAGGGGAACTGTCCAGCTTCCTCGATCTCAATTTTGCCATCATCCCAAAGGAGTAAATCCATAGTTTTGTAGAGGGAGAATTCTGATCCCCAGAGAGCCTCTCTATCTGAGCAGGGGCTCTGATATTTTATGGTATCCATTCCCAATGAGGTTTATAGGGGCTCTCGGGGGCCCTGGCATATCTGAAGGGGGGTACAGACTACAAAAAATTCTTCACACACCACCTTATAAAGTTACTTATACAATGTATACAATCCTGATTTGACCAGTATTTCTTTACTATTGTCTTTATAGCCATGGGCAGGACTGTTTACAGGTACCAGTTTCGATGGAGAGGTCCCATGGGATGCAGAGGCCCCATTTCTTTAGCACCTTCACCCTCCATTTGTGTGAAGGCAACAGAAGTGACAACGGAAGGGCTAGGATTGCAGGCTCTCCTCTCTGCAAATTGGATGCCATCAAGGCTTAAGAGTTTCCATGCATTTGTCTGATTGAGAAAATACCAGTCAACAGTCAAGGAAAATCTTACCTTAGAATCTGGATATGGTTGCAGATTGTAATTACCAATTATACCTTTTTTAAAAAAAAAATAAGCTGTGAAGCTGAGGTATTGATTTGAGTCATGGAAGAAAGAAAAGCAGTCAACATGACATATTTTTTTGCAAATCTCACGTCTTCAAAGTACCAAGTAAGACAAAATGGAGCCAAGGGAATTGAGCAGTCAAAGGAAGCATACATCAAATGGCCCCATTGACAGCTTAAAAATATTTCCAAAAGCATCATCTCTTGGGGGTTTCTCCTTTTTCTCTTCTTCTTCTTCTTTCCCTCTTTTTAAACATGCTGCAAACTGTAAATATGCAAATTTACAAAGCAACTCAAAACACTTTTGGTTGAGTTTGAAAAGCCATGACTTTTTGTTTTTGTTTTTTTTTGTTTTCAAGTCCCATCCACTTCAAAATACTTCAATAACCTGGTAGACTTCCAGTGTTGACAACTCTGAAACTTTCCAGAGAGTTCTATCCACTTTCTCCTGGAGACGGAAAGACTTTTCTACCTGAACACCTTCCAATTGATGGTGATGAAATGGTCCCACCATCAACTTCTCAGGTTCTCAAACGATGGTTTCCTTCCTATGGGGCAGTAATTGATGTAACAGAACTGAGAAAACTTTCTCTTCAACAGCTGTAGCATGCTTTGAAACAGTGCAGTTCTCATTATTGCAAATGCAGTTTCATGCTTTGATCCATGATAACCATCTATTTTTCAATAAGACTAAAACATAAGGATAATCACCTTCCTCTAAGTAGGTCCAGCACTGTGGTAGGTCTACCATGATGATTCCTGATGGCCAACAGCCTAGCTTGGGTGGGGCAATAAGCCAGCCAAGGGGTAGAGGCCCAGTTTCTTCAGTGCTGCAGATGATGAAGGCTGGCTAAGGGAAGGACAAATGGAGGTAGAGTAATCCCATTGCAATAGAGTTGGGAGGGGCCAAAGTGCAGTCCCGCGTAACCCCAGTGACACCCAGATTTCTACTCCGACACGCCCTGACAGATATTTTTGCTCTAATATCATAAACTATGCTCCCCACGATGTCACGGGATGGGGGGATTTTTTGATCTCCTCACAATCTGAGAAGCCCTTGAGAGAACAGTTGTGCGTGGTTCTCCAAAGTGAAGGAAAGGCAAGAAATAACCCCAGGGTCTTAGGTGCTGCTCATCCAAATAAAGTGAGCCAGCCCCAAAGGAAAGGCATCCCTCACAACTGGCTCTAGTCATCATGGATGGATGACATTGGCTGACCCAGTGGGAAAGAGAATCAGGTCCTTTCTCCATTGCAGAAAGCTGGCCAGAAGAAGAAATAGAACTTCAGCCAAACTGCACCCCTTAATCCTTGCTCTGAATCTTCTTCCAGAATGAAAGGAACGGCCAGTCTAATCCAAGGTGGCCCAAGGCACTTCAACTCCCAAAGTCCCCTGTAGAGGCCCCCTATTCAAGCGTATATCTGCATGCCTTACTTTTGCTGGTGGAGGTCTCCATGAGTTCTGCATCTTGGGGGTCCACAAGACCTCTTCCCCACCATGAAACTGAAAGCAGTTCCTATTTCTGGTTCTATAGTCTACATGGCTGAGAAGAGCCCTTGCTGGGACTGGAGGGGCCCCCAGAAGAAGAGAAATCAGTGCCCAAGACCCCTGGGATTGCCTCATCCTGCCATAAAGGATCAACTCATGCACTGTCAAGGCACATCTCAATTACAACTTCTGGATAGCTGAGTGCGCTAGACATCTGTCTGGGGAGCCAGAAGTTGAGAGCTTGATTCCCCAAAGGGCCTCTTTGACAAGGGTTGGACTTGATGATCCAGCGGTTCCCTTCCAGCTTTAGAGTTCCAAGTAGAGACGGGCACGAATAAAAAAAATGGTGTTTCGGTTTTTCATTTTTCGTTGAGAGGTGCATTTCGGTTCATTTCTTTTTTTGTGAATTTTTGGAAAAATTCCGTTTTTGTTTTTTGTATTTTCATTTTTCGTTTCTACCCACTTTTTGCGCGATTTTTAAAGCATTTCCGTGTGCGGGCATCCCCCAACACCCCAGACCAGAGGGAAAACACTAAAAAATGGATGCTGGCAGAGACACAGTATAGACTAGGTATGCAGGGAGGCTGCAAAGGCAGTGGCGGGCGTTGCCCAGGGTGCAAGGCAGACGCAGAGTGACTGCACTGCGGGACAGGGGAGGGTACTCACTGAGAGGTACACACGCACACACACAGGGAGGCTGCAGGACTGAAGCTAGAGTCGCAGAGACAGCAATCCCACCCTAACTCCCACCGGAGACTGCAAGGAGGACGGGGGCTGCCAGAGCATTATCGCATTATCGCTGCATTTTTACAGATGTCCAGGGCGTTTTAATACCCAAGAAATCAATATTAGGCATCTGGGAGTCATTTTGGGTCGATGTCCCCTAACCCCCCTTAAAGGAAAAAAATACAGTGATCTGAGAAAAGACATAAATGCATGTTTTAAGGCCCCCAACTCCCCCAACTCCACCTGGTAGGTATTATCAGACAGTATAAATAATTATCGCTGCATTTTTATGGATGTCCAGTGCGTTTTTTAACATTTAAAACAGCTCATTTCATTGTGCATCGCCGTTAATGAAAACAAAACGTAACGAACCCAATTTTTGTGGTTCTGTTCATTTTGTTCCATTTTCATCACAATTTTTGTTAGTCATTTCATTATGTAACGGAATGAATAACGAATAACAGAAACTAAAAAAAGTTCATTTCGTGCCCATCTCTAGTTCCGAGATGGTGATAATGCGTATGAATAGGCCAGTGTTTTTTTTGCCTGTCTCAACTCATCCAGTGAGCTTCCATGGGCAAGTGGAGATTCAATCCCAGAGGTCTTCATTGCTCTATCCACTAGACCTCACTGCTTCAAAAGAACAAACTAGAGACTGCTAATAATCTCCATAGGTCTTACCCTCTCTCTCATTATAAGTTTATATCTCGTTGTTTGCCCACTTTCCCCGGGTTTGCTTCTTGCTTCATCTGCCCTTATTTGACTTGTTTCCTCTGCTATGGCTGTTGCATCTCTGTTGCATGACTTCACACCCCACAACATTTGCATGCTGAACACTGCAGAAGACACCTTAGACAATGTCATGGGATATGACCCACATCGTCCAGATTGAAATGCACATTTTTGGATCATTCACCCTAATCCCGGTTGAAAGAAAATTAACCAAGCCAAATTTGTAACAGATGGCTGACAAACTGATTGCTTGAAAAAGTTACATACTCCTCTCTGGGGAAAAAAACCCCAGGCAAGTCAAAAGCAAAAACATGGGAGGTATTTGTGCATACTTTGTAAACCCAAGTGCTCCCCTAATGGCATAAAATCAAACCTCTCATTCTTCATTTGAATAGTGCTGAGTTTAATTTGGATTTCCAAGAAAAAAAGTCTCACACACAGGTTCCTGGGAAATGCATATCCTCTCCTCTTCCTTTAGTCTGGTCTACTGAATGGTGTGTCAGATTAGGAATGAGAAGACTTGGATTCAAATCCCTGCTTGCACAAACAAAACGTACTGGGAATTTGAAAGATGGCCAAAGGAAATCACCCCTTGAATATCTCACCTTGACTGTTCACTCACATTTTCCCTCAATTTGATCTGAATTGTTTGTCTTATTGATTGATTGATTGATGATTGATTGAGTATTGCCCTGCATTAATTTGGGATGGAGTTGGACATGGGGAGGGGGGAATCAGACCATGATGGGGATGTGTAATCGCCAGGCTTAAAAGTGGGGTACCTCGAGGGCCAGATGCAGGGGAGTGGACTATCAGGAGACAGATATTTAGTCTCATGCACTCCTGGATGCATCTGGTGGTGCTGGACTAGATGGGCCGTTGGCCTGATCCAGCATGGCTCTTCTTATGTTCTTATGCTCTTATTTCTGGGATGAAGGGGGTGAAATTCAGCTACAAAAGGGGCATTAAAATGCCCCTGTTTTGATAGGGGTCCATGGTTTGTGTTCTAAATTAATTTGTTTTTGTTTGTTTGTTTTTGGAATACCTATGAATACCTATCGTTGTGTTTGTTTGTTTGTTTGTTTGTTTGTTTGTTTGTTTGTTTTTTTTGTTTGTTTGTTTGTTTGTTTGTTCGGAATACCTAAGAAAATGCTAGTCAAGGTGGAGAGAGAGAGAGAACAGCTTCTATTGTTTGTGTGTGTTGGGAAAACATAAAAAGTAGTCATGAACTATAAGGATAACATGCCTTAGGACTATGTACTGTCACACAAACCATGTGGTGCCATTCCCCATACTATAAATGAACTGTCTTGATACATCCGAGTTCTCAATTGGATGTACCTCATCATCATCATCACCATCATCGTCATCATCATCTCCTCCTCCTCCTCTTCCCTGCCTGGTTGAACTTTAAAAGGCCCAAGAGGAGGAGGAGGGGCAGAAGGCAGGGGAGAAATAAGACTTTAAATAATTTATTTGGAGAAACAGTCAGTGAAGAGGAACAAATAATGTTTCACTGAAAGAAGCCGGACCTTTGACCCTCCCCTTTTCGCTCTGATACCTGAAGCCTGAGCCGGGTTGCATTAGCGAAATTTTCATTTGATGGCATTTTAATATTCTGCCTTGATGACTTTTTAGCAACATTTACTTTCCGAGGTCTTGAGTGTTCCCTCAGAGGAAATGAAACATGTCAAAGCCCATTACAAAAATCAAAATTTAAATACCTCGGCCACGTCAGGCCTCGCATACGATCCCATCAGCGCTTAGACGGCAGCTCCTAGCTACTCATTCGCTCCCTTGCTCGGTAATGACTACATTTGATGAAGCATTTGAGGGTCATGGAACATACGTTACTGATCTAACTTAACCCGTTGATTGCTTATACACAGAGGACCTCTCTCTCTCTCTCTCTCTCTCTCTCTCTCTCTCTCTCTCTCTCTCTCTGTGTGTGTGTGTGTGTGTGTGTGTGTGTGTCTGCGTGCATGTGTGCTTTATTGAAATCTAATGTCTGCATAATTTCCACCGGCAGGGAAGGGGACTGAGCCTTTGCCTTCTTCCTTCTAACAACAGCTGTGATGAATTGAAATTTTAATAACAAAATATGGGTGGGCTCTATTTAAAGGTGGGGAGGCAAAGGCAATTCGGTTGATGGATTGGAAGGTGGAGGGTGGCAGGTGGGCACAGAGCAGAAAAAGAAACACACACACACACACACACACACACACACACACACACACACACACACACACACACACACACACACACACACACACACACACACACACACACACACAGAGTTTCTCCGGCGCTGGCAGACACACTGCTTTCCCTGCCATCAGAGCGATTGAAAAGCACCTTTGGCTTATTTATTTTTTCCCCTTCAGTGGGGCAGACTCGAGGGCGGGGGGAGTTGCTATGTTTTCCCTATGGCTTAGCCTAGGGAGAGAGGCAAGGGAACATTGTATTCAGTGCTATTGGATATGGCTATGGGAATGCACATTTGCATGACAAAGTGGAGTAAAGAATGCAGCGGAGGATGTCTTTGGGTGAACTGCTTGCTCTTACCTTACGGACAGTGTGGCCAAGGTGAGTGTGCCCAGGCGCTAGGCAATTCTCCCTCCCAAGGAGTGCACTCTCTCCATCTTTTGGCACTTTAATCAAAGCCTGAGAGCACACGGCCTTAAGTACCTCCTCCCGTGGTGCTTTTTCTCACATCAGGAAATGTGGGCAGCCAGGGAAGCAGAAGAATAATGCAGAGAGGCGTGCAATAGAAAAGTTGGTGTGAGGAACACTAAGAGAAGGAAAGGAAGGCTAGATCTTTATATGGGGTTTCCAGGGAGGTGTCATGGTTAGAATGATGGACTAGGACTGTGGAGACCAGAGTACAACTCCCCACTTAGCCAGAAAAACTCACTGGGGGTGTTGAAGAAGTAAAATAACTCCTTCAATATCTCACCTACCTGTCCAGCACACTGTATGTTGGCTCTGACTTAATGACACATAGCTAACTAATTGAATCTTTATATGAGCACAGCAATAACATTTATATATAGAGGATCCTGCATCATCCTGACACTGCTAGCCCTCCATGAAGAATGTCTGGTAGATGTCTTGTTTTGTCCAATAAAATTATTTTTTGCTGAAAAATGAAAAATGCCTATTGTAATGCACTCTATGTGGGGCTACCAATGAAAACTCTCAGGAAACTTCAATGGATCCAAAAGGCAGCAGTCAGACTGCTGACTGGGGCTGGGTACAGAGATCACATTACACCCCTATTAAAGCACCTCCACTGGCTGCCAATCAGCTATCGAGCACAATTCAAAGTGCTGACCTTAACCTACAAAGCACTGCACAACCTGGGTCCTAGCTACCTCAAAGATCGAATCTCACAGTACGAACTGACTCAGATGTTAAGGTCATCAGGTGAGGACTTTCTCTCCATCCTGCCACCCTCACAGGTATGTCTTGTGGGAACACATGAAAGGGCCTTCTTGGTTGTGGTGCCCAGACTCTGGAACTCCCTCTCACTGGAGGCGAGGACTGCCCATCTCTGATGTCTTTCTGGAAACAGGCAAAGACCTTTCTCTTCAGGTAAGTTTCCCCTGAATTGATATGTTCAGATAGACTTTGTGTTTATAACTACTATAACCTTGTGTGATTGCATTGACACTATGTTTTCAATGTTATTTTCCATCACTCATAACTTTTACATGGAATTTTAATATCTTTTTAACTGCTCACATTCTCTTGTAGATTTAATGCAATGTTGTCTTTTAATGCTGCAAAATATTCCTCAAATCCCTCTTCTCAATACTTGAACAATGAGCATGTCTTCTGGAAGCTTGTGGCAGGGGGAATGAGGGAATACTCCCTTAGACATGTATCCCATATTTTACCAAGTACCTGGAACACTTTTTGGAATATTTATGCCATACACCCTGGCTGTGTTCAAAGTTCATTGATAGTAAGGGGAAAGGTCCCTGATTGACCTACAGTTTCCCCTACAGAAATTTCCACCTTGATTTGTAAACTGAAAGCAGGTAAAGCTCCAGAAATGGATTATATTACTAGATCTTTTAAAGCCCAATTCTGACTGGTGGGAACAGTACTGGCATCCCTGTTCTAGATTAATCAAACAGGATGTATTCCAGAGGATTGGAGCCTTGCCATCATTGCCACAATCTTTAAAAAGGGAAATAAAAATAAATAAATAAATAGAAGAGATCTAGTCAGTTTTGTCAGCAAGCTGTATGCTAGTCACCTTTTAGAACATAAGAACATAAGAACATAAGAAGAGCCATGCTGGATCAGGCCAAAGGCCCATCTAGTCCAGCTTCCTGTATCTCACAGCGGCCCCACCAGATGCGTTTGGGAGCGCATGAGACTAGATATCTGTCTCCTGATACCACTCCCCTGCATCTGGCCCTTGAAATACCCTGGTTTAAAGCCTAGAGATTACACATCTCCATCATGGTTTGTAACCCGTGATGGACTTTTCCTCTAGGAATCTGTCCAATCCCCTTTTGAAGGCATCCAGGCCAGATTTTGAGTAAACTAACTCACTGGTTACAAACAGAGAACCTCTTGGCAGAGGAGTAGGCCAGCTTTAGGTCTGGAAGGTCTACCCTAGATCAGGGACTTATTTTTCATCATCTCGCTCAGAAATACTCATCCCCTAAGGGAGGTGCCTTGTATGCTGCTTCCATTGACTTTAAGTCAGCCTTTGATCTTATTCCAAGATGCAAACTATAGGCCACGTTTGAAGAAACCAACATAGACAGGAGGCTCCTTCTTCTAATTCAATGCCTTTATGAAAACACCAGCTTACAGCTTCTTTGCAATTCAACAGGAGCTTTATCCAATTCAATCCCAGTGTTCACTGGGGTTAAACAAGGTTGTATTCTAGCCCCCACTCTGTTCAACTTCTATATTAATTAGACATGGGCACGACTCGGCGAAATTTTCGTTTCCGTTTCCGTTTTTTGTTTCCGTTACGTAACGGAAACGGTAACGATAATTAAGCGGTCAGAACTCGAACTCGAACCAAAAAAAGAAAAATTTGGTCGTTTTTTTTTTTTGTTTTCATTTATGACATCATGGCGATCGCGCAATGCGAAGCACAGAAAAAGTTTTTAAACATTTTTTTAAAAAAAACCCAACTCCCGGCCAAAAAAGCAGGCAAAAATATGCCTGCCTGAGGCTTTGCCACCTACCAGAGGGGTGGTTTCTGGGGGGGTCCCCGGCCTTTCCCACCCTCTTCTCCTGTCCTGGGCTGCTGCACCAGGCTGGGGGGGGGGTCATCCTCGTCGTCTCGCCATGCCATGCGGTGGGGGGGATCCAAAATGGCGACTGCAAATTTTCTTTTGAAATCGTGATCAAAAAACACACCAAATCACCACAGAAACATGTGAAGTTTATTTATTTTAAATTCCCGAATTTTAATAGTAGCAGCACTGGGTTTTTTATAGCAATAAAACGTCGTATGGATTTTTTTTATTTTATTTTTTTTTAGACCTGCCCATTTGGACTGGGCATGGGATGGGACCATCCAAATTGTTTGAACCATTCCACCAATGGCATCGCCAGGTTTTTGACTGACACTTCTGGATGTCTCGGAGGGCATAAAAAGCCGAGGCACCTTCCAGAAATCGCAGTCGGGTGTATGGATGTGGTTGAGGGAGGAGGGCTGGCTGCTGGTGCTGGTGTGATCCGATCGAGATTGAGGAGGGAGGCTGGAGGCTTTAGGATTTAAGTTAGGCAGGCAGGGAGGGAATTGAATTTAGAAAATAATTTATTTGATTCCCTGCAGCTTTGTCTGCTGAAGGGAATAGCAGTTTATTCTTTATTTCTTCTCTGGCAGTTTGTGAGGATTTTTTTCTGATATTGGATAAAGGGGGAGGTTCGACTGGGAGTGGGAGGTGTGGATTTATTTTAAATATATATTATATACTACCATTTATTTTCTGTTTTCCCAACTTCAATTTGCTTGCACACACACACATTTGGGGTGCAAGCCAAGAACAGAACCTCTATCCTAAGTGATATCCTAACTACCCACTCGCCCGTCCGCCCGTGCCGCCGCCCGCCCACTCGCCTGCCCGCAGCCACCACCCGCCCACTCGCCCACTCCCCCCACCCCGCCCGCTGCCTAGGGCGCAAAAACACCTAGCGCTGGCCCTGATTGCGGGACGCCCCTATGCTCTGGGGGAAGTCAAATCACACTAAATCGCAGTGGAAACGACAAACAAAACAACGAAATGACAAATTTTTGAAAAATTTCACAACAAACGGAAACAACCCGAAACGGACCCGTTCCGACAAACGAAAACTCGAAACGTCATTTTTTCTGGTCGTGCCCATGTCTAATATTAATGGCATTGTGGATAAATTATCAAAATCTGACTTTCATCCTCCCCTAAACGGTTCTCACAGCCTATGTCCATGCTATTATACACCAACAATGCAGTATTACTATCTTTAACTTGTATTGTCCTTAGAAGATTTTTGAAAGCTTTCTCCTCATACTGTAATCAGGAACAACTGGTTATTAATTATACCAAGACCAAAGTACTTGTTATCAGCAGAAGGAAGGCTAAACACAAATGGGTAATAAATATTAGAACAGGTTTTGTGGTATAAATATCTGGGTATAGTATTTAGTTCCACAGGCTCCTGGTATAGTATTTAGTTCCACAGGCTCCTGGACCTCCCAAATAAACTCTCTATCGAATGCTCAGAAAAGTACTGCAGCTTTAAACAGATTCTTTTTTTCTAACGGTAGGTGACACGTTCCCTCAGCAGTACAAGTCTTTAAGGGCAAGGTGATCTCACAATTTCTGTATGGCTCTCCAATATTTGCATCTGCAAATCTACATTCCTTTGAGGCTGTCCAGACCAAATTTTTGAGATCAATCCTGGGTGTGCCTCCTTGTACCCCTAATGCAGCCCTATGCTTGGAGACTGGATTAGTTTTCATTAGTGTAAAAGTGTGGGGTTTAGTGATTTCAGGAAGTGATTTCAGCTCTGTGACATAGTAGGCTGGAGGCAGCTTCTATGGTAACAACTCTTTATTCAGGAAGAGAACAAGGCTGGGGACTGGGGCGAGGGAGCTACATTTATAGGAACGAGGACAGGCTAGGAAAAGATACGTTTTGGAGGGAACAATTACAAGCAATCACAAAGCTGCCTTTTGGCGGAAACCAATAGGACTGAGGATCCAAATGCAGTAACTAGAAATAACCAATAGGCCTGTTCCCTTTGGAACAGGAAGGCAGTTACTTCAACATAAGCAATTACAGATAATAGGAATACAGATCAATACACAACAATTAGAGCTCGGATAAAAGCCGTCATGATTAATTACTGGCTCAAACGTATGTTTCTTCCTGTTCGACTGGCTCCCCTGACCCTCCTAGACACCTTCCAGTCAGATTGGAAATCTTTTGTAGTCAAAGAAATACAACAGATAGGTCTCTCTTTTAACACCCTTATAGAGATGAGCTACATCAACGCCAAAGTGACTGTCAAATGTAGGATCTGGGATATAGATTTCCAGGAACACGTGAGCCAAATGGGCACCAATAGCATCGTCACATGCAACACATTTAAGATGTCTTTTTACCTCTCTAGCTCAATGTCTACACAAATAATCCAGGCCTTTTCCCTAGCCAGACTGAATGTACTCCCTTCCGAATTTTTGGATGGGAAATTTTTAACAGCCACATTGAGTCTGTGACCCATGTTCTTTTATGCTGCTCCTTTTTTCAAGAACTACATAAGGAGCATATACATCCTGTTATTTGCAAACATCCTGGGAGACCTACCAACTACTACACTAAGCTACTCCTTTCAGATAGGTCCCCTCAGATCACAAATTGTGTTGCCATGTTTTGCTACGGTGCTATGCTCAAACACAGATGTATAACAGATAGAGGTTTGAGCTCTCCTAATTATATACAGTGTTTTACCCATAAATGGACTTATTTTACAAATTTTGTATTTTCCAGTAATACATTTTATACTGTTGTATCATATTATATTTTTATTGTATTACAAAGTTTTTGTATTTTCTGTGATTCAGCTAAAGGCAGGATTTCAAAACATAACATTGAGAAAACTGTGCCAAGTTAAAATAACAGATTTTGTTGATCCACAGACGTCTTCTGCATGCAAAACAGGCCAGACACCAGAGACTGGAAGTGATTATCCTCTGGAAAAGTTTGTAAACTCACAAATTGATTTGCCAGACCATTTATCTAAGGATGACCAGATACTGCATGGCATGTCATCTGACTGTGGCCAGTTCAATAGTACAATGTACATGGATTCTGGTGAACTAAAAATGAACAATTTTTGTCTCCTGCTATTTTGCATGAGTACCTGGCGACAGACGCTGGGGCAACCAACCAACCACAGAGCAGCAATTCACATCATGAAGCCTCCAGTGCTGGAACACCCAAATTTTTCAAATCCAATAGTACTAGAGTAGTGACAGCAAATTGTGCTCTTCCCTCATCCACCACTGCCAGTCCAACAGCTTCTCCCTCAAGCATTCCAGTACACCATGACAAAATAAATCCAGCAAAGGCAGGAAGTAACTGCCAAACCCAGGCTTGCCTAGTAGAAATCAGAGACACTCTTCAAGAAATCAAGCAGCTCATGTATGATATGCAGAGGTCTTTGAAAGAAGCTGTGAATTCCATCTTGATTCCCCCGGATGGATCATCAAGGCAAAACAAAAATGATAACCCCTTGCAAGGTACAAGTAATGTGAACTATTATAATCTATCTTTCAACACTATAAAAAAAATAAACAGTTTGTCTCTAGAAGAATTACTTCTGTGCATGGGCCCTCCATTGGGAACCTCTAAGAAAATTTCCACTACAACTCCAGCCAATGTGGACAGAAATGTACCCAATCAGGAACTATCAACTGCTGTAGTAGTCACGGATACTTCCAAAACTGTTAAGGCAGCTTGTCCACCACTGTATTTGGTGCAAAACGACTCTGCACAGAAATTATATTATTCCCTTTCAGCAGCACACATGTATATTAAGCACACTCAATGTGGTTAATTATACAGAAAGATGCAAACAAACCATTCAATGCTTTCAAAATCTTGGGCATCTTTGAAATGAAGTTGCAGCGACTGGAACTTTGCACAATTTGTGCTATTTGCACATTGGTAATTCTTCCCAAATGTGAATCTTGGCCCTTTGCAGTTGTGATTTCTTACTCCAGCATACATGAGTATGGTTATTAAGGATTTCGCTCCCAAGAAGCTGTGCAAAAAAAGTTATTTCCTATCTCCATTGTGAGGTCTAGAAGGACCCAATTAGACAAGGTGTGCATTATCACGTGTAATTCACATTTCACTCACATTTTCCCCTAAAAGGTCTGCAGAGTTGGCCAGGGGAAGAATTAATTCCGTTTATACATCCTGAAAGAAATCAGCCCCAAATGTTCCCTGGAAGGACAGATGTTGAAGCTGAGGCTCCAGTACTTTGGCCACCTCGTGAGGAGAGAGGAGTCCTTGGCAAAGTCCCTGATGTTGGGAAAGATTAAAGGCAAAAGGAAAAGAGGATGGCCGAGAATGAGATGGTTGGACAGTGTCATCGATGCAACCAATATGGATTTGACCAAACTCCGGGAGGCAGTGGAGGATAGGAAGGCCTGGCGAGCTCTGGTCCATGGGGGTCATGAAGAGTCGGACACGACTGAACAACAACAACAACAACAAATACCTTAACACAAAATTACCTGGTTGCACACTTTCAAATCAATAAATAAAACCAATACCAACCCACCCTGCATTTCTCACAATTTCATACCCATATGATATGGTGCAAAAATGCATTTATGATGAATATGATAAAGCAAGACAGACCAGTATGTGTATTTCACAAAGTCTGTGCAAAATTGTACTAATCTGGAGAAATGCATTCACCAATACAAATATTGGTGCAATCCTTAAAAAGACAATTGACATTGTCTTTTTAAGGACAAGTAAGGACAAGTAAGGATTGGGAAAGTGACCAAAATGAGTTGTATTTAAGACTGAAACTATGAAAAACTCAGCAAAACCAAAACACATCAGAAACAAAATGCAGCAGATTGATGCTGAAAATCCCCCAGTTGTTGACTTTCGGTTGCTATGTGCCATCAAGTTGCTTATGACCTGTGGTGACCTCATGGGTGGACCATCAGTTGGTGGAATTTGAGGTGGTGGTGGTAGTGGAAATTCTATATAGTGGGAAAAAAAGGTAAAGGTTTGTGGTGAAAAGGGTTAATACAAGTATGAATATTTATGACTTTGATTTGAATAGCCAATCACTAAGCAGGTGGGAGTGGCTAAGAATATTATATATGGAACATAATGGGTGATGGACAGTTCAGTTTGAGTTTGAGTTCAGTTTGAGTTGATGTTCAGTTCGGGTTAGAACTGAGAAGAGTTCAGTTAAGAGAGCTGAGAGTCAATTATATTATCAGTTGGTCAGGTTGGACCTGCCACTGAGAAGGGCCTGGTTTAGAGAGGAAACATATTATAAGATCTCGTGTATGCAATACACTAACAACGGTTAAAGCTATCATAATTCTGATCATATAATTGTAAACCAATAAATGTTTCATGTTTTGTTTTAAAATATATTACTTGGTGTGACTCTCTCAAATATATATAAGTGTCCAGTGAATCTGGTGGTGGCTGCGAGTGAAAACCCAGTGTGTGAAAGGGGCACGTCACAAGGTTCACCCAACACATGCGTGCTAGTTGTGTCCAACTATAGGGGTGGTGCTCATCTCCATATTTAAGCCGAAGAGCCAGTGTTGTACAAGTACATGGCCTCGTGTCCAGCATGGCTGCACAGAAACACTGTTTTACCTTCCCGCTTTTATGACGGACCCTATTCATCTACTTGCATTTACATGCTTTCGAGCTACTAGTTTGGGAGGAGATGGATTTTTAACTCCTTAAAAGGCACAGATGGATACAAAAGTCTGTGGAACTCCCTGCCACAGGATATGGTTGTGGCATCTGGCCTAGATGCTTTCAAATGGGGATTGGACAGATTCCTGGAGGAAAAGTCCATCACAGGTTACAAACCATGATGGAGATGTGTAATCTCCAGGGTACTTCAAGGGCCAGTTGCAGAGGAGTCGTATCAGGAGACAGATATCTAGTCTTGTGTACTCCCAGACACATTTGGTGGGGCCACTGTGAGGTACAGGAAGCTGGACTAGATGGGCCTTTGGCCTGATCCAGCATGGCTCTTCCTATGTTTCTATGTTCTTAAAAGTGACAATGGTTTAGAGACTGTCCCTTTTAATTTTAATTTTGCAAAACCAAGATATATATTTGAGAACCAACTTCTTTGGAAAACAGGTGAAAAAAACAATGCCTTTACTTACCGTCTAGTCTCTTAAGAGCCAAGGTTCTAACAATGTGGAACTCACTGCAAGTTGCACTTCAACATACCATTTTAGCTTGGATTTCTCTGTGCAGCATGGATGTTATAAATCCATCGTCTGGGGTATGTTCTGCTCTGCTCTCCTGAAACATGAATTTATGCTAATGGCTGTCTGCATATGCTTCTATCAAATATCTATATTAAACTTAATAGTCTGTTACATTGCTTCTTAACCCCACGTCCACACATGATTAACTTCTCTGATTTCTTCCGAAGGCACTATTAACACCATGTAGCATTTTGCTTAACATGTCACTAACTTTGCATCTCTGGCAGGGGGGGGGTAATTATACACCCTTGCACTTTTTACAAGTAAAAGGCGTACACAAGGAATTGGTGAGTCTATTAAGAGAAGGCTTCAACATTTATGGCTTCCACTTAAAGGGGTGGTGCGGGGGGGGGGGAGAGCTCACATCCAGAGGAGTGTTAAAAGGCGAACCACCAATGGGAAGAATTAATAGAAATTCCTTGTACTAAAATAGGACTCTCACAGGCTCATAGCCTAAATGTAGGATGGAGTGAAGGCCATAGGGGCGTGCTCAATATGAAATGGATGTCCCTTTGAAATCTTGCAGTGCTGTCAGCGAGTAGACGCAGTGCTTCAGATATTGCACCCTATGAGAGCAAAATCCAAAGGGACTGACAGTTATTCAGAGGCAAATGCAATAATTTACTGTGAGCTGGTTTTGCATCAACAAATTGATTAATTTAAGGGCTTCTTAATCCTTGTGCTGGAGCTACAGTCAACAGGAAGCAGCCTCTGGAAATTGTTCACCTTATGTCTGGGCAGAGAAATTAGAAAGGTAGTGACTGTGCGGCCCAAGACATGTAGGTTGAGAAGATGTTCTCTAGGCTATCAAAGGTACCAGAGCTTATCATACAGATCACAATATCCAGCTTTTTTTCCTTTTCTCTAAAGGCATTGGCTTGTTTCCTTGGTTGAGCTTTTTCTTATCCATCTTTCTCCCTGCTATATTGATGGTACCCCTGCAACTGCAATTGCATTGGTAGATGCCTCCTACACAATGAATGCCATATTAAGACTCACCAAGTGCTAGAGATTATGTCAAGGTTAGAAGACTTTGTAGCATTAGTAAAAGAGTATTTTTCTTATGCTTCTTTTTAAAAAATAAAATCTTCTCCCATTTATTGTGGCACCGTAATGTGAAGTATTAGGTTGCATTGCCCACAATATCTGAAAAGGACAAGGGTAAAAATAAATGCCAACACAACTACCCCACCTCCCTTCTCCCCACTGCCCTACTTTTATACAAAGTGAACTATTAAGAGATCATTTTACAGAGTGGCCTAGTTCCAAGGTGAGAGGGAGGAATACCAACTTCAGACATGTATTAAGAAAATACAGGTTCTGAATGTTTGCCCCTCAGTAGTAGCTGAACCTGGGAGAGTGATCACAACCTCTAGAATCCCTCCCTCAGCTTGGCTAGTGACACTGCTAGATCCTAGGTCTTTTCCCACAATGTCCAAGCTACTGCACCCAGATTGGGAGTCTTTTAACTTGCCTCCATGGTTCAGCTCAGGAAGACATGCCAGTGAAGAATTTCCCTCAGGATTGTATGTCCTGTTGACTCAGAAACCATTTCCTGACTAAACAAACCTAGCTTAAAGAAATCATTTAGCAGCCATAAAATAACAAATTTGGAAGAAACTCAAAGGTCATTCAAGAGAAGTACTGAATCGCAACAGGGCCGGCCCTGCCATGAGGCAAAAGGAGATCATTACCTTCAGAAGATGGTGTTAAAGGACTTGGAGTACCAACTAAGCACTTGATCCAAGGATAGGCCAGTACCACACAACTTGCCCTGTACCCCATTGTATGTTTTCCAATGAAAACAGCCAGGAGGGAGGAAGAGCTGCCAAACTGGTCTGCTTCCACATGTGAAATTCTGGGGTGAGAGGGATCATCTTGCTTTTTTCCTTGGGTAACAAAATATCTTGGGCCAGTCTTGGTGGATTTAGTACTACACACATGCTATAAAAACTACAGTGGAACCCAAAATTACGAAATTAATCTGTTCCGAGCGCATGCTCATAACATCCAGAGGGACGGATTTCAATGCATTCCTATGGGAAACTACTTTAAATGACCTGTGGCTCCCAACCCCCAAATCGGGGTCATTTAAAATGTCTTTAAGCAACCAAGCCAAGCATTTGTCTGAGATGGTTAAAAACATTTTAAACAAACTGCCACTTCTCCCCCCTCCAATCAGACGTGTGGTGGGAGAAGTGGCGGTTTCTTTAAAATGACTTTAAGCAACCGAGCCAAGCGCTTGGCTCGGTCACTTAAAGTAATTTTAAACATAATGCACACTTCACCCATGCCCCGGGGTGGGTGGGTGGGGGCTGTCGGGAAAAGCAGTGTGTGATATTTAAAATGACCTTTAGCCACAGAGGCTTGCCTGGAGACAGGGATAAACAGTGAGGAGGCCAAGTTTGCGAATGACACAAAACTTGGTGGTAAAAACCAGAGAAGATTGTGAAGAGCCCCAGAAGGATCTCTCCAAACTGGGATAATGGGCTGCAAAATGGCAAATGCTTTCAATGTAAGAAAATGTAAAGTAATGCATATTGGGGCAAAAAAAAATCAAATCTTTATCAGCTCATGGGCTCTGAGCTATCCATGATGGATCAAGAAAGAAAAGATTTTTTTTTTACACAGAGGGCGGCGGCAGGAGCAGCGGGGGGGGGCAGCAGCGGCAGGGTGGCAGGGAAGCAGCGGATGACAGGGGACGGTGATGGGCATGGGGTGGACGGTGAGGGGCACGGGGGGCAGCGATGGGTCCAGGGGGCGGCGGGGGGGATGGACGGTGGTGGCCAGCGGTGGGGGGGCGGCAAGGGGCAGCAGTCTGGCCAGCGCCCCCTCTCCATTTTAGCGCCCTAGGCAACTGCCTAGTTCACCTTAATGGACGTGCCGGCCCTGCTCATGCGCTCCCAAACGCATTTGGTGGGGCCACTGTGAGATACAGGAAGCTGGACTAGATGGGCCTTTGGCCTGATCCAGCATGGCTCTTCTTATGTTCTTAAGCACTTGTGTGCATGCAATTTCTACCCCAGCACATCTACAAAGGAAGATCTGGTAAATGGATGAGATAATGCTATTGAGGTATCCTGCCTCTGGTCAAAAACAGGCTAAATATTTCAACATTTTATTTATTTGTTTTATTTTACCTATGTTCCATGTGCATCCATAATTTTAAATTGTGTAACACTCTGAATAAACACAAGATATGAATAAAGATAAGACAAGACTGAGGTCTGGACAGGTTTTTGTGACAGCATTTCATGTCTTCAGTAGCACTGCAGATATAGCCCAATCTCAATGAAGCATTAATCATGCTCTCTCTCTCTCTCTCTCTTTTCCCCACCTCCCAGTTGACCTTCAAAATGAGAACAGATTTTATAGGCTCAGCTGGCTTTGTCGCATTGGCTTCCTTTGGAAAGCTATACATTCAAGAGCATCCATCCTTCTTTATGATGAAATAATTTGACCACAGCTTGGAAAATTGCTTTACCAGACTACAGCAGTCAGCTTCCTTCAGCCACTGGATACGTGGGGGATTTCTTTAAGGTATCATCTAGAATAAATGTGCTTTAAAATACTCTGGTTGTTACTGTTAGTTAGAGATTGGCACACATCAAAAATGATTTGCAAAACTCACTCAAAATTGCTGATTCATATTTGTACAGATTGATACCCCACAAATGCAAATTGATGAATTTTTGGTAATTTTTGATTTGTTGAATTGTTGAAATGGCGCCCAAGGGTCCTAGAGTCACACAATCTCCAGGGATGCTTCCCATGACTCTTTATAATTCTTCCAACTTTGGGAAAGATTGGATTTCCCCAAGTCATTTGCTAAAGGGCACTTTCCGGAGGGCGTATGTGTGTGTGTTTAAGTCCAATGTCTGAAACCCAGTCTTCAACAAATCACTATTGCAGAACAGAGTCATGGGAGGCGTCCCTTCAAATTTGGTGTCTTTAGGTGTCTTGGAGCCCATTTTATAGGTTTTTCTGTTACACATGGAATTCAAGGATGTGGTTCCACATGGAAGGTACTCCTCCAGTGGAATTGGGTGAGTTTTCCTCTTTCTTTGCCTCCCTTCCCTTCAGGATGGGCCTCCTGGGCAGAGTTGTGGGAGGCACCATCCAAGGATCAAAGGAGAGGATTGGTTTAGTTGGGTGGTGTTCTGTTGTCACTTTCCATTTTTTTTCTCCTCCTCTTCTCTCTTAGCCTCCTGATGGAGAGCCAGTGCACCAAGTCAGAGGAACAAGGTACATCTGTTTTTTGTTCTGCACAAAAGGTACACTTATCAGTCTGGCTGTTGGGGGCAGCTCCTCCATTCCAGGCTGTAATTATCTGAATGCAAGAGCTAATCTGCAATCATTAGAACTCAGTATCTTTCTGTATACCCAGGTAGCATTGTGTGTAGAGGAATGTCCCTCCAATGGATGTATTTTTTATTGTTGTTTTTTGTCTTTAATGGATGGAATGTTTGGTTTTGCAGGGTTCTGAGTGTTGAGTGCCGAATTTTTCTTGCAACCCACAACGTCTGGAGCTGGTGCTCGGGTCTGGGCCATAGGTTAGTTTCCAGAGGGGTTCACATGCCAAATTAGGCCATAGGGCAGAGTCTTGTCCCTCACCTTTGTGGTGAAAGACGGCCCATACAGGAGTTGGTGAGGTAGGGCTTGAGGATTTGTGACAGGGAGACGACTACAGCATGTGTGGGCTCGTCCGCATCAGAAATACACAAGCGAGAGGAAGACAGGGAGATGCATAAAGAGTTAAAGCAAGACAACGAGATTATGATGACAGGAGATAAAAAGGAAGATATGAAAGAGAAAAGATGGAATCCTGTTAAAATGACTGACGGGTTTTTGGCGGTTATCAATAGGGTGGTAACTTGGGAAATGGTAGAAGAAGAGATGAAAATATTCTGTTTAGATAATAAAGAGAAAGAAGTACAAACTGAAGAAAGAGACTTAGTTAATAAAGAGGTACAAACTGAGGAGAGAGACATAGTTAATAAAATAGTTAGAGAGAGAGAAGTACAGACAGATAATTGGAAAGTACTGAGAAAAGATAAAAAGGTACAAGTAGGAGGGAGATGGGGAGATTTAAAGATAAGGACTCATTGGGACACGGCTGTCCAGGTGAATAGAGATATGGAAAAAGAGATACGAGGGATAGCCATTCAAACTGAAGATAGAGTCAGCAGAGTATTGTTTAGAGAAGCGAGCAGTCAAACGGAGAGGCACGAGACAGAGAAGGGAGGGGGGAAAGGAGAGATAACAGCGCGAGGAAGGGTGACAGTTGGGGACGTTAGGGAAGGGGTCCGAAGAGGACAGACGTATGGAAAAAAGGGAGAAACGGGATTACCCCTTCCCACACCCGAATATACAGTCAGATTTTCCCCAGGCCAGATTTCTGGGGAAGAAAACAGACGGAGTGCAATTTCCGATCCTAATCCTGTCGGGTGGATTCCGGGTTGGGGATGGAATCTTCCTCAAGGGATTCCCCATCAATATTGCAGGAACCGGTACCAAGGTCCACCGACAACTTATCCAAAAATGCCTCCCAAGTAAGAAATAGCGATGTGAGAAGTAAGAATATATTGTTCAATAGTTCTTTCGATCCCAGTTTTGAAATACCCATTTTAATCCCAGTTGGAACGAGTTGTAATTTAGAAGAAAGAAATAACATTGGAACCAAGATGTCAAATAAAAATCTCTTTATTTTGCAAGAAAATATGAAGTCAGCGTGTGATTTTAATACATCTGGTCAAGAATCTGAAGGTGATAATAACGAATCCTCACAAATTGGCGCCCAACGGGTAAATACGGATATCCCTACACTTGCGACAGAGAACAGCTGGCTTAAACAGACGTTAGACCGTCAAGATAAAATAATGATGATGCTGTCAGAACAAACAAGATATTTGATGCAACAAGTCGAACAACGGGACAAAGAATTGTTAGAAAAACGACACCCAACAACGCCAACAGACGTATCTAATACAAAGAATAACAACACTATTTTTCAAACAAAGATACAAAAAATGGGGGACAATGATGACGTGGAAACATATCTACACATGTTCGAACGGGTAGCAACTGCTGCAAAATGGCCCAAAGAACAATGGGCACTGATAATCACACCGGGACTAACAGGAGAACTACAAACGATAGTAGACTCGCTGGGACCAGAAGATGCATCTGACTATGATAAAGTAAAGACAACAATACTGTTAACATGCAATATTACAGAGGAGGCATATAGGAAAAGGTTCAGAGAACTAAAACTACAGACAGGTATACATCCACGTCCGTTGGCTCAACGAATGAGAGCCAATGTAGTAAAATGGCTACAACCAGGAAAGAAGACATTCGCGGAGGCTATAGATAAAATTGTAATAGAACAACTTCTAAATACCGCAAGCACGTCTGTAACAAACTGGGTACGTAGGAATAATCCACAAACACTAGAGGAAGTAATACAACTCTTGGAAAATTATACCGGAAACAATGATCGCCCATATCCAACACGGGACGGAAGTGGACAGGACAAGACACGCGACAAGTTTATGACGTCATACTCAAGAGACAGACAGAAAGCACAGAACATGGCGGAGAATAAAGAAACACATCAAAAAGCAGAAGCAACGACCCAGAAAAACGGAACACCAGGACTAGCGGGGAAAAATCAGGCAAATAATTTAATAATGGATAAGAGGGCTTCTTGTTTTATATGCGGGGAAAAAACACATTTTCGTCGGGAATGCCCTTACCGTGACTGTGCTTGGGTCGCCGCAGAACAAGAAAAAGAAACTCAAACCGCAGATGGGAGAAGCCAGTGGGAGGTGCAGGCAGTTGTGAATGGGGAAAAGAAATTGGCCTTAATTGATACGGGTTGTGGACAAACTCTCGTAAGGAACTTAAAAGGTGCACCAACAAATGAATTGATTATGGTAAAATGTATACATGGAGATGTAAAAAAATATCACACAGTATGGGCGAAGGTAATTGCTTTAGGCCGCACCAACATGTTGAAAGTCGGTATAGTACCATCATTAGCGAAAGAAATGTTACTAGGCAGAGACTGGCAAATGGCTAATGACTTCGTCTCCATACAGGATAATCCCTGCTATTTAACAGACACCACGGATGACAAGAGATGGCTAGACATGATCGAAGCAAGAAGAGACCGGGTGAGACTTTGGCAACAAGAAGATGAGACTTTAATAAATGTTATAAAGAATGTAAAGCCAGAGGGCACTGTTATACACGGACAAGAAGGTTTTGAAATGAGACAGGGCTTATTGTATCACATAGATAAACAAGGGGGGGAGACATTGGTAGTACCAAAAGGATGGAGACAGAATATTATGGCACTATCACATGATATACCTATTGCAGGACATTTGGCAATTGAAAAAATGCTTGCTAGGATCTCAACAAGGTTTTGGTGGCCAAATATGAGGGATGACATTAATAATTATTGCAAAACGTGTAAGATTTGTCAGTTAACACAATCTAAACCCAAAAAAGGAGCACACATGATACCAATGCCTATCATTGATAAACCATTCCAGAGATTAGCCTTGGACATAGTAGGTCCCTTATGCAAATCTGCAGGAGGCCATACCCATATTTTAGTCCTGATTGATTACGCAACTAGATATCCAGAAGCCATACCGTTAAGATCTACGTCGGCAAAAGTGCTAGCCAGAGAACTGTTACAGTTCTTTTCGAGAATGGGATTTCCCCAGGAAATATTAACAGATCAAGGGGCAAATTTCATGAGCTGGACAATGAGAGAATTATGGAAGATATTAGATGTTAAACCAATACGAACAACAGTTTATCATCCACAAACGAATGGCCTGGTAGAGAGGTTTAATAAGACGTTAAAAACAATGTTAAGGAAAGTAGTAGGTGAAAATCCAAGGCGTTGGCACCTAATGCTAGCGCCATTGATGTTTGCCATTCGAGAGGTACCTCAGTCATCGACTGGGTATTCGCCCTTTGAATTGTTATATGGCAGAAATCCCAGAAATGTTTTAGATCTAATCAAAGAAAAGTGGGGGAGGAAGGAACTGATCAAGCTGAAAGTACGGTAAAATATGTAATAGAGATGAGAGATAGATTAAGGACTATCACAGATTTAGCAAAAACAAATCTAGAAAAAGTGCAAAAACATCAGAAAAGACGATATGATAACAGTGTAAGATTGCGAACGTTAGAACCAGGACAAAAGGTCTTGCTCCTGTTACCAGTGGAACATTCTAAGCTATTGACACAGTGGCAAGGACCTTTCACAGTACTCAAAAGAATAAATGAAGTAGACTATGAAGTAGCGACACCAGATGAGAAGAAAAAGTCAGGAATCTTCCACATAAACTTGCTAAAAAAATGGGAAGAAAGAGAATCTTTCTGGACAGAAATAGAACCAGAAGAGCTAGGGCCTGAAGTACAAAGATCAAAAGGGGAGATAGAAATATGCCAGGAACTAACAGAAAATCAGTTAGACAATATAAAACAGTTACAAGAGGCTTATACCGATGTGTTTTCAGAAATACCGGGAGAAACAAATTGGACACAACATGCAATTAATACACCTGAGGGGATAGTAGTTAGGGATCATGGTAGAATGTGGCCGAGGCATCTCATACCTATAATTGAAGAAGAAGTGAGAAAAATGTTATCATTAGGGATAATAGAACCTTCAAAAAGCCCATGGAGAAGCCACCCAGTGGTGGTACCAAAGCCTGATGGATCAATAAGATTTTGCATAGATTTCAGAAAAATAAATAAAGTATCAAAGTTCGATGCATACCCCCCCCAATGCCCAGAATAGACGAATTATTAGATCGGCTAGGAGAGGCGGGTGTCCTATCCTCTTTAGACTTGACCAAAGGGTACTGGCAGGTACCTCTACGGCCAGGAGATAAGGAGAAAACTGCATTCGCCACTCCAATTGGTCTTTACCAATTCCGGAAAATGCCATTTGGATTACATGGAGCAGGGGCCACATTTCAAAGACTAATGGATCAGGTACTTGGAACTTGTAGGGAATTTGCAACTGCATATATTGATGACATTATTATTTATAGTCCAAATTGGGAAGTCCATGTAGAACACTTAAAACAAGTATTAGACAGACTGAGGGAGGCAGGATTAAGAGTAAATCCTTCAAAATGCAAAATAGCACGACATACAATCCCTTTCTTGGGGTTCAACGTGGAAGGAGGAAAAATTTTCCCACAGGAAGGAAAAGTAGATAAAATGTCAACATGGCCAATCCCGAGAAATAAAAAAGAGGTGCAACAATTTTTAGGCCTAGCAGGATATTATCGACAATTTATAAAAAATTTCTCCTCCATAGCAGCCCCTCTAACTGATTTAACCCGTAAAAATAGACCTAAATGAATACAGTGGGGACAAAAAGAAAACACAGCGTTTGAAACACTAAAACAGAAACTATGTTCGTATCCGGTACGATATGCACCAGATTTCAAACTACCTTTCATCGTACAAACCGATGCGTCAGATAGGGGTATAGGGGCGGTTTTGACACAACTAGTGAAAGGAGAAGAACATCCAATTCTATACATTAGCAGGAAATTGAAAGAGAAGGAATTGAAATATTCCACTATAGAAAAGGAAGCATTGGCAGTAAAATGGGCAATATCATCCTTAAAATATTATCTCTTAGGATCTAAGTTCACCTTAGTAACAGACCATGCACCATTGACATGGCTCAATCGAATGAAAGATTGTAATCCCAGACTCACAAGGTGGTACCTGAGTTTGCAGCCTTATGCCTTTGACGTACAATATAGGAAAGGGAAAGAACATTCTAACGCTGACTATTTCTCCCGACAGGGCCCATGGGTTCAGGAGGAAACCCCGCGGACGACCCACTTGTTGGGGGGGTGTGTGACAGGGAGACGACTACAGCATGTGTGGGCTCGTCCGCATCAGAAATACACAAGCGAGAGGAAGACAGGGAGATGCATAAAGAGTTAAAGCAAGACAACGAGATTATGATGACAGGAGATAAAAAGGAAGATATGAAAGAGAAAAGATGGAATCCTGTTAAAATGACTGACGGGTTTTTGGCGGTTATCAATAGGGTGGTAACTTGGGAAATGGTAGAAGAAGAGATGAAAATATTCTGTTTAGATAATAAAGAGAAAGAAGTACAAACTGAAGAAAGAGACTTAGTTAATAAAGAGGTACAAACTGAGGAGAGAGACATAGTTAATAAAATAGTTAGAGAGAGAGAAGTACAGACAGATAATTGGAAAGTACTGAGAAAAGATAAAAAGGTACAAGTAGGAGGGAGATGGGGAGATTTAAAGATAAGGACTCATTGGGACACGGCTGTCCAGGTGAATAGAGATATGGAAAAAGAGATACGAGGGATAGCCATTCAAACTGAAGATAGAGTCAGCAGAGTATTGTTTAGAGAAGCGAGCAGTCAAACGGAGAGGCACGAGACAGAGAAGGGAGGGGGGAAAGGAGAGATAACAGCGCGAGGAAGGGTGACAGTTGGGGACGTTAGGGAAGGGGTCCCGAAGAGGACAGACGTATGGAAAAAGGGAGAAACGGGATTACCCCTTCCCACACCCGAATATACAGTCAGATTTTCCCCAGGCCAGATTTCTGGGGAAGAAAACAGACGGAGTGCAATTTCCGATCCTAATCCTGTCGGGTGGATTCCGGGTTGGGGATGGAATCTTCCTCAAGGGATTCCCCATCAATATTGCAGGAACCGGTACCAAGGTCCACCGACAACTTATCCAAAAATGCCTCCCAAGTAAGAAATAGCGATGTGAGAAGTAAGAATATATTGTTCAATAGTTCTTTCGATCCCAGTTTTGAAATACCCATTTTAATCCCAGTTGGAACGAGTTGTAATTTAGAAGAAAGAAATAACATTGGAACCAAGATGTCAAATAAAAATCTCTTTATTTTGCAAGAAAATATGAAGTCAGCGTGTGATTTTAATACATCTGGTCAAGAATCTGAAGGTGATAATAACGAATCCTCACAGGATTCATCTCTTAACCTTGGTTGGTTTTCTTTCCCAAACCATAGTTCTGCCAGAAAATGATGCCTTGGAGGAAGAGTCTCACGGATCCTGGGGCTTAAACCAAAAGTGCCTTGCTGGAGCAGGTGAGTATGCTGGTGGGGAAGGGTGGAATATCCAGGTTCCTTGAAGCTCATAATCTTCCTCTCTGTTTACAGCCTTGGACTCATAAACTGGGAAGACATCAGCAAAGGAGCGAAACAGAAATTAGAATAAAGTGGTTGAATTCTGACCATGGCTGAAGATGGCTGGCTGCCGGAGCTCTGAACATTGAAGCTGAGGTTGTCCTCAGCACACTCTGTTTTGCTGTTGCACATGGAATTCAAAGAGGTGGTTCTGCTTGGAAGCTTCTCCTCCAGTGGAATTGGGTGAGTTTTCTTCTTTATTTTCCTCCCTTTCCTCCTTGAGGGGCCTCCTGGGCAGAGTTGCAGGAGCCCCCATCCTAGGATAAAAGAAGTGGTTCAGTTTAGTTGGCCGTTCTTGTGTTGCCACATTCAGTTTTGTCGTCTTCTCCTCTTCTCTGTTAGCCTTTTGATGTTGGAGAGCCAGTGCACCAAGTCAGAGGAACAAGTTATGTTTGTTTTAAGTTCTGAACAAAGAGCCAACTCATCAGCCTGGCTGCTAGGGGACAGCTCCGCCATTCCAGGCTGTAAGTATCTGAATGCAAGAACTCTTAGACAGTTACTTCATGCAGTTTCTCATCTCTGGAGGAAGTTCCTTCTGACTTGATTTCGGTTGTGGTCACGTGGTCTTAATTGCGGGACAGTCCCTGCCCCTGTGTACTCATGGGCGCGATTAATTTTCCCGTAATTACTGAAACCTCACATCCTCGTTCCGCTACGAACTGTGATTTTCGGCTCTGCGCCCTGTATTTCTACACTTTGCCGGAACATTGGTTTATCGTTCTTTCGACTGTCCGATATCTATCCTTCAAACTTTAACTGCATCCGTGTTTGTTTGAGATGTTTCCGCGCTAGGGATGTATGTATTGAAAACTCCATTGGCAAGTTCGCGGCCTCTGTGTTTCCATTCTCCAGCCACTAGGTGGTTTCTGACATTACGGAACGAATGTCCTCTGTTTGGGTCCTCCAAGGCAGAGACACGGTACCTGAGGACTGTCTACTCCTGTTAAGGCAACTTTCGTCCTACCCTTTCCTCCTCCCTCCGCAACACACACAGAACGTCCTGCCAGTTTCTTCCTCTTCTAAACGCTTTAATTTACAACATAAATGCAATATTTCACTCTATTTCGCTTGTTGGAAGATTGATGGATGACTCCGATGATGACTATGATGGGTTTCTTGATGCAGCAGACAAACTAGCTGAAGCTGTTTTCTGGACTATTGCAGAGTGGAGGGTGACATTTCCTAGGCAGAAAATATGTTGGAGCTATCCAGGTAGATCGCCCTGGTTCCAAGAAACAGTTCTTCAGTACTGGCGCGGAGCCGAAAATCACCGTTCGTAGCAGAACGAGGATGTGAGGTTTCAGTAATTACGGGAAAACTAATCACGCCCGTGAATACACAGGGGCAGGGACTGTCCCGCAATAAGACCACATGACCACAACCGAAATCAAGTCGGAAGGAACTTCCTCCCGAGATGAGAAACTGTGTGAAGTAACCGTCATTGTTAATGGACGGAGTGAAGGCACAGAGACTGAAACTTGATCAGGAACTGACAGATGTGTTCCTGGTCAATGAAAAGGAATAAGGGTTGAACTGGATCTGGATGGGGTTATAACTCCCTCCCAAGAAATCAGGATTGCTCTTGGGGAACCTCTGTAACCCATCTCTAAATCTGGAGGTCTACATCTCAGCACCAGCCCTGGCTGTATTTGCAGAGTTAATGCCAGCACACCAGCTGTAATCAATCCTGGACATGTTTGATCTGTCTACAGTGATGCATACCTTAGTTATATCCTTTTTGGATTATTGCAACATGCTCTTATGTGGGGCTGCCTTTGAAGGCAAAAACTTCAACTGGAGCAAAATACTGACATCAGGCTATTGACTGAGGCCAATTACATGCAGCGTATAACTCCCCTGTTATAGCACCTTCATGGGCTACCAGTTCATTTGTGAGCCCAATTCAAAGTGCTGGCTATGACGTAAAAAGCCTTCTAGGGTTTGTGTCCATGCTATCTGGTGGACCCTATATCCCCACATAACCCTCTTGTGGATCTTAACATCATCCAGGAAGTGCTTTCTCTCAGTCTTGTCATCTTTACAGGGACATTTGACAGGGACATGAGTACAGTCTTGCTCTGTGGAACACATATTTGAAATGCATGCTTCTTAGGGGTTTCTTTAATATTTTCAGACAGCAGATAAGTGAAACAGTAGATATAGCAGTCTGATTTATACAAATATTTTCATATTTCCTTGTTTAAGAATTTTTAAATACTTTTCATATTTTTTGTCTTTTAATGATTTATGAACCACTGACAGAAAGGCAGCATAGGATGGCATCTATCTATCTATCTATCTATCTATCTATCTATCTATCTATCTATCTATCTATCTATCTATCTATCTATCTATCTATCTATCTATGCCTAACATATTTTTGAATTGCATGCTTCTTAGGGTTTTCTTTAATATTTTCAGATAGCAGATAAGTGAAACAGTAGATATAGCAGTCTGATTGTATACAAAGATTTTCATATTTCCTTGTTTAAGAATTTTTAAATACTTTTCATATTTTTGAGAACAGGGAATATGTTCTTATGTTCATATACTTTGTGTTTATAGACTTTGTGATTGTATTGTATGTTTTCAATGTTAGTTTCCATCACTCATAACATCTTTTAATGTTGTCAGATGTCCGTCAATTCCTTGTTCTCAATACTTGAATATGTCATAATTGTACTGGACTGTATATTGTCCCTCATTACTGTAAGCCACTTTGGATCCTTTTCCAAGGAGAAAGGTGGGGTAAAAATACTCCTAATCCTGGAGGGACCCCAGATGAAACTTTAGTCCCCATTTGTAAGATACATACATACATACATACATACATACATACATACATACATACATACATACATACATACATACATACATACATACATACATACATAGTTGATCTTTTGCTCCTTTGCTACTGTAAAGGAAGTATGGTATGAGTTATGTACCACACCATCTGGCATAAAAGCCACTCTGGGTGGTTTACAAAAGGTTAAGGTAAATAATGAAACATAATAACAAACATAGACTATAATTAAAATCAAAATCATCATCAGAATTAAAATATATTAGAAGAACCAGTGGTACTATACAGATTAGGAAGGCAGCATTATCCATCTGTATATTCAGAATATCAGGTAATAGGAACAAACAGGAAAAGGACTGTCATTTCCTGGTAACTTTTTCTATTCTAAAAACCTTGACCAGATGGAGTCTCCAGGTCATGGTGGCAATTTTGCAACAACCCCTTTCCATCCCTTCTCACAAGCAGCTCATCTTAGGACCTGGGCAGGTTCACGTGGAGACATGTCCCGAAACATTTAGGGTGAACCTATGGCATGGGTGCCAAAGGTGGCACTCGGAGCCCTTTTTTTGGGCACCCAACATTGCCCCTTCACAGCCACCTGTATTCAGGTTAAATGGCTATACTGGCACTTTGCAAAAAATTAGTGGGTTTTGAATTGCAGTTTGGGCACTCGGTCTCTAAAAGGTTCACCATCACTGATTTAGGGCATTAAAAGTGACAAACACCATCGTTAAGGTCAACTTAGACCTTCCTCTGTTGCCAAGCTGTGCCTGTTATCCAGTCTTTCTCTCTGCTGGCTGCCAATCTGAAGGCTAAGCACTTTAGCAATAAGCCTCCTCTGTTTGGGTTTAATCAGGACACCTTTAATTTCCCTGGCAAGGATATCAGGGGGCTTGAGCGTCCAGCCGCGAAGATTCAAGACTACAAATGCCCATTGGGGAGGAGAAGAAAGGGGGCAGAGGAGGACCCCTTGCTGCCATTGGTCTCTTTGCATAATGAAATCCAGGCTACATGAGAGGAGAAGGAAAGGGAAGAGCCTGACAGGGGGTGCTTGGGTTGAAAAAACACTCACTGAAAACTCATTTGGGCTAATACCTGATCTGGAGATCCTGCCTTGATATCAAAATGTCAGCCATTCTGAGCTTAATCAGGACTTTAAATTAACCCATTCCTCTTGGAGAGAAAGGAAGGAAATAAAAGGAAATGGAGACATTGAGAAAGAAACAGTACAAGTCATTGCTTTTTTTAAAAAATCAGTTGAAATAAGAGGACGTCAAGGGGTCTGTGAAAGATAAGACAACAGGTCTCTTAGGCCAGGCCTGCCCAAAGTCTGGCCCAGGGGCCTAATCCGGCCCATCAGGTCATTCTGAGTGGCCCACGGCTGGCTGGCCCACTCCTCCCTCCCTGTCCTTCACCCCATTTTTTTTAAATCTTCCACCAACACTGACACCGCCAGGAAGCTTGAGGGGCTGGGTGGGCCGGCCGGCCGGTGAGCTGAAGCTTGTGGGGCTGGGTGGGCGGGCGAGGGGGTGGGCCACCACCACTGGCACTGACGGGAAGCTTGTGGGGCTGGGCGTACGCACGGGGGTGGCATGCGAGTGGGCCGCTGCCACTGGCATCACCCGGAACCTTGTGAAGCTAGGAGCACATGCACAAGGCAGCGTGCAGGCGGGCCGCTGCCAGCGGCATAGCTGGGAACATTGTGAGATTGGGCGCATGCACGGTCAGTGGGTGGGGCTTATGGGTCAGGGGTGGGCCTTGAAGTGGGGTGGCAGGGTCAGGGAGCAACCGGCCCCTGACACATTCTCAGCCACTAAATCTGGCCCTCCTTACAAAAAGTTTGGGCACCCCTGTCTTAGGCACTTGGTGTCATTCAGTCTCTTTTGGTCACTCATGCTAGCAACCTTGGATGACTCCTATGCTGAGTCTCAGAGGGAGGTGAGGTTGGGGGAAGTACAACAGGGCTGGGTGAGAATTTGGTTGCGGTTTGGGTTTTCTGCATTTGTCAAACTTTCTCCGGATCTGAAAGTGACATGATTTCTCCCAGCCCTGAATTTCATTTGACTTCATGTTTTGGCCAGAACTGATCAAAACACAGTCATTTGATCCGTAAGATATACAGGACTACTGCAGTTTGTGGCAGCTGCTGATGCCTTCCTTTCCTTAGAGCTTCTTCTTTCAAGGGACTGTGTTGATAAAATGCAATTAAAACAGAAATGGGTCTCAATTAGAGATGGGGAGGAATCAAAACAATGGTGATCCATCATGATATGTGATTACTCGGGCCGATGAATCACCAAATTAATGAAATTTCTGGCAACAAACTGATGGATCAATGCATCAATTCACCTTTAAAATGCTATAAAAATCCCCATGGCATCTAAAGGCCCCAGCATTTCAGGGTTCCTTCCTCTATTTCCCCTCTACAAGCCCTGAAGATTTGGTGAAGACTGGGATTCAGAGGTCTGAGCTATGTTGACCCAATGAATGCCCCACAGAAAAGTGTGCACCCCCCCCCCCCGGAAACTAGAGGCACCAGATATGCAGACACACTTCTCCCAACTCTACAATCCCTCTAAGTTTGGTGAAGATTGAGCATCAGATATCTGGGCTATATACCCACAAATTCACACACACACACACACACACACACACACACACACACACAGAGAGAGAGAGAGAGAGAGAGAGAGAGAGAGAGAGAGAGAGAGAGAGAGAGAGAGAGAGAGAGACTACCCCTTAGCAACTGGGCTTGGAGGGATTGTGGTAGAGAATTATAAGACGTTTCTGTGCATGATTGCCATCTCCAGATACCTGGGGAAAACTTCCTGGGGGTGGGCCTGTTTGGGGGTGCATCAAGAATCCGAAATCCAATATCCACTTGGAGGTATTATGAAGGAGTATCAGGAGATGCTTCCTTCTAATTTTGACCTCTCTCAATATATTGAGGAAGTTTTTTCATTCCGTTTTCCATTATTCATTCTGTTATGTAACAAAGTGAATAACGGAAATTGTGATGAAATTGGAACAAACCGAACAGAACCACGAAAAAAATTCCGGTTAGGTTCGGTTTGTTAATGGGGAGGGGTGGAGCGGAGATGTCTCCTACCTGCCTGCCTGGTGCTAGTCCGTGAAAAAGACGACTGCTACGCTCCGGCCACATGGTTGGCAGCAGTAAAAAATAAATAAAAATAAAAAAATAAAAAGGAGTGCCAACTGCGCCCCAGGAGTGGCCTGGTTGGCACCCTAAAATCTGAAAAAAAATGATTTAAAAAATCCCAGTGCCGACAGGGCCCCAGGGGCTGCACTGTAGGCGCTGAAAGAAAGAACGAAAAAACAAAATAAAAGCCCACCCCCACACTACATCTGTCAGTCAGTCAGTCAGACACCTTTATTGGCATAAATAAATAAATAAATAAATAAGTAAAATAGACAATGGACAATAGAGAATAAAATACACAATTTTGAAAGTGTACATGCCCGAACCAGTATCAATTAAAAACAGGGAAGGATGGAGGGAATATGGGAGTGTTCCCATGTATCCTTATATTTGTCCAGCCAGAATTGACTGCAGACCCTCCAGAATGAACGGACTATATTTGGGGGTGTTGAACAAAAGGCCCGTTAAGTAACTGTGGCCTGCGTCGCTGGATTAACAGATAGATAAATGTGGCAATCTGCCTAGTGTGGGTTTTGTCTAAGCCTGAGAGAAGATTATGCAAAATGATCTCGTCCTGGTGACCAGGGAATCTAGCAAGATGTGGCTCTAGGTGGGAAGCGCGGATGTCCTTATATAGAGGACAGTGTAGGATCATATGCGCCAGAGACTCGATGGTCCCTGAATTACAGGGGCATAACCGAGTCTCTAGTGGTAGAGAGCCGAATCTCCTGTATAGGACATTAGAGGGGAGCACATTACATCTAGCTAGAGTGAAAGCACGTCGTTCCTGTGGATTCTCTAAAAGATGTAGGTAGCTGGCCGGCTTGCCAACAGGTAGTGGGAGTTGTAGACTGAGAGGAGAACATGCTTTAGAGGCTGCTGCAAAAAGGTCTTGCCTTTCAATGTCTAGCAGTCTAAGCTTTAACAGCCTATAAGCCTGCATGAAAGGTAGTGCCCCCAGTTGATCAGGTGAAATGCCCAGCGCCGTAATTCTTTGGAGAAACCGTTTAAGGCCAGGAGAGTAAAAATGGTCGGAGAGAACGCCCTCTATCAGAGGGTCATTATGTGAGGTAAAACAAATTCTCAGCCAGTATTTAAATTGTCTTAGCTGTGCCTGGGTGTTCAGTCTGCTGAGTCCAGCCTCCAGACAGAGGGCTGCATAAGGTACACAATGTGGAACTGCCAATATTTTATAAAGAAAAGTGGATTGAAGCCTTTCAACCAGTGGATCAATGGCGTCCAGCCAAACTGGTACCCCATATAGCAGTTGGGAGATGACCTTGGCTTTGAAAACCTGCAGAGCACTGGGGATATGTTGATTACCCCATATATAAAAAAACCGGTAGATAGCTTGGATGGTCAGTCTGGCTGAGTTGATAGTGCTATGCCTATGTCTGGCCCAGGTGTTACGGTAGAAAAAATTTAGACCTAAGTACTTAAATTCCTTGACTTGTTGTGTTGCTCTCCCATGAAAAATCCAAGAATGGAGTTTCCATGTCTTACTGAAAACTATTTTGGACTTACTGTAATTGAGGGACAGTTTGTTGCAAGAAAGATATTTGATACATTCTAAAATTAATCGTCTTAAACCTATCTTGTTGCGGGAAAGTAGTACCATGTCGTCTGCGTACATAAGAATGGGCACTGCTAAATGGCCCAATCTTGGGCAGTGACTATTTACTCCTAGCAATAAAGGAGCAAGGTCATTGATGTACAGATTGAATAGGGTGGGGGCAAGAACACAGCCCTGTTTAACTCCTCTGTTGATGGGAACGCTGCTGGAAAGAGCACCATTGCTGGAAACTCGAATGCAGCAAGTGTTCTCTGTGTGTAACCTTTGGATTAAAAAAAGCAGTCTTCTGTCTAAGCCGGCAACCCGTAACTTGGCCCATAAAAGTTCCCGGTCTACAGAGTCAAATGCAGCTTTAAGATCTAAAAAGGCAGCATATAGTTGACTCTTCATATGGGCAGTTTGCTTGGCTATAAGATGAAATAATATTAAACAATGGTCCACTGTGGATTTATTCTCACGAAATCCTGCTTGCTCTGGCCCAAGTATGTTATTATCTTTTATCCAGGAGTTGAGTCGAATCTATAACATTGACTGACCCACAGTGCGTAAGCACTGGCCCTTTATTGTTGGAACCCTCCCATTGTGCACTGTATGAACAGGCTGTGGTATATTCCACCCAACTACCGGCAAAGCGGTCCCCCACCTGTGTAGAGCCCCCATCCACTGACCAATCCACTCAGTTGGTTTGACACCCCGTGGGTGTCCCCCCATCAGATTAATTTCCATCCTTTAAGTATACTCTCTTGGAATGTAGCAGGATGGATGAGGACAATGCGAGATCCAGAGTCCAGAGGGGTCCTACTGAATCAAGGGATTATTCTCCTCCAGGAAACCTGGTCCACCTCTGACATTACTCTGGATGGATTCCACGCTTACTCCCTCCCAGCTTCTAAGCAGAAGCTTAGGGGCTGTCCTTCAGGTGGCCTCGCTATATTGGTTGCACAACATATCCACTCGGAGTTAGTATTCATGGCTGACAGTCACTGCAAACTCCAGATTATTAGAGTAAGCACTCTGTCCCACACTACATCTCTAGCATGGGGCCAGGAAACCCGGAAGTAAAAAAAAAAGGTTCTGGTGGAGGCACTCGAGGAAGAGGGACTGCTGCAGGAAGGACTTCTTGGCTTTCTCCTCCTCCTCAGAAGGTGACTGGCTGGTTCTGGAAGCGCGAGCACGACTGGTGGGCTCGGCGCAGCTTCCCCTTTTGGATGCCTTGGTTGCTGTCTGGCTTGGCAGCAGCGGTGGCGGTGGTGGCGCCTGCCATCAGCCTGGCTTGAGGTGAGGACGCAAGATGGTTGGCAATAAGGCACCTGCCCCTCCCTGGGACCGAGAGCAAGAGAGGGGGTCACCCCCAATCCGAAGCGCCACTGCCTGCCTTGTAGGCGTGTTGGCGATTGGTGAAGGCTCCTGGCTGGTCGCGTTTCCCTGCTTCAGGGGAGAATCCAAGGCTGGAAAAAGTGCGGGAAAACCACAGGAGGGTGTGTGTGTGTGGCGGAGGATTGCCCCTGTTGCGCGCCTCAGCCTCAATAGCACAAAGAGGAATCCATGCCCGGCTTCAGACAGCCACGTCCTCCTCCTCTTCCTCCTTCAGCCCATCGGTGCTCTAAAATACCCCAGGCGCTGGCCCCAAGCCAGTGCCTGAAAAAGCCCCTGCTGCCGCTGCTGGCTGACTCCGCTGATGCCTTGATGCTGCCAGTCCAGTCTGTGCAATTGTCAAGTTGTCAATTTTTTTAAAAAAATTTAATGTTTTCCATATGCTCTGGGGAGGGGTGGGACACCCACATGCAGCAAAGCGGTAAAAATGACTAACAAACTCCCGAACCAACGAAATGAAATTTTTTTTTCTTCACAAAAATGGAAATGAACCGAAATGGACCCGCAACGACAAACGAAAAACCGAAACACAATTTTTCCTATTCGTGCCCATCTCTATTGAGCACCATTTCATAACCCTACAAATGAATGAATCAAAGATTGGTCACAAATCAATGAATTTTGATGAATTGGCCAAATTCATCAGAAAATGTTATTTGTTTTTTCTATTTTGCACAACTAAAGGTTGCTGCTTATATACTGTCCCATAGTGCTTTAAATTCTATCTGGGCACTTTACAATGTAATTATACAACCTAAATATTGCCCCCCCCCGTGAGCTCACTATTCATTTTACTAACTTGAAAAGGATAGGGTACTTGTCTTTCATTTACATTGGAATGTATCAGTTTATCAGTGAGAATGGAGACCAAAGAAAAATGGAAGTTCTGCCCTTCCTGTATGCCCACTGGTGAGCTTTCAGGGCCATTTGATCTGCATGCTTGCTTCTGAATCGTGCCCCATCTGCCAAGAACGCAAGAGTTTAATTTCTGCAGCTTTGTTCTTCTCCCTCCTTTTCCTTAGTGCTCTTTTCTTCCGCTCACCCTGGGTAAGTTTTCCAGTGAGCAAGCTTTTATTTAAACTGTTGTTAACGCTGTAATGCAAACAAGCCTTTTAGATGGTGAGAGCAACATTTCAATTATACGAATAATCAAATTCCAAGTGTTATTTGAATCACTCGCCTTCGTAAATTAACTGGGTCCTTCCCCTCCTCCTTCCAGAAGTGGCCCATAAATTACATTTTCCGCTACATTGGCAGTAAATGGGTAATTAATATCTCAAACTTTTTAATGTTGATTTTTGAAAAATAAAACGCCATCCAACGCACAAGCATTGCTGTCGGAGATGAAATGGACTCGGAATCAGGAGTGCTCGTGAGGGTGTTTTGCAAAGATTCGATCAACGGGACTCATTCTGCACAACTTCAGTTCTACAAAGAGAAGGACTTTGAGAGTTCCTGGTACAGCAAGCTTAGGCTCCAGATGCAATGGTTAGCAATGCCTTTTGGATGGATGCGGAAGAGGTATATCACTGGTGGCAGTGTTCCACCAGGAAGGGAGCGACTCAAACCCATGAGCCCAGGGACAGCACAGATCTATCACCAGGTGTGCTGCCTCCTGCTATAAGGACCTGAAATAGGATCTCTCTCTCTCTCTCTCTCTCTCTCTCTCTCTCTCTCTCTCTCTCTCTCTCTCTCTCTCTCACACACACACACACACACACACACACACACACACACACACACACACACACACACACACACACATCAGATACACATATCTGCTCACACTCAAACCCAAGCCTTTGTAATTAGGCGGCACATGATGGCATCTATGCCTTTTCCATTCTCTGTTTATATTTATTTATTTATTTATTTATTTATTTATTTATTTATTTATTTATTTATGGGACTTATATACCGCCCATCTTCCTGGTGGGGGAACTCCAGGCGGTTTACAACAATTAAAAAAAACAGCAAAGTGCATATACTAATAGAATTAACAGATAAAACAGCAATTGCAGGAAATGGCGATGGCGGGGAGGACAAAAGGCGTTGTCACAAATGGAGAAGCACAAAGTGCAAGTGCACATCATCCTGCAGGCAGGACAGAAGGGCGCAGGCAGGAGTCTGTACAGCGGTTTGTAAATAGAAAATGTATCTCATTTTTGCATTCTCCGTTTACATTCTCCTGTCGCCAGGAGGAAGCCTCTGTTGGCATCCAGAGGGAGCCATGAGGAAGGGCATCAGGAAGGCAAGGCATCTGGCCTGGATGCCTTCAAAAGGGGATTGGACAGATTCCTGGAGGAAAAGTCCATCACAGGTTACAAACCATGATGGAGATGTGTAATCTTTAGGCTTAAAACCAGGGTACTTCAAAGGTCAGGTGCAAGGGAGTGGTATTAAGAGACAGAGATCTAGTCTTGTGTGCTCTTGGAAACATCTGGTGGGGCCACTGTGAGATACAGGAAGCTGGACTAGATGGGCCTTTGGCCTGATCCAGCATGGCTCTTCTTATGTTCTTATGTTCTTAAGGCTTGTCTTTGACTTACACTAGTTTACACTTTTCCATCCTTTCTTTCTCCTCAGACTTTTCTTCCTCTCCGTATCCCAAATTAGGGGTGCTCTGGCTTTGATGATTAAAATTAAATGATTTCCAGAAAGCCAAAGAAGGACCCTTTCTAAAGCAAATTCTAAAGCATGCTATCCTTTATTTGCTCCAATTCAATGTCCTCCTAGGACTCATTGTCAAGTCAAACTTAAGCCACATTTGGCTCGGATTTGACTTGGGTCTCCCCCCCCCCCCGACTTAAATTTGACTTGCAATGGTGAACCCATCCACTTCTCCTTTTTCATGGGGGAAAAGGGCTTATTTTTAATAGGGACATGGACTTGGGAGTCAAGACTTGTCACAAAAGGCTTGGGATTGTATTTGGGAATTGGACCCCAAACCATCCCAACACCCTTGCTTACAAATGCCAACTTGAATGTGAGAGATCTGTGGGTATACTGCTCATCCTTTTATACACTTTTGGCTCTTTGTTCTACCCCAGAAATGGAAATGAGTCAGCAGTGTGATGCGGCGGCCAGGAAAGCCAATGTGATTCTTGGTTGCATCAACAGAACCATAGTGTCTAGATAAAGGGAAGTGATAGTACCACTCTATTCTGCTCTGGTCAGACCCCACCTGGAGTCCTGTGTCCAGTTCTGTGCGCCTCAGTTTAGAAAGGATGTTGACAATCTTGAATGGGCCCAAAGGAGTGCGACCAGGATGGCTGAAGGTCTGGAGGAAATGTCTTATGAGGAACAGCTTAGGGAACTGGGAATGTTTAGCCTTTCAAAAAGAAGGCTGAGAGGGGATATGATAACTATGTTTAAATACTTGAAAGGATGTCATATTGAAGAGGGAACAGAGTCCATGGCTTCAGAGACCAGGACTTGGTGCAATGGTTTCAAACTACAGGAAAAGAGATTCCATTTGAACATAGGAACAACTTCATGATGGTTAGAGCTGTTCGGCAGTGGAATATGTTGCCACAGAGGGTGGTGGAGTCTCCTTCTTTGGAGGTGTTTAAGCAGAGGCTGGAGGGTCATCTGTTGGAGTTACTGTGATGGGGGTTCCTGCATGGCAGGGGGTTGGACTGGATGGCCCTTGAGGTCTCTTCCAATTCTATGATTCTATGATTGAGACTATGAAATACTCTGGATCACATGCATATTCCCATATTTCTCCAAATAGATAATTTATAGCGCTCACGGAAAATCTCGTCCAAACACAACCTCACATCACACATTTATCTTTAAATATTAAATGCTGGCATGCTAAATTCAGCAGTGAAACAGAAACAGAAACAACAAGAGAAACACACACTAAAGACTGCATGTTTGCAACAAAAGGAAAGGCATTGCCTGACATCTGAAGGCTGATAATGAGGACGTCACTTGGATTTATCTTAGAAATGTACAAATGTGTGGTAATTATGCTAGCAAAGAGCAACAGCCTTGTAAGGGAAACTTATGGCTATGATTTAGGAATAACCATTCACAATACTTGCAATGAAATGGAAGAAAAAGGAGCTTATTATTGCAAGAAATATGTCATGGACAAGGCAAGGTAAAACCTAGACTTGTTTGCAGAATTGTTGTCTTCTGTGCATGCACACTCTCAGAGGGACAGCAGGGAGAAGCATCTTCAGTGACGTCCACTACAAAAGGAGAAGAGGAAACAAGCAATGCATTTTCTTTGCATTGGGCCAAGTACTATAAGAAGGAAGGATCAACTAGGGGTGTTTAGCCTAGAGAAAAGAAGACTGAGGGGCAACAGAACTTTTTCAAATATTTGAAGGGCAGTCATGCAGAGGAGGGGCAGGATCTGTGCTCGATCATCCTAGAGTGTAGGACACACAATGATGGACTCGGGTTAAGAGCACGCAGCTTTCTGCTGAATATCATGAAAAATGTCTTAACTGTTAGAGCAGTACAACCATGGAACCAATTTCCTGGAGAGATGGTGAGTGCTCCGTGGCAGGAGGCATTCAAGAGAAACTTAGCCAACCAAGATGTTATTCCAAAATGGAGCAGGAGATTGGACTTGATGGCTTTATAGGCCTCTTCCAACTTCACTATTCTAGGAGTCAATTTTCATAAGGGTAACTATTTAGAGGAGGTCACTTCCAGAAGACCAAAGGGAAGTGAAAGATGCTCAGTCCTACCTAGAGAACTATCTATATCCCCCTCCATTGTTTACTTTAAATGCACCACTGTTGCATATATTCTAAGAAGAGGTATCGGAAGGGAGACCTACAAGGACCTATGATGTTGCAGTCCCCAAGGAGTCTTAAAATTGTCTACTTTTGCTTCAACCTGGAACAGAAAGTCATACCAGCCTCTTTCACATGTCTGCTTCAATGGGAAAGGGCAGGTCCATTCTTGGTTTTGATATTTGATCTGTTTCTGAAAGTGGAATGATGAAAGGCAAGTGAAACCTGGCAGAAATTCAGACCTCATTGACGATCCTCTAAATTTGCTCCCCCTACTCTGTTTTATCTAGGACTGCATTGTGGTTGTGTGTCCTTGCCCCCCCCCCCCCCCCGCATAAATATATTCCATCCTACAGCAAAGGAATAAGCAGAATAACATTTTTAAGGAGGTCGGTTTCCCAGTAATAATTACGTATACTTCATATGCACAGTGTGCTCTACAACATCTTGATGGCCAACAGAACATCGTAACATAATGAGGTCCATTTGAATCAATGGAACTTATTGAGGAGTTGGCTCATCAAATCGCCAGTGATGCAATAGGTCTCCTCTGGTTGCAACTTACTACTGGATTTGATCAAATGGATCTATGTCCATTCATACATTTTAAAAAAGTGTGCCTTGAACTTTGTTTGGACATCCATTTTTTTGCACTAGAAGTTAATTTTTCTAAAATTAGAAAGTAGTTGTGTAGCCAACTTCATCTAAATTAAAGCAGCCCTGCAGGGATTTGGGGGGGTCAGAAAAATGACTACAACAGTCCCAGATTTTGATAGTATAAGGCAGATGGAGTTCGGGAACAGCAGCAAGATAATGTGGGCAACTTCTTCAGAGGATAGCTTCTGGAGGACATCTTGGTGGCTTCTTAGCTGTTCCTTAAGAACTCCCTAGTTTGAAGATCAGAGCTAGTATCTGCCACACAACCTATTGTAGCCAGGGCCGGCGCGTCCATTAAGGCAAACTAGGCAGTTGCCTAGGACACCAAAATAGAGAGGAGGTGCTGGCCAACCTGCTGCCCCCTCCGCCGCCCCCCGCCGCTTGCTACCGCCATCCGTCCCCCTGCCGCCCATCGCCGCCCGCCCGCCCCCCGCCCCATCACTGCCCACCCCCCCGCCCGTCGCCGTCCACCCCACACCCATTGCCGTCCTCCGTCATCCACCACCCCCCTGCCCCCCCCACCGCCCCCCTGCCCCCCCGGCCAACCCAACCCACCCCGCCACTCACCTAGGGCACAAAAAAACCTAGTGCCGGCCCTGATTGTAGTGTGCTACTAATAGCCATGGGTATGATGGAGTCCCCTTGCCGATTATCAATGCCAAAGTAAGGTTTAATTTCTGGCCCAATCTGGTGAGAATTGATGATTCCAAATTCCAGCAGGGGTGATCAATTGGATCATGGTTTTAGGATCAGTCCCCCCCCAATCCCTTATGGGGATATGACTCAGCATCCCGGATCTCTCCTGTAAAGTGTGGTCTGAAGCCTGGAGCCAATCACCCACACCACCCCCAATCAGAGTCAACAGCTTCCCTTTGCCCAATCAATTTCTGTGTGTGGAATGCAAGTGATGGGGATACCATTTTGTTCCTCGAGGCAGAAAAAAATATATGGACCGGTTGGTCTTGAGACAGTGAGCAAGCTTGCAGTATATGGGAAAACAAGAGATGATGTAAAGTCCCTGCCGTTCCTTAGTTGTTGATGAAACATATCCATTAAATAAAAAGCAACCGAAAATCAAACAAGTCCACACATAAAAAAATGTATGCAGGTCCCCTGAGCTCCCAGCCATATGCTGCAGGAAAATGTCACCAGTTAAAGATGTATTCATTTGCTGTTTTGAAATGTCTGTTTGATATTCATGCATTCCAAGTGTTTTGACCTAGATTTCAGGAGAGGCATTAGATCCAGAACTGAACAGGAAGCTAGACAGCTGTTACTTAGGTAGTCAAAGGAAGAATCTAAAGTGAAGGAGTGGGGAGAAGAAGGGGAGAAAGGGAGGGGAAGAGAAAACATTTATTAATGCATGCCAACATTTTGTGCAGCCAATATGTTTAATGCGAGATTAACTAATATAAGCATATGGGCCAGCATTTGTTGGAAAGCTTTAAAGAAAAGAACAAAGAACAAAGTTGGAAGTCTCCAAAAGTTCACACGGAGCACAATTTGCACTTTCGTCCTAGAATGAAAGCCTGGAGAAATGGCAGCATCCTTTAATTATAAGCTCCTTGCTTAATGTCAAAACATTTAGGTTGGCTTTTTGTTATTATTATTATCAGTATTTCCCTTATTCAAGGGACTGTGTTAATGACATGCCTTCTGCATGGTAGGAAATTAATATGAAGGTTGACAAGAGTGTGTCATTTCTCCGAAAATGGGATGTCTGAACTAGAGATGGGCACGAAATGAAAAAAATTTCATTTCATTATTCGTTATTTGTTTTGTTACGTAACGAAACAAATAACAAAAATTGTGATGAAATTTGAATGAACCGAACAGAACCACGAAAATTAGGTTTGTCACATTTCATTTTCATTAATGGCGACGCGCAATGAAATGAGCTGTTTTTAAATGTTAAAAAATGTCCTGAATATCGATAAAAACCCAGTGATAATTATTTATTCTGCCTGATAATACCTACCAGGGGGTTGGGGTCCTTAAAATGTTTGTTTTTGTCTTTCTTTCATCACGATGCATTTTTTCTTTTCCCTTTAAGGATGACACAAAATGGATTCCAGCCATGTAACTTCTTGGACAATTTCAACCAATAGCATACCCAGGTTGCAGACATGGTAGGTGTGGCAGCCACAGAGGGTATAAAAAGCTCTGGCAGCCCCCGTCCTCCTTGCAGTCTGCGGTGGAAGTTAGGGTGGGATTGCTGTCTCTGCGACTCGTTACTTTAGGCCAGCCAGGCAGGCGTGTGTCTCTGTGTTCCTGCTGGCTGCAGCCTGGCTCTTAGGGGAGAGAAAGAAGAGATTTATCTTGCAGCCTCCCTGTATGTGTGCGTACCTCTTGGTGAGTACCCTCCCCTGCCCCACAGTGCAGTCACTCTGCAGCTGCCTTACGCCCTGGGCAACGCCCGCTGCTGCCTTTGCAGCCTCCCTGCATACCTAGTCTATACTGTGTCTCTGCCAGCATCCATTTTTTTAGTGTTTTCCCTCTGGTCTGGGGCATTGGGGGATGCTCGCATGTGGAAATGCTTTAAATCACGCAAAAAACAGGTAAAAATGAAAAATGAAAAAACAAAACAATTTTTTTTCAAAAAGTTTGTGAAAAATGAAAACAACCAAAATGGGACCAACAACGAAAAATGAAAAACCGAAACGTCATTTTTTCGATTCATGCCCATCTCTAGTCTGAACTTGGAGCTGCCTGGCAGCATCACCCTCTGATCAAGCAGCTTTTTCCTCTAATCCCAATGAATGGGGTCGCTCTAGAAGTAATTCATGGTCAGTGGTATGCACTTTCCATATACACTGAAGACAAGAGTGATGGTTGCTGGAACCTGGCACAGATTTTTCCCTAGTGCTCCTGCCCCAAAGATAATATGACTTACTTCCTTGTTTTGGTCAGAGTTCGCTTCACTTTCTAAATTCCGTACATGAGACCTTGTTTAAAATTAGACAGGAGAGTTGGGATGTCACACCAAAACAAACAGCCTGTGAACTATCACAATGTCTCTCACTGTAGCATCACAATAGAGCATTCCTCAATTTATCCTCAGTATATATGACATTTTCGGGGATAATAAACAGGGGAACTCACTGCAACAGGATTCTTGAATGATTCAATATTAGAGACGGGCACGAACCGAAAAAATGCCAATTCGTTTTGGTTCAGTTCATTTTGTTTCGTTTTTAACAATTTTTCCAAATATTTGTTTCATTGGTTCATTTTGTTTGTTATTCATTTTTGCCCTGCTTTGTGCGATTTAATCCATTATACAGAGCGTGGGTGGGGAAAAAAATTTTTTTTAAAAAACCACAGAAGTTGACAACTTTCTTTTCTTTTGATTTTATTTTTATTGTATTTTTTTTACTGCCAACCAGGTGGCCCGTGTGGGCTCGTTGGCTTTTTTCCCCCCCGGCTACAGTCCAGTGCGTACAGATCGGTTTTTGTTTTCAAGCACCGACCGTGCAGCCCCTGGGACTCGGTCAGCGCTGCTTTTATTTTTTATATTTATTCTTTATTTTAGGGCACCAACCCGGCCACCCTCAGGGCCGGGTCGGTGCTCCTTTTTTATTATTTATTTATGTATTTTTATTTTGTTTTTATTGTATTTTTTTTTGTTTACTGCCGGCCATGCTGTAGCATGGGCTGGTCGGCTTTTTTTTCTGGTCGTCCCTCCCTGAAGCCAGAAAGACTGGACCTCCAGGAAGGGCCAGCACCAGGTAGGAGACCATCTCCAGCGCCACCATAAACAAAATGAACCGAATTGAACCAAAAACAATTTGGTTTGGTTTGGTTTGATTCATTCTAAATCCACTCTGAGGTTCGTGAAATGAATAACAAATAACAAATAAAGAAACAAACTAAAAGTTCATTTCGTGCCCATCTCTATTAAAGATAGTGAATGTTAAATGAACAGATTTTTTTCTCTATAAGAATTTCCCCAAATACACAAATTTCTACATATTTGCAATGGAAATCACATAGGACTGAGGGAGAGAGAGAGATGTGGGACAAGTTGAAAGTGACAGATTCATTTGTCCAAAGCTTGAATGCTTAACTCTTAAACCTCTAGGTTAGACTCTCTTTGGGCCTTTTTACACGACCCCTAAGATCAGCTGGCCACTTAAATTCGGACCAGAGATCTTAGGGGTTCGTCGCTCTTCCTCTGTCCCCACCCCCCTCCGCACTTCCTGGTTGCTGGCTGCGTGAGGGAGGGAGAAAAAGAGAAAGAAAAGCATGCCGCTCACCTTGTTCTGCCTCTCGTCTCTGTAAGGCCATCAAGTCCAACCCCCTCATCTCTGTAAAAGTAGCTCTTAAAGGGGCAGGAGCCAAAAAGCAGCAAACAGAAACGAGGAGAGCCCCGCACTCACTATCGTTGCACCGCATCAAAGATTTTTCACCTCCAAAGAGAAGGTACAAGAAAAGTGTGCTGGATCGCGCTAAAGTGGGCGGGGTCGCACTTAATTGTCTGCAAACTCCAGAGCTGGTGGGGAAACATTTTTAAGCTCCGGAGCTTGCAGCCATTTGCAGCGGAGCTTAGGGGTCGTGTATAAACGCCCTTTGTGTTTAAACATGTTAAAATGCTCTGGAAGTTGAGTCATGGCTACTGGACTTCTTTTTGAGAGATAGAAACGTTTCGCTGTTCATCCAAGCAGCTTCATCGGTCTGAATGCAGCTGGTGCAAACCCTGACTCTTATAGGCAGCTTTGACCTCTAGTCACCCTGGCCTCAATTAGGCTCATCAGATGAACTAAATAGGCTCGTTAGGGAGACAATGGTATCCTTAGCCTTGAGGTGAACCATGGCTTAAGGTGCTGAAACCTATCAAGAAAGGGTCGTTAATGGGTCGTTAGCTATGGCCTTGGTGGTAAAGGCTTTTTGATTTGTCTTGGTAGTGTGGAAAGCACAGCTTGATAAGTAGCAGATAAACTATGCCAGAGGCCACCACCTCTGTTGAGGGAGGGATTTTCAATGCTCACATGAATGGCCTCCCTTACTCCTCTTTCAAACCACCTCTCTTCTTTGTCTAATATGTGTACATCCTCATCTTTGAAAGAGTGCCCTTTCTCCTTCAAATGGAGGTGTACTGCTGATTCTGGACCTGAGCTGTTACCCCTCCTATGTTGGGCCATCCTTCTGTTTAATGGCTGTTTGGTTTCCCCAATGTAGAGGTCTGAACACTCCTCACTGCATTGGACCGCATATACTATATTGCTCCTTTTATGGTTGGGTACCGGATCCTTTGGGTGGACAAGTCTCTGCCTTAGTGTGTTTGTGGGTTTGAAATAAACAGGGATGTGGTGTTTGCCAAAAATCCTTTTAAGCTTCTCTGACACTCCAGCCATGTAAGGAATGACCAGGTTCTTCCGCTGGGTCTGGGTCTCAGACTGATCCCTTGTTCTTCTGGGATGGCCCACTGCTTTGTTGAAGGCCCACTTTGGATATCCACAGGCCTTAAGTGCTGTCTTCAGGTGCCTGTCTTCCTTCTTCTTGGCTTCTGTGGAGGTGGGGATGCTCTCTGCTCTGTGGCTTAGGGTCCTGATGACTCCTAGTTTGTGCTGTAATGGATGGTGGGAGTCGAACAGTAAGTATTGATCTGTGTGGGTGGGTTTCCTGTAAACTTCTACTTCCAGGCCACGGTCAGGTCTGATGATGACTGCACAATCCAGGAAAGCCAGCCTGTTGTCTTGGGTGTCTTCTCTAGTGAACCTAATATTAGGATCCACTGCATTGATGTGGTCTGTAAAGGCCTGTACTTCCCGAGTCTTGATTTTCACCCAGGTATCATCTACATACCTGAACCAGTGAGATGGTGTTGTCCCTGGGAAGGTGTTGAGTGCCTTCTTCTCCACTTCTTCCATGTATAGGTTTGCAACAATTGGTGACACTGGAGAACCCATGGCACAACCATGCTTCTGTCTGTAGAAGTCCCCTCTGTACATGAAATATGTGGTATTCAGACACAGGTCCAGGAGCAGGCATATCTGGTCTGGGTTGAGTCGGCATCTGGAGGTGAGGGTGCTGTCTTCTCTTAGTCTTCTCTTTACCATCGTTAGGGCATCAGTGGTGGGGATGCTTGTAAAGAGCGATGTGACATCAAAGGATACCATGGTTTCATCTGTATCCAGTTTCAGCTCCCTGACTTTAGAAACAAACTCCTCTGAATTGTGTACGTGGTGGTCCGTGAGTCCAACCAGTGGGGCTAGGATAGTTGCCAGGTATTTTGCAATCTTGTACGTCACTGAATTTATACTGCTGACAATTGGTCTGAGGGGGATTCCTTGCTTGTGGATCTTTGGAAGTCCATAAAAGCAGGGGACGGTCTCTCCGGGATATAACTGGTGGTAGGTCACCCTGTCAATTATGTTTTCTTGCTCCAAGAGTTTTAAGCATTCTATTACTTTCTTCCTGTAATTGCTGGTGGGGTCTCTTCTTAGTTTTTCATATGTGTGTTGATCATCTAAAAGTGTGATAACCTTCTCGTGGTAGTCCACAGTATTGAGGACGACAGTGCACCTTCCTTTGTCTGCAGGCAGAATTGTGATGCTTTCATCCCTGCTGAGGGATGTCAGAGCACTTCTCTCTTGGCTGGTGAGGTTGGGTGGTGGTGGTTGAGCACTGGAGAGTGCAGCAGAGACTTTTATCCTGAGTAGTTCTGCTTCTGCTGCTGGCAGATTGTTGCTGTGGATGGCCGATTCTGTAGCTGTGATGAAATCCACAACAGGAACCTGCCTGGGTGTGATGGCAAAATTTAGGCCTTTGGCTAGGACCTCTCTCTCTGTCTGGGTGAGTTCCCTGTTTGAGAGGTTCTTCACCCATTTGTCCTTTACATCTCCTGTCATGGTCCCCTCATCCTTCTTCCTCCTACCAAACTCTTTTGCTGACTGTTGCCGGGAGAGGAGAAGCTCAAACTTCTTCATTTGCCTCTCTTTGCTTTTGCAATGCTGAGCCAGTTGTGCTTTCTGGACAAATTCTATGACTGCATCCACTGCTGGTTTGGATAGGGTAGAGAGTAGTTCTTGGTGAATGTGGTCTTTTCTGTGTTGCAGTGTGTCTAAGGTAAAGTGGACTTGTCTGATCCTCTCATTGAGAAGTTGTTCTTGAGCTCTCAGGAGGATATTGTTAGCCCGATGGCTTCTTACTGTCGATTGTAGGCGGAGGCTTGTTGGGGTGAGACTTTGTTGTCTGCATCTCAAGTTGAAACGTAAGTGGTTCTTGTAGTCTGCTACTTTTCTGGCTGTTCTTTCATATTCTCACACCAACTTCAGGGCATCTGCCCCAAATTGCAAAGCAATATGTCTGTGAAGATTCTCAGTCATCCAGGTGAGTTTATCTGGAAGTTGAGTCATGGCTACTGGACTTCTTTTTGAGAGATAGAAACGTTTCGCTGTTCATCCAAACAGCTTCATCGGTCTGAATGCAGCTGGTGCAAACCCTGACTCTTATAGGCAGCTTTGACCTCTAGTCACCCTGGCCTCAATTAGGCTCATCAGATGAACTAAATAGGCTCGTTAGGGAGACAATGGTATCCTTAGCCTTGAGGTGAACCATGGCTTAAGGTGCTGAAACCTATCAAGAAAGGGTCGTTAATGGGTCGTTAGCTATGGCCTTGGTGGTAAAGGCTTTTTGATTTGTCTTGGTAGTGTGGAAAGCACAGCTTGATAAGTAGCAGATAAACTATGCCAGAGGCCACCACCTCTGTTGAGGGAGGGATTTTCAATGCTCACATGAATGGCCTCCCTTACTCCTCTTTCAAACCACCTCTCTTCTTTGTCTAATATGTGTACATCCTCATCTTTGAAAGAGTGCCCTTTCTCCTTCAAATGGAGGTGTACTGCTGATTCTGGACCTGAGCTGTTACCCCTCCTATGTTGGGCCATCCTTCTGTTTAATGGCTGTTTGGTTTCCCCAATGTAGAGGTCTGAACACTCCTCACTGCATTGGACCGCATATACTATATTGCTCCTTTTATGGTTGGGTACCGGATCCTTTGGGTGGACAAGTCTCTGCCTTAGTGTGTTTGTGGGTTTGAAATAAACAGGGATGTGGTGTTTGCCAAAAATCCTTTTAAGCTTCTCTGACACTCCAGCCATGTAAGGAATGACCAGGTTCTTCCGCTGGGTCTGGGTCTCAGACTGATCCCTTGTTTTTCTGGGATGGCCCACTGCTTTGTTGAAGGCCCACTTTGGATATCCACAGGCCTTACGTGCTGTCTTCAGGTGCCTGTCTTCCTTCTTCTTGGCTTCTGTGGAGGTGGGGATGCTCTCTGCTCTGTGGCTTAGGGTCCTGATGACTCCTAGTTTGTGCTGTAATGGATGGTGGGAGTCGAACAGTAAGTATTGATCTGTGTGGGTGGGTTTCCTGTAAACTTCTACTTCCAGGCCACGGTCAGGTCTGATGATGACTGCACAATCCAGGAAAGCCAGCCTGTTGTCTTGGGTGTCTTCTCTAGTGAACCTAATATTAGGATCCACTGCATTGATGTGGTCTGTAAAGGCCTGTACTTCCCGAGTCTTGATTTTCACCCAGGTATCATCTACATACCTGAACCAGTGAGATGGTGTTGTCCCTGGGAAGGTGTTGAGTGCCTTCTTCTCCACTTCTTCCATGTATAGGTTTGCAACAATTGGTGACACTGGAGGCCATTCATGTGAGCATTGAAAATCCCTCCCTCAACAGAGGTGGTGGCCTCCGGCATAGTTTATCTGCTACTTATCAAGCTGTGCTTTCCACACTACCAAGACAAATCAAAAAGCCTTTACCACCAAGGCCATAGCTAACGACCCATTAACGACCCTTTCTTGATAGGTTTCAGCACCTTAAGCCATGGTTCACCTCAAGGCTAAGGATACCATTGTCTCCCTAACGAGCCTATTTAGTTCATCTGATGAGCCTAATTGAGGCCAGGGTGACTAGAGGTCAAAGCTGCCTATAAGAGTCAGGGTTTGCACCAGCTGCATTCAGACCGATGAAGCTGTTTGGATGAACAGCGAAACGTTTCTATCTCTCAAAAAGAAGTCCAGTAGCCATGACTCAACTTCCAGATAAACTCACCTGGATGACTGAGAATCTTCACAGACATGTTAAAATGCTGTTAGCCCTGACTAAGGTGACTGGGAGAGTCTCCTCAACCACACACTCTATGAACTCCAGATTTTTGTTGCAAGTAGCACCTGTCTTACTAGGGTAAGGGGAGAACATACACTCCGTAGCCTGGCCCATGTTCTGTTCACTGCTGGGCCTCCCACTCAGGGCTGGGTTCTAGTTCTTGCCAGTGAACTCCAACCAACTGATACCTTTGTGGGGTCAGGGAGACAGGTAATCCTGGATGATACAAGTCCCAACCATCTGTCCCAGTTCCTGAGGATCTGCTGCAGGTGCTCGTGGTGGTGCTTCCTCCACTAGAGTTGCCTCTGGCTCAGCGTGGGTCTGGTGGATCAGGGTTCAGCTGGGTGCCATGACTCCGGGCACCCAGATGAATCCCGAGTGGGCAACAACCGGCATGCTCCCTCCTCCCTCACACTTTACCTATGACAATATGAATCCATTGGCCCATACAAGGGTCAGTCAGTCAACACCAAGGACACAAAAAAGAGGGGAGGACACTGAGAACGTAGCCTCCTCTGCCTCCTCCTCCTCATCTCCTATGTTAATAGCAAAGCGTTCTCCTCCTCTTCATGCTCCCCCCTGCCCTGCAATTTATGGGTTCTCTGCCCCCTCACTCTTACTCGTAGCCCAGCCTCTCAGGTCTATTATAATTCAAGCTTCAGGGCTACTAATCTTGGAGGAACCCCAGGTGCAACTTTAGTCTCCATTTGTTGTTGTTGTTGTTGTTGTTCAGTCGTTCAGTCGTGTCCAACTCTTCATGACAACATGGACCAGAGCATGCCAGGCTTTTCTGTCTTCCACTGCCTCCCGGAGTCTGGTCAAACCCATGTTGGTTGCAACGATAACCATCTCATTCTCTGCTGTTGCCTTTTCCTTTTGCCTTCAATCTTTCCCAACATCAGGGACGTTTCCAAGGACTCTGTTAAGGATTGTACAAAATGGAATTGTCCTATTGCAAGTTATGATGCAATTTGGGAATGATGCAAGGCAGAGTGGGCTACACACCTGTGTAATTATATTCTGGCAATTAGTCAAGTCAAGTGACAGTTTGGTCATGCTCAGTTGTCAATTTGCTGAGTAATGATTGCATCAGACACATACATAAAAGCAAGAGAGTTGTTCAGTATGGTGCGGGACGTGGTTGGAAGAAGCAGCTTGTTACTCTGTCAGTTTGGATCCCGGAAAGTTTGGACTACTGGACTGTCTATCTAGCTAACGAGGTATATGCCTGCCAATTCTGTTTTTGCTGGACTAGTATATATTTTGTAAATACAGTTCTTGGTGATGGGAGTCACCGCTGTGTTGTATCTTTAATTAGCACTGCTACATGGCTGTTAAAGCCCACACTCTTTACATCACAGTCTTTCGCTGAGAAATAACCACTCTGCGACAGACTCCTCTCTCCTCATGAGGTAGCCAAAGTATTGGAGCCTCAGCTTCAAAATCAGTCCTGAGCTTCAAAATCAATGAACAGCCAGGGTTGATTTCTTTCAGGACGGACAGGTTTGATCTCCTTGCAGTCCAGGGGACTCTCAAGAGTCTCCTCCAGCACCACAGCTCAAGAGTGTCAATTCTGTGGTGATCAGTCTTCTTTAGAGTCTAGCTCTCACTTCCATACATTACTACTGGAAAAACCATAGATTTCACTATTTGGACCTTTGTCAGCAAAGTGATGTTTCTCTCTTTAAGATGCTGCCTAGGTTTGTCATTGCTTTCCTCCCAAGAAGCAGGCATCTTTTAATTTCATTGCTGCAGTCACCATCTACAGTGATCAAGGAGCCCAAGAAAATAAACTATGTCTTTGCCTCCATTTCTTCCCCTTCTATTTGCCATGAGGTGATAGGACTGGTGGCCATGATCTTAGTTTTTTGATGTTGAGCTTCAGCCCATTTTTTCACTCTCATCTTTCACTCTCATTAAGAGGTTCTTTAATTCCTCCTCACTTTCTGCTATCTGAGTAGTATCATCTGCATATCTGAGGTTGTTGATATTTCTTCCAGCAATCTTAATTCTGGCTTGTGATTCATCCAGTCCTGCCTTTCGCACGATGTACTCTGCATATAATTTAAATAGACTCCTTTCCCAATTTTAAACAAGTCAGTTGTTCCATATCCAGTTCTGACTGTTGCTGCTTGTCCCACATATAGATTTCTTAGGAGACAGATAAGGTGGTCAGGCACTCCCATTCCTTTAAGGACTTGCCATAGTTTGTTGTGGTCCACACAGTCAAAGGCTTTGGAATAGTCAATGAAGCAGAAGTAGATGTTTTTCTGGAACTCTCTGGCTTTCTCCATAATCTAGGGCATATTGGCAATTTGATCTCTAGTTCCTCTGCCCCTTCAAAATCCAGCTTGCACTTCTCGGAGTTCTCTGTCCACATACCGCTGAAGCCTGCCTTGTAGAATTTTGAGCATAGCCTTGCTAGCATGTGAAATGAGTGCAATTGTGTGATAGTTGGAGCATTATTTGGCGTTGCCCTTCTTTGGGATTGGGAAGTAGACCAATCTTTTCCAGTCCTCTGGCCACTGCTGGGTTTTCCAAATTTGCTGGCATATCGTGTGCAGCACCTTTACAGCATCCTCTTTTAAGATTTTAAATAGTTCAACTGCAATACCATCACCTCCACTGGCCTTGTTGTTTGCAATGCTTTGTAAGGCCCACTTGACTTCATTTTCCAGAATGCCTGGCTTGAGGTCAGCAACTACACTATCTTGGTTATCAGGGACATGCAGATCTTTCTGATATAATTCCTCTGTGTATTCTTTTGAGGTTGTATCCCAGCACGGCTTTTCCCACTTTCGTTGACTATGAGGGCTACTCCATTTCTTCTATGGGATTCTTGCCCACAGTAGTAGAAGTGATAGTCATCTGAACTAAATCCACCCATTCCCATCCATTTAGGTTCACTGATGCCCAAGATGTCAATGTTTATTCTTGCCATCTCACATTTGACCACATCCAGCTTACCCTGATTCATAGATCTCACATTCCAGGTTCCTATGCAGTATATTTCTTTTCAGCATTGGACTTTCCTTTCTCTTACAGGCATGTCTGCAGCTGGGCATCCTTTCAGCTTTGGCCCAACAACTTCATTAGATGTGGGGCTACTTGTACTTGTCCTCTGCTCTTCCTCACTAGCATGTTGGATGCCGTCCGACCTGAGGGGCTCATCTTCCAGTGTCATATCTTTTAGCCTTTTGTTTCTGTTCATGGTTTTTTTTATTGCTTGAACCCTTTAATGACTCAAGCTTGAGTGGCCACTACTGATTCTGCACCCTTGAACCACCCTGCTTCTGGGGTCTCCATACAGTCAACAGGGGAAGAGACATTCAAAGACATACAGACCACATGGAACAGCAAGAGTGTCTCTCTCACAAGCTGATTAACTCAGAGCCACAAACATGCTATAAATTCTAATAATCCCTCTAGGAAAAAAGAACAAGGACAAGAGCGAAACAAACAAAAACACATTATCTGAAATTTTGCAAAACAGATTTTAAAAATAACAATTCTGACAATGTACACATTCTCTCATTTTTTTGAAAAAAAACCACACCTCTTATCCCTCTTCTTGCAGTGGGAAAAACATTTGGTGTTGTCCCAGATACAGCCTGAAGAAGCACTGGTTTCAGATTTACATCCCATGTAATAGGTGCTTCCAGGTTTTTTTTTAGGAACTGACAATTCCTTCATCATGATCCACAGTTTCAGATAGCTTCCATATGGTATGACTTAAACATTAATAGGAGGACATATGAGGTAGGTTTATTGTTTGCATTCATCCAAAATGTATCATCAACCTGTTGCAAAATGCTGAGACGCATAATGGCAATCAGCTTTATTTGAGCCCATCCCTATTAAAGAAAATAAATAAATAAATAAATAAAAACAAAAAAACCCCCAAAAAACCAACACTCCCCCCTCCCCTAAGCCCCGCACACCAGCTGATCGGTGCTAGTGTGTGTGGGGAAAGGGTTTTAGCCTGGGGCTTTTAAAAAACATTTTCCCTCCCTGAAGCCCCACCTGCCAGCTGATCAGCACCAGGGTGCAGAAAATGCTTTTCCCCACCCCAGAGCCAATCAGCTGGCCTGCGGGCCACTTTCCAGCCTCCCCCCAAGAACCATTTCATTAGCGTTTCATTTTGTATGCATTTTTTTTTTGCAAAAATTCATATCAAACAAAACAAAAAATGTGGGGATGAAACAAAATGAAACAAAACAGAATTTTTACGTTTCATGCCCATCCCTAATTGAAATACAGATTTACATTCTGAGACTTTGCTACCACTCATGGTTGCAGGGCTCAAACTGTGGGGAAAAGCTGTGAAGGTGAAATTAGTCTCATGAAAATTGAACAATCTTACACTTCAAATGGGTTGGTTATGTCTTTTTTTTAAACCCTCCACCAGTCCTTCAATGGTGTTCATACATGCTTTGCTACCCAAAGGGCGGGGGATACTTATTTTGCACAGGTTTTGTGGAGAATGTGTAGACTTTAATGGAGTAGCAGAAAATACCTTTGTGTTTCTTTTGCCTGGAAGTGAACAATCTCACATTCTTGTGTAGGTATCTTGTTGATTTGAGGAATTTGTCAAGCATGCTGTATATTTATAATCTTCCCATGCCGAGATGGCCTGAGATTGTCCTGGGATGAATATACTTACTTTCCTTCTCTCTAAAAACTATGCAATTTGTGAATAATGACTCTTGCTTCCATACTCTTTGAGATGTTTACACACATAAACATCTACAGTTCTCCCTTCAGCAAGGGAGGTAAGGTTTTGGAGTGCCAGACTGCTGTGTAGTTAAAATGTGTGCATTACTCTTATGTCCCCCAAAACATAAGTACCAATCATAAGCAGTCGAGTCACACAATAATAGTCTCCTCTTCCCCAATGGAGCACCATGCTACTGTGACTTCCCATGAACTGTGTCAGCATGACCCAACATGATCCAGCGTCTTCCCTGGCCACCCCATGGAGCTGCCATGACAGGAAAGGGCAGTTGCCATCAGACCATGGGTCACTGCACTGTCAGTAACAAGGGTCTTGTTAATATGAGACCCACATTTATCAGGCCACTTCCTGCAGAAGAACAGCAGCACAGGATTTATAATTTATTGAGTATTTGTGAGGACAGACAGACAGATAGAGAGATCTCTGTACAAGCCAAACTGCTGCTCAAGCCCATACAATCCAAGGGGAAAGTGTGTGCATATATAAAACACATGCAGGCAATGTAGAAGTCCTTGTGGATTGTTAAGAATGATTTCAACAACCCATTCAGTGCTTCAAATGAAACTGGGGGAGTTTGCCCAGTTCACTTAGGCTGCTATCTCACCTGGGTTTCGATCCTGATCTTCTGAAAGTCCAGCTTTTCCTCTTTGTCCCACCATGTGATTGAATAAGTGGGACAGGAGCTCCCAGTCCAAAGCTGTTTTTTAAAGTGCAGTTCAGCCCCCTTGGTCAGCAAGTGGCGCTAGCATTTGAAAAAAAGGACCACTTGCCTGGGGGAAATTAATGCTTAGAGCATCCGATTGAACTTCCTGTTGCTCCAATGTGCAGGGAAATAAAAAAACCATAACCCATCAGCCCCAGGAACAGCCAGTCGGTGCTATGAAAAAAGAAAGAAAAAGAAACCCAGATCATCTGTGTGGTCCCACGGTGTCTGCCTCCTTAAAAGCTGGATTTTCAAAGCGAGGCAAAAAATTCCCTACCTCTTGGGTGAGTCACAGAAACCTCACTTACAGGGGCATTACCGGGTTTTCTTTTTTCTTTTTTTTTCAAAAATCCCGGTGGCAGTGGGGACAGCACGGTTTATCTAGTAATTTAAACTGCTTTAAAAGGGACGTGGGACCGAGCCCTTAATTGCATGTTAAAAATGGAGGACCCAGTGCAATGTGTGGTTTCTCCATTCTCTGTGCTAAGGAGAAGAATATGCAGTTTCTTCTCCTTGCCTAAGTGGATAAGACAAATGAAGGTTTACCTCTCTAGTCAGACTACAGTAAGGGTTAATTCCTAAAAGATTCCCATGTCTTTGCTGGTGGAACCTGGGAAGAGCGGTACAGGTCTATCATTCTTTTTAACTCCCCTAAGCTGGAAGATACCAGCTTAGTGTATAACTGTTCCCCAGCATGACAGCTTTCTTCAATATTGCTCAAGAGACTGGGAGGCAGCTCACATGGCACATGTGTTGTTAAGTTGGCATCTTATTTATTTCCCCTTCAGTGTGTTCACCTGCTATGCCAGGTGCTTCCATTAGCTATATGTATAAATATTGGTCTCCCCCCCCCACAAAGAAACCTGTTATTGTAGGCAACAACCAGCCAAGCTGTGCAAAGAAACCAAAAATGGAAGCATTCATTTTAATATCCTGGGAGTTGTCTCTCCATTTCCTCTCAGTGCAATTTGCACTACTGAATGGAAGCGGAATGGCAAATATACACATTCACAATTAATATTTCTCCCTCTGTGGTTTCCTACCACAGGTATTTCAAAGATAACATCAATATCCTCAGCAATAGTAATTTTTTTCCTGGCAGGCAGGGAGGTGGTTAGAGGCAACATCTTAAGTTTCCCAGCTGAGCACAATCACACTTTAAATACTCAGCTCTTGGCACTAGAGATGGGCAAGAAACGAACAATTTTTCATTTCTGTTTTTGTTTCTTTGTTTCGTTATGTAATGAAACAACAAATGAATTTTGTCTCTAAAATGAAACAAAACGAACAGAAACACCAGAAATTTTGTCGTGCGTTTCGTTTCTGTTACTGCAATATGAGTGAATGGCTTAAAATCCTAAAAAAACCCACAAAAATTGAAATAAATGGTAACGAAATGGTAATAAAACGAACGAAAATGAAAACATTTTTTTTTGCAAAAATTCGCAAAAAACAGAAACGGACCCTCCAAACAACAAACAACAAACGAAATGCCATTTTTTTTATTCGTGCCCATCTCTACTTGGCACAATTACTGTGTGAGGGTATTTGAACATTTCTTCCCCTCCCAGGAGGCCATACTCTGAGTTTCTGGAAAAAATGTATTGTGCAGAAGTACACACGGGGCAGAATAGCTAACATTCTCCCAGATAGTTCACACATTTCTGATTAACTGCCAGTTACAATATAGTATGCTTACTCTGAGACATGAGCGGTGGAAAGAAGAAAATACATTGCATTGCTTACAATTCTGAAGAAATCAACAGCAAACAAATAAACTGGCTGACTGCGTCCAACAGAAGGAAAAGAGAGAAAGGGACACTCACCTTAGAGAAAAGCTTGAACTGGAAGGCTTTGAGGTTTTACTACTACACCCAGTTCTGCCCAACCTTCCTAGTCCTGTCTCACTGCTAGCTGGGAGATTTCTTTCTGAATGGAAAGCTTGGGTGAAGCTAGGCTTATCTCAGTTCCAGAGCTTAGGTCAGTGGTGGTGAACCTTGTCAAATACTTTCTTAAAGTTGTCAAGGCTGACAGCTGTCACCCTTGTTCTGGCAGGGAGTTCCACAGACCAGTGGTCCTCTGGGTGAAAAATTACTTTATCTTATTTGTTTGAGATCTAGCTCCCAAAACGTTCATGGAGTGCCCCCTAGTTCTAGCGTTGTGTGATAAGGAAAATGGTTTTTCCTTATCCACTTTGTCCACACCATGCATGATTTTATAAACATTGCCATTAACAATGACAAGGGACTGTGGGAGTTGTGGTCCAAAACATCTGGAGTGCCAAAGGTTCATCACCACTGGCTTAGCCCTTTTCTCCAGGTGAACCACCTTTGGGTGTCCGCGAAGCATCTGTTTTTCAAGTAGAACCCACAGAAAGGAGAATTATGGGATTTGTGGTCCCATGCTTACTGCCCCTGATCCCAACCTCACAAACATACAGAAGGGAAGAAATGGTGCTTTCTTATGAGGGGGTGCTCAGATGCGGAGTTACAAGACTTGCCTGGAAGAATGAGACAAGCAAGGTTTTCTGTTACGGAACTGGAACATCTCATAGAAATGAGACGAAAATGGAAAATTTCAAGAGACTAGCCAACATGGGTGGAAGGAAGTGGGAAGGAAGCAAATATCTTTTCTGCCTTAGAGACAGAACTTTCTGCTGAGCAGATAAGAAACCAAGAGCAGAGATGCCTTCCAACAGCAAACCAGGCCCCTCTGCAGTATATTGGGGGGGGGGGGAGAACAGAACATGACTGAAAGCCATCTGGGCAGGGAGGTTACAAATAAACATGGTGACAAATTGTCACCAAAATCACATCCATCTGAGAGCGAGCAGAGGATGGGGAAACTCATTGCCCTGCCCAAAGCTCCCTAGTCTATTCTTCACGTCAGCTCTGTTGAAGGATTTTGCAAGGCCTGGCAGACACATCAAGAAACACCCTGGGCTTGCCGCAAATGAATGGGCTGTTTGTTTTTTCTAACTGATGAAATGATAAGGACTCACAGGATATGGACTTCTCTCTGTTTGTGCGTGCCTTTCATTAAACAATAGGGAAAGTCAGAGCTACCCCAGCTGGGTCTTGATCACTCCCCAGAGTCCCCTGGTGCTATCTCGGTTCCTGCCTTCTCTTTCTTTTCTCTCCCCCTCCCACTTTTTATTATTATTATTTTTTTTCATCCAGACATCCCTCTTTTGTTTTCACATTGCCTGGCCAGCGCGTGTCGGTGCTTTTTGGCCACCAAGCAAATATTATTATTTTCCTGCTCCCTTCCACTTCTCCTATCCTCTCCCAGCAGGCCGTCCTCCCTACCAACACCCGCCACCTCACGCCAACAGGCTGCTTCCTGGAGACTGAAGGTCAACACCAAGCCGGCCGCCGCGCTCTCAGGAAGAGATAGAAGGCCAGCGCCCGTATGAGAGGAAGTCCCTGCAGCTGCCAGATTGTTCTCTTCGCCATGAGCGGGCAAGCGTCGTGGGGGGAGGCGAGAAGAACGGCTTCCTCTCGGAAGGGCTTGCAGCCTGGGACAAGTGGCACACCAACTCCCCCCACGTGCTTGCAAGCCGGGTGGAAGTTCTGGGATCAAAAGATAAGGCCTCCTGAATCTGGCCATTGACAGGGCTTTGCCGTTTGAACTCGTGTCGCCCCCGGGAGCCAGCTGGAAGCTCAAGCTGGTGGTGATCATTGCGGCCAATCTGGGCTGATTGGATTGACCCCACACCCATCTTCCCACCCGGATAATTCTTTACTTGACTCATCTGAAGCAAGGACAGACTGCTTGTATTCCATTGCTTGCGTCCCAGAAGGACAGGAAAGGTGGGAAATGGTTCAGCCCTGAAGATTAGGCCATAATTTAACTTAGTCACCTCATGTTCAAGGAAAGCTGGGGGGGGGGAGGAATCAGTCTCTTATATCTTTGTAAAAAATAGTATTGTTCGCAGTCTTGCATTTTACAGATACAACCAGTCTTAAGATTGACACACTTAAACAAGGAGTAACTTATTTTTCTTACCATTTGTCCCACTTGGTGGTGGAGTCCACTATTCTTCTTTTGGCCCTTGCCATGGTCATGGGCTAGGTCCAAGTGAACGCGGGACAACTTCATATCATTCTCCAGGGTGTTCGTCCAGCGCTGTTTTGGATGACACTCCCCCCTCAATCAGGATTCACTGACCTGCAGGGTGAGACCCTTTTCTGGCCAGAGTTTCTTCATCACCATGCAGGACATGTCCAAACCAGCACAGTTGGGCTTTGCACATCTTCTTGGCGATAAGTGCAATGCCATATTTTGCTCTGATGTCATCATAGTGCACATGATCCTTTCATGCAAGGTCAGAGATACATCACAGCATGTTCGTCTCCGTGACACCAAGGCAGCATTCAGTTTCTTTAATTGTCAGCCAGCACTCTGCACCATAGAGCCCAACAAGTTGTACAATCGTGCAATAGATCTTTGATTTTAAACGGTCACTGATCTTTTTGTCAATGCCAAACAAGGTTTTACTAATAAGAATAAAGTAAATGTTTTTGCTAACATTAATGTTCTGTAGTCATTATTGTTGACTTCTTAAAGTTCATTGACTGCAAAAGTGAGGCTGCACTTGTACATTTAGAAGAGAATAACCATGTCCTTAGAAGCATTAAGCACTGGTCTGAAAAGAAGTGGAATGAAATTTAACAGCGATAAGTGAAGGATCTAAACTTGGCTGGGTGGGGTGGGGGACAAATCTGCAGTTACAATTTGGGGGATTCTTGGCTCAGTAATATTATGAGTGAGAAGCATCTTGGAATTGCTGTAGAGCACAAATATCCAGGCCAAAATCATCCACACCATTATGGAATTGGTTTCTATGTATGGATGAGAAAGCTAGACAGTGAAGCAAGCAACAGGGAAAAGATGGGTTCTGTCAAAATGTGATGCAGAAGGAATACTTTGCACTTACTACAGGCTGCCAGAAAGTGGAACCAATGAGGCATGGATCCAATCAAGCCTGAACTTTCACTGGAAGTGAAAATGATGAAGCTGAGATCATGGTACCTTTAAGGGGAACAAGTGAGAAGACCATATTGCATAGAAAAGATGATATATTTTCAAAACCATCTTGTTCATGAAGATTGTGGTTCAGTCTCTAGATTCCCATTCATTTTCCATGCTGTACATTTCCTGGGACTAGATCTAAGCGTGTCTGTGAGAAAGTTTTGCATTGTAGCCATGTTTATCCCTACCTCCCATTCTGTTCTGCCATCCCTTTTTATTGTACCTTTTATTGCAAATAGAGATGGGCACAAACTTCAGGTTTGGCAGTTCATGCCGGTTCGCCCTTCATCTGGCAGGCACCCACTCAGAGGCAGCATCTGGAGGAGGCAAGGCAGGAAAGCTGGGTGCTGGCTCTGCCCAACCAACACACATTCTTGCCACCTTCCTGTTGGAATCTGTTAGAAGCAATGCTGGAAGGGACTGTATGGAATGGATAGGGTGCGGGCATAGGGGGAGGCATAGGGCAGGAACTGAACTTCCAACCTCTGGCTCTTCAGCCAACCACCTAAGCCATGGAGCTATCCAGCAGTTGCAAAGAAGACAACAGTGCTGGTGCCTTAATACGTTGGCTGTCCCACTCCCACCCAGGGCCCGAAGCATGAACCAAGTGTCCAAGGAGAATATTGAGGAGTCCGGAGACCTATAGGAAGAATTTAATGACAGAGCTGTTCAGCAGTGGAATATGCTGCCACAGAGGGTGGCAGAATCTCCTTCTTTGGTGGTTTTTAAGCAAAGGCTGGATGGCCATCTGTTGGGTGTCCTGTGATGGGGGTTCCTGCATGGCAGGGGGTTGGACTAGATGGCCCTAGAGGTCTCTTCCAACTCTATGATTCTATGATGCTAAGATTCTTGGAGGAACAGGCAGAGGATGGAAGATAAGAGAAACCTAACTCATGGGAAATTACATCTGAAGCTAAGGCTCTGCTGGTGTAGATGGTGGCAGAAACTCCAGGGGAAGAGAAATGGCCCATGTAGAAGAAAGTGTTTTTCCTTGGCATTGGGGGGTGTATAAAGGCAGGGCTGCATGAGGACAGATGGAACTGCAGGCAGAGCAAATCTACTGAGAACTGAAGCACTGAAGAAATCAAGGAGATGAATTCTATCTCATCTGGGAGAGAGGAAGAATATCCAGAGGAAGAGGCCAGTGTAGGAGATACCCTCAGGAAGACGTCTTGAAGGTCCTCTGAAGGATGCCCTAGAAGCCCTTGAGTAGTGGGACTATATCTATAAGGAGGACCACTGGAGAAGGGTCCTTGTGTAGCTGAGAGATTCTCTAAAGGAGAATCAAGGGGAGAGTATCCATCATCTGGAGCAGCAGAGAAAAGCAAAGCCCAATGCAGGCAGAGCATATCAAAGAGAACACCAGTGCCAGTTGCAGAAGGAGGAGGCTGCCTGTTAGGCTGGCAGAACTGGGGACCTCTTTCCACCTTCCTGCTGCCATGGTGGGCATACCAACCCGCCTTGCTAAAAGCAGGTCACTTTCCATAAAGCCTCCAGATGAGGATGTGAATTGATGGACTGCCCACTTTGCAGTCATGAGAACTGGGGTTGCTAAGGAAAGTATAAATCTGGTGAAGGGATTGGGGGTGGGGGAGACCATGGAGTCAGTCAACCAAGTTTTTGGTGTGACATAAGCCTGTCATGTGACTCAAGTTCCCATTCCTACTGGCTACTGCAAGATAACTTGAATGGTGCCCACACAGTTTTAGCAGCAGCAAAGCTGTTCCTGCTGAATAAGGGACCGAGTATATACCAACGGTGCCCACTCTGATGCCAACCCTTCTTAAAGTGTGCTAGATACAATGATCAGGTGTGGTCTCTCAGCCTTGCGAGAGCACCATAGTGTCATCCTGCTCCAAATCTGCCCAGAACATGTTGCATTTCTCTCCCTGCATACCAAGTATTTCCGGTCCCCTGCAGAGACAACACCGCAGCAGCCGGGCTGCGAATGAGTTAAATGTCTGACTAATGTAAGCAAATTCCAAACATGGAAATGAAACCATTTGCTGGAGGTCAGTGCTTCTGCCATGCTGAAGCTCAGCTGAAAGGTGTAGGAGGGTGATGCTGATTAAGATGCCACATGCTGAGCAGATATCAGCTTAAACAGTTTAGCCTGTGACTGGCTCAGCGGGAGAGAACTGGAGGCTCACTTGATTATGAGGCTATATTTATGTCTTTGCTAACCAGACTCCTGCAGACCGGGCGCCAGAGAACGGAGCATGTGATGCTCAGACTATTGTCTTTGAATTAACCCGAGGTTTCACAGGCAATTTAGGTTTCTGGGTATGTGGGTGTCCAACGCCCATTTGCCCACAGATAGGTTATGGCATAATTGACAATCCTATCTGCCTGCAATCACTCTGTGCCTTATTTTACATGATTCATGGAGCTAGCCAAGATGCATCTAATTAATAGGCATTTAGAGGCATTGGCAATTGAAGTGCTAATCTGGTCAAAGTGAGAGCCTTTGAATTCTCTGAATGTAGCTACATCTACTGTATTGCCATTCTGCTCTGTATCCACCAGTTTTAAAAAAGAAAAAGTATTAATATCATTCTGTGATTCCTCTTGTACTTGAAATACTGACCTTGGAATTCTAGTCCTATCTGAGGAGGAACCTGCTTATCTGCTTGCAGCTTCCCTTTAGACAAACAATAGTGCTGAGCTGGAATATATATATATATATATATATATATATATATATATATATATATATATATATATATATATATATATATATATATATATATATATATATATATATATATTTGTTTTCGTAGATTTTCACGGGTATAGGTATGCACCCTAACATGCATATATATATATATATATATATATATATATATATATATATATATATATATATATATATATATATATATATATATATATATATATATATATATATATATATATATATATATATATATATATATATATATATATATATATATATATATATATGTTTTCGTAGATTTTCACGGGTATAGGTATGCATGTTAGGGTGGATTCGGGTTTCTTCCCGTGTAGAAATCTGGTTGTTTTGGCGACGTTTCGACGAGGTCTCACTCGTCATCTTCAGGCTGGTGTTCTGGCTTCTTTCTTCTTGAAGCAAAGTGTGATCTCAGTTGAAGTCCTTCTATAAATACTGCTGGGGGTGTGTGGTTTGCTTGCTCTGTTGTTGATTGTAGGTTCGTTTGTTCTTTTGTGATCTGCTGTGTGGCTGAGGCGATCGTTAAGGGCTTAACTGCTGGTGGGTTAGATGGCTGTTTAGAGACATCATGTGTGGGTGAGGTGCTGGATGTGTGTCTATTAGCCTTTTGTTTCTTAACGACCTTGGTGATGGGTGTTCTGGCAGCATCCTGGGCTTTGGTGGAGTGGGGTCCTGTGTCTTGTGAATTCATTTTGGTCTGGCTGCGTGTCTGTGGTCTCCCAATTTTTTTTTTGGTGTGTGTAAGTGTGCTCCATGTGGTGGCTGGAGTGGGGAGTAGCGGTAGATGGTGCAGTCGTGGTTTTGTTATTGGATGGTGGTTTCGTTTCATCTGTGGGAAGGGTCTGGGTTTGTGTTTGTGTGTGGATGGAAGGTGGTGGCATCTTGTGTCCTTTTGGACCTGGTGTCAGTCTTTGTGACAGAGGCTCGTCTGTTGACCAGGGCTAGTTTCCAGATGTCAGGCAAGCGGGAGGTGTCATCACGTTTATTCATGTTGTTTGGGTGTTTCTCTATTTCAATGGCTTCCATGATTATTCGACTGTTGAAGTGTTCAGTTTTGGAGATGAGTTTGGTTCTTTTAAAATCAATTTCATGACCTGTTGTTTTTATGTGCTGGAAGAGAGAGGAAGATTTTTTTCTTCTTTTTTGACTGCGTTCTTGTGTTCTGCGATGCGTGCGCTTATTCTCCTGTTTGTCTGTCCGATGTATGTGGCTGGGCAGACTTTGCATGGTATTTCGTAGACTCCTTGGTTTTCTAGCTCAATCTTGTCTTTGGGGTTTCTTAAAATGTTGGCTATTTTTTGTTCGGTGCAAAAGGCTGTCTTGATATTGTGTTTGTGGAGAATTTTGCTTATTTTGTCTGTGGTGCCTTTGATGTAAGGGAGGAGGGCAGTGCCGTTGTTCTCTTCTGTTTCTTGGTTCTTGGGGGGTGTTTTTTTTGGATTAGTTTGGTGATGGTGTTTTTTTGGAATCCGTTCGCAATTAAAGCATTCGAGAGAGTGTGTAATTCAGTTTTTAGGTGGTCTTTGTCAGCGAGGCGTTTGGTTCTGGAGATGAGGGTTTTTGCTACGGAGTTGATCTGTGCAGGGTGGTGGTGTGATTGTGCATTTAAGTAGCGGTTTGTATGTGTTTTTTTCCGGTAGATGGTATGTCCTAAGGAGCCGTCGGGTTTTTTGTAGATTAGGACGTCCAGGAAGGGAAGCTGGTTGTTGGCTTCTATTTCCATAGTGAATTGTATTTTGGGGTGTAGGCTGTTGAGATGTGTGAGGAAGTTGTTCAGTTTGTCTTTCCCGTGTGGCCAGATAACAAAGGTGTCGTCAACATATCTGAGCCAGAGTTTGGGTTTATGTTCGGACTTCTGTAACGCGTTGGTTTCAAAGTGTTCCATATATAGGTTTGCGATGACCGGTGAGAGGGGTGATCCCATGGGTGCTCCTTCTATCTGTTTGTATCTTTGTCCATTGTGGATGAAGTATGTGTTGGTTAGGTAGTGGTTGGTCAGATCTAGGATGTGCTTGGGGGGGTTGTATTTGTTGTGGATAGCTGTCAAGGCTTCTTGAATGGGCACTTGTGTGAAGAGCGAAACAACATCGAAGCTCACGAGTAGGTCATTGGGTTGTAGGTCTTGTTTCTTTATAATTTCTATGAAGTGGAACGAGTTTTGTACGTATGAAGAGATGGATTCTGCATAGGGCTGGAGTTGTTTGGCCAGAAATTTGGCGAGGTTTTGTAGGGGTGAGCCTATGGAGCTGACTATGGGTCTGAGAGGTGTTCCTTCTTTGTGAATCTTGGGGAGGCCGTAGAGCTTGGGGCATCTAGATGATTTCTCTCTGGGGATGATGCTTGGCTTGATTTCTTCACTTAAGGGTGAGGCTTTTATTTTGGCTTTGGTGGTTTTTTCCAGGTAGGTGGTGGGGTCTGTGTTCAAAGGTATGTAAGCAGGGTCTTGTAGTAGGTTGGATAGTTTGGCTTGGTAGTCAGATGTGTTCATCACCACTGTGGCATTGCCTTTGTCTGCTGGGAGAATGATTATGTTGTTGTCTTTCCTCAGGTTGGTGAGGGCTTTTTGTTCTTCTTTGTGTAAATTGCTTCTGGGTGGTTTGCTGGAGCAGAGGATATTGGTGACTTCGAGTCTGATTTTGTTGGCTTCATCTGGGTTGATTTTGGTTAGGCTGGCTTCCACTCCGCATATGATGTTTTCAGTGGGGATGTGTCTGGGGCGACTGCAAAGTTGAATCCTTTGGACAGGACTTTGGTCTCTGCGGTGGTGAGTGTCCTGTCTGATATGTTGTGAACTGTTTGTTTCATGGGCTGCTGTGGGGGGTTGGGCTTCTGGCGTTTTTCTAGTTTGTGGAGTTTGTTGGTGTGTATGTCTGTCTTGTGGGAGGTCTCTGTTTCAGCTCTCCAGGCGGCGAGTTGCTTGGATTTGTTCCAGAGTGTTGGGTAGATTTTGTTGCTGAGTTTGAGGTGGAGAGTGAGTAGGTCTCTGTTGGTTTGATCTAGTAGGTATCTTTTCTTGTGTAGTTCGTTTCTGATTAGGGCTAGTTCTGTTCTTTTCAGGATCCTTTCGCTGGATGGGGTTTTTGAGTGGAATTTCAGTTGGAAGCTTGTGGGGATCACGTTTTTATCTCGGCAGTTGCGTAGGAATGCAATGTCACATAAGACGGTGGCTCTTCGGACTTCTAGTTTCTCGTAGGTTCTGGTCAGCTGGAAGGTTTCCTCCCCGTAGAGGTCGGATATTTGTTTTCGTAGATTTTCACGGGTATAGGTATGCATGTTAGGGTGGATTCGGGTTTCTTCCCGTGTAGAAATCTGGTTGTTTTGGCGACGTTTCGACGAGGTCTCACTCGTCATCTTCAGGCTGGTGTTCTGGCTTCTTTCTTCTTGAAGCAAAGTGTGATCTCAGTTGAAGTCCTTCTATAAATACTGCTGGGGGTGTGTGGTTTGCTTGCTCTGTTGTTGATTGTAGGTTCGTTTGTTCTTTTGTGATCTGCTGTGTGGCTGAGGCGATCGTTAAGGGCTTAACTGCTGGTGGGTTAGATGGCTGTTTAGAGACATCATGTGTGGGTGAGGTGCTGGATGTGTGTCTGTTAGCCTTTTGTTTCTTAACGACCTTGGTGATGGGTGTTCTGGCAGCATCCTGGGCTTTGGTGGAGTGGGGTCCTGTGTCTTGTGAATTCATTTTGGTCTGGCTGCGTGTCTGTGGTCTCCCAATGTTTTTTTGGTGTGTGTAAGTGTGCTCCATGTGGTGGCTGGAGTGGGGAGTAGCGGTAGATGGTGCAGTCGTGGTTTTGTTATTGGATGGTGGTTTTGTTTCATCTGTGGGAAGGGTCTGGGTTTGTGTTTGGTGTGGATGGGAGGTGGTGGCATCTTGGATGGGAGGTGGTGGCAAGCTTCCAACTGAAATTCCACTCAAAAACCCCATCCAGCGAAAGGATCCTGAAAAGAACAGAACTAGCCCTAATCAGAAACGAACTACACAAGAAAAGATACCTACTAGATCAAACCAACAGAGACCTACTCACTCTCCACCTCAAACTCAGCAACAAAATCCACCCAACACTCTGGAACAAATCCAAGCAACTCGCCGCCTGGAGAGCTGAAACAGAGACCTCCCACAAGACAGACATACACACCAACAAACTCCACAAACTGGAAAAACGCCAGAAGCCCAACCCCCCACAGCAGCCCATGAAACAAACAGTTCACAACATATCAGACAGGACACTCACCACCGCAGAGACCAAAGTCCTGTCCAAAGGATTCAACTTTGCAGTCGCCCCCAGACACATCCCCACTGAAAACATCATATGCGGAGTGGAAGCCAGCCTAACCAAAATCAACCCAGATGAAGCCAACAAAATCAGACTCGAAGTCACCAATATCCTCTGCTCCAGCAAACCACCCAGAAGCAATTTACACAAAGAAGAACAAAAAGCCCTCACCAACCTGAGGAAAGACAACAACATAATCATTCTCCCAGCAGACAAAGGCAATGCCACAGTGGTGATGAACACATCTGACTACCAAGCCAAACTATCCAACCTACTACAAGACCCTGCTTACATACCTTTGAACACAGACCCCACCACCTACCTGGAAAAAAACCACCAAAGCCAAAATAAAAGCCTCACCCTTAAGTGAAGAAATCAAGCCAAGCATCATCCCCAGAGAGAAATCATCTAGATGCCCCAAGCTCTACGGCCTCCCCAAGATTCACAAAGAAGGAACACCTCTCAGACCCATAGTCAGCTCCATAGGCTCACCCCTACAAAACCTCGCCAAATTTCTGGCCAAACAACTCCAGCCCTATGCAGAATCCATCTCTTCATACGTACAAAACTCGTTCCACTTCATAGAAAATTATAAAGAAACAAGACCTACAACCCAATGACCTACTCGTGAGCTTCGATGTTGTTTCGCTCTTCACACAAGTGCCCATTCAAGAAGCCTTGACAGCTATCCACAACAAATACAACCCCCCCCAAGCACATCCTAGATCTGACCAACCACTGCCTAACCAACACATACTTCATCCACAATGGACAAAGATACAAACAGATAGAAGGAGCACCCATGGGATCACCCCTCTCACCGGTCATCGCAAACCTATATATGGAACACTTTGAAACCAACGCGTTACAGAAGTCCGAACATAAACCCAAACTCTGGCTCAGATATGTTGACGACACCTTTGTTATCTGGCCACACGGGAAAGACAAACTGAACAACTTCCTCACACATCTCAACAGCCTACACCCCAAAATACAATTCACTATGGAAATAGAAGCCAACAACCAACTTCCCTTCCTGGACGTCCTAATCTACAAAAAACCCGACGGCTCCCTAGGACATACCATCTACCGGAAAAAAAAACACATACAAACCGCTACTTAAATGCACAATCACACCACCACCCTGCACAGATCAACTCCGTAGCAAAAACCCTCATCTCCAGAACCAAACGCCTCGCTGACAAAGACCACCTAAAAACTGAATTACACACTCTCTCGAATGCTTTAATTGCGAACGGATTCCAAAAAAACACCATCACCAAACTAATCCAAAAAGAAACACCCCCCAAGAACCAAGAAACAGAAGAGAACAATGGCACTGCCCTCCTCCCTTACATCAAAGGCACCACAGACAAAATAAGCAAAATTCTCCACAAACACAATATCAAGACAGCCTTTTGCACCGAACAAAAAATAGCCAACATTTTAAGAAACCCCAAAGACAAGATTGAGCTAGAAAACCAAGGAGTCTACGAAATACCATGCAAAGTCTGCCCAGCCACATACATCGGACAGACAAACAGGAGAATAAGCGCACGCATCGCAGAACACAAGAACGCAGTCAAAAAAGAAGAAAAATCTTCCTCTCTCTTCCAGCACATAAAAACAACAGGTCATGAAATTGATTTTAAAAGAACCAAACTCATCTCCAAAACTGAACACTTCAACAGTCGAATAATCATGGAAGCCATTGAAATAGAGAAACACCCAAACAACATGAATAAACGTGATGACACCTCCCGCTTGCCCGACATCTGGAAACTAGCCCTGGTCAACAGACGAGCCTCTGTCACAAAGACTGACACCAGGTCCAAAAGGACACAAGATGCCACCACCTTCCATCCACACCAAACACAAACCCAGACCCTTCCCACAGATGAAACGAAACCACCATCCAATAACAAAACCACGACTGCACCATCTACCGCTACTCCCCACTCCAGCCACCACATGGAGCACACTTACACACGCCAAAAAAACATTGGGAGACCACAGACACGCAGCCAGACCAAAATGAATTCACAAGACACAGGGCCCCACTCCACCAAAGCCCAGGATGCTGCCAGAACACCCATCACCAAGGTCGTTAAGAAACAAAAGGCTAATAGACACACATCCAGCACCTCACCCACACATGATGTCTCTAAACAGCCATCTAACCCACCAGCAGTTAAGCCCTTAACGATCGCCTCAGCCACACAGCAGATCACAAAAGAACAAACGAACCTACAATCAGCAACAGAGCAAGCAAACCACACACCCCCAGCAGTATTTATAGAAGGACTTCAACTGAGATCACGCTTTGCTTCAAGAAGAAAGAAGCCAGAACACCAGCCTGAAGATGACGAGTGAGACCTCGTCGAAACGTCGCCAAAACAACCAGATTTCTACACGGGAAGAAACCCGAATCCACCCTAACATGCATATATATATATATATATATATATATATATATATATATATATATATATATATATATATATATATATATATATATATATATATATATATAAACGTTTTCAACTGAGAGCCATGCAGGGGAAATGGTTGAAGCAAGGTTGGCAGCACATTTCAACTCCTCCCATCTTTTGCCATGACACTTTAGGTTTGCCATGACACTGGTGAATTCTGAACTAATATTTTGGGCCAGAAAGGGAAGACAATGGAGGGAAAATAACTCTTGATCTGTACAGAGATGAAAAAATACGTTCTGGCAAGATTTTGCATTTAGAACATCAACAAAAGGTGGATAATGGTTCATAAATTCACACACTGTTGATGGGAATGAATTCAAAAGCATATTTTAAAATTTGCCAAAAATATGCTGATTCATTTATTTATATTCGTATGAATCTATGCCACTTACAAATACACAAATCAATGGATTTTAGTGAATTTGATACATCAATTCATTGGGCTATAAAATGCCCCCCCCCCCAAGGCGCTTAGGGACATCCAAATAGCAGGGAAGATTTCACTGACGATCCTCGACAATCCCTCCATGTTTGGTGAAGATGATGGTGTTTCTCCAAGCCTGTCCTTAAAGGGCACTTTCCTGGGCGGGGGGGCGGGGGGGGCACTTTGTGGATGTACAACTCAGTCATCTGAAACCCAATGTTCACTAAACAGAATGGCTTGTAAAGGAGAGGTGAGGTGAGCTTTTCTGCATATTTATTGCCTCTAAGTGCTGTGGGGGGGCACTTTACTTGGGCGACTTATTTGGGGCTGCATAACCCGAACTTCATCAAACATGCAGGTCTGGTAGAGGAGAGTTAGAAGAAGCTTTTCTTCGTCTTTGGTGTCTCTAGGTGCATTGGAAGACATTTTATAGGGTTTTAAAGTCTAATCTCTCTCTCTCTCTCTCTCTCTCTCTCTCTCTCTCACACACACACACACACACACACACACACACACACACACACACACACACACACACACATTGATTCATCACATAGCAAACCATACACTCATTTTTTGTGATGCCCTATAACAAGAGGTTGAACTATAGTACTGCTGTAAAGACTCTGCTCACAACCAGATGGGTTCAGGAATGCAACTCAAGGTTGACAGCCTTCCTTGCATAATTATGATGTAAATAGCCCAGAGGGAGCTTTAAGCACTATTGGACAGTATAAAACTTCAAACAGCAGCAGAAGCAGCAGAAGCAGCAACAACAAAATGTTCTGCTTATATACCACCCCATACCACTTCAACTAGTCTCTGGGCTGTTTAGTTTAATTAAGGTATGCAGGTTGCACATCCCTCCCCCCCCCAAGCAAGTTGGGTACTCATTTTACTGACCTCAGAAGGATGGAAGGCTGAGTCAACCATGAGCCAGCTACCTGGGATTAAACCCCAGGTCGTGAACACAGTTTTAGCTGCAGTACAGGCATTTAACCACTGCACCATGTAGCACAACGACAACAACATGACTGACAGCTTATTTATGAGCAACAGTTCCCTGTGATGAATGATGCATTCTGCTGCATGAACAATATGTTGCATAATGCTTTCTTTTTTACTTTTGGTCCTTGACATAATAGCTGATATGGATGTGAAAAACTCTCCACTTCAGGTTTGCTGTACATTGGGACCCCCCTGGGATCAGTAGCTGCTGATTCATTTATCCACTGACTGAAAATGCTAAAAAGCAGAAATATGCATTTCCAGGGTGCATTTACCAAAACTGTTCAGCAGAGGAAGCCGGACCTCAAGGCTTGACTACTGTAACACTCTCTACATGGGACTATCCTTGAAGACTGTATGGAAGCTGCTGCAGGCAGAGAATGTGGCAATAAGTCTGGTCTTGGTTACATCGAGATATGATCATATCTCCCCAATCCTGGTCCACTTGCATGGGTTGCTTGTATGCTTCCATGCCAAATTCAGGTATTAATATTAACATATAAAACTCTAATAGTTTAGGACCTTTTTACTTACTAAAATGCCTCTCCCTAGAGGTGCTCTGTTAACAATAATATAATTTGATAGGACTGCTATGTGAGGTTTGATGGTTTATAACTATTTTATGGCTTTGTTTATTGTATCATATCAATTAATTAAAGAATACCTCTCCCTGAAATTGTCCACCCATCTCATAAGCTTCACTCAAGCAATGATGCTGCAAGTTGTTGTCCTAAAAGAGACCCTGAAATCTATGTCTTGGGAATTGGGCCTCCTTGGCGGCGGCTCCAATTCCGTAGAATGCATTGCCTGTAGAGGTACACCGGGCCCCTCCCTGTCAAGCACTTAGAAACTCAATCAAAACCCATCTCTCCAGATAAGAGTTTGAAAATATTCTGCTTATATACCACCCCACAGCACTTTAAGCACTCTCTGGGTGGTTTACAATTTAATTATGTGAGTCACATATCCCCCCCCACACAAGCTGGCTACTCATTTTATCGACCTCAAAACAAGAAAAGGTTGAGAGCTGGGTTTTTCTTGCTTGCTTGCTTGCTTGCTTGCTTTTTGCTTTTTTTTTGGGGGGGGGGGTAGAAGTTTTGGAGACTGTAGCCATGTTAGTCTTTTCAAGAAATCAAGGCAAAAATCAAAGGAAGATAAAACAAAACAAAAGATACAAAAGGCACAAAACATATGGCAACTTAATGACTAACTTTCATATTTTAATGCAACATTCCGTGGACATGTCCACTTCTTCTGTGCAATCCACCCAGAGAAGTGGCTTGCCACTGGATGGGTGGGACAGGCAGGCAGGCAGGCAGGCAGGCAGGCAGGCAGGCAAATAGTTGGAGCCATCTCCCTAATGTCCTTTTTCCAGAGCAATCCCTCTCCTTCCAGGCCAGAAATGGTGATTTTCCTTCACCTCTTCAGTGTCAGAATTCTGAATTCCTTCCCTCATTTTCTACCTTGGGTGATATTTTACTCGGCAAGATGGGCCTTGTTCTGATTGCCATGAAAATACACGAGGTAACAGCGCATCATTTGTCCCATACTTTTGAAAGGACACCTCAAGTTTGTGATGACACTAATTTATTGCTATATGCCTGGCACAATGCCGCTGCAGCTGGCCTCCACAATGAAAACTGACACATGTTTGTCCCAGGTTTCTTTATGCCGTGACCTTGAATGTCAGGGGGAAATATAGCTCCTCATCGCGTGTTTTGCACTGGACTTTCACAACGTTCTCTCTCTCCTTCTCCATTATTACCTGGCACATTTCATAGCTGCAAGGCCTGACAGAGCTATACCAGGACCTGGGAAAAGCACCACTCATCTCTCCGTTGCATGTCAGAGAGAAATAGGTCTCGCTGCCTTTTTGCACAAAAGGTGAACTTGTGAGTGACTGATCCAAATAGCTGTGCTATTTGGCTTGAAATGAGTGGAACTGCGGGAAGGGAACACGAATTTATTCTTCGCCAAGCTTGGTTCTATTCAGTGCGTTTGTCTGCCCAGACTGTGGAAAACTTCCAGGATCAACCAACTTCAATGACATGATGTTTCTTTCTCAGGTCAAGATTACATATTATCACTCGACTGAAATGATTTGTATGTGCGCCTGAAATTCAAATCCTTCTGAATGCGAAAAGAACTCTCGCTGGGGGAATTTCTCAAGAAATCACCAGGAAAAGCCTGTATAACTTTCCTGTTCTTTAAGTGATCTCTGATTGGGTAGGATTGTCCATGAGACCCATATAGAAACCATTGCCTTTACTCTTATGGGCTTTATTCATTCTTTGTGGCATAATAAATACATACCTAGCATAACTCTGTTGGGCTGCATAGAGGTGCAACAACATGGTGTCCTGTATGTGATACCTGATAGACTGGAGTTACTTGAAGAAAGATGACACTTTTAAGGCTTTTAAGGTGAAATCAAATGTCTAGTAAATGATGTTTCTTTGTTTAAAAACGTTAATATGTTCCCAAGGAGAGGGTCCTTTCTTCTGGAATCATGATGTTATTCAGGAGAATATTTCAGCTTGGTATTTTCTTTTAATCAGGCAAAATTGAAACCAATATAAAAGAAGATAATTAGGGATGGGCACAAAATGGAAAAATGATGTTTTAATTTGTTTTAAAAAAACATATGAAACGAAATGAAACGGCTCCCCTGAGTCCTAGAGGCACCAGATTTGGTGCCTGGGACTCTGGGAGCCATTTTTAAAGGGCTCCTGCTGAGCTGTTATTGGCTGGACCTCTTTAAAACCGGCCCAGTTGTTAACAGAGGGTCCCCCTGGTGCCCAATGGGCCAGGTTTAAAAGGATCCAGCCATTGACAGCTCGGCAGGAACACTAAGAAAATGATGGAATGAAAGGACTCATTTCAATGCAAAAACAACCATTTCATTTTGTCTATAACGAATTGCTGCTTCCTCGTTTCATTTTGTTTTGTTTCGTTACATAACAAAATGACAAAACAGCATTTCATTTTTCATTTCCTGCCCATCCCTAAAGATAATAACAATGTTGTGGCACCTTAAACACTAATTGCTATATTTGAATATGAGCTTTCATGGGCAAGTCCACTTCCTCAGACACTACGTATTTATATAATTCATACAACCCCATGACCTGCTAGATAGCTCAGTGGTTTAGGTATGGTTGAGACTTTGAGTCCTCACTGGGCCTCCTTGAAAGAGGCTGGGCTTGATGATCTGTAAGGTCCCTTCTGGCTCTGCAGTTCTATGGTTGATCGATTCTATTGTTCATGTTTATTGTTGTTAGTGCTGTGCACCCCAAAGCACCTTGATGATTCCATCCAGTGCCTTTAAACATTACCTCCTCACACAACAGAACAAAGTAACATGAAAAAGACTGTGACTTTTAGAACCCATCTGTGGCATTGGTATTCTTTTTTTTTTAAAAAAAAAAGGCTGATCACATCTGTTTGGAGTATTTAATTCAACTTTTTTGTGTTCTAAATATAGATGGAAAGATGACTAGACAGACAGACAGACCAGCTATTTTGCCTCTGAGTTCTGCAACACCTTTGTCTTTTGGACAGTGTGATGTGTCTGTGCATCTATGTATGCATGTGTGTGTGTGTGTGGTATTTATATCTAATCCCTTCATATGTTCATTCAAGGATATTTGAAACTAATGAGGCTCTTTGCTTGCTGGAGCAACTGCTTTCGGAAGACGATTCCAGAATGCTACTCTTCTAATGGATAATAGAAGCTGCCTTCCGATCCCCAGCTTCAAATGATTAATGGGTGTATTAATGGACTCGTATTATGAAAATCCTAATTCAGCAGGCATCCGATGTGCTCGGAGCTTTGGAAGCCCTTCATCCTTCCATTTGCACATCAGAGACGTCTCGACTCGAGTCCTCCCTGGGACCCGTGACATTAAGGACTCCGGCCCCAAATCCACTGATGTCATTAAAACGCTGTTCAATAAGGTCCTGAAATATTAGCAGGCCCCCACAAAAAAAACTCTAGTAGATATTTGCTATGGATTTCCAGTCGGTTTCCTTTCATTCTTGTTTATTTTTCTCTTTCTTCAATCTGCTGTTGCAGAAATGTCCCCTGCCTGTCAGCTTTTCTCTCTCTCTCTTCCCTCCCCTCTCTCTTCCTCTCTGCCTCCCAGTCCAGGTAAGCAGAGAGTGCTTAATTTTAATGGAAAACTCTTCTCCCCTCCACCTGTCTTTAGCACAGATGGATCCCTGCTGTTGTGTTTGACAAATATGTTCCAGGAAGAAGCTCAATCTAGATGTTGCGTGTAACTTTATCTTCTTCCCCTTTGAGTACTACCTGTTCTTGTAAAGCGATCTCTCTACTGCCTAAAGTCATTACACTTTTTCCCTTTCACATTGTACCTCTGTAAATGTCAGGCATAACTACATTTTTATTTGCGGAGATACCACGGCTATGAATGAGCAGAAAAATGCCGAGGCTTCCCCGCCTCCGCTCTCTTTACCCTGTGCGCTTTCTGCTAATATGATTTGTTGAACAAATTGTTCCATTAATCTGAGGATGTTTGACAGAGTGAGAAAATAAGTGCCGAAGTGAGAAGATTCACAAGAATCGGAAATCTCAGCTCTCTCTTTCTCAAGGTAAATAGTTATTATATCAGGGTGTCAGGCTGGTGAAATGGATGTGCTCGCATTCCCAGTTTGTAAATGTCACATTCCTTCAGCCCATCAAGGTGACAAATGAGGTGTGGGTTACAGTAAGAGTTCATTCCTTAACAAAGTTCTTTCTGGTTTATTTCGGCAGGAGAGGCAACTTTCTTTCTTTCTTTTTTTTACCCCTCCTGGCTCCCTCTACCCCACTATCACCAAAATAAAGCTTTTAAGGTTAAATCAAAATATCCTGCACTTCAAAAGCAGGGAATACACCAAAGCAATGGTTTGCTGTAGCAAAACTAGACACCCCCTACACATCCTGGGTGCTTTGATTTCAGTTGCTCACTTAAAGGAATACCACCTTGATATTTTTATGTTTGTGCTTTTGTGTTTTGCTGCACTGCCCCTTGGGTTTTGTATTATATCCAAGATGTGAGCCACAAGCTCCCACAAATTACTACGGCTGATGATGCCAAAATAATTAATAGGGCTATGCAATTTGATTTGGTTCTTTCTCACTTGGTAAATAGTTCTCTCTCTCTCTCTCTCTCTCAGCTCTCTATGAAACAGTAAAATATTACTTTTCAGTTTCAAAGAGATTTCATACGTTTTTGAGAGTGTTCTGTGCATTTACGTAAAATGTGCAAAATGTAAAAGAAAATGTAGCTTTATTGCACAGACTGGTAAAAATAGTAGCATCGGGTGCATTGAATTTTTTTTGTGTGCAGGGACAGGGATTTTGCACAAAGAAATTTTTGCTCAAACTTTGGAAACCATGACATCACAATAGAGGTGAGCCACTATTGGACATCTTATTGTCATGCCAGAGAGAAGAGCTCTCAAGCATTCTCTTTTTGAGATTTCTGTGTGATATGTCCATTCTGGTAGAATGTTGTTACATCTCTAACGATGATGCTTCAGTGTCCTGGTTGATCATGTAACTGCCATTTTATAATAGTTCAGTGTTAACATTATTATTATGGTTACCAAATTACAGACGGCCATGTTATTACTCAATTACATGTTATGTCCACCACTTTGGAAGATTTTGTAAAAAGAAACTAGGTGGAAAGTCTTGCCAATGACCTCTTGGTCATCAGAAGAACAACAAAAGTCTGCACATGGTTAGTCAGACTCCAAGCTCATTCCCATCAATCAAATTCAGTGGAACATTATCACCTTTAAGTGTACACAGGACTTCTGCCATCAATGTGATGAAACCAGGACATCACCGGTAGAACCAAATGTGCATCAATACAATTGTGCATAAGCAGCTCCATTTGGTAGTAGATGGGATCATCTTTTCAACTTCTACTTCATTTCCTTCTGATCAAAGGATTGAGTGGACCAGTCATTTATAGGCTGAAATACCAGTGGGTCCTAGATAAAATCAAGCCTGAACTATCTCTGGAGGCAAAACCTTGAAACAGGCTGGCCTGAACTGAACATATGAGAAGATAGGAATCTCTGGAAAAGGCAATAATGCTGGGAAATATTGAAGGCCTCAGGAAGAAAGCAATTTTCTTCTAAAAGTTATGCAGGATTTGAACTGCTGAGTCATGAAGTGTGTTAAGATGCATGGCAATGCAACCATCTTAACATGTAAAGGACGTTACCATACAAGGAACCCCAGTTCTGTCAATACCATTGAGCCATTAAAGTGTTGCCAAAACTGTGTGGGATGAAACAAATGCAATGAAATTTTGTACTGCTTTATTCAGCTTTTGTTTAAATCGTTCATGGGTGTCTCCCATACCTTAGTTTCCCTTGCCATTGTGTTTAATCTGGCATGCATGTGATATGCATTTACTGACACCTGTGTCAATATTTATTGAGCAATTGGCCACCTGAGCTGAGGGTTTGATGTGGAAAGGATCAAACCCTGAGCTTGTTTGCTAATTGACACAGAGAGGTTCATTAATGACAAGGTGCACAAGCCCACCTTCTGACAGGTAATTGATAAGGGGATCAGAAAGGCTGACATGAAGCAGAGAGGCTGGGCTTTGATTCCACCTACTGACAACTTTGAGTGAACGACAAACAAGTACTCAAGTGATGAGAAGCAAGTGGGCTCTTCATCCTGAAAAGAAAATCCTCAAAGGGGTAATGAAAAATTCTAATTCAGTCGCTCACTCTTTCTGTCAGTGATTGTTCATCTCCCGCTCCATCGGCTTCTCCAGAGCAGCCAAAATAGCAGAGAGGGATGTTTGCTCCTCTGTTGATGTTCAGGGGGTAACTTAGGCTAAAAGAGAGCTGAGATCTTGGGTCCAAGATTCCCCAAGGTTACCAAATGACTTTCACAGTTGAATGGAAATTTGCATCCAGAGCTCTCCAGTTCAGAGTCTCTACACAGCTGTTGAGAAGAATAGTCTTGGGGGGAGAGGAAATGAATAATTCTTACCAAAGCAAAGTGTTCTCCTTTTATAAGAATATAGGAACATAAGAACAGCCTTGCTGAAACAGGCCACAGCCCATCCAGTCCAGCATTCTGTTTCACACAGTGACTCACCATTTGCTACAGGGTATTCCCAAGCAGATGCCTTCACCTGCCTATCTCTCCAACCCAGAGGTTGTCCTTAGGCAACCATAACGATGGCCATTGATACCCTTGTTCTCCATAAACTTATCCAATCCTTTCTGAAAGCACTCTGTGGGAAGTTTACTGTTTATTTATACAGGCTACATATTGTGCCCCTCCCCCTGTGAGCTGGGTACTCATTGTACCATCCTAAGATGGATGGAAGGCTGAGTAAACCTAGAAGCATCTACCTGGGATTGAACCCCCAGGTCGTGAGCAGAGTCAGCACGGCAGTGAAGCAATTTAACCACTGTACCATGAGGATCTTCATTCCTGGCCCTTCTAGTCTATCTCTCCATGAGACTGTTTCTATAACACTCACAGGAGTTATCACCTCCAAACATTATCCCTTTTTCTCTCTGTTTTGTACAAAACGATGCAGAGCAGAACAACTCTTTTTTTTCCTTGAGCACTCAGAGGGCAAGCACAAATAAGTTAAATGAATAGCAAAAATAAGACACATCCAGTGTTATATGTTTACTAGTTCATAGAACAAGGTAGCACTTTTACACAATAGGACCCCCATATCCACATGTTTTGTATCCATGATACATTTATAGACTGTTTCACTTATCTGCTGTCTAAAAATGTTAAAAGAAAAAACATATATGATGTAATTACCAGAACTGGCCATTAGAGGAGCCAGATACCATGTCATGTAAACCGTTTCCTATTATCTGTGATTCTCAGCATCTACAGGGGATTTGAAAGCAACATTTCTATAAAATTATGGTAAAAATCAATTTATAAATGTGCAGAATAGAGATGGGCACGACTCAGCAAAATTTTCATTTTCGTTTTCATTTTCGTTTCATTTCGCAACGAAAACAAAAAATAAAATTTTTCAGAAGCAAAATGACAACGGAAACGAAACGAAAAATTTTGCCGTGTTTTTTGTTTTCATTATGGCAGACACATTGCATTGAAAAGAATGCTAACAAAACGAAATTTTTTCATTTTCGTTTTTGTTTTTTCGTTTCATTTCGTAACGAAAACGAAAATGAAAAATGTGCAAAAAAACCCCCAAAAACCGAAAATGAACCGAAATGGACCCCTAAATGAAAAACGAAAAACGAAAACTCATTTTTTTCAGTCGTGCCCATCTCTAGTGCAGAATTACCTCTGAGGGAAATATTAGTATCTCTGTTTATGATGTCTAGGCTGTCATGAAAGTATAAACAATATTTTCACCCATAATGGAAAGCTTTCAATTTGAGTTGAAATTTAGGAGAGTTGGTGTGAATGGAGAGGGTCCAGATTTCCAACTGATTTAAGAAAAATTGGCAAAATTCCAAAGCTCCTGATAGTGACCATCTTTCTTATATATTATTATTTTTAGCACACATAAGTGGTCCCTACCCCACAGCCAGAAAAAAAGGCTCAAAATATAAGCCATCTTTTCCTCGACAATGGTGACGTGGTTGAAGAGGCGGTTCCTGTGTCCCCACAACTGCACTTTCAGGAACCGCCTCTTTTGTGTCCCCACTGCTAGAAACCACAACAAAGTGAACAAAGTGAACAAACTAGGTATTAGCGGAAATAAAATAAATGTGTGCTGTTTCAGGGCTGCCAAAATGACAAAAGGTTTCCGCCTAACCGATATTCCAAACTGGCAATTTAAAAAAAAAAAAAAAATCCACCGAAAGACAGCATAATGGGGATGAAAACATTTAGAAGCATTTTACCTGAGTCCCCACAGATGTTTGTACCGGTTAAAAAGCCACATCGGAACTGAGACAAATTTTTTACTACCTCCAGACCTGGTACTTGGAAAACTCACTGGGTCATGCTAAAGTGGTGGGCATGGCTAAGCCAGCCGGCCATGGGGGCATGATTTTAGGAGCTGCATTTTCTTGCAGTTTGAAGTGGTTTTTAGTGGTAGTGGGATAGGGGCCAATGACAATGTGTGATGGTGCCAATTCATGTTCTTCAGATATTTGGGGGGAGGGAGCAAACATAATTTGAATTTATTACTGTGGCCCTTGAGTATTTTTCTGACCTCAGTTTTCACTATCACTTCAAACCCCACCCCACGCCCATCATATTGTTGCTTGTAAATAGCACAGTAAAACCAGAAGAACTCTGCAGGACCATTTTAAGTTCAACTATTTTAAATTGTCACACTTAGCCATCTTGGTAAACTGAGCCCTGGGCCAGGAAATTCCCTACTTTAACCTTCACAGTAATTGTAAGCTCAACAGCTTCCTTCAAATAGTGTCTTACGTTATCTCCCACAAGCTTTGCATTGTGTCTATGACAATACTCATATTACAGTATATGGTTTCTGGGAAGCATTCTTCTTAATGAATTTGGTGCACTTTGAACCCTACATGGTTTACTTGCAACTGTAATAATATTTGAATTATATCTTTCAAAATATTATTTTCCCACCTTCCTCATTAAAAATGACCCAACATGGTCTATATATATTATTAAAAGACAGTATTTGAAGTTAGAAACAATACGTATGAACATATTAAAAAGGTCCAAACAATACCACCCTGAAAACAGTCAGCAAAAATGACACCAAAAACACATTCAGTGATTCCAAACAATCAATTAAAAAAAAAACTCCTTCAGGCCAACAATTATTTAAGGGAAAGCCTGCCTGAATAGAATGGTCTGTGCCTGCTTGTGATAGGGAAGCAAATATGAGGCCAGCCTGGCTTCCAGTGGGAGGGAGTTCCACAGTCTAGGAACGGCAACAGAGAAAAGACCCTCTCCCTGCATCCTCAGAATGCACCTGTGAAGGTGGTGGAACCAAGGCAAAGGCCTCCCTTGGTGATCTTAACACCCAGGCTGATTCATTAATAATAACATTTTTTATTTTGATTTCCTTTTTTTATTGATTTAAAACCTCTTAGGAAGGGGTTTTAAAGCTGTAATGTTTCTCTGTGTCCATAATAACAAAAGCAGCAACAAGAAAATAAAAATGAAAACAGGAGTATTGTGTTTAATTTTTTTTTAAAAAAACCTTTGTCTTAAGTGGGTTGCTTTCATGAAAGCTCATAAACCTGTTCCTTTTAGAAGCTGGCACACTTATTTCCTTTTTCTTTCTTTGCTCATAGTTTTGCTCATAATTTTGCCTTATCCCTGCTTTTGTTGCTATTCAAGTGCTAGGAGTGCAGATATTGAAAAACTACTGAGGTTAAAGTCAACTATGATGCAATTGCTCTCTTGATTCCAGTAGGTCTACTCAATGCACATCTCAATCTGAACCCAATCCAAAGGAGATGATTAGAACACTGTCCGGAAAAGATCCCATCTGGAAATGACAATCCTTTCTACCTTCTAGGCCTAGGCGGCTGAAGACGCCTGCTAATGCTGCTCATTAATTTTGTGGGGGTTATGAGGCCAGCTAGGATGGCTCTGCCTGGCGCCACCCCAGATACTAAGCCTGTGAGTTTAGTGATGCTGCATCTCATGACATCAGAGAGGCTGGCCTCTTGGGTTAAGGCCTGAAGTTTGAGTGCGTATAACACTGGAAGGAACTGAAATGTGTTGATAGACCGAGAAATTCACAAAGCTCTTTTGCGCCTTGAAGCAAGACCTTAAGAATGATGTTTCAAAGCAACTATAGACAGGTATTTCCCTACCCTGTGATCGTAACTGTACCTGAGCAAGGAAAACATATTGACCAATGAAATATCTACCAGAAGTGGAGGCAATTTGGAAAGGCAGGCTCAAGAATCTTGACTGGATATACACCAGTATGATATCCAAATGTTGGGGGTGGGGGGAACTTCTTTTGCAGGACAACTTTTGGAGTCCTTCCATGAGGTCCCTTTGTGGGAGGCTGTACACTGGTGGGGTATGGGATTGTTTCATTTGGGGTAACAACCCATCATTTGCTCATGGGAAACTTCCTTTTTGTGGGTGCTAGAGATGGGCACAAAATGCCAAAATGGTGTTTCGTTTCATTTTTCATTTTTAAAAATTGTTTTGGGGTTGTTAAAAATGAAGCATTTTTTTAAAAAAAAATTGTTCTATTTTTTGTTTGTTTCATTTATATATATATATATATATAAAACTCACGCTGACAAGCTGGCCCATGGGCGAGGTCGGCATGTTTTTTATTTTATTTTATTTTTATTATTATTGCACTGAGCAGCTGGCCTGCAGGCTAGGTCAGCACAGTTTTTTTAAAAAGTTTTCTTCTTTTCCTTTTTAAAAAATTGCTGCTGACCAGCTGGTCGGCAGGCTGGGTCAGCACTGTTTTTTTATTTATTATTTTTTCTTATTATTTAATTATTATCATTGCACTAACCAGCTGGACTGTGGGCAGGATCAGTGTGTTTTTATTTATTTATTTATTTATTTATTTATTTATTTATTTATTTATTATTACTACTACTACTACTACTACTACTACTACTACTACTACTACTAATTGCACTGACCAGCTTTCCTGTGGGCCGGTTCAGGGCAGGGTTTTGCGGGGGGGGGGTATCCCCCACCCGATTGGGTGGGGGAAAGGGCAGGCTACAGCTGCTCAGCGATGGCTTTGGTGGGGAAAAATTGTGCAGTTTCCCCCACATTGGGGGGGGGGGGGGGCTGCCAGCTTTCCCCCATAGGAATGCATTGCTTCAATGCATTCCTATGGGGAAATGAAAAACAAAACAAATAAAAAACAAAGCGAATGGAGCGGAAATTTCCATTTCATTTCATTTCATTTCTCTTTGATGGGTCTGTTTGCTATTTGTTTCATTCTGTAACAAAGTGAATAATGAATAACAAAACAAATTAAAAAAATATTTTGTGCCCATCTCTAGTGTGTGCATTAGCCAGCCATGCTAGATATTGTATTCCTGGAAATACAGTAGTCCACCCATATCCACTGATTCGGCATCCACTGATTCAGTTATCCATGACTGGCTGCCAAAATAATTAAGTAATTATTAAATAAATCGCTGTAGCAAAAGGGTGCCACAAAGGACATTACTATCACAAAAAGGTGCCAAAAAGCAGGTTACTGTTCCATATAGCAGCCACTATAAATTTTGGGGTGTGCTGATAGGGTGTCCACTGTTATCTGTGGGTTTTGGTATCCACGGGGAGGTCCTGAACCATCCCCTTCAATACGGGGGTGAAACTATATGTTCCAGAAAAGTACCTTTCCCAAGCTCTGGCTTCTAAGTAAGTTATAGTCTAACTAAGATATATAACTCATGAAGTTTCATTTTTGACAATGACTGGGTGAAAGATGGTTTGAGCTCTATTGCTTTAAAAACATTTTTTTTAGCAATGGGTTCCTTTTAAAGAAAAAGGTGAGATAAAACATTTTAGATAAATGAATACCTTTTTAATTAACATTTTGAATGATAATTGTTTAATTATTTTATTAATTATTTTCAAATACTTATATACTTACTGTTTTTAGCTTTTAAATATTGTCCTTTTAATGTTGCAAGCAGCCTTGAGTCCTTTTCAGGAGAAAGGTAGGGTAAAATATTTTAAATAAATGAATAATAAGATCAACACGCCAAATCCAATGGATCTTAGTAGTCAATTGCTACAAGTTCAGCAGTTGGCATTAGGTATTGCTTTTATTCCCTGAGTGGTGCCTGCACTAGCTTTTTTAACTGTGGTGATTTCCCGCAGCAACTTAAGCCAATAGTATTGTGCCTTTGGGGGTAACTAATAGGCAATTTTGGCCAGTCTTACACCCACTGGACCCTCCCACCACCACTTGGATCCCTTCCTTGTGCTTCAAAAGCACAGCCAACAAAGCTGGGCCAAGTGTCTCAGTTTACCATATGCAAAGCTCTTGACAGACTACACAACACTAAAAACTAGAGGGAGGGCAAGCACATCTGATCTCGCTTGATTTCGGAAGCTAAGAAGGGTCGGTCCTGGTTAGTACTTGGATGGGAGACCACCGGGGAATACCAGGTGCTGTAGGCGCCTGGAGTAGGAACTGGCAAACCACTGCAGTATTCCTGCCAAGAAAACTCCATGGACATGGAGTCACGTAGAGTCGGTCAGGACTGTAACGACACAACACACACACACACACACACACACACACACACACACACACAGGCAGATGAAGCAACAAAGCCAAAGGAAGCTGGCAACACTTTTATGAACCAGGTTGGAAACACTATTTATCTAGTCCAAACTGTTCCCACCTGATTGGTCAATTCAAATCCCAGGTGGGGAAACCAATGCATAACACAACCCTGCCTACTGCCTCCTATAAAATGTGGCCCTACCATGAATCCAGGACTGGCGCCTTTGCCAACTTATGAACCCTTAACAAAATGGAGATACAAAACATACCTGTAACATAATTTAAGTATTCCTCATTCCTTCGTCCCTGACGTATTAAAATAGTTCGTCAACACAGGTAGGTTTATCTGTATTTTTTATTTTTTTATTTTTGCTTTAAGATAATGTGCATTTAAAAATACTTCAGAATGCCTACCTCATTCATTGTGTGACCTAAAGAACAAGCTGTGGATTTATTAAACATTCAAGTCAGTAAGCACTCTGGCTGAGCAATTAATCACTGACATGAAGGAATTTCTTCTCTCCAGGTGGGAGCCCATCCAAAAACTAAGGAAAATAATCAGGCTAATTAATTCTTATCTGCAAAGAGCAATTAGATAAATGACCTTTTATATTATTATTATTTTTTAAAAGGGACTGTCACCCCTAGCAAAGAGCTTGGCTCTTAAATAGAAGAAAGCAACTGAACATCTCTTTGCTGGCTCCTCTCCACTGTGAAATTGAGATCATAGGAATGAAAATTTGGGAGGTGGGAGAGATAGAAGGGAATAGGTTAATTAGAGCTATGGATGGTATATCATTTAGAAGAAAAATTAGGCATTTATTTTTATTTAAGAAGTTAGTAATGTGTCACCTTCCTGTCCTTTGAAGCAGCTACAGTGAATCATATGGGAAATGTTTGGAATCACATAATCACATAACGTTTCAGTTTGAAAGGACCTCTAAAGCCATCACGTCCAACCCCCTGATCAAGGCAGGATTCCAAATCAAAGGAGGTTTGACAGACGGTTGTTCAGTTTTCTCTTGCATGCCCCAACTGTTGAAGGACTCATCACCGTCTGAGGTAATTGGTTCCATTGCCACATTGCTCGAACAGTTAAGAAGTTTCTTTTAAGAGCCTGGTGGCACAGAAATGAAATGCCTGTACTGCAAGCATAACTCTGCTCCTGACCTGGGGTTCAGTCCCAAGTAGCAGGTTCAAGGTTCACTCAGCCTCCCATCCTTCCAAGGTGAGTAAAATGAGTACCTACCTTGCTGGGAGGGGCAATATATAGCCTGCATAATTACTTGTGAGCTTCCCAGAAAGTGCTTTAAGCATGTCAGGGCAGTAGATAAGCAGCTTTTTTTGTTTCTTTTTCTTTTTTTATAGGAGCCCCATAGTGCAGTGGTTAAATGCCTGTACTGCAGGTAAAACTGTGCTCACGACCTGGGGTTCAATCCCAGGTAGCAGGCTCAAGGTTCACTCAGCCTTCCATCCTTCCGAGGTCGGTAAAATGAGTACCTAGCTTGCTGGAGGAGGGCAATGTGTAGCCTGCATACTGTAATTAAACTGTAAACTGCCGAGAGACTACTTGAAGTGGTATGGGGTCATATATAAGCAGAACTCTTTGCTTTTGCTTTTTTGTAAGCTTGGCTCATCATTTTTGGTTTATTTGATTTACACACTCCCCAATCGGCAGCTAAGGCCACTCTGGGTGGTTTACAACAAGCCAAAAACTGTACAATAATCAAATACATCGTCTTACATCTGCAGAGTTAGAAGAGATCCTGTGGATCATCAGATCCAGCTCCTGTCAAGGACTCCCAGTGGGGAAATCCAACTTTCGACCTCTGGTGCTGCACAGCTAGCAACCTAGACTACTGAGCTCTCCAGCGGTTCTGTTCTGCCCCATTTCTGGAACACCCTCCCCAGAGGGTCAGCAACCTAATTGTCTACTTTACTCTTTACTCTCCCAGGCATTACGAAAACTATTTCTAGTGATTTCACATGGCAGCATTCCTCCTCCTTCCCCTTCCTAGTTATTATTTTATTTTGGTTTCAAATCTCTTTCACTACTGACTTTTAGAGATGGGCACAAACTGAAAAAATGGCAATTTGTTTTGTTTTGTTTAAGGCTTCATTTTGTTTTGTTTCATTTTTAATGAATTTTTCAAAAAATGATTTGTTGGTTTGTTAATTTGTTACTCGTTTTTACCTGCTTTGCACGATTTAAAGCCTTAGGCCATGCGCGGGCATCCCAATGCCCCAGACCAGATGAAAAACATTTTTTAAAAATTTAAAAAAATAAAAAATGATAACTTCAAAAACTTTAAGCCTCTAAAAAACGTGATCTGAAAAAACACATAAATAGATGTTTTAAGCCCCTTAATAGATGTTTTAAGCCATTCTGCACAGATTCACCACCATTAACAAAAGTATTTGGCAGCCATTTTGCCCCCTTAAAAAAAATCTCTTTAAAAACACATTTTAGATGTTTTAAATCACTGGCATCAACCTAATAGCTAAAATTAAGCATTTTTAAAAATTACGATAGTTTTGAAGTGCTTCTCATCCATTTAAAGCATTTAAAAACAGCTCATTTCTTTGTGTGCTGCCATTTACTAAACAAAACGTAACGAACCAATTTTTCCCGGTTCAGTTTGTTTCATTTGGATTTTACTCCTAGGTTTGTTATTCATTTCGTTACATAATGAAACAAACAGCGAAACAAATAAAAAATTCATTTCATGCCCATCTCTACTGACTTTATTTTCAGTTTTATTATGGTTGATTTTGTTTGGTTATTGCTTATATATAAGATCATGGTTACCGTTCCCATCACCTCCTGGCAATTAGGAGGGGAAGAAATGGAGGCAGTGACAGAATTTATTTTCTTGGGCTCCTTGATCACTGTGGAGGGTGAATGCAGCAACAAAATCAAAACATACCTCCTTCTTGGGAGGAAAGTGATGGCAAACACAGGCAGCATCTTTAAAAGCAGAAACATCATTTTGCCAACAAAAGTGTGGATAATCAAAGCCATGCTTTTTTCCCAGTAGTGATATATGGAAGTGAGAGCTGGACTATAAAGAAGGCTGATAGCTGCAGAATTGATGCTTTTGAGCTGTGGTGCTGGAGGAGAGTCTTGAGAGTCCCCTGGACTGCAAGGAGATCAAACCTATCCATTCTGAAAGAAATCAACCCCGAATGTTCACTAGAAGGACAGATTTTGAAGCTGAGGCTCCAGTACTTTGGCCACCTCATGAGGAGAGAGGACTCCTTGGAAAAGTCCCTGATGTTGGGAAAGATTGGAGGCAAAAGGAAAAGGAGACGGCAGAAAATGAGATGGTTGGACTTGACCAGTCTCCAAGACGTAGTGGAAGACAGGAGGGCCTGCCGTGATCTGGTCCAAAAATAATGTTTTGTACACCTGCCAGTCTTAGCAGCTGAACTTTCAGGGTGACACATAAAAAAACAGTGGAAGATCATAACATGCATTCATCTTCAGCAAAGTACATACGCACCTAGTCCTGATTGTGGTTTGCATCTCCACAAAAGGCCAGCTGAAATTTCAGAATTTTCTTTGAAAATTAGGGATATGATTGTATGTTTTAAATCCAAGATTAGTAGACCCTCTATTACAGTGATTCTCAACCTTTTTAAAGCTACTGCCCCCCTATGGAGCGGAAAAATTTTCAATGACCCACTTTGTGAAAATCCTATAATTTAGGGTATGGGGAAGGGGGGTTTACTGAATTATACAAGGCAAAACATTTAAGTAATTTTAAGTTATTTCCAAATTAATTTGATTTATCTTGATACTTTTGCCCTGGAAGGTAATTGCATTCCTTTTATGAAGGAACACCGTCCTTACCATCTGAGGCTGCAACGGCTGGGCCTCTTCACTCTTGAATGACAGTGCCTACGAGGTGACCTAATTGAAGTTTATAAAATCATACACGGTGTAGACAAAGTAGATAAGGGAAAGCTATTTTCCCTATCGCACAACACTAGAACAAGGGGGCCCTCCATGAAACTTTTGGGTGCTAGATCTCAAACAAATAATAGAAAGTACTGCTTTGTGGAATTCCCTGCCAGAAGAAGTGGTGACAGCTGTCAGCCTTGACAGCTTTGAGAAAAGATTGCCCAAGTTCATGGAGAACAAGGGTCTCAATGGCTATCATTATGGATGTCTAAGGACAACCTCCTGGTTGAAGAGATAGGCAGGATATCTCTCAATGCCACTTGTGGGGAATCATAAGCAGGTGAAGACATCTGCTTGTGAATACTCTGAAGCAAATGATGAGCCACTGTGAGAGACAGAATACTGGAATGGATGTGCTGTGGCCTGTTCCAGCAGGGCTATTCTTATGTTCTTATGTTCTTATTGTAATAGTAAATGGACTACTACCAAATGGATAGTGTGTGTGTGTGTGTGTGTGTGTGTGTGTGTGTGTGTGTGTGTGTGTGTGTGTGTGTGTGTTGATGTATGTTGTATATGTGTACATATGCACATACATATGTATGTTAAATCAATCAATCAGTCTAGTATTTCTCCTAAAATGCAGTGCAGGAAATCTTCCTAACTACTACAAGTAAACATTTGTATGGAAAACTCTTTGCATTTTTAAAAAAATTATATTTGAAGTACAAGAATAGAATTCTATGCCAAATTCAAGAATACAGTGGACGCTTGTATAACAAAACAGTTTGTATAACATAAAATCTGTACAACATAAACAATTCCGGAGATAGGGGAAATTTGCTTAACATAATCACCTATGGGGAAAATCCGTACAACATAAAAATGGGATTACTCCGTTTTCAATGCATTCCTATGGGAATTTGTATAAAGGAAAAAATGTTTAACATAATTTCATTCGGAACGAATTAATTCCTTTATACAAGGCACCACTGTAATCTTCTATGGAATTCCTTAAACTCCTACAGGTCACTTCAAATACAATATAGAATACTGTAGACATATTGCAATAGAGATAATCACAGATATAATCTATGTTTTAGCTGCCTGCTTCATATAGGCTCGCCTCCTGAAAACTGGTGCCTACAAAATGTTTTAGAGTACAGACCATCTCAACTGCAGTCAGAAATTAGGAGTGGTGGAAGCCACTGAAATATAAATATAAATAAAAAATCAGACCAATGATTGATAGACCACACTCCACACACCACTATACTCTCCAAAGGGTATAGAATCCAGCCTAAGAAATAGTTTAAAAATTACTGTACTGATATCTGGAAGTTGAATCATGGCAATTGGACTTCTTTTTCTTGAGACACTGAAATATTTCACTGCTCATCCAAACAACTGACATTTTTTAAGTAGGGATAATTTTAAACTGGAAAAAAAGTAAGGATCTGATTTAATTACAGAAAATGGGGAGATCCTGCTGCAAGTCAGCCAGAAAATAGCCCCTTCCCTGCTCTGAAAATTTCCCCCAGAAAGGAGGGGAGGAAGCCATTTCAAGAGAGGGGAGACAAAGATTTGTATTCCCTCACTGGCAACAGCCAGTTTTAAGGAACAAAAACAATGGCTAGTAGAGATGGGCACAAACTGCCAAATTGGCATTTCATGTTCTTAATTCGGGCCCTGGGGCCCGCTTCATTCCATTTCCGTTTATCGGGCCCCCGGGGGCCCGCTTAGTTTCTGTTTCTTCGTTTTTTTGGGGTGTGGCAATCTGCAGGCACAGGGAGTCCTCCCAGGGCCGCGCGCCACCAAGCCGGCGGCATGCAGGCAGGGAGAGTGTTCGCGCAGCCACGGGGAGCCCTCCCGGGGCCGGGGCAAGCCTTCTGGGAGAGCCGTCCCGCAGCCACAGGGAGCCCTCCTGGAGCCGGGCGCCACCGGAGCTGGTGGCAAGCCTGCCAGGAGAGTGATCCCGTGGCCACAGGGAGACCTCCTGGAGCCGGGAGCTGCTCTGGTCACCACCCACAACAGGCCGCCACCCCCGGAGCACCGCCGAGCACCGCCCTACCTTGGGCCCCCTCCCCAAGGACTGATCCACTGCTCCGTCTGCCACCCCCATCAGGTCGCTACCCCGGAGCCCCATGCAGTGCCGCCCTAACTGGGGCCCTTCTCCCCGGGAACCACTCCCCCCCCCAGGAGCTGCTGCCCCAGCAGACCGCCACCCTGCACCCACCCGGCCTAGACCGGGGAAACCTGTGGGGGGGGTGCCGCTGCACTCCCCCCGTGCTCCAACGATGCCCTCTGCTCCTGCTTCCAAGCTGGCTGCACCGTCACCGCTTCACCACGTGGCCATGATAGTGCCGGGTGCAGCTGAACTCCAACGTCCTCCCCTCCAAAGCCTGCCGAGTGCTGACGAAGAGGCCGAGATCCCAGAGCCCAGCCCTCATAAGGGCTTGGATCCTGCCTCTTCTCGTGAGACCGGAAAAGTCTCGCGTTAGCTCCGGCGGGGAGGGGGGCAAAGAGGCTCCGCCAGGCCCAGCCCCCTCTCGCCGCCTTCCACTGCTCCATTTTTCATTGCACGAGTGGCACGACGCCAGTAATGGAAATGAACAGAACCGAAGAAAATTTTCTTGGTTCTGTTCAGTTTGAGCCTGCGCCAAAGAAACAGTAGTTTTTTGTACCGTTACGTAACGGAACAAATAACGGAGAATGGTAATGAAAAAATGGTCGTTTCGTCCCCATCTCTAGTGGCTAGCATTGCCCTTCTCCCTGGGGCCATTCATTCTAGAGCAGGGCTGCAGGGAACAAGCCAAGCCTCCGTGCCACAGGCATTCGCTCCCAGGCCAACAACCTGGTTTCCTCCCCACACGCTCCAGGGTGTCATGCTTTAGCTTTGTGCCTTCTTAATTCCTGCCCCAGGCCGCACGTCTCAGGCAGGCACCTCTCACCGCCGCCCTGGCCACCTCTTCCCTTGCCTGAGGACCACTCACCAGGACAGAGAAAGCCAAGGGTCCTGAAATCCTCCAGGTGGGCTGGGCACGAGCTTTGGCACATGACTGGGGTTCCTTCCTTCCCGGGCAAAGTGGGGGTGGTGGTCCCTGATACGGAAAAGGCACACAAGTGCATTGGAGGCTTGGTGGGATGCAAGAGAGGCAGTTTGCACATTCCAGAGTTTGCAAGTCTTCCCAGGTGGGAGTGGTGCTGCCGTTGGTTTTCCCTGGCGCACCCCACCGGGGGTTCACAGCCAGGTTGGGAACCGCTGTTATAAAACCAAAACATGCCCAGTTGCCCAAAAGGACCTGAAAACTAAAAGAGTGTGTTGGAATTTTATTTGCAGCCTCGTATGCAGCCTGTGGTTTGAGAGACTGGGAGAGACTTTCTTGGGCTAGGCTGGCTGTCAATCTATCCAGCACTAATCATTCCCTCCCACCTCTGAATTCAAAGAGAGCTCTCCCCCCACTTTTTTGCTGAGTGTTTTATTTTTGCTGTTGATCTCTTCCCAGCTGTAAGTAATGAAGCATCTCTAATTTTTCTGCTACTGTCTCAGGGTGAGTTATGGAGACTGTAAGTGCCAGTTAATGAGAAAAGAACTATCTGAGGAATGTGACACTATTCTCTTCTATTAAAAGTCTCTGTATTTCTTATGCATAGCAAAAGGACAATTTTAGCCAGAAATTTAAAACTCTGCAATGGGGAGTCAAATGGTCCAGAAAGTAGAGAGACATTGTATGAAAGATCACATGCTTGCATGTTGAGTGAGAAATCTAAGTGGATGACAACCAGATCTTCGTGAAGGGGTAAGTTAGGTCCAGAAGTTCTAGAAAAGCTCCTAACTTTCTGTTTCACAGAAAGTCTCCATTGGTCAGACCAGGTTTTGTTCATGTTTGCTCAGATGCATGCAAAGGAGGAAATCGTCTGTGATTGCCACCTTACGGTATGTGAAAGGTTGGGTAAAGTCAGCAATAGGAACAAAGGAAGAGGTCACAACAGGTGGGACCACCTCTAGGGCTCTGACAGCATCTCCAAACACACCAATCATCACTTCACACTGAGCAGCCAGAATGATGTGTCATTTGCCCTGCAGCTTTCATACCTCTCTTTCTTCTTATGACCGGTTTCACCCCAGGCTTATTGAAGGGTGGATCGTTCTGGCACAAAGACAAAGTTGCCAGTGGGAGTTAGAGGAGGAAGGTGTGCAGCTGAGAAATAACTATTTTTTTTAAAAAAAATGTGAACTACTATAAGTTTTCAACAAATGTCTGGGAATCTGGAAGATTTTTCTCCTGTCATTCAAGCCAGGAGCCTGGTTTGAGGCAGCTGTATGTACAGAGCCACCGCCACCAACCCTAAAAGAGTGTTTCAGTGAGCAGCGTAAAGGAGTCAGCCACTGAGTAACAGGTCAAGTTCCCCTTGTGTTTCATTTATAAGGAGGCAGAATCTAACATGGATTGGATTAACAGGAATGAAGAAGCAGGGATGAAAGGACCGAGCCTCCAGCAGTTCCCTTTATTACACCACCCCCTTACAAACAGGGATCTAGAGTTTTGATTTTATTTTTATCTCATTGATCCCAGCAGTCTTCATGGGTAAGTATCTCCTGACTGGCGGGCCAAAATAAAAGCATTATGAAACTCAGTAGCTGAGGTTTCTGTCTAAGGAGCTGGAGGTTGGGCGGTTCAATTCCCCACTGTGTCTCACTCACAGGGACTGGATTTGATGATCCCATAGGGTCCCTTCCAACTATGCAGCTCAAGAAGTCTTCTTCTTCTTCTTCTTCTTCTTCTTCTTCTTCTTCTTCTTCTTCTTCTTCTTCTTCTTCTTCTTCTTCTTCTTCTTCGAGTCTATCCCATTTGGTGGCAGGGTTCACTATTCTGGTTTTTGTCCACTTTGTATGGCTTCATGTCGTTGTCAAGGGTGTTCATCCAGCACTACTGCTGTTGCTGCTGCTGCTGCTGCTGGTGGTGGTACTGGTTACCCTATCTGGAATTTAAAATTGCATTTACGTGTTGATTAAGCTTGTGCTTCCAGGATGGGGTTCACTTTGATTTGATCTCAGAAAATCTCAGAAGACTTAAAACAAAAGCAGGAGATCATAGCACTCAATGGAACCAATTTTTGGGGGGGGGGGGAGAGCAATTTATGGTCTCTCTCTCTCTCTCTCTCTCTCTCTCTCTCTCTCTCTCTCTCTCTCTCTCTCTCTCTCTCTCTCTCTCTCTCTCTCTCTTTGTCTCTCTCTCTCTCCCAGGGACCCTGTGCTTCAGTAGCTGAAATGATTGGAGATGACTCAAGCTCTCTGAGGCAGGCCTCTGAGCCTTTTGCTCAGTCTAACTTATGCAAGCATCATCTTGGTTGACAGCTTTTTCCTACCCCATCTGCAACTGCAAGGGAATCCATTATATTTTCTGAGTCTCTCGGGACGGGAAAGGTCCCTTGCATCATTACTCCAAGGCAAATGTAACTGACTCTACCACATACCCTAATTTGCTTGCTATAATTATAGGTCGCTCACCCCAGTTTTTATATGTATATGCGCATATGCGTGCGTGCACGTATTCTTATCAATCATAAATAAGGATCTGGTGAATCGCATGGGATGGCAGTATCTGAATTATTATGCTCAGTACCGCGGCTGGTGGCAGTGTTCGGAGCAGGTCCAAGGATTGTATTTAGCCGCCATGGAGGAGTTGAAGCAAATTGGTTATGTTAATGTCCCGAGGTACTTGAAGAGCCTGCAATTAATCGCTGTTCCTGCCGATCCTCTCCTTCCCTCTCAAAAACATGGTGAATTTTGTTTTCTTTTTCTTCTTTCCAGAATCCTTCTGAGTACAGGATGAGACAGGGAGGAACAGAAGCAAACAGGGGGGGAAGGAATCACCCTTCAAGGACCTTGCTAAGTTCTAACTGCAAGCAGCAAAAGAAAGCCCAGACCAGGAGAGAAAATATACATATAAATAAACACAGCTACAGCAGTGGGAGCGAGGCCATCTCCCCATTCATTCCGCTGACAGTGCTTTTGCAACTTAAAGCTGTTTTATTAATTATGTTTGACATTTCCTTAATTAGTTTCATTTACAGCCCATCAGCCCTTACCAGACAATAGCCCCATACATCATTTTAGTGGAGGACTGAGATGCCTACAGATTGTTTTTAAAGAAAGTGTTGGGGTGGGGGAAGGAGGCGATAATAACAGGAGGTGACTCCCTGTCTTCTTGAAGAAATAAAAAGCAAGCAAATTGTACTCTATGGGGAAACATGGGCCTTAGAAGTGTTTCAGTGCAGCCAGGCTGCCAGGCAGGCTTCCTGACCTACACAGAATGCTTTATCCCCAAGTGTGCATTCATGAGGGAGGATTTTTCACTGGGAATTATCTTTTTACCTTGGCTGAAAAAGGTAGGGGGGGCAAGAGACTAGTGAGCAGAATCCTGCAGCCTGAGAATTAGCGTTCAGGTTGAAGACAGAAAATAGAATTGTTTTCTTTCTGGGTTTTTTTGTTAGCATTGATACCACAGGATTCTGGACATTGTTATCCCAAAATGAGCCATCCCAAGCTCTGCTGCTTTGCTCGTGGGTGGCCCCAGAGACAAGACGGAGGTGTAGCTTTCCATTCTGACTCCTGAATTCATGTATCATTTGAATGGACTGAATACCTGGATTGGTTGATCTGTCTTTACATCTACACCGAATCTCAAGGACTTACAGATTCCTTGGTGAACAGCTGAAGTGTTATTAAAAGGAATCTCCTAATATTTCCAGAAAGGAAGGGGGAACCACCTTGGTTGCACATTCAAAAAAAAAAAAAGCCTCACTTGTTTATTTTTTAAAGAAACAACAACAAAAAATAGGTGTTTGCATCCACAATGCTCTGGGACTGAAATGCATGGAGTTTTGACACACGTTGACAGCCAGTCAACCTTTGGAGTTTATGAAGCAGGAAGTCCAAGGCATCAGGTAAACCTAGCAATCTTTGGGTTTAGAAAAAAGCCTGGGAAGGGGGTAATAGAGCAAAAAACAGCTGTGTATTGTTGCTATTTTTTTTTAAAAAAAAATGCCGTTTCTGGTGGATGCTTGTTTGTTCGCAGATGAATCCGAAGAGGAAAGATAAGAAACTGTCTAAACCCTTTGAGGTTAACATGCCGTGAAAGAACATCAGTAACCCAAGATGGACAAAAAGAACCATCCTGCGAAACAAGAGTGCCCGGAACGATCCCCAAGGGTATTTTTCTGGTCCAATGAGTATATGCCTTTCACCTCCGCTCTTGATCTCTCCAAATTTTTGTCTGAAATGTTTTCTATGCTTGAAAGGATGTTGCTTCCTCCCCGACCCCCCCTTTCTTAAAGTGGAGGGGGTTTTTGAGGTGGGGGTGGAGAACAGACCAATAGCCACCCGGGTTGTTGTATGTCTCTTATCAACCCTTTCCGTACAATCTCTTTGTGCATTTCACTCACGCGGCTGTTCCCAGCAGCATCTTGGGGAAATGCTCCGAAGTAAGATAAGAGAGAACAAATAAAGGAAGGAAAAGAGAGAAACACAGGCGCACGTGCGAGCAGACAATGAAGCAAAAACACTCTGGCACCTCCACGGAGCTGCCCGAGAAGAACTAGATGGCACTCTTGGTCACTGGTGTAACCATAGGTCAACATAATTAGATCTGCAGCAATGAAAGACAATGGCAAATCATATGATATTTACCATTGATGCAAAACAGGCTATCAAACTATGGTTTGGTACGAATTCTTAACCTAAATACTGAAATGATTTGATAATCTCTTTTGTTATTCTACTAGCCGCTGCACAGAATTTTGCAACCATAGATGTAATTTTACTGGGGGGAAATCGGAGAGTGGAAAAGGTTTGTAGAAAGTAGAATGCACCAGGTCTGCAGCCTGGTAGGAGTAAACGGTACCTGAACATTGAAATCTGTTTTCAGTGTGAAAAACTTATGAAAAATATATTGTGCAAGTGGTATTTTGGTTTTCTCCTGTTAGGTAGCAAAAACTTTGACTACGGCAGAGAAGCCCACCCAAAAAAACTTTTGGGTAAGGTATCCCTTCTCCCATCTCCTGGGCTATCCACATTATAAGAGTTTTGTTTCTTTCCAAATACAGAGGGCCCACACCTTTTGTTTTCTTGGGGGAAGGATCACTTGTTTTCTAGGCCATTGGTTTCTGTTTCAAGAGCAGGGATGAGTCTGGACTGAGGAGAGGGGGCTATCACCCCAACACAGGTGCAGCACGGCTGCTCTGCTGATGCCTTGTCTGCTTCTGATGCTCTTTCCCATGGAACTACATTTGCCCGCTGAGCAATGCTTGCACTTCTCTTGGACAAGCTTTGGGTGGCTGGGGAATTGCAACAGCTGTGCCCACAGAAGGAAGACCTCCAAGGCCTCTCCTCTGAATCCATTTGTGGAGCAGGTCCTCTACTAGTCTCTTCCCCATGAAAGACCTTGGGTTACTGGCATGGATTCTGGCCCCTTATAAGACAGGCAAACAACCCAGCCCATTCTGTTTCACACCAGGTCTTGCAGCAATACTTGGTTGGATTTAATCTAAAATATATATATTATCCCACTTTTCTCCTTAAGAAGGTCCTAAGAAGGATCGCATCATTAAAAGACAATATTTGATACTGATGTCAACAGCCAATCACAACATCCAGGAGGCGAGTGGGTATTTTTAAAGAGATAAAATAGACTGGATTGCTTGGAATCCTCTGGGTGTCCAATTGGTCTTCTTTGTTTCACTTTGGCGTTTAACAGGTCCAAAGGTACGCAGGAGCCCACTCATATACTTCTTTATCCTTAAATTTGCTGAATTAGCTTCATATGTGTTCATTTGTATTTGAAAAGTAAAATTAAGCCAAATAATCCAGATAATGAGTGGGTGTGTTATGGAAAAAGCAGATGGGGTTTCAGGCAGAAACTCTGTCCAAAGCCAAACACTGGTTTTGCTCGGGGATTAAGCATATATAAGAAGCAGTGTGTATAGGAGTGTGTGGTTGCACACATATGGTTGGTCGTTGTTTGGGATTTGTGTTTTGTCACTATCGGGTACAGATATCTCGACAAATTTGGCAGTGCTTTTTTCAGTTATGCTCACCGAACCTTTAAATACAAAAATACAAAACAAGGAAGGAAGGGAGGGAGAGAGGACGGACAGACGGATGGACGGATGGACGGACGGACGGACATCTGCACATTGCTATATTTTAATTTTATAGCTTCTACAACAGCTGGCTTCCATAGCCTCCATAACCCAGAGCAGGGTTTGGCAAAAACCACTTGATTGGCAATTTGACGTAGTTGGTTTCCTGGCTGAAGAACTGATCTTGGTTTGGCATCTCCCCTCCCCCCACACACAAACACATACCCAATTCAGCAGTAATTCAGCAGGTTGTGCTGATCTCATGCCCAGAGTCATCTACTTCTGCATATTTCCATCACCTCTATCAATTTTTCTACATTATATACTGCCTAATTTTGCCTAATGGTAGTGTGTGATATTTGTACCTTTTGGGTACTACTGAGCCCATATGATCTGGTGATTGCCTAGGTATTAATTTTCACATCAAATGCCTCATTTCAGGACGCTGTCTTTGCCAGGGCCTAAACATTTAAGCACATTGAATAGTACAGATTCTGCAACCTTGGATTACTAGAAGCCAAATGGTAGAAGACAAGGATTGGCAAATCTGTGTGTATCAGTTTAAAAACAGATCAAACAAAGTATAAATATACACATAGGGAATAAAGGCAGAACACACAGTTTTTCTAGTTACCAGAAATATAAAAATGCATGTTTTGCTTATCCCCTTTCTCCTGAACTTGCAAATTTTTGTGCAGGGATACACTGAAACCTTATGATAGAATGATGGTAGAGAATTAAGGAACTAGAGATATGGAGTTTTGAAGGCAACTGAAAGCCCAACATCCTGTTGATGTCTGAAATGCATAGCCCAAAGCATCATTGACAGCTCGCCCTCAAACCTCTCTTGAAATCCTACAAAGAAGTCTCCACGCTTTCTTCCGAATGTTTGCTCAAAATATCTGTTCTACTCATTGAAGTACAACGGGTTGGTTCCTAAACTTTGGAGCCTGCGAGACTGGAAGATGGTTATCCATATAACCTCCCAGTCTCTCACCCCTCAGTCTTACCCAGGGTAAACATTTCTAAAGGTCCTCCTGAGTCATGCCTCACAAGACCTGATTTCCAGAAGCTTGTTATGTTTTTCTCTTATTTTCGTTTGTTCGTTCTTTGGACATGTTCCAGCTACCTGACATCTTTCAAACTTCAGGCCTGGAAGAGGCTGTCCAATTAATAAAAGGGACTTGCTGTTTTAAAAGTTGAACCTCTGAGGTGAAGAAGGAAAGAAAGAAAAGAGGACCAGGGAGGGGGACCTAAGGAGAGGGAGGGACCTTGCTCAATTTAATCTTAGCAGTGCATCCATCACCAAAAGTGATACAAATCAGCCATTATTTTAAAAAGTGAGAGAAAAAATGGGAAAGAAAAGGACTCCACTATCCATGAACCTTCCCGTTGCTTTCAAAACCTCTTTCCAGCCTGATCTAATGAATTGTCAGAACTGTCTGAGGAATGACAAATGTCTATGATTGGCTGGCACTGCTGCTACTTTGCCCAGCCAACACCTGATGGACGTGTAACCCTCACTGTTTCTGCCTTGTAAGAGGAGCCAGTGCAACCCTGCAGTATTTTCCAAAGCTGTATATCTCTAACTAGAGATGGGCACGAAATGCCAAAATGCTGTTTCGTGTTCGTTATTCGGGCCCTGGGGCCCACTTCATTCCATTTCCGTTTTTCAGGCCCCTGGGGCCCGCTTTGTTTCCATTTCTTCGTTTTTTGGGTGCGGTAAGCTGTGACCACAGGGATCCCTCCCAGGGCCGGGCACCACTGGAGCCAGAGGTATGTGGGCCGGGAGAGCGTCCCCACGGCTGCGGGGAGTCCTCCCAGGGCTGGGCGCCGCAGGAGCTGGTGGCAAGCCTGCCGGGAAAGCGATCCCGTGGCCACGGGGATTCCTCCCAGAGCCAGACGCTACTCCGGTCACCACCCACAACAGGCTACCACCCCCGGAGCACCACCAAACGCCACCCTCCCTTGGGCCCCCTCCCCAATGACCACTCCACCACTCTGTCTGCCATCCCCATTGGGTCACTACCCTGGAGCCCCATGCAGCACCACCCTAACTGGGGCCCTTCTCCCCGGGAACCACTCTATCCTGGGAGCCACCGCCTCAGCAGACTACCGCCCCGCACCCCCCCGGGCCTAGACCCGGGAAATGGGGGGGTGCTGCACTCCCCCCGTGCTCCAACAACACCCTCTGCTCCTGCTTCCAAGCCGGCTCCACCGTCCCCGCTTCGCCATGTGGCCAAGATTGCGCCAGGCGCAGCCGAGCTCCAACATCCTCCCCTCCAAAGCCAACGAAGAGGCTGAGATCCCGGAGCCCAGCCCTCATAAGGGCTTGGATCCTGCCTCTTCTCGTGAGACCAGCAAAGTATTGCGTCGGCTCCGGCAAGGAGGGGGCAAAGAGGCTCCGCCAGACCCAGACCCCTCTTGCCGCCCTCCACTGGTTGAATGACAGCCCGGCGGGCTGTCATTCACCAATTGGAGATGGCTGGACAGGGGGCTGGGATCCCGCTTCCACGCATGGAGGTGGGATCCCAGCCCCCTCTCGCCGCCCTGCTGCTGCTCCATTTTTCATCGTGCGAGCAGTGTGACGCCAGTAACGGAAACGAACAGAACCGAAGAAAATTTTCTTGGTTCTGTTCGGTTTGAGCCTGCCCCATCGCAACAGTCGTCATTCGTACCGTTACGTAACAGAACGAATAACGGAGAACGGTAATGAAAAAATGGTCATTTCGTGCCCATCTCTATCTGTAGCCTAATGAAAGGAGGACTCAGAGGGGCAAATGAATTTTGCTGACAGCCAATTAGGACCAAACCTTTTGGCTGGTTATATTAAAAACACATGAAAGCCATGAGGACGTCATGGCAGGGTTGTAATCTAACCATTATCAAATTGTTATGCAGATAGGCTTGCCATCAAAATCATAGAATCATAGAGTTGGAAGAGACCTCAAGGGCCAACTAGTCCAACTCCCTGCCATGCAGGAACCCCACCACAGGACTCCTGACAGATGGCCATCCAGCCTATGCTTAAAAACCTCCAAAGAAGGAGACTCAACCACCCTCTATGGCAGCATATCCCATTGCCGAACAGCTCTAACTGTCATGTAATTCTTCCTAATGTTTAAATTGAATCTCTTTTCCTGCAGTTTGAAACAATTTCCCCATGTCCTAGTCTATGAAGCCATGGAAAACAAATCAGTCCCTTCTTCAATGTGACATCCTTTCAAATATTTAAACATAGCTATGGTATCCCCTCTCAGTCTTCTTTTTCCCTAAGCCGTTCCTCATATGACATTTCTTCCAGACCTTCAACCAACCTGGTCGCCCTCCTCTGCACCCGCTCAAGGTTACCAACATCCTTTTTAAATTGAGGCGCACAGAACTGGACACAGTACTCCAGGCGGGGTCTGACCAGAGCAGAATTGAGTGATAATATCACTTCCCTTGATCTAGACACTATGGTTCTGTTGATGCAACCAAGAATCACATTGGCTTTCCTGGCCGCCGCATCACACTGCTGACTCATTTCCATTTCTGGGGTAGAACAAAGAGCCAAAAGTGTATAAAAGGATGAGCAGTATACCCACAGACAGTTTTCGCCTAGTTTTAGGGCCGGGAATCGGTTTTTTTTTTTAACTTTTAAAAACTTTTTTTCTGTGCCGCTTGGCACTGCGCGGTCCCCGCGATGCAAGTAACGAGCACGACAAATCAGACCAAATTGTTCGTTCGTCGGTTCGAGCTCGAAGTCTGGTGGAGTAATTCCCGTTACCGTTTCCATAGAGTAACGGAAACGAGTAACGGAAACGGAAACGGGAATACCGCTAAGTCGTGCCCATCTCTAAAGGCAAGCTATTGGGATTAAGTAAAAAAATATTATTCCTAATGTTAATGCTTTGAGACGAGGGGCATGAAAGAAGCAGCCTGTATTCACATACAGAACCATAATATTCAGGCAAGTATATGGGATTTGCCCCCAATTTCTCCCCCTCCCCTAGTTGCCTCCTCATCTCTCTAAGTGGCCTAAAATTCCCTGATATATCATCACTTGTGATTGTCAAATAAATAATCATGGGAAATCAGCAGTGGAGGCAAACCTCCCGTTGAAAGCAGTCCATGCATGACATATGATATATCTGTTCAAAGGGACAGATACATCTTTCTTACAGCCAGCCGGCTGCTTTTCTTCCTCTTCTCCATCCAAATCACCTGAAATGAATGTTGAGTACCCAAGTGCGCACCGTAATTCCTTCCTTTTTAAACACATAATGGAAATGTATAACTAAGTTCTCATAAAAATTTATATCTCAATTCGTCCCTATAATTTATAACAGACCCTCCAGGCAGTTATTATTCAAACATTAATAAAAAGGCCACGGATCCACCAAAAGCATCCATTTCCACATTCGGCTCTCTTTCTACGTATATAAAATCAGATTAGAGTTAATGGTGGCTATGTGTTAAACAACAATTACACCTTTAACAAGGTAGGAGCAAGTGAAACATTATCTTAATCTTGCCAGGAATGTGGACTCTGTTTCATGAAGCCGAACTGTTTTGTTTTTTTAAAAATAAATCCCTGACCTCCAGAGAAACCTCTTGACATGCATCAATTATTTTTTAAACCCTTCTATATGTTCACATATTGCACTTGATGCAAATTCTGGGGTTCTATAAATTTTAGATTTGTCTCCATTTATCATTCCACATAGGCTAATGCACCACATCTACTGCATTCTGTGCATGCAGTGAGAAGGCAACAATGGTGAAATATGATTTTAAAATTCTGTGCATCTCTAAAAGAAGTGGGATAGACGTCTCACAAGTGAAAACATAACAGCAAGAGCTGTTCAGTGTGGCATATTCAGGACCATACAATGGGGATGGACCCCATAACTCACCATCCCCATTGGGTCCTTAAAGGGTCTGTGGCCATTTCAAGGTATTTTCAGGAATACACAAAAGTGAGGAAAACCCAGAGACAAACTTTGTCATGGGTGTGTCAGTGTTTTTATGCCATGTGGTTCGACTTTGTCGGAGTCTTGTTTTGTTTTGTGTTTTCTTATACTGATCGACTTAGCGTGATTAGGCTGGACCCAAGAGGACCCACCAATCCCCCTCAAAAGATCTCTGTTCTGGCACAAGTTCAAGATGCCAATCTGAGTTTCTTCTCATCAAGGTTACAAAATTGCGCATTCCATAATTTGTGAAGATGTCCTGATCAACGGTCTATAGGAAAAGGATGGTGGGAGATGTTTTTAGCAAGTAATGTTAGGATTTTTCTATAGGATGCCTCCAGAGCAGATGTTAAGATCCAGTTCACATATGACACTCCCATAAGGCCCATTGCATGTGTGTTGCTTATGTTTGCAGGTTCTCCGTAACACTACCAATGGAGCGACCAATCACACAAGCAAAAGATGCCAAAATATGCAATGGACAACCCATATAAGAGTCCACAGCACTTGGGTGATCTATCTATCTATCTATCTATCTATCTATCTATCTATCTATCTATCTATCTATCTATCTATCTATAAGGTGACCTTATCAGTTAGGTTTTTTTTGTTCCCTTCCCCGTCCCTACTTTCTGCCGCCATCTTGTCCTCCGTTGCTTCTTGCCCGGTGGTTCTTTTACTTATTATTATTATTTTTTGATATTGTTAGCCGCCCAGAGTTCCCGCCAGGGAAGATGGGTGGGATATAAGATTTTAAATAAATAAATAAATAAATAAATAAATAAATAAATAAATCTATCTATCTATCTATCTATCTATCTATCTATCTATCTATCTATCTATCTATCTATCACAACCATGGGAGGAGAAACATCATCTGGATGTACACCTCTAACCCTGGCTGCCCTTTTCCTTCCAAAGAAATCAGCACTTATTGCTATCCTGTCTCTTATAGCTACGCATACCACACTGAGCAACCAGTTGGAAAGGTTAGTGTTGGGACTACAGTTTCAAGAATTCCCTGATGTCTAGACTGGCAAGGGAGATGAGCTGTTGCACTTCAAAAATGACTGTTTCCAAGCTTATCATCTGAAAAGCTCTAGCCCGTTGTTCAAACATATGACCATGATCAAAAGCAACAGTTCCTGCCTTTCCTTTCCTCATACTTTTGCTAAGGTAGGATGCCCAGGTGCTGCATCCCTTGCTCAATGCTGAGCTACTCAACTCTTCCAGCAGGTCTTGATATTTTCAGGCCAGAAAGTCAAATCCAGTGGTTATACTAAAAGACATACTGTGTATTAAGGGAAATGTGCATTTCCCTTAATGCCCATCATTTCCCTTCTGGCACACAGTTCCTTCAAACCTCCATGCTTAAGGAACCAGATTTGCAAAGGAAGCCCTTATTTATTTATTTATTTATTTATTTATTTATTTATTTATTTATTTATTTATTTATCACACTTATATACCGCTCCTACTTCCCAAGCGGGAACTCAGGGCGGTTCACATAAAAATCAAAAAGAACAAAGACGGTGGCAATGGCAGGGGGAAGGAAAAAATTATTTAATATACTGCCAGATTTTCCTAAATGGGAACTCAAGGTGGTTAACAAATGTAAAATATCACAATGTGAGATGCAAAAAGGGAAAATAATAACAACAATAATAATTGGTTCCAGAGAATATAAATAAAAAGTGAACAGCGAACAATGGAACCTAAAATTAAAAGAAAAAACTAGCAAAAGAGTCAACAATAATGATAAAGCATAACACATTGTGACATCACTCCTTTCACAGACTGAGTTTTCAAAGGCACAACTGGGTTTATTTCGATATCCCACTGCTGTTCCACCAAATTGTGACAACACCTCCCTTTTACACACTGAATTGTGATGGAAATGGTAATGCTGCCACCTTTTATTTACTTGGTAATGCTGCCACCTTTTAAAATCGTCGCCTCATGAATTGGGACAGACTCAGATGTAAAATATCGAAACAATAATGAAGTTTATTGAGAAAATAATAAAATATAACAATATCTGAGGATGGTATGCGTTGCCTTTAACATATAATAGCTTTCATCAACTCTTCCAGCCCCCCTGTCTTTAATTACTAGTAAACAGTATAGCCCTCACTGCCTGACAGAACTCTCACAGAGCAGTGCTCTCTCCCAGCACTCACTCTCAAAACCTCAACTTAACTGAACTTAACTGAACTGCCTCAACTGACTAGGCTCCACCCCTTTTTATATCATACCATTCCCCGCCCTCCTGCTGGGATTGGATGATGATTTGTATATTCATTACTCCTGTTTCCAGGGTTTTGTCACACACATAAGCAGCTTAAGATAGATGGTGTGAGAAAGGGAAGCTCATACCGGGATAAACAAAAGTGTTGCTGAATGAAGTACTACATGCAGTGCCTAGTTTGACTCCAACTGCAGCAATTCTCAGGCAAACACCTTCCTCTGCCTTCCTGTAGATGCCATGCATTGAATCTCTTTCGTTCTCTCCAAAAATTGGTATGCAAATCTATGGAGTGCTCAGATGTGTATTCTGCATTTGTATACATTCTAAACCAATTCCCAACCAAGTTTCCATGAGGAGAGCCAGCCAGGGTGGCCTTGGGCAAGCTGCATAGTCCCAGGGGTGCCCCAGAAAAAAAAAAGAAATGATAAAGTGATTGAAGTGAGTATTGTCTACCTGGAAAACCCTGAATACATTCGCCATGAGTCAACTAAGTTGTCACACTAATATTTTACAGAATTCAAGAAATCTTTAATGGCAAAAAATAAATTGAGTTCAAAAGCATCAAGTTATGGGACAGAAGATTAAAAGATAAATAAAGAGGTTGCAAGGGAACAAGTTAATGGCCAGCCTTCGTCCTGTAGATCTCACTAGTAGCACATAACACTCTGGCCAGGTACTTAGCCACTGAGTCCATCAGTTGGGTAGATTTATCCGCAAGTAGGCACTGAGTGATGATCTCTGGAGATCCAGAAAAGCTAGCAATGACGGAAGCCAGGATTTGTTCACAAAGCTTGCGAATGCGATGGATGGAGTCAGAAAGAAGAATATAAGCGGCTGAATCAGATTCCAGGAGACAGTGCTTCCATAGTCTGTTCTCAAATGGTATGTTACGGTATCAGTATGGCCGAGGGAAAAGTATTTAATTTGGAGAGCTTGAAAGCTCGCTACTGGTGAGGATTTGTGAAATTAGCCATAGAATGATACAATACAATGTGCATTATATTGTTGGATGTCACTCTTCTTGCATGTGTTTTCGTTTATAAATAAATGCACTTTTAAAGTTTCCCTTGTAATGTCTGGGTTGTTTCACTCTATGAAGATAATCAGCTTCAGTGTAAACCTTGATAGCACTGTTCGGAGAAACACATCTTCTTTGACTTTAAAATAGGGCGTTTATACACGACCCCTAAGCTCCGCCGCAAATGGCTGCAAGGTCCGGACCTTAAAAATGTTTACCCACCAGCTCCGGACTTTGCAGACAATTAAGTGCGACCCCGCCCACTTTAGCAAGACCAAACAGCAGTTTTCTTGTACCTGCTTTTTGGAGGTGACAAATATTTGATCCGGTGTAAGGATAGTGAGTGCGGGGCTCTCCTGGCTTCCGTTTGTTCTTTTTTTGCGCCCCGCCCCTTTAAGAGATCTGAATGCTGCCGGGAACAAAACGGAGGTAAACCGGCAGTCTTTTCTTTCTTTTTTCTCCGTCCCTCACACAGCCAGCAACCAGGAAGTGCGGAGGGGGGTGGGGACAGAGGAAGAGCAGGAACCCCTAAGATCTCTGGTCCAAATTTAAGTGGCCAGCAGATCTTAGGGGTCGTGTAAAAAGGCCCATAGATGTTGTTTCTTACCAATGATACTGATGTAGCTCCATAGAATCATAGAATCATAGAATCATAGAGTTGGAAGAGACCTCAAAGGTCATCTAGTCCAATCCCCTGCCGTGCAGGAACCCCCATCACAGGACTCCCAACAGATAGCCATCCAGCCTCTGCTTGGCCACTTGCACCTTGACTCCAGGATTTTGAGGGAGTGAGCTGGTCTTGGAAGAAAACCTCCAGGCATGTCCAAACTTCAGCCCTCCTGATTTTTTGGACCAAAAGTCCAAGAATTCTAAGCTTAGATTGCCAGTGGCAAAGGCTTGTGGGAGTTGTGGTCCAAAACATGTGGAGGGCCAAAGATTGGACATGCTTGCCTTACACCAAAAATGGAAAGGTGAACCCAGAAACCAAGAGCATTCTTCTTTTACTACCATTATTATGAAACCCCCATCTCAGTGAACTAGTATTTGCCATTTGCCAATATACCTATATCTGTGTGTGTGCGCACACACACACACACACACACACACACACACACACACACGACAGTGCTTTGCTCACTTTATGTCTTTGCAGCAGTAATTGGCTCTGTATAAATGAAACAAGCTGCAAATCGCTGTGGCTCCAATAAATATTAATAAGTTATTGTTTGTTTTCTTTACCTTGCTTATGAATTCATACAAAGGCAGCACAAAGACATTAACTCCAGTCTATTAATTGCCACCTGATAATTGCCACCTGATACTTTTCTCCTGCATAATTAGGTACCCATTAGTTCTAATCAAGTAGTTACTTAATTATTGCGGTAATTAGTCTAATGGACTAGCAAATTGAAGCTTTATCACTTTTGGATACTTAATGTTCCTGACAGACTACTTTGCAAGAGTCAAGGTTCTTGATTCGGGAAACCTGGTCTCTCTCAACCTCCGCTTCCAGTTCCACCCGGCCCACGGCTTGGCCCCAATTGCTTGGCCCCAGATGTGGGGCCAATGTGATGGCCCAGCTTGACACTGAATAACTCTTAATCCATCAGTCTTGCTCTCCGTTGCTGCTCCGTATCGGTTTTCCCATTCTCATTGCCCTCCATCAAAGCAAAAGCTTCATAGAGAAATGGAATCACACAATTTCAAAAATGCATGTGTTTTTTCACTGCTCCAGTTTAAGACTCTCCCCTGGAAACCACCTACTCATGATCAATCGCTGTACAGCTGGAGGAACGGAATGCATTTACTTGCTTGCCTACATTTATTGATAATTCGATGTATAGGTGTTTGCATTAGAAACACTAACAAAACAGAAATTTCCATTTAGTCTATCAAACGCATAGTCTAAGTCCATGGCTCTCAGCACTTGGACCAGAACTCAGAGAAATCCTTGGTACCACAAGTAGGGGTGAAGGCTTCTGGAAGTTGCAGTTCATGGACGCCTGAGTTACCAAATATTGGGAACAAGTGTTCACAGTGATTCACTTCTTCCAGAGCAGATCTCCTGTTCATTGCTTTAAATATTAGATATCTAAATGGATGGATGGATGGATGGATGGATGGATGGATGAATACTTGGTGTGTGTGTGTGTGTGTGTGTGTGTGTGTGTGTGTGTGTGTGTGTGTGTGTGTGTGTGTGTGTGTGTGTACGCACGTGCACATGAGTGCATGCGTCTGTCTGTCTGTCTGTCTGTCTAGTATGTATTAGGGATGGGCACAAAACGCAAAACAAAATGCTGTTTCATTGTGCCATTACGTAACAAAATGCAACAAAGCGAATGACATGTGAAAGCAGCATTTCAGTACAGATGAAATAAAATGGTGTTTTTTGTTGAAGTGAATGATTTTGTTCCATCTGTAGGCCGCTGGGGGGGAGGGAATTTTTTTAAAAAAAAAAAAAAGCTCTGGGCTTTTAAAAAATCATTTTGTCCTTCCACAAGCCACACCAGCTGATCAGCGCTAGGGGGGGAGTTCCCCCCCCCCGCACCAGTGTTGAGCAACTGGCGGGCGGGGCTTGGGGGGAGGGGGAAAAGTTTTTTTTAAAAAGCCCTGGGTTTTTTAAAAAAATCTTTTTGTCCCTCCACCACTTTCCAGCCCCTACACACACACACACACACACACACACACACACACACACACACACACACACACACACACACACACACACACACGAACCATTTTGTTAGTGGTTCATTTTGTATGGGATTTTTTGGGAAAAAATCATATGAAACAAAACCAAAAAAGTGGGGGGGGGCAGGAAACAAAATGAAACATATTTTTTCATTTCGTGCCCATCCCTAGTATCCATTAAAAATCAAATACATCATATTGTATCCATCAAAAGTATCAAAGTGCCCACTCAAGGCATATAGAAACAATAAAAATAGAACCAAGCAAGAGAATAACAGCCACATGAACAATGGAGAGGAACAAAAATAGAAAGAGAAAAATTAACCAGTGTTAGTTCTGTTTGAAATTAGGCTAAAGAAAGATCAGGAACAACCAAGCCGGGACCAAATCCTATGAACTAGAGTCATTCCATTATAAGTAGCCCCACCAGTAGCGGACAGGACAGTTGTGTGGTTGCTGCATCCCCAGAGATGAGACATTCCGTCTTGCCTACAACAGTAAATAGTGTGTCACTTTGCAAGAGCAAAGGGTGACTGGATTCAGTGAACTGCCGTGTCAAATGTCCAAATATTATCCAAGGCTGGTACTGAACCCCACCTTGCAGCTGTTTCCAAGCAGCCATATTGATTTCCCATAATGCCCCAACATGACCCTTCATGCTGGGCCTTGTAGAAGTCGTACAAGGGCTGCTCATGGCTGCTACAGCATGAGATGGATGAGTCTTTGACGGTTACTTCACGTCCACTCTCGTCCCGGGAGGAAGTTCGTTATGTGTTGATGTTGGTCGCGGTCACGTGGTCTTCTTGCGGTTCTGTCCCTGTTCCCGTGTACACATGGGCGTGATTGATGATACCGGCATGACTGTTTCTGCACGTCCTCGTTCTGTGATGAGATATGAATTTCCATGCCTTTGTTCTCCTTTTTTTTTCGGCCTGACCTTCCGTTTTTCAATGTTTCAGTTCTCAGAAGCCTTGCCTTCAATGCATTATGGAGCTATGTTTGAGGCATTTGTCTTTTAATCTCCCTGCACTGCGCTGCTGACTCCATAGGGAATGTACTGGTGAATGGCACTTCGCACTCCTGCCACTAGATGGAGAATGGCATGTTGCATGATGAGCCTTACCTCACAGGCACTCGTATTGAAACGAGAACTGAGACGAGCAGATTCCTGAGGCCCAGGAGGGGAATTGCTCATCCCACTTAAATCCCAGTTCAAGGGGTGTGGTCGGGACAAACTCCCTTCGTCCCGCAATGGACGTGCGGTTAGATTTCTTCATACCGGTCCCCAGCAGGACCGCGAACAGCGATGAAATGGATGTGAATTATCAGCTTTTGAGAACTTCAGGGAGACCCTAGGATATGGAAACTGTATCTCCGGAAGGCCAATTGAGGGGTAATAGGAGTTCAACTTGTTACTGAAAACAGTCATTTCCAAAACACCTTTGAGGCGACTTACAATGCTAGTGGGCAGAAACTCAGATGTCTCCATATCTAATTACAACATGTGAAGGCTCCTCATCTTGATCTATTTGGCCTAGTTCATTTGCAAATGAAGAAGGCACTTCCTCCAAAGCTCCCTCCAACAGAATTCAGTGCATTTTTTATCCTCCAGGGTGCAGAAATGAAAATGTATGCTCATATCCTGAGGGGGGCAAGACTTTAGAGCCTGTATTCATTGCAGGAAAGACATCAGTGGCTGTTCATAAACTTCTGGGGGGGGGGGGAATAGAAAGCAAGCTAGTCCAAGCGCTATAGATTTTGGTAGGCCATGTTTTCTCACATCTGCTATTAATTCCTGGGAGAACCCTCCTGTGGTGAAAAGGGTTAATACAAGTATGAATATTCATGACTCTGTTTTGAATAGCCAATCACCAAGCTGGTGGGAGTGGCTAAGAATGTTATATATTGGAACGTAATGGGTGATGGACAGTTCAGTTAAGTTGAGTCAGTTGAGTCAGTTAAGGGAGTTAAGAGAGTTAAGAGTGAGTGCTGGGAGAGAGCGCAGCTCTGTTAGAGTTCTGTCAGGCAGTGAGGGCTATACTGTTTACTAGTTATTAAAGACAGGGAGGCTGGAAGATTTGATTTAATCTATTTTATGTTTAAGGCAACACATACCAACTTCAGACATTATTCTATTTATTTATTTTCTCAATAAACTTCATTATTATTTTTATGTTATATATCTGAGTCTGTCCCAGTTCATAAGGTGACGATTTAAAAGGTGGCAGCATTACCAAGTGGATATTGTGCAGATTAATAAGATGGTTCCCTACCATTCACATTTTTCATCACAATCACACAGTTTAAAAGGGAGGTGTCTCACACCTCCTACAACCAATGCCTCTGATTCAGAATAATTTATCTACTAGTTGGCTACCTTATAACCCATGCCTTCCCTCCCGCGAGCTCAAGGCTCCACGTTCTCTTTTTCCAACAGTGCTGTGAGTGAGGGCTGAGTGAGGGAAGTAATGCCACGTAATGAGGGAGTAATGTCAAGGCTGAGTGGGGGAATCACAGCTGCTGGTCCAACATGTGGGAAGGATTTCTATCCTGACTGCATTTGACACAAAATTTCCAAAACTCTCAAATCACTTTGTACTCCGAATGCAAATAATTTGAGAAGGGAAACTAAATAAATAAATATTTTTAAATAGTACGTGGGAGAAAGCAAAATGATTTTCCTCTCTGGATTCAGTGTTTTTTTGACTGCTTAACTCTTTAAGTCTTTGCTTAAACCTCAGAATACAATGGGGCCCTGCATTTTGTATTGTTAAAAATTATCAGTGCTTTGAATTGAGGAAGGGGAAATTTTGAAGTAATGCATTATACAGCTGTTGGCACTGGAGCAGAAGGCAAGTGACAAATGAATCCACACATAAAGCAATGTATAATAACAGAATGCCAGTAAAGGTATGAATGTCCTTCTTGGTAAAAGCGTTTGCTTCTATCATGCTGCCACCTAGGCTCTTGGAGTGATTGGTTGAATACAATTGCCAAAATCTCATGGCTTAGCCTGGTATATTGCACTGGAGTAGCCCCATTGATTCAATGGGGATATGAGAAGCCAACTCTTCCATAAATTCCAGGGATTTGAATGGTTCTACTTACTTTAGGATAATGAGTTGCAATTAAAGTAGACATATGTTTTTTTCTTTCATACATTATTTTTGTTACATGGTTATGCCTGTGATTTTTTGTGATTTTTTTGTCCTTAATTAGCTTTGAGATTAAACTTGTTAGTAGGACCCCCGTATCTGTGGGGGAATGGTTCTGGGCTGCCCTGCAGATACGGACATCTGAGGATAAGAGCAAATGCTCACATTTGAAGGTGATGGCGGCAGCGGTGGCGAGGTGGTGATGGTGACACCAGTGCTGGGAGTGGTGGGGACAAATGCCGTGGTGCTGCCTTGGCCGCCGGAAGGGCATTCATGCTACTGGCAGGACGCGCACACTGCTGGGGCCATGTGACAAAACCCTGGACACAGGAGTAATGAATATACAAATCATCAGCCAATCCCAGAAGGAGGGCGGGGAATGGTAGGATATAAAAAGGGTGGAGCCTAGTCGGTTGAGGCAGTTCAGTGAAGTTGAGTTAGAATTATAGAATCATAGAATCATAGAGTTGGAAGAGACCTCAAGGGCCATCTAGTCCAAACCCCTGCCATGCAGGAACCCCCATCACAATATTTCCGACAGATGGCCATCCAGCCTCTGCTTAAAAAACTCCAATGAAGGAGACTCCACCACCCTCCTTTGCGGCAGCAGCTTATTCCACTGCCGAACAGCTTTAACCGTCATGAAGTTCTTCCGAATGTTCAAATGGAATCTCTTTTCCTGTAGTTTGAAACCATTGCCCTGAGTTAAGTTAAGTTAAGTTAAGTTAAGTTAAGTTAAGTTAAGTTAAGTTAAGTTAAGTTAAGTTAAGTTAAGTTAAGTTGAAGGTTTTGAGAGTGGGTGCTGCGAGAGTTCTGTCAGGCAATGAGGGCTATACTGTTTACTAGTTATTAAAGACAGGGGGCTGGAAGAGTTGATGAAATCTATTATATGTTAAAGGCAACGCATACCATCCTCAGACATTGTGATATTTATCATTTTCTCAATAAACTTCATTATTGTTTCGATATTTTACATCTGAGTCTGTCCCAATTCATGAGGTGACGATTTTAAAAGGTGGCAGCATTACCAGGTGAATAAGAGGTGGCAGCATTACCATTTCAAACAGAATTACACGTGTAAAAGGGAGGTGTCTTCACAATTTGGTGGCACAGCAGTGGGATGTCGAAATAAACCCAGTTGTGCCTCTGAAACTCAGTCTGTGAAGGGGGTGATGTCACAATTTGGTGGGCAGCGGTCGGATTTCAAATATATCCAGTTTGCCTGAGGGAAAAAGTTACCAGCTCAAAATATTTAGCCTCTACCCTGTGAAGAAACTGAAACTGGAAGTTTAAAAAGAAGCCTTTAGTAAAAGTTAGCCCTCAAGTGTTGTTGGTAGTCTGTGGAAGTTCCTCTGAAAAGGGGTTAAGACTGAGAATTAGGTGAAGCTAATTTCAGTTCTTGGGAAGCCCTGTGTGTGAGAGAGGAATTCAGACTTAAAACCCTGTAGTGCTATCTGATTTTCTTTGGTGGGCCTGTTAGAGTGTCTGGAGGCCAGGACTCGAAAAGGAAAAGGAGTCTGGCTTGACAAATTATAGGACACCTGGAAGAGAAAATCTGAAAGGATAGACTGAAATCTACAGTGGTTTGTTTGGGGAAACTGCCTGAGAGTCAAGGAACTCTGTGCTGTCCAGCAGCCTGAAAATTAAAAGGTGCTGAGACAAATTTCCTTTGAGGGTGAAAGACCCAAAGCGTTTGCCCTTGAATTTAGGGTGGCTTTGGTAAAGGTTGCAAATATCATCCTCGGTTTTAACAGAAAGAAATCTCCAAAGTAAAAGGTCTGTGGGGGGCAGAAAATTTACCTCACAAACTGAAGAGACATGAGGAGATTTAAAGCTGACAAAAGTTCTGTAAAGCAGGAGTGCCTGACTGGAATCCCTTATATGAGATTGGGGGGAGCCAGAAAAAAGTTATAGGTTAAAAGCCGAAGAAATATATCTAAATCTGTGTATTTAAAACACTGAGATATTATTTAAAGAAAGAAAGAGTTTGAAGTCTGGGCACTGTGCCAATCTTGCCCTTGGCAACAGTAGCTTAACAGGAGTCAGAAACTGCCAGAGAGCTGAGGTAATTTTTTTACAGTTGCCATTGAAATAGCTGTGACCCACTTAACCTTCCTTTTCTTAATAAAGAAATATAAACACCACATATAACAAATAAATAAATAAATAAAATTGATTTCATGTCAGTTCCAAAAGCAAAATCTAAAAAAAGGAAAGAGGGTCATGGCAGCTGAGGGGCCTGGCGCCATTGTGTCTGTGGAAATGCCAATTTCACCCAGAGAGGCAGAACCTGATATCTATTTATTTATTTATTTATTTATTTATTTATTTATTTATTTATTTATTGAGCTTATATACTGCCCGTCTTCCCGGAGGAACTCCGGGCCGTTCACAGCATAAGAAATACTAGTAACAACTTTTACATAGACAATTAAGCAGTTTAAAACAGTTAAACACAAGTAGCCAGACTAGGCAGTAAAGGGTGGCTTTGCAGATGGGAAGGGAAAAAAAAAAAAAACACCTTCAGTCACCAAACGCCTCCCGGAAGAGAAGGGTTTTTAGTGCCTTCCGGAAGGCTGGCAGGGACTCTGCTAGGCGCACTTCTGCTGGGAGATGGTTCCACATAGTGGGGCCAGCCACAGAGAAGGCTCGGTTACGGGTAGATGTTCTCCGAGCCTCCCTGGGCGTGGCCACACGGCGCATGTGCGCCCGCGACAACCTAGTCGGACGGGCCGATGTTGACCGCTGGTCGATCCGCTCTGTCAGGTAGTCAGGTCCTAGGGCATGGAGGGTTTTGTAAACCAAAACCAGGACCTTGAATCTGATTTGGGCCGCAATGGGCAGCCAATGCAGGCAAGCCAGAACTGGGGTGATGTGCTCGAACCGACACGCACCCGCCACCAGTCTGGCCGCCACATTCTGGACCCGCTGCAATCGCCGAAGGAGAGTCAAGGGCAACCCCATGAAGAGCGAGTTACAATAGTCCAGTCTTGAGATCACCAGCGCTTGCACCACAGTTCTGGGGGAGTCCCCATCTAGGTATGGCAGAATCTGGGCAATTTGATGGAGCTGAAAAAAGGCAGCCCTGGACACAGCGAACACCTGGGTCTCCATGGTGAGCGCCGGGTCCAGGACTATGCCCAGATTCCAGACAGAGTCCGAAGGCCGGAGGGAAACGCCCTCCAAGGTGGGATAAGGGCCTGCATAGCCAAATGGGGAAGTCCCAAAGAACATAACCTCGGTCTTGTCAGGGTTGAGTCTGAGCCTGTTAGCCCTGGTCCATTCCATGACCGCGCCCAGGCACTGATCGAGGGTCCGGACAGCCTCATCTGCAGCGGTGGAAAAGGAGACATAGAGCTGCGTGTCATCAGCGTACTGATGACAGCAGACTCCATGTCTCCTAATGACCTCAACCAGCGGCCTAATATAGATGTTGAACAGCATGGGGGAGAGGGACGACCCCTGTGGGACCCCACAAGGGAGAATCCACGGGGCAGACAACTCCTCCCCAAAGGGACCAAAGTCTTGAGAAATGGCAGTTGGTACAGGAGGTTAAATTACAACAATTAAAAATAGAAAAAGAGGAATGGGAAAAACAGAGAGAAAGAGAGGAACGGTAAAAAGAGAGAGAAAGAGAAAGAGAGATGGAGAAAGAAAGAATGGCCAGAGAGGAACGGTTAGAACGAGAGTGAATGGCATATCAATTAGAGATGTGAAAACTTAAGTTAGCTAGTCAGGAAAATACCAATAATAATAACAATAATTTGAATGAAACTCCCAAGAAAATAGATTTGAAAATGGCCCACAGTGAGGGGTCTGAACTTAAGCCGCTGTTGGGGACACCTTTGCAGCGGGGGGAGTTTTGGTATTTGATTAACAACCGGTGGTTCAAGCAGTGGAAGAAATATGTGGGCTTTGACAGCTGGGACCGGTATCACGTGGGAGAGTCTAACCTCTTCCCAAGGCCAATTGACAACTCAGGACTTTTTGCAAATTCAGAAACTCAGATATTGAAAGAGTACCTTATTGATAAAGTGGATTATGTTTTAGTTCCTACTGAAGCCTGGAATAAATTGGTAAATTGGTATGGGTGTGTAGAAGGGCAGAAGCCAATTGTGAGAAAAGTGGTAGAATATGGCCCATTTGTAGTCTTATAAAGTAGAAGTGTAGCCTGCACTCTGTAATTAAAATTGTGAACCGCCCAGAGACTACTTGTAGTAGTATGGGGCGGTATATAAGCAGAACACTTTTTTTTTTTAGAACTGAAGCTCTGTCAAAACAGTGATCCTAATAATCTTGTAAGCTGTTATTTCAGCAAAGCGGATACCATTGATACTATTGGAAAAGAGATGCGGAAGCTGTTTAATATTCCTGATGGGAAGGAAATTAGGCTGTGGCTCAGATATATGAGTAATACCAGTATTTATGAGCAGTTAAGCAAACTTGACAGCACTATACAAGATGCAGGGCTCTACCAGAGACAGGTGGTGGTAATAGAGGTAAAGAATGAAGATGGTACTTGGCCCAGACAGTCTCCTGTGACAAAATCGGGCAGTGCAATCAACAGAAGTCTAGCTACCTCCTCAAAATTGACAGCAAACCCTTGCTCCACAACAGTTGTCTCTTGAGACATTACAAATGGTGACTGCAATAACTCATATAGTTTGAACTCCAGTCATAGAATAGGAGTTTCAGATCAAATCCCAAGAGCAGGTTTAATTGGAATAGATGTCTTAGAGCATCTGCAGAGTGTTTTTGTAGTAACACAAGCTCAGACAAATCCAGCTGAACCAAACAGTGAAAACAACACAGTTACAAATCAAATATCAGTAAGAGAACTTGAGAGGGAATCTCAGCAGTCTGAAATGGTAGAAGAAGCTAACTTAGGGCGTTTATACATGACCCCTAAGCTCCGCCGCAAATGGCTGCAAGCTCCGGACGATAAAAATGTTTACCCACCAGCTCCGGACTTTGCAGACAATTAAGTGCGACCCCGCCCACTTTAGCACGACCCAGCACACTTTTCTTGTACCTGCTCTTTGATGGTGAAAAATATTTGATGCGGAGAGTGCCTGAGCTCTCCTCACTTCTTTCTGTTGTTTTTCTTTTGCCTCCGCCCCTTAAAGAGGAACCAGGAAGTAAACGGAGATCGGAGCAACTTCCCCCAACACCGGGAGGTAAGCCTTTTATTCTTTTGTCTCTGTCTAAGGCTTTTTTTTCTTCCCCCCCCCCCCCCCCCCCCCCGCAGACAGAACAAAGAAGTGCCGAGCGGGTGGGGAGGGAAGAACAGCAACGAACCCTTAAGATCTCTGGTCCGAATTTAAGGGACCAGCGGATCTTAGGGGTCATGTAAAAAGGCCCTTAGCTGACATAAAAGGGCCAGCAGCAGATTTTGGTCTAGAACAAAGGCAAGACGACAGTTGGAAGGGATGTTTTGACTTAATGGAATTGAAGACACACTTCTTAAGTTCCAAACACCCTGAAAATTTCATACTAGAGGAGAAAATGATACAAGCTTGTGAAGAACTTCGTGTACCAGCAGAGAACTCCAGACTGGAAAGATATTTTAAATTAAAAGAAGAAGAAGAAAAATTAGCACAGCTTGAAAAAGAACAAAATAAAGCAATAGCAGAGGGGCTGAAAGAAGCTAAAATTTTGCAGGCATCAGTTATTGGTGAACTCCAAAATGAAATTTCACCTTTGAAAGCACTTTTAGAGATGAAGGAAAAGGGACTGGAGGAAAGGAGGAATGAATCTGATACATTTGTTTTCGAACTCCAGAAGAAATCAGCAGAACTAGAAGTAACTACCACAGTGGAAATCATTAAAGAAAAGGAAATATGTAATTTGGAAATGCAATTGTCTGGTGCATCAGAAAGTAAAGAAGATTGCTTACCTCAATGGAAGCAGAGCTTTAAAAAGAAATATTAAATAATGAGCAACTTTGTCTGGATGGGAACAAAGTGTCACTGGGCAAGGAAAAATGATACAAGAAGGGAATAAGATCGCTGATGAATTTAGAAAGCTGCAGGAAGCTGAAAAGCAAATAGAAAACCGTGTAAAGCAGAAACCCCACTTGGAAGTGAAGGATGCTAATGACAGACCTGATTCGGTGGTTGCAAAAGACACCTGGGAAAAACAACTACAGCCTGTGAACATCATGCTTCAGCGGATCCGAGAGGACGAGAGGATGAAAAGAGCATCCAGGTGGCGACTAGGAAATCCAGAAGTCAACTACCTGAGACACGTCGTGGGACGAGGCGTGATTGACCCCCTGCAGAGGAAGATCGACACGATCGACTTGTGACCAAGACAGATCAACAAAAAGGTGAGATCTTTTTTTGGACTTGTGGTATATCACAGGAGGGTTAGTCCACATTTGAGCACCATTGCAACACCACTGACTGAACTGACAAAAACGAAGCACCCATATGTCATACAGTGGTCGCTTGAATATCAAGCTGCATTTGAGGGGACTCTAATGAACTGTACCAGGAGTGGTGTCCAAGAGTTGAATCCCACATTCCAAGAACCCAAGGAAAAATGGCATCAATTTACTTTGAACTGGACTTTGGATTTATGTGCCAGAGGAAGTGATCACCCGTGGCGTATCATCGTCCAGCTCTTGCAGCAAGAGGCAGAAGACATTGATTACATGGAACATGGTTAAATAATAATAATGTAATATTGTTATTTTATTGCTGATGTAAGAGGAAGGTGTTGTTTAAAAAAAAGAGTATGGAAATGTAATGTCATAAAATGTGAAAACCATAACTTAATGTAAGTTAACTGTAAATGAAAAATGCAAGGTAATGTATAATTAGAGCTTACTATAAATCAAAATGTTTATGTGATATTTAGAATATAAGTTAAGGATAAAAATTGTATGTATATTGATAAGTAAAATAGCTTAAAATGTAAACCAAGTATATGTATTTATGCATCTTAACATAGATTGATTCTAGTATGATCAATAAGGTCTTTACAGGTATTTGAAGTTATGGTGTTAACTAATGTTATAAGAGTATAGTCTATTTAAAATGTAATGATATAGAAAGAATTATTGCATTTAATGATATTATATAGTAATAAGGTTGAACATGTTATAAAAGAGTTTATAGATATGCAGAATTGAAGCTGATAAACAGAAGGATGTATGAATTAGTTAAATAGGCTCCAGAAGAGAATTTTAAGTGAGCAAACCTAGGTAAGTTTACTCCCTTAAAATTTCTTTATAACGGGAGAGGAAGCTGTTTGGATGAACAGTGAAACGCTTCTATCTCTCAAAAAAGAAGTCCAGTAGCCATGACTCAACTTCCAGATAAACTCACCTGGATGACTGAGAATCTTCACATAAGGGGAGAGGTATTGTGACAAAACCCTGGAAACAGGAGTAATGAATATACAAATCATCATCCAATCCCAGCAGGAGGGCGGGGAATGGTATGATATAAAAAGGGTGGAGCCTAGTCGGTTGAGGCAGTTCAGTTAAGTTAAGTTAAGTTGAAGGTTTTGAGAGCTAAGAGTGCTGGGAGAGAGCACTGCTCTGTGAGAGTTCTGTCAGGCAGTGAGGGCTATACTGTTTACTAGTTATTGAAGACAGGGGGGCTGGAAGAGTTGATGAAATCTATTATATGTTAAAGGCAACGCATACCATCCTCAGACATTGTGATATTTATCATTTTCTCAATAAACTTCATTATTGTTTCGATATTTTACATCTGAGTCTGTCCCAATTCATGAGGTGACGATTTTAAAAGGTGGCAGCATTACCAGGTGAATAAGAGGTGGCAGCATTACCATTTCAAACAGAATTACACGTGTAAAAGGGAGGTGTCTTCACAATTTGGTGGCACAGCAGTGGGAAGTCGAAATAAACCCAGTTGTGCCTCTGAAACTCAGTCTGTGAAGGGGGTGATGTCACAGGCCAACAGCAAGGTCGTCCCACCAGCTCGTGCGGCAGGCAGGGCACGTGCTCCACCCGCAGGGCACATGCGCTGCCTCGGCCGCCAGCAGGGTACTCCCACTGGCTCACGTCACAGGCAGAGCTCTCCTGCTGCTTTGTGCTGCTGGCAGGGTGCTCACGCCACCTCATGCCACTGTGGCCACCAGCAAGGCCCTTGCCCCTCACCATCTGTGGGTAACTGAATACACGGATGGGAAATCAGTGGATACAGGGGTGCTACTGTATTTACCTTGTTTGTGTGTGGCAGGGGTTGTTGTAAGACAGAGTTATATGACAGAGAGAGAGAGAGAGAGAGAGAGAGAGAGAGAGAGAGAGAGAGAGAGACAGAGACAGACAGACAGACAGACAGACAGACAGACAGACAGACAACAGGTTAAACTAAGGGCAATATTTTGACCGCTATATGAAAGACTGAGAACAATGCCATATGTAATGATTGCCAATGGAAATTTGGTATCAAATTCCAAAATAATTTGACCGTAGGTGACTTACTAGGCTGACTTAGAGAGCAATACAATTAAAAGACCCACAGAAGAGTTTTCAGAATATATAAGGAATGTCAGAACTGGAGCATCTCAGTGAAACATCAATGGGCCTTTCAAAAAATTCCAGACATGTTTGAAAATGTCTGAGTAAGAGTTTTCACACATTGTACCTTGAGTGCCACTTTTCTCAAAAAAAAAAAAAAAGCTATCTGTTCCTTTAGTAAGACTACAGTTCCTTTCAAACAAACCCCATAACTGTTGTTCTGTGGTGAAATCTTTCCAGCCAGGCCCTTCACCCTGGACTATCTACATGTAATGAACATCACAGGCAATAGATAGAGATGGGCACGACTTGAAAAATTTTTTTTTCGAGTTGTCGTTAGTCGGGCCGGTTCCATTTCAGGTCGTTTCCATTTTTCGCGAAAATTCGCAAAAATTAGTCGTTCGTTTTTTCATTTTTCCGTTTTCGTTAGTACTGGTTTTTTGGGGGGGTTAGCGGGCTCCTGGAGGCACCTCTGTGGGGTGGGTGCCTCCTCTGGCCCGCTATAAAGGGAAAGAGGGCTCCTGGAGGCACCCGTGGGTGCCTCCTATCCTCACCCACTAGGAAAGGGAAGCAGGCTCCAAGAGACCCCTCAACATGGGGGTCTCCCCTCCTCACCTGCTGCTGCAAAATGGTATGCAATAGCCATATGGATATGCATACCAGTTGCAGACAGTGAGACCAGTGAGTGAACCCAGAGCCATAGGGTGAAGTGAAGCCTAAGGCTCTCGCACCGCCATGTCTCACAAAGAAGGGAATCGTACTTGCGTGTAGTGCAATACAAGTACATCTGGCTTAGGGTTAAGGTGGGTTAGTGCAAGTGCTAGGGTTAGGCTAGTGACGGGTAAGGTTACGGTTGGCTAGTGGGTTGCACCTCTGGGTGCCTCTCTGACCCACTAAGAAGACAGTCTGTGACGTATGGGTAAGGAGTCAAGGATTAGGGTTAGGGTTAGGGGGCTATGGCAGGTTTTAGGGGGCTTTTTGGCACATCCCAGAAGTCTCCATGGCCAAGTGGCCATGCGATTGGTGGGATGGCTCCAAAAATTTGCATGGTCGTCCACTCCCACATGGCTGGCCACTTGGCCAGCCCATCATTGCGCAGGTGTAAAAAAAATAAAATCAAATCAAATCAATGGAGGACAGAGGAGGAGAGGAGAGACATTTTGTTGCAAGAAAAAACCCACTGCTACTGTGAAAAATCTGGCAGTTTATAAATTTTCGCGTGTTTCTGTTGTGCTTGTGTGTTTTTGGACCACGATTTCAAAAACAATATTGCGTTCGCCGCCCCATTTTGGATCCCCCGCCCGCACCGCATGGCGTGGCAACTCGAGTCCGGCTGCCCAGGACGGGGGGGAGGCGGGACCCCCCTCCAGAAACCACCCCTCCGGTAGGTGCCCTGCGCCCTTAGTCAAGCAGGCATTTTTCCGCCTGCTTTTTTGGCCCGGGAATGGGTGGGGGGAGAGTTTAAAAGTTTTTTCCTGTGCCGTCCGTGCCGCTTGCTTGCGCTTTAATTGCGGGCGGCCGGCGGCGAGACTGGGCTTTTTGCTGGCTGCGAGCCTGCGGCGAGTCCCAGCAGAGCAGCCCAGGACGGGGGATGGGGGGGAGGTCGGAGACCTCCAGAAACAACCCCTCTGGTAGGTGCCCTGAGGCACGGCAGGCATTTTTCCGCCTGCTTTTTGGCCGGGAACCGGGTTTTTTTAACTTTTAAAAACTTTTCTGTGCCGCGTGGCATCGCGCAATCGTGCGATGCAAGGAACGAGCACAACAAATCAGACCAAAATTGTTCGTTCGTCGGTTCGAGCTCGAAGTCTGGCGGAGTAATTCCCGTTACCGTTTCCGTAGAGTAACGGAACCGAGTAACGGAAACGGAAACGGGAATACCGCTAAGTCGTGCCCATCTCTAGCGATAGATAATTCAAGGGACAGCCTCAGCAGAGAAGGTTTACTGCTGCAAAGCTGCAGCTGCCCCTTTTTATCATCAAGTCAGGGTTAAGAGGCACTGAATATGAAGTAGATTTGTTCTGTGTTGTCCTTCAGATAATTTTAAGAGCAGATACACAATTATGACATCCAATCTAAATATGGGACTACACCAATTGCTGACAAGATGCATGGAACCTGACGGTGTTGGTATGGACATGTCTTGCGTATCGATGAGGAAACTCTGGACAAAAAGGATCTTGCTCTGGAGGTAAGTGGATCCCAACTGAGGAGACGACCAAAGCAGTGCTGGATGAACACCCTTAAAAAGAACATGAAGTCGTCCTGGGCTCACCCAGACCTAGCCTGTGACCTTGACAACTGGAAGACCAAAACAACAGATGCCACCACCAAGTGGGACAAACTCTAAGAAAAAGAAGAAGTTGCACTAAGAGCTGTTCCACGGCTGATGATTCTGGTGTTACTTGAGTGCGGGGCAGGGGTCCTTTAGGGAGTTCCCTCAATCGGTCACACTGGTGGCAGAAAGGGAGGAAAATGGCAGCTGTTGAGTCAATATTCATCAGACCCGTTCCTAGCCCATCCAACCCCTGGATGCTGCGGATTGAGAGAATACAGCATCAGGGGGACGATGTGCAGGGATGTCTCTCCAGGCCTGGAGCAACCAGAAGCGAGGCTACAGTACCCAGAGGGTGGTATGCAAATTTGCCGGCCCAGGGGGCACCATCTCCAAGACGGCACCAACAGGGGGCAAAGACTCGCCCTCAGCTGCTGGTTGGAGGAATCCTGGGAGACCACAGGGTTCCAACCAAGAAACCTCATGGAGCCCGGGTCCTCTGTTGCATGGTTGAGTGTTGTGTTTACCAGTTAATAAAGTGTGGCCCAGTTAAATCCCAATACCTGGTCTTTCATCTTTTATTTTGCATGGGAGGGCAAACACCATGGCATCTGAATAGTGCTTTGGGACCAGGTTCCCTAGTGGACATGAGCACACCGATCGCACTTATCATAGTGTGAAAAATGGTGCCGGTGCAGATCCAATAATCTCATGGGACAGAACAGGACAAGCCTGGTTGATTTTTGTTCTTGGGCTGTTTTTAACAAGACAGGTACCTCAGAGATCAAGTGGTAGTAGGGTTTTCATTCATCCTCCCCACTCTTGGAGGATGGGAAAATATATGCTCATCTCCTACCCACCCCACGAGTGACCCTGCTGTCCTTAATGCCATGAACAATGTTGCATTTAGATTGGTTGTCCTGTCCAGGTATTGGTTTCTGAAGATGGAAAGGGGGTGGGGTGAGGACAGGGTTGTGTCCTTCATTTCAGACAGCACTATATGTAGACTTGCTCTTGGAAACTCAAATGCCATTTCTAAAGTTCTTCCATCATAGCTGATGGAAGAGTCCAAAGAGAAAAATATTTTTGCCGGAATAATTCGAAGTAAGAAAACTAGTAAAAGACTATCTCTTCCCTCTGGTGGAAACAGAGGTGGACATAAGAATATAAGGACACAGGAATTTCTTGTTTGTGTTCTCAAGAAGCTGCTATTCAGAAAAACACATGTCTGAAAGCAGTGGTAGGAGACAATCTAATCTTTCTGAATCAGGAACATCCTAAATCAGTGGTTCCTAATAGAGATGAGCACAAAATGAACTTTTGGTTTGTTTCGTTATTCATTATTCATTTTGTTATGTAACAAAATGAATAACAAACTGCTCCCTCTCAGAGAAATGAAATGAAATGAAATGGTGTCTCCTACCTGGTGCTGCTACTGGTCCGGTCTTCCATCCTGGCTGCAGGGGGGGTCCAGGAGCCTCCAGGGGGGAGAACGGGGGGGGGGGAGCCGACCGGCCACGCTTCAGCTGGTAGGCAGCCACGTGGTTGGCAGTAAAAAGTAAAAATAAAATAAAAATAAAATAAAGTAAAATAAAAATAACCCAGACCGGCAGGATTAATAATAATAATAATAATAGTAATAACAATAAAAAACCCACAGGTGAGGTTAAAAAACCCCCAGAAAAAACGAACCTGAACCAAAATGAATTACAAGACAAATTTGTTTCTAAAAATTCATTTTGTAATTAACAACCCGAACCGGACCGGAAAATGTACTGAACTGAAACACATCACCATTTTTTTGGTTCATGTTCATCTCTAGTTCCTAACCTTGGATGCCCAGATGTTCTTGGACTACAAGAACAGCACAGCACAGCTAGTGGAGAAGTCTTCTGGGAATGTTAGTCCAAGAACATCTAGGGATCCAAGGCTGGGAGCCACTACTCTAGACTTCAAATCCCACCATTCCTGACCATTAGGCATGCAAGATGGAGCTGAGGGCAGTTGCAGTGTCAACTATCTGGACAGCACCAGGTTGAGATTTGTCAATCCAACCACCATGACAAATGGTCCGTTGACTGTTTCATCCCCCATGGATTTATTTAATCCACTTTGCATGCCATCTAGGGTGGACCTACCACTGAGCTAAAGATCCACTAGGATTTTCACTTCATTTCATTTCATTTAACTGAAGATCCACAGGTAGAACATGGCAGGATCAAGGCTTTGCTGCTAGATCACATTGTGATGATTAAACTTTGTCAGACAATCAGAATGCCCAGTTTTCCCCTTCCTGACCACAACACCACTGCTTCAATCCTAATCAATTTCTGAGATGGAGATAAAAGCTGCAGCTGTAGTTTGCATTAAATCTGGACTTTATCTCTCTTATCATAGCTGTGTTTTCCTCCTTTTTCTTCAAGCTTCCTCCTGTCAGATTAGTATCTCAGTTGATTATCAAGGCTTTTGACCAGTGTCAGCTGCCAAATATATGGCAATTCATAACATTTAAGGGCCTACTGACCCGAGAAAGCAGAAGAGAAAAACACCTTTCACCTCCAAATGGTAGAAAAGACAGTTATTTCATTTAATATGGAATATACAGTTTGGGCCAGCTTTTTACAAGAGGCTTGGTGGGAGTGGGGAGTGGAGAGGTTACACTGCTTAAAACATATTTTTTGCTACATATTGATGATGCATCTATAATTCCTCAAAGTTTTGACTGCCACCCCCCCCCAAATGCCAAGTCACAGAGATTATTTTAGGGCACGGTTACATTATTGAAATAAACTGAGTGATGGATGGGAGTGTGGCGGTTGAATTTGGTTGCAAGTGATGTGGGCTTGGGGTTGGTGTGTGCAACTCTATGATTCTATGGTTCTATGATCTTGTGGGAAAACTCTACGTTCATTTTAAACCGTGTTGTATCTCAGTCAATGAAGCTGCATGCTTGTTTGTTTGTCTGAATCATTGCATTCTGGAAAGGAAAGGATGATACAAAACATTTGGATCTATACCTCCTTGTAGAGATTTTAAGTAAACCTATTGGTAAAAGTACCTTATTGACACAAGCAGCTCTCCTCACCTGTTCTGTATAAGAACATAAGAACATAAAGAACAGCCTTGCTGAAACAGACCACACAGCCCATCCGGTCCAGCATTCTGTCTCACACAGTGGTGTCTCACCCTTGGCTTCAGGGTATTCCTAAGCAGATGTACCCAAAGAAGGAAGCACATGCCCTTCTAAAGACATTTTGATCCATTTCGGGTCTGGTTCATTGTCAGTATTTATGTGTTTACAGATCTCCATGATAAAAAAACAAACCTTCCCACTAAATCAGACAACCAAAAGGCTGTGACATTGGGCAGGGTGTTACACAGCACCACTGCCAATGTTTCTGGAAGAATAATTAGCTCAACTGGGGATTAAGAACCAGCAGTAACAATAACAGCATAATAACAACAATACAATACAAGGTTAACAAAGATCATTAGAAGTTAAAGGCATAGAATGACACAGAAGAGGGGTTAGTGCAGGGAAACACTATTTTAATATTCAAAGTAAAGGGAGAGAAATAAATTAAAGGACAAAAGAAAGGGAGAAACCAGTAGAAAACGTGGAAGGGTTACAAGGGAGTACTGAGTTTTTCAGTTTAATGAGAACTATTGAATATAATCTTCAGTGATAAAGGGTAAAAATATGGATTTGTATCCAATACAGTAGTCTAACTTGTTTGAACAAATATAAGATTCTATGGTCCTTCTTTACTCCACACTTCCTCCTTACCTAGAAGAGAAGAGACATATTTGGCTATTATGAATTTTGATGGTGGCACAATCACCACCACCACCCCTTTTAAAAAGTGTGCAGAGGGAGAAAGACAGACCTTGCCCTACCATGATGAAATAATCATGCGAGACAACAAGGTTGGGTATAAACTTGGGCCACACTTTATTAACTTCATAACATCAAACAAGGAATGACCCACCAACGATGGGCCTGCAGTAGTGCGTATTCAAGTTGGGGCACCGGGGTCTTCCGCGACCACTCCAATTGGCAAAATTGAGGGTGAGTCACAACCCTGTGGTTTCCCTGTCTACCAGACAATGCAACCAAGGCCAGCAAATTCCGTTACCCCTCCCTGGGTTCACCAGGCCTGCTATTGGCACCAGCTGGCCGAGGGAGCCCCCCCCCCCAGGTACATCCTTCCCTGGGCACTGTAATATCTTGATCCACAACACCCTGAGGTTGGATGGGCCAGAAGAGAATGCGAGAATCTGACTCACCAAGTGCCTGACCCTTTCGCACGACTGCCCTTGCAGCCATTGTGACAAACCCTAACTAGCCCCCCAACGCCAGGCGAAAAATCCCTGCTCACAAAGGCCAATCAGGGAACGGGTCAAAAATTCCTATTTGGCCCCAAAGGAGACCAGTTGGACTCACATTAGTGCTAGTGCTATTAAAATGTGGTGGGTGGGTGGGGGAAACTGGCTGGAAAGAGGCTGAGACTTGCACGGAGCCCTGTTTTATGCAAGGCTCCCCCTCCCCCACCTTGCGAGATCAAGGTAGGGGGTCGCGTTAATTCGCCTGGGAGGGCAAAGTGGCTCTGCCATTGAGATGCCTTCAGCGGAGCCGCACCTTAGTATTGTGGGGGTCGAGTGCTGAAAATCCATACCATAACACAAGCTTCCACCTACATATAGATGCCAATTCAGTCTAGTAGTGTAACTAATTTTTAAAGGAAAAGGATTGAAAAAGAAAATGATAGACTACAAAACTCAGGCAATGTGCAGCTAGACCAATGGAGTCCCTTCATGATGAACTGCAGCTTCTACGACCTGCTGACTTCACTTGGGGTACCTTCAAGGATTCAAGTGATCACGAGAGGTCATGGGCTTCAAATGAATCAGACATGATAGCTCTACATCAGGCATGTCCAAACTTTGGCCCTCCAGATGTTTTGGACCACAACTCCCACAGTCTTTTTTCATTGGCGATCTAAGCTTAGAATTCTGGGAGTTGTGGTCCAAAATATCAGGAGGGTCGAAGTTTGGACATGCCTGATCTACATCGTCCCTATAAGATATCCATATTTTCCTTCCCTTTTCCCCACTTTTAATCTGATGGTTTAGTTAAAAAAAACATTAATCATGCACATGCCAGAACTGACAGAAGGGAGTGGGCTGTGAGATATACTGTGCTCCTCAGCTCTTTGCTCCACCCTGTGGTTGCCTTTAAAATGCACAGATAGATTTGATTTAGTCTGTATTTAAACATTACTCCTAATGGGCACATCTCTATGGCATATCTTGTACAGACATTCAAATAGGTACCTGAGAAAGGTCTAGATTTTGAATGTAGAAGGTTAAGTCCTCCATTATTTTTTAACTTTTAACTTTAACTCTTACTTACTTACTTACTTACTTACTTACTTACTTACTTACTTACTTACTTACTTACTTACTTACTTACGTATTTGCTTGCTTGCTTGCTTGCTTTGTTTTAGTCCTTTTGTGTTGGGGGGAATTTTACAATATTTCTATGATTCTTCATATCCTGAGTAGAAATAAATTGAGAGTTGTTTTTCTCTGTGTGTATTTTCATCTACTATGGAACAAACCAAAGCAGACAGATTTGTGCATACATATCTAGTCATGCTAATCGTAAGTCAGGATTTCCTGATGGTTCTTCTTCATATTCAACATACATGACCAACAAGTATAGCATGGCCTTTGTGATGATGAAAGTCATATTCAGATCCTCATGTTCAGGAAATAAATTGAGTATCAGAAAATGCAATATGAAATAATTTTACTATCCCTAGTTTTCACATGTTCAGAAATACTTGCCCTCTTACTTGGCAGGGCAAATCATGTACAGTGGATCCTCCTATAACAAACAGTCTGTATAACATAAAATCTGTACAACATAAAAAATTCCAGAGAAAGGGGAAATTTGCTTAACAGAATTGTCTATGGGGCAAATCCGTACAGCATAACAATGGTCGTGATTAGGGATAACTCTATTTTCAATGCATTCCTATGGGAAATTTGTATAAAGGAAAATTTGCTTAACATAATTTCATTTGGAACAAATTAATTCCTTTATACAAGGTACCACTGTAATTCCTTCATGAAGGATTAAGCCACCGTTCCCAACCTTGGGTCCCTAGATAATTTTGGATCACAATTCCCAGAAATTCTGGCTTGCTTGTGGTGAGGTCTCCTGGGAACATCTGGGAACCAAGGTTGGGAACCCCTGAATTAAGCAATGGCTTGGACCTCCATGACAGTCTTCTGTTAATTTTACTTCAGCAGCAAGGGAGGCAACCACACTGTTGAAGTCCTATATGAACAACCGGCTCTGAGAAGCCTGAACAGTTCCTTGCAGTAGATGTTCCAAATTGACCATCTTTGAAAATCCCACAAAAGCACTGTTTCTAGAAATGAGGCAAGTGACAGTCCTTTGTAGATTCCTCCGCTGACACAGGTCTGAGTGGAAGGTGGGGAACGAACAACAGAGGAGCCCTCCACAGCCAAGAGCTATGACGAGATGAAGCCCCACATGGCATAGAGTGACTGATCTCGCTACAGAGCAGATGGATGGGTCTAAATGACCTGTAAAGACATTCGCAGAGCCCTGGGCTGCAACATTAAGAGCCGCAGCAACTACTCACACTTCTGAAGCAGTTATTAGTGGCTGAAGTAGCACTTGTCAACCGATGCTTCAGTTTCAAGTAATGGTTTAACAGTGTCAACGGGAGGAAAGGTTATATTGCTCTCTGCGCCTGGCATGCCACTGACACTTAAAGGAAATAATTGGTAGATCCAGAGCAGAGGTAGGTGGCTGCGGCAGAACAGGAGGAGAGGTCGGAGGGCTGGAGACACAGCGATAGCACAACACACAGGACCTTGAGAGAACCAACCTGAGACCCTCCAGCTAAAATATCCAAATAACCTGCATGTAAGCTATCTAAACAACCTACAGCACAACCACCCTCAAGATCTTCAGGGGCAGTGTAATTCTTTCTGCTCATGGCTTCCTATTTACTAGAGGCTGTAAGAAGCTGCAACAGACCTTGTGTTTTTCTATTTCTTTCCTCTGCAGGCGTGGTGGCGGCGGCGGGAGGGTTTTATTTTTTGCCTTATGGTCATCTCTGTTGACCCTTCCCTTTGAGAGGATCCCAACAGAAGGCGTGAAAGGAGATTGCGCCTAGCAGTGTGCTGTTAAAACAGCCAAGTTAGTGTATAAATTCAACAGCCATTTGGCTGTCAGCACTATCCAATTAACCAAGTTTAATTTGGGTGGGCGCTGATGGATTGTGTCAGCAGAAGAGGTGAGTTCTCTGTTAAGAGACGTAGCTGCCATGGTGAAGAAAAGTGAACACATGAGTGGAGCTTTCTGTTTTGCTTTTGCTTTACTCTTTAGCATAACTAGAAAGATGTTATATTGAAACACCAAGTGCGGTTATTCTCACTCAAAAGCTAGTTGACTTTTCCTTCCTTCCTTCTTTCTTTCTTTGGCAAAGTGTTGACGTGTCGAAGCATTATCAACACTCCTTGCTATAGTGCGATAGGAATGCCTCAGAACTGCTGTACTTTATACAGAAGCAAGAAGCTGAGATGTCAGGCTATAGAAGGCAACATGAACTACTCCACAAAAATAGCTATTTTAATATATATACATGTTGGGTCTCTATGTGAATGTCTGTTAAGTCCCATCTGCTTTTGCTTCCTCTCTTTTCACGTGGGGTTGCAAGACAGAGGCTGGGACTACATAGACAAATCCTGCGCAATTTGCCATCCTTATCTTCTTCTTCTTCTTCTTCTTCAAGTGCCATGTCATCCTAGAACGTTGGTAATCAGTAGCCTGAACTGGTTACAATCTAAAGCTACTCTGAATATAGTAGCTGTGTTCACTGTAGACCATTGGCTTAAGTTCTTAAACCAGAGTGTTATTCTACGTCAGTGGTGGTGAACCTTCAGCACTCCAGATGTTTTGGACCACAACTCCCACAGTCCTTTGTCATTGGGAATGCAGGCTTGGAACTCTGGGAGTTGTGGTCCAAAACATCTGGAGTGCCAAGGGTTTGCCACCACTGTTCTACGTCCTGGGCCATGCTTCCCATCTATTTTTCCTTGAAGGATAACCTGCAGCAGATGGTATTTCTCATTGCACATTATGTGTCTGAAATATTACAATTTTCTTCTCCCTAAGGTATTGAGGATTTCTAGCTTTTTATTCATGAGCTGTAACACAGCCACATTAGTGACTCTGGCTGTCCAAGGTATCTTCAGAATTTGTCTGTATGTCCACATTTTGAACGCTTCCAACTTCCTGCATAATGTGTCTATCAGGGTCCTAAGTTTCAACACCATAGAGAAGTATGCTGAATATATAGGATTGAAGTATTTAAGTACAAAGTCTGATAGATAAGTACTAGGTTGTCAAGACTTTACTCATTTTCTGGAAGGAATTTCTAGCTTTTTCAATTCTACAACAAATTTCACATGAAGGATCCCAATTATCCTTGACATAACACCCCAAGTATTTATAAGATGATATTCTCTCAATTATATCACTGCCGATCTTGAGAATGTTCTGTGAACCATTGTGTTTTTTACTGATAACCATCCATTTTGTCTTCTTCACGTTGAGTTGCAATCCAACAGCACTGATTTCTGCAGCCACAGAACCCAATAATCCTTGTTAATCTGCCAGACTTGTAAACAGGACAGTGTTATCAGCGTATCTAATGCTATTAACAAGAGCTCCATTCATCTTCACACCTTGGTTCTTTCCTTTGAGAGCATCCTGGAAAATTCTTTCTGAAGAGATATGAAAAAGTAGAGGTGAGAGAATACAACCTATATGGACACCTTTTGTAATAGATACATCTTCTGATATCTGACCATCTAGCCTAGGGGTCTTCAAACTATGGCCTGAGGGCTGGATGTGGCTCTCCAGGGTCCTGAATCCAGCCCCCGGGACCAATTGTAGACCCCCCCCCGCCTACCTCCTGCTTCATGAGCAAACCAGACTCCACAGTTGCTTCTGTTGCTGAGGCAGTTCAAAGCAGTGGGCTATGTCGCTTCCCCTAATCCTCCCACGTACCACCCAGATAATCAGCATGCTGGCTAGTTGGGCAGTTCAAAGTGGGAGGGCTATGGCAAGGTCCCCCGCTCCCCACCCACCCACCTCTCAGATGGTTGGGGCACCAGCTGCAGCTGAGCAGGGCAATTTAAAATGGGAGGGCTGTTGAAAGATCTCCCATTCCCTCCATGGCCCCGAGGCCCTGCCCCTGCTCCTCCTCCACCCCACCCACCTGCCTTCTTTGTGTGGCCGCTGCCTGTGTTAATGTGGTTGTGAGGAAGGAAGGGGGCAGGCGGAGGCAGTGCCAGCCAGCCTTCCGAGCCAGAGCAGCCACGGCAGTGGACCGATTGAGGGATGAATGGCAGGCAAGCAAGGGGGAAACAGAGCTACTTCCCACCCACCCAGCCCCCTCCGAGCTGCTGCCTTACTCCATGGAATGAGGGAGGGGAGGAGGGAGCCCAGCCATGGCAGGAAGCTGAGGCTGCTACCACCACTTCTGTGTTACAGACCAATGAGGGGGTGGTGGCAGAGAAAGAAGAGAAGGACAGGGAAGGCCAATGGTGGCCCGGGCCTGGTTTCTGGGAGGCTGATATGGCTGCATTTGTTCCTGGTTGGTGATGGGCGGGCTGGCGAGCCAGCAGAGCACCACAGCCTGGCTGGGCTTGGCCAGTGAGCAGTCTGTGTGTGGCTTTGGGCAGACCTTCCTGCCTCCCCTCCCTCCTTCGCAGCCCTTGCTCCCTCCCTCCCAGCAAACCAAGTAAGGCCGGGCCAGGCCAGGCCAAGAGAGAGGAGGCAGCTTTCCCTCTGGGGCGCAGTGAGGGTGTGATGGCCAGGGCACATGGCTGGATCTGCACACAGTGGTGCCAGCCTTGCTGCCCCTTGCTGCAGCTGCTGCTCATCATCCTGAGTGGCTGCCCAGAAGGTGATTAGGGGCCTGAGTTTGCCTGGGCTGCCTCCTTCCCAATGAAGGAAGGAAGGAAGGAAGGAAGGAAGGAAGGAAGGAAGGAAGGAAGGAAGGAAGGAAGGAAGGAAGGAGAGCCACTCCAGCCACTGCCACTGGAGGAGGAGGAGGTGCAACAGAGGGATCCCAGTGGCAGCACCTCAGGCAGGAGGCATTAGTGGAGCAGGAGGCATTGGTGGGGCCCTGGAGATGCACTGATTATGGGCCGATCATGGGGGGCTCCGCCAACTTACCCCTCCCTCCTCCCTTTTTTCCATGTCAGCCTTTTTTTGGGGGGGGCTGTGGTCCGGCCCCCAGTGGTGTCTAGGGGGGTGATGGACTGGTCTGCTGTTTGAAAACTTTGAGGACCCCTGATCTAACCGGACACCACCACACTGATTCCAATACAAATTCCCAATCAATTTGATTCAGCCCTGCTTATAAATGGGTGAATTCCAAACATTTTAACTACTTTTATAACTACTTATAACCTTGTAGCTTTAATGTAATGTTCTCTATTAATGCTGTAAAGATGCCCGTCAATTCCTTGTTCTCAAATCCTTGAACATGTCTTAATTGTACTGGACTGTATATTGAATGAATCTTTATTTACGGTTATTAACCAAGTCAAGAAATACCAAAATATCAATTTGCGACAATAAAACGATTTGCCAGAGTAAAACATTGAATTTGTCAGAATAAAACATTTTAAAAACATTTTAAAAACATTGTAGAACTTTTGATAAAAGCCACTAAATACAAACAGGAACTGTTATAAAAATAGTCAATATCACAAGGATAGATAGTATAATATATCGAAGATCAAGCCAACATCAAACCCCAAAGTGGAGAGCCCACTCCATATGGTCATCAAGAGCTAGAATTACTGGCAGTCATAAGCCTATGTACAACTACTGCAGCGGTGCAAAATCTGGTGACACAATTTGAAATCTGCTGGGACCTGTCAGAGAGAAGTAACTTTGCATAGAATTCGGCAGGTCTCCCAGGAAATTTGTCAATAACAGGTTGAATAAGTTCCTTACGTAAGTCACGTAAAAGGAACAATAAAGAAGGATGTGAGTGACCATTTCTACTTGGTTCATTTCGCATGGGCACTACAATTTGAGAGGGGAATATTTTGAAATTTCCCATCCAAAAGCTTGGAAGGGACATCATTCAATCTGGCTACAGTAAAAGCTCTTGTAATCTTTGGAGGCATTAAACCAGTCAGGTATGGGGATATAGTAAATTTGTTGTAAGAGACTAGACTGTGATTACCCAGAAGGCTCACATGATCTTGGAATTCTATATCCCAAATCCTTTGTCTAACTGCAGCTTTGGCATTAGTATAGCCTATTGCTTTTAAGATACTGTTAGAGAAGCCAATTTGCTGTATTTCTTTGGCTACAAGCTGTTTCCATTTGGACTGGAAAGAATCAATTAGAACCAAAGGGGCCAACCCTTCTGTAAAGAATATAAGTTTTAGCCAATAGTTAATCATAAGGGCTTTGACCCCTGCTCTTATGAACACTAGACCAGCCTCCAAACAAAGGGCTACATTTGATGTACATGGAGGTACAGCCAGAACTGATCTCAGAAATTTAGTCTGTACAACTTCCAAGGGATGTAAGTTTGTACCTGTAAAAATTTGGGAACCATACAACATTTGGGAACTAACCTTGACCTTGAAAACCTGGATAGCAGAAGATACTTGGACTGTATATTATCCCTCATTACTGTAAGCCACCTTGGTTCCTTTTCCAAGGAGAAAGGTGGGGTTAAAATACTCTAAAACAAACAGACAGACAGGCAGGCAGGCAGGCAGGCGGACGGACGGACAGACGGACGGACGGACGGACGGACGGACGGACAGACAGACAGACATCTGAACTGGTCTAGCCTTTTTGTTTCCAAAGCATCTCTCTCTCTCTCTCTCTCTCTCTCTCTCTCTCTCTCTCTCTCTCTCTCTCTCTCTCTCTCTCTCTCTCTCTCTCTCTCTCTCTCTGCTGATGGGCAGCTCCCATGGTTTCCCAAACTTATGCAATTCAACTGGGGTTCTTTAAAATTGGGGTATATTTTTGTAAAGTTAAGGGGCATGTTCTTAGGCAGTGTTTCAGTGATACAGGCAGTTGCAGTGTGATGTTTGGAACTGACAAGTTATTGTTTATTTGGGTTTATTAGTATCTGTTCTGCTTTCCTGTAAATGGCCCAGAACAGTGCTTTACTCCAACTGGACGGTAAACAAACAAGCAAACAGAACCAAGGAGCAAACAAACTGACAGAGCTTCCACCACCCACCTAAACAACATTTCTGTATGCAAAGCAAAACACTTCCTTTGGGAGTGAATTCTATTACCAAGGTTTCCCCACCAGAAATATCCCTTTTAATGTCCTCACCAACTGAACATCTTCTGACTAGAGATGGGCACGACTTAGCGGTATTCCCGTTTCCGTTTCCGTTACTCGTATCCGTTACTCTACGGAAACGGTAACGGGAATTACTCCGCCAGAATTCGAGCTCGAACCGACGAACGAACAATTTGGTCTGATTTGTCGTGCTCGTTACTTGCATCGCGCAATGCCAAGCGGCACAGAAAAAAAGTTTTTAAAAGTTAAAAAAAAACTGATTCCCGGCCCTAAAAGTAGGCGAAAACTGTCTGAGGGCACCTACCAGGCCAGAAGGGTGTTTTATTTGGGGGGGGGTTCCCCGCCCCCCTCTCCTTGGCTATTGCTACTGCTGCGCTGCTGGTACCAGGCTGGGAGGGCGCATCCATTTGCCATGCAGTGCGGGGGATGCAAAATGGCGACCGCAATATTTTTTTTGAAATCGTTGCCCAAAACCCCACCAAAGCACCACAGAAACATGCGAAAATTAGCTATTTTAAATGCTTGAATTTTTACAGTAGCAGCAGTGGGTTTTTCTTGCAAAAAAAAGTCTCTGTTGATTTTATTTTATTTTATTCTATTTTATTTTTTTACACCTGCACATTCGCCCATGGGAGTGGACCATGCAAATTTTCCACCAATCGCATGGCCACTTGGCCAGGTTGACCACAGAGACTTCTGGGATGTGCCAATCGGGCATAAACAGCCCACTAATCGTAGCCGAACCCCGAACCCTAAGCCTAAGCCTAACCCATACGCCAGTACACTGTCCTTCTAAGTGGGTCAGAGAGGCACCTAGAGGTGCACCCCAATACTCACCCTAACCTCACCCGTAACTAGCCTAACCCTAGCCCTTGCGCTAACCTGTCTTAACCCTAAGCCAGATCTACTTGCATTGCACTACATGCAAGTACGTGAGACACAGCGGGTGCAAAGAGTCTGCCAGTCCGTCACTTGTGGCTCTGGCTGACTCCTGCAGCTCGCTCCAGGAGCCCGCTACCCCCCAAACCAGTACTAACGACAACGAAAAAAACGAAAAAACGAACCGACTAATTTTTGCGAAATTTCACGAAAAACAGAAACGAGCCGAAACGGACTGCCTCCAACACACGACAACTCGAAAACATCATTTTCCCTAGTCGTGCCCATCTCTACTTCTGACATACAACAGGGTCTCTGAAGATAATTCAATCAATAGGGATTAGAGATGGGCACGACTTGAAATTTTTTTTTTTCGAGTTGTCGTTAGTCGGGCCGGTCCCGTTTCGGGTCGTTTCCAGTTTTCGTGAAAATTCGCAAAAATTAGTCGGTTCGTTTTTTCGTTTTTTCGTTGTCATTAGTACTGGTTTTGGGGGGGCGGGCTCCTGGAGGCACCTCTGTGGGGTGGGTGCCTCCTCTGGCCCGCTATAAAGGGAAAGTGGGCTCCTGGAGGCACCCGTGGGTGCCTCCTGCCACTAGGAAGGGGAAGCAGGCTCCAAGAGAGACCCCTCTACATGGGGGTCTCCCCTCCTCACCTGCTGCTGCTGCAAAATGCTATGCAATAGCCATATGGATATTGCATAACATAATGTGCAGACAGTGAGACCAGTGTGAGAGTGATAGCGTCATGCCCGCCCTTCACAAGGCTCTGGCACCACAATGTCTCACAGAGAAGGGAATTGTACTTGTTGCGTGTAGTGCAATGCAAGCAAGTAGATCTGGCTTTAAGGTGGCTTAGTGCAATGGCTAGGGTTAGGCTAGTGACGGGTAAGGTTACGGTGGGCTAGTGGGTTGCACCTCTGGGTGCCTCTCTGACCCACTAAGAAGACAGTCTGTGACGTATGGGTACGGAGTCAAGGGTTAGGGTTAGGGCTAGGGCAGGTTTTAGGGGGCTTTTTGGCACATCCCAGAAGTCTCCATGGCCAAGTGGCCATGCGACTGGTGGGATGGCTCCAAAAATTTGCATGGTTGTCCACTCCCACATGGCTGGCCACTCGGCCAGCCCATCATTGCGCACTGCGCAGGTGTAAAAAAAATAAAATAAAATAAAATAAATGGAGGACAGAGGAGGAGAGGAGAGACATTTTGTTGCAAGAAAAAACCCCACTGCTACTGTGAAAAATCTGGCAGTTTATAAATTTTCGCGTGTTTCTGTTGTGCTTGTGTGTTTTTGGACCACGATTTCAAAAACAATATTGCGTTTGCCGCCCCATTTTGGATCCCCCGCCCGCACCGCATGGCATGGCGAAATGGCAACTCGAGTCCGGCTGCCCAGGACGGGGGGGAGGCGGGACCCCCCCTCCAGAAACCACCCCTCCGGTAGGTGCCCTGCGCCCTTAGTCAAGCAGGCATTTTTCCGCCTGCTTTTTTGGCCCGGGAATGGGTGGGGGGAAAGTTTAAAAGTTTTTTCCTGTGCCGTCCGTGCCGCTTGCTTGCGCTTTAATTGCGGGCGGCCGGCGGCGAGACTGGGCTTTTTGCTGGCTGCGAGCCTGCGGCGAGTCCCACCAGAGCAGCCCAGGACGGGGGATGAGGGGGGAGGCCGGGGACCTCCAGAAACAACCCCTCTGGTAGGTGCCCTGAGGCATGGCAGGCATTTTTCCGCCTGCTTTTTGGCCGGGAACCGGGTTTTTTTAACTTTTAAAAACTTTTTTTCTGTGCCGCGTGGCATCGCGCAATCGTGCGATGCAAGGAACGAGCACAACAAATCAGACCAAAATTGTTCGTTCGTCGGTTCGAGCTCGAAGTCTGGGGGAGTAATTCCCGTTACCATTTCCGTAGAGTAACGGAACCGAGTAACGGAAACGGAAACGGGAATACCGCTAAGTCGTGCCCATCTCTAATAGGGATCTTCATGAGAAACCAGGTGGTGGTTCTGAATTCCTGGTAACTTTGCAGTTTGATGCAGGCTTTACGCAAGTGACAGAGCTATTCGGCAGTGGAATATGCTGCCGCGGAGGGTGGTTGAGTCTCATTCTTTGGAGGTTTTTAAGCAGAGGCTGGATGGCCATCTGTCTGAAATATTGTGATGGGGGTTCCTGCATGGCAGGGGGTTGGACTGGATGGGCCTTGAGGTCTCTTCCAACTCTATGATTCTATGATTCTATAGGTGTCCTACTTTGAACTCGAGGTCAGTAAGGCTTCCCTGATTTGTTCCAGAACTACTGAGGCTCCATGCAGTTTGATTCGTGGATTGGATCCAATAGCTAAACTTCCATAAACACAAACAAGAAAGCAAGGAAGTGAACAAACAATGCCCAGAGGTGGAAAACAACCTTTGCCCCATCCAACTCAATTTGTGGCACTCTGCTTCACTTGATCCCTTATACAAATTGGTATGAATCAGGATGATTAGGTTTGGAATTTAAGATGTCTGAATCTGGTACACGGCTGCAACTTAAAGCTTTATAATTAAATGCTGGCTTCTTAAAAGGGCTCAGAAATCAAATCATAAACCAGAGCGGTTGGTACAAGATAGGCGGGATGTGACCTAGGAACAAACAAGGGATAGCAGTCCACCTGCCGTATTTTATAGCAGCTGCATCCTCTCATGGCCAGCACCCCCGTACAGTGCATTGCAGTAATCTAATAAGTGGGTAACTCAGGCATGTGTTGCTGTGGCTAGACTTTTCTTTTCCAGGAAAGGGTGTTCCTGGCATGCCAGACTAAGAAAACGACACTCCTGGCAGCAGTGGCCATGGAAATGGTCCTGGATTTCAGCTTACAATTTCAGTTTGGCCGTGAAATCGTGCCATGCATCTGCTGGCAAAATATCTTCTCAGGCTCAGGCTCAGAAATGTAAACAGGACAAGCTGCAGCACTTGGAGCCTCCCAGGGAACACATGTAGTCAGCGAGAGCTCCACTGGCACCGCTCCCAGACAGCTCTGTGTGAAGTCTAAATGCGCTGTCCCCAAAGACAGCTCTCCAGGGTGATGGGGTGGTGGTGGGATCACAGCGTCTGCAGACTGCCCTGCAGGAAGGAGAAGATCACAGGTTATTCCCCCCTCAGAGAACAACTTCTTTAGTCAGATCATTTATCCAGGGAAGGAGGGAAGAATCCCTCTATGGTTCAAACAGCGACAGCATTCTCTTTCATTTCCCTGCAAATAGGCTCGTGTCGAGCTTCATTTAAGCAGCCCATGGCCTCCAAATTACCTCAGGCGACTGCGTGTTGAAGTAGGCTTTCCACTTTCCCCCCACAAAGCATCAATTTTGTTTACACAGAGTCAAATTTCCCTTGAAAGGCAGAAAATGTGTTCAGTGGGAAGGCAGAGGACATTTTCTTTTTAAAAAGCGATCTTTCTTAGGGAGGAGCAGAGGCGTAGCAGCTGGCCTTTGCTAAATTCAAGATGGCTGCACTTCTGGGGCCATGAACAGTGGTAGATAATGCAGTAAAATGGGTGCTCTTTGTATCCAAACTGTTTGCCATGGTTTTGCAATAATATATGATAATATATCCCTCAGAAAAATCCCAAATCTACAAAAACAAGCCCAAATGTGGATTTCCTTCAACACTGCATATTCGTGTTTTTTAAATTAAGCATTTTGTTCATTTCTTAATCTACTGAAGCACTCAGTGGGTCTAGTAAGAACAATTGTTGCCCACCCCTGGGAGGGGTATTCAATCTGCATTGCGGAGCTCAAGTGTGTCCCCTTCAGCTTACATACGGCAATGCATAATTTAAGGAAGTTTCCATGTATTGAATTGCTGATTATTTTAGAGTTAGGGTTAGGGTCTTAATAGGTGGACAGATCCATTAAATTAAAATGACCATAGATTAACAAATGAGTATATGATTTTAATTGGGCCAAAGCACATTTTGGCAGTTATTTGACATTAGGATATTTCCTATGCATGTTGGTTATTATTATTTATTATTTTGTTATTTGGTTATTATTATTTGTCTTATTTATAGGCCACCTTTCTCCCAATAAGAGGACTCAAAGCGGCTCACAATATTAAAAATAATATAATTAAATCATAATACTTGATACATAAAACAATTAAACTATAAACCTGATTAAAATGCATTGAATAATTAAAAACATGCAATATGTTAAAATATCTTCAGTGTAAATTCAAGGCCTTAATAACCACAAATTGAACATGAGTCAGCAGTGTGATGCGGCAGCCAGGAAAGCCAATGCGATTTTGGGTTGCATCAACAGAACCATAGAGTCTAGGTCAAGGGAAGTGATAGTACCACTCTATTCTGCTCTGGTCAGACCCCACCTGGAGTGCTGTGTCCAGTTCTGTGCACCTCAATATAAAAAGGATGTTGACAACCTCGAGCGGGTACAGCGGAGGGCGACCAGGATGGTTGAAAGTCTGGAAGAAATGTCTTTATGAGGAACGGCTTAGGGAACTGGGAATGTTTAGCCTTTCAAAAAGAAGGCGGAGAGTGGATATGATAGCTATGTTTAAATATTTGAAAGGACGTCATATTGAAGAGGGAAGAGGTTTGGTTTCCATGGCTTCATAGACTAGGATTTGGGGCAATGGTTTCAAACTACAGGAAAAGAGATTCCATTTGAACATTCAGAATAACTTTATGACAGTTAGAGCTGTTCCGCAGTGGAACATGTTGCCACAGAGGGTGGTGGAGTCTCCTTCTTTGGTGGTTTTTAAGCAGAGGCTGGATGGCCATCTGTCAGAAATACTGTGATGGGGTTCCTGCATGGCAGGGGGTTGGACTGGATGACCCTTGAGGTCTCTTACAACTCTATGATTCTATGAAATCATGTAGACCTAATGAACTGAAAGGCTGCTTTGCAATGTAGCAGAAGGTTTGGCAAATACAAAAACCCAGGTATTGACATTTACATCAGCTTATTTGAGCTGGTTGATATTGGTTGCACAACACCTTCTCCCATCTTTAGCTTTCACTGTGCAAGCTGCCACCTTTCCACAAAGAAATCTTCACTGGCCTTTCAGGGTCAACTGCACTCACTAGAGATGATTTGATTCTGCTCTCCTCAAGGGCTGCTATCTCATCTGGGGTTCGATCCTGATCTTCTGAAGGTCCAGCTTTTCCTCTTCCTCCCATCACGTGATTGAATATGCGGGACAAGAGTTCCCACGTCCAAAACTGTTTTTTTTTAAAGTGCAGTTCAGCCCCCTTGGCCAGCAGGTGGTGCTAGCATTTGAAAAAAATTGGATGACTTGGCTGGGGGAAATTAAAACACAGGGCACCGCATGGAGCTTCCTGTTGTTCTGATGCTGCAGAGAAATTTTAAAAAACAGTGCCGATCGGCCCCAGGAACAGCCGGTCGGTGCTATGAGAAAGAAAGAAAAAGAAAGCCGGATCATCTGTGTGGTCCCACAGCATCTGCTTCCTTAAAAGTTGGATTATCAAAGCGAGGCAAAAAAATCCCTACCTCTTGGGTAAGTCAAAAAAACCTCGCTTAAAGGGGCATTACCAGGTTTTCTTTTCTTTTTTTTTTTTTCAAAAAGCCCGGTGGTCGTGGGGATGGCATTTTTAGACATAATTTATCTAATAATTTAAACTGCTTTTAAAGAGATGTGGGACCTAGCCCTAAGCAGAGTTAGAGAAGTCTGCTGAATTTGAGGGGGGAAATGAGGAACACCCTGTTGGCTGATTCTTCTGTGCCAGAGATACCATTGGATTCCTTGTGAAAAGAATATGAGGAAGAAAAGGGGGTAAAAATGAAAGGGAGATATCCTAAACAAAGGGAGAAAGGAAGTAGATTCGAGTGCCAGAACTATCATGAGATAGACCCAGAAAGAGATGAATCTGAGGGATCCTGGACACAGAAACACAACTGTAGATTCACATATTTGTGGACTCAGCCCTCCATTTGTCTTTCCTTCAGGTTCTTGGATGTGAGACTTGTATTTGAATCTCTTTTTTCCTCTGTGAAATAGGTGGGTGGTTTTATCAGCCATACCCACCATGGAAACTTTTGTTAATGCAGGGGCATGGCAGCCATTCTTTGACAGTATCCACAACCCTTTCTTAGTTGAAGTTGAAAGGCACTGCCATAGCACTCTCTGAGGAATATGAGAGCCAGAGTTAAGGAACCAAGACAAATGAAGCTACCATCACTCACATGTTCAGCTGGCTTTTATGGCATGAAGATGAACAAAACCAAAATGTCTCCTCCAATTTGACCCTTGGTAAAGTTAGACACAAAATGGAGTCGAGAGGATGTTTCCTCACAGCCTCAAAAGACACCAGGGCCTACTGTTCTTTCCCTTTGTCAAAAGATTCTGGAGTACAAATGAACGAAAACCTGGCCATTTACCAGCCTTACCCCAGACACGGCTTGACTGATGGCTTCCTTTGTGCCAGAGTTTAGCTGAAGAAAGCTCTTGGAAAAGAAAAGCAGAAGAAGGGGGGAAAGCATTAAAATGAAGGGCCAGCTGGGTCAAATGAATTGTTCATGGCTGGCTACAGTGCAGTACCTTTCCTGCAAAATTCAGGAAACCATCGCTTCACACGCATGGCAGCATAGGGCAATGGTGGTGGTGGAGGAGAGAGAGCAAATAGGAAAATGAAATGAAATGAAATGAAATGAAATGGAAGAGGGAGGGCAGACCTGGCAGCTGGCAGATCTATCTCCTTTACGTGGTCTGGGCTCTTTAGCTTCCCCCTCTGATTATTCCAGTGTGAAGCACTGCCCCATGGGCACAAGAGTGAATCGTCGCACTCCTGCGGAGACCCTGGAGCCACACACTTGATTCCGCAGTTTATTGGGCAGCTGCCAGCTGCCCCAGTCCAAGCCCTGGGAAGTGACACTTCCTATTTTCCAAAGAGGGTCAGTCAGCTGTGTAGCATGTCTCTGCCCTCGGCAGGTGCTTCAATGTCAACAGGATCAAAGCGTCATATTTTCTGCTCTTTGCTGAGGGCAGCCCACATTTCTCTCCCCCATCCCTCCTTCATCTACTGTATTTCTGGTGATTACATTAAGAACCAAAATCTTCTGGCTGGTCAGCTGAGCAACACACACACACACACACACTTCAATATTTTCTGGGCAGTCATCAAATCGTCTGGGTTGTGGGGTATGGATGTAGTTGCTTCATGGTTTATCTCTCTCTCTCTCTCTCTCTCTCTCTCTCTCTCTCACACACACACACACACACACACACACACACACACACACACACACACACACACACACACACACACACACACACACACACACGGCACCACTGCCCACTACTATGGGCTGCCTAAATAACAAATTAGAGAGATGTGTCCCTCTGTGCCACCACCTGCTTTCTAACTTATGCTGAAGGTACAAACTAGCCATCCAGAGCTATCCGTTCCCCTCTCATTTGGTGGAAAACTATCCCATATAAGTGACTCAGGAAGAGGTACAGCCCGAAGTCTTCAGTGAATGAGCCTGTTTGCTTCCTTTCAGGTCTAGCCCCCGTGACCCTTTCTAGCTGAACCTCACGTGAAAAGCCCACCCAGTCATCAAGCAATACCTGGGACACCACCAGGACAACTCTTCAGCCTCAGCTCCCAGCATTCTCAAGCAGAGCCCTTCATCACAGGGATGTATCATGCATGGAGGAGAGAAAAATTGTAAATTGGCTGCACTTCTCTGAATCCCATCTCCATTTTTCCTTCTATCTACTTTGACTCTTGGCTACAAGTAGAGATGGACATGAAACGAACCATGAAGCAAAAAATCCACACGAATCAGGCCATGCTATGGTTTGTTTTGGGATGTTCTGGGGAATGCCCAGAATGAAACAAAATGCTAAACTGTTACTGGTGTTGGCAATTTGTAAGCGTTGTGGTTTGTGCTGCTCACTAGACATGGGCACGGAGCGGCGAAAATCTCGTTTCCGTTTTTGGTTCTCGTTATCGTTACGTAACGGAAACAGTAACGAGAATTACTCCGCTCTAGCTCGAACCCGTCCCGAAAAAAGAAAAATTGGGTCTGGTTCTTCGTTGTCGTTAATGGCATCGCGGTGATCATGCGATGCCATTGCCAAGTACCAACAGAAAAAAGTTTTTAAAAGTTAAAAAAAAAACCCTGATTCCTAGCCAAAAAAAGCAGGCAAAAATATGCCTGCCTGAGGACACCTACCAGAGGGGTGGTTTCGGGGGGGGGGGGGTCCCCAGCCTTCCCCCCCCCTCTCCTGTCCTGGGCTGCTTGCACCAGGCTGGGGGGGGCGTCATCCTCGTCATCTCCAATGCCATGCCATGCGGAAGGGGGGATCCAAAATGGCGACCGCAATATTTATTTTTAAATCGTGGTCGAAAAGCCCACCAAAGCACAACAGAAACATGTGAAAATTAGGTATTTTAAATGCCTGATTTTTTATAGTAGCAGCAGTGGGTTTTTCTTGCAATAAAACGTCTCCATTGATTTTATTTTATTTTATTCTTATTTTTATTTTTTTACAACTGCGCAATGATGGGCTGGCCATGGGATGGGACCATGCAATTTCTTTGACCAATTCCACCAATAGCATGGCCAGGTTTTGACTGACACTTCTGATGTGCCAGAGGGCATAAAAAGCCGAGGCACATTCCAGAAGTCGCAGTCTGTTCTCGGATGTGGTTGAGGGTGGAGGAGGGCTGCTGCTGCGTGCTGGCTAGGCTATTGGAATTTGGAGGGAGGCTGGAGGCTTTAGATTTAACTTAGGCAGGCAGGGAGGGAATTGAATTTTGAAAATAGTTCCTTTGATTCTCTAGTCTGCACTCAGCTTTGTCTGTGCTGAATAGCACAGTTTATTCTTTTTTTTCCTCTGGCAGTTTGTGAGGAATTTTTTCTTTTATTGGGTAAAGAGGGAGTTTCGACTGGGAGTGGGAGGAGGTGTGGATTTATTTCAAAAATATACTCTACCTTTTATTTTCTATTTTCCCAACTTAAATTTGCTTGCTTGCACAGCACACACACACATTTGGGGTGCAAGCCAAGAGCACCTCTATCTAGTGGAGATTATTTTACATTTACTTTATACATTACAATATTATTTATTAGTTTCCTATTACTTACTTCATTGTTTGTTTTTTAAACTTGTTTGTGAATGCCCTGTGCAGTTCAACAACACAGGCCCATTTCATTTAAGTGGATCAGAAGAATTTTGGATTTTTTGGCATTCCCTGAAGTTGAACAAGAACAACTAGAAAACTATATTGTGCTTGTTGATTTACAAGACACCCCTACATCTGCCTTGTTGGAGGCTGCCCACTGATTCATATCAGCCTTATATTACCACCAGATTTTGGGTTCCATCCTTACATTACTCCAGTGTTTGTTTGTTGTTCTGTTTATTAGTACATTCCCTGGCCTGAACTACTACCAGAAAAGTATACTGTGCTTTATTTCAAAAATATACAATGTATTACTCTACCATTTCTTTTATATTTTCCCAACTTCAGTTTGCTTGCTTGCACACAGACACATTTGGGGTGCAAGCCAAGAGCACCTCTATCTAGTGGAGATTATTTTACATTTACTTTATACATTACAATATTATTTATTAGTTTCCTATTACTTAATTCATTGTTTGTTTTTTAAATTTGTTTGTGAGTGCCCTGTGCAGCTCAACAACACAGGCACATTCCATTTAAGTGGATCAGAATAATTTTGGATTTTTTTGGCATTCCCTGAAGTTGAACAAGAACAACTAGAAAACTATATTGTGCTTGTTGATTTACAAGACACCCCCTATATCTCCCTTGTTGGAAGGCTGCCTGAGTGCCCACTGATTATATCAGCCCAGCCTTATTTCCAGATTTGGGGTTCCATCCTTATATTACTCCAACACTGTTTACTTTGTTTGTTTATAATTTGTACATTCCCTGGCTGAACTACTACCAGAAAACTACTGTGCTGTGCTTGTTGTTGAATTACAAGACAGCCCTATATCAGTCCCTCCTTGTCTGGAGGCTGCTGAGTGCCCACTGCACCCTGATTTCCAGATTTGGGGTTCCATCCTTATATTACTACACTGTTTGTTTGCTGCTTTGTTTACTACAACATTCCCTGGCCTGAAAAACTGAGAGAAAACTATACTGTGCTTGTTGATTTATCAGCCTTATTTCCATATTTTGGATTCCATCATCATTCATTACTCCATTGTTTGTTTGTTTCTATATACTGTTGCATTGTTCTGTCTGTGGAGTTCAACAACACAAGCCCATTCCATTCAAGTGGATCAGGAGAAGTGTGATTTTGATATTAATTTTCATTTTATTCCCTGAATAACTACTAGAAGAATAGTAAGCATTTAACAACAATATTGGGTTTGTTTCATTACATCCCAAATATATTTATTGGGAGGCATAGTACACTGCCACTACTTGTGTGGAGCCACCTGTCCAGCGACTGCTGCTGCTGACTGTCTTACAATATTATTTATTCATTACTGGAGCTCGTTGTTTGTTTGTTGTGTTGTGTGCACTTGATCACACAGGCAGGGAGCCAGGCACATTCCATTTCAGTGCATCCATCATGTTTTGAATTCCGAATTTAGAAAATTATATAGACCAAATTACCAAGGGCAAGCAGGACAACATTTAAGCTTGTACAAAAGAACACAGTGTGTGAGAGTAAGCTTGGGATAAGTTGATTACTAGAATAGTTTTTCACTTAATAAAATAGAATCAGACAATCTATTTCTAATACTTTTGACTTTGAGTAATGAAAAAAATGAAGAGGGGTGGCACAGCCAGAGGGAAGGGGAGGGGGACCCCCACTAAAATAAATAGGGGCACATTTCTGAAGGAAGGCACAGGAAGTAGCGCAGATAGTGATATTGCTGCCACTTCCTCTCCAAGCACCAGCTCCACAACCAGCACGACCCTACCATCTTCTGTCACTGAGGGGAGCATGGATGACTGCATGCGAGCGCAAAGCCACCATGGCTTGGCATGGAGGACACCCCCCCCCCTTTATCAGGAAGAAGACGAGGACTCGGAAATGGCATCAGAATCAGAAACGGGCTCTTTGCATCTAAACCTGCTAAATTCTGAGGACCTGTTGGCAGGAACACACGAAACACAGGCTTCAGGCAGTGATGGAAGGAGCAGCCCTGTTTCCACCCAGAGTAGCACCAGTGACAGCAGTAGTCTACTTTCCAGGCAGGACACAAGCCACACCACCACCAGCACAGCAGCGGCAGGCAGAGGGGGCAGTACTTTCCATAAGCCTTGCGGGTCTCTCTGGGAACATTTTGAGAACAGCCTGGAAGACCTGAGGCTGGCGGTGTGCAAGAAATGCGGGGTGGTGGTGCGCAGGGGAAATGACCCCAAACACCTCTTCTCAAGTGGCTTGCACAGCTACCTCATGCGAAAGCACCCTGGGACTCTGCCTGGAACAATGTCAGGCCCTGGTTCCTCAGGGCGAAAGAGAGGGGAAGAAGGCATGGGGAAGGACAGAGACACCTCCGCTGAGACTGGGAAGGGGCAGGCCACTCTGCAGGAAGTGGTGCTGCTGTGTGGGAGTTTTGTCAGCCAGCAAAATAGGGCCAAGGTACAGGAGACCACCACTCGCGTGGTGGGTGAAATGGTGGCCATGAACGGGTTGCCCCTCTCCTTTGTGGAGTCATCAGGCTTCAGGCACCTGATGAAGCACGTGGCACCATGGTACGAGCCTCCATCCCAGTGTACCTTCAGCAGGCAGGTTATTCCCACCCTTTATGAGTCCGTCAGGGACATGGTCCGGACCCTGCTGCAGGCGGCCAGAGGAAGGAAGATCCACTTCACTTCCGACCTCTGGACGGGTGGGCACCATGGATACCTCTCTCTGACGGCTCATTGGTGGCAACCCAAGGAGGTCCTTGACACCAGGGCATCCCAAGAACAGCTGCAGGGGGAGCCACAAGGGAGCACCCCAAGAGGGTACAGGGTGGTGCTTCTCCAGGCACAAAGCATGGAGGACCGTGTCAAAGGCATCCACATTGCTGAGGTCCTCAAGATGGCACTGCAAGAGTGGGGATTGGGAACCAAGGGGCAGGTCAATCGCGGATTCATGGTTACTGACGCAGGCCATAACATGATCAACACGGTTGAAAGGGCAGGGTTCCAGGGCATCGTGTGCGCAGCACACAAACTGCATCTAGTGGTGGGCGATGCCATTGGGCTGGGAGCACCGAAGGACTCCTGGGATGAGGGGACCCTGGAGACCAAGGCCTTGCTGGACAAGTGCCAGAAAATCGTCGGGCACTTCTCATGCAGCGTCAAGGCATCCAGGATGATGCGTGAGAGGCAGGCGGAGATGGTCCGACCAGAGCACGTCCTCATCCAGGATGTGACCACCCGGTGGAACTCCACCTACGAAATGGTCAAGCGGCCTGGTGGAGCAGAGGCAAGTGGTGGAATACGTCATGTCAACCACTCCCGTCCTGCCTGGGGGAATGGTGTTGGACATTGGTGCTACCGAGTGGCTCGCCCTCTCCCAGATGGTCTGTATCCTGCAGCCTTTTGAGGAGACCACCCACGTCCTCAGCAACTACAACGCCAGCCTGGGCCACGTACTCCCCCTGGTAAATGCCCTTCGCCAATGCCTAGAGGCCAGTATCCGGGATGAACCTGATCTTCTCCCAAAGAGCAGGGCCTTGGCAGAAAGGCTGCTGACCGGCATGAATACCCGCCTTAGCCCACTGAGGAGGGAAAAGGTGTACCAGACGACATGCCTGTGCGACCCTCGTGTCAAGGATTCCCTGGCGGGCAGAGCTGCCAACCTAAACTCCTGGAAGACAGAGCTATGCCGTCTAGTCCGCAGGGCTCTTTTAAATCAGGGCCAGGCGTTCCCGAGGGCGCACGGAAGCCAGAGCGATGCAGAAGAGGAATCCTTGCAAGGGTCCTCTTCCTCCTCTACTGCAGGAGCGTACACGCAGAGACCAGGTTCCGTACCAGCAGCCAACTACCTGGCCTCTGCCCTAGCCATGGCAGTCTTCTCCTCAGCAGAGGCAAGGGAGAAAGAAGAACCGGACCCCGCTCTGACCATGGTGAGGGAGTACATGGCCGAGCCCCTCCAACCCCTCACCTTGGACCCACTCCACTACTGGGCCAGAAAGGCAGACCTCTGGCCCGCTCTTTCGACTCCGGCGTTGGACCTCTTGTCCATCCCACCCACCAGTGTCCAGAGTGAGCGTGTCTTCTCCCACATGGGAGATGTCCTCAGGCCGCGCCGCTCTGATCTGGACCCGGAGACCGTGGAAAGGTTGACTTTCATCCGCTTCAACCTTTCCACATTGGGACTACCCCAACACTCCAAGACCTAGGCCCACAGTCGTTCTGCCATGGGTTCCTTCAAAACGGGTCTCCCTTGCTCTGACATCCACTACCAGAGCAACACTTATGCCTGCCTGCCTGCCTGCAATTACGCCTGCCTCCCAGCTTGGCTTCTTCCCTGCAAGCCTAACTTCCTGCCTGCAAGCCTGCCTGCCTGCCTGCCTGCCTGCCTACAAGCCTACCTGTCTGGCTGGCCCTGGCCCTACTTGCATAAGTGCCTGCCTGCCTGCCTGCCTGCCTGTATTCCCACTTGAAGGCTTCGATTACTACCCAATTTTTCCAGCCCTTGCCTGGCTCAAAACCAGGGAGGACCACTCAATGTGTCATTTTGAAGGGAATCATTACTGCATCTGTAGGCCCAATTTTTGTAACCCTTGCCTGGCTCAAAACCAGGGAGGACCACTCAATGTGTCATTTTAAAGGGTCTGTGTTGGCCCAATTTTTCCAGCCCTTGCCTGGCTCAAAACCAGGGAGGACCACTCAATGTTTATAATTTTGAACCGGACAAGACTTTTGGGGTTGCAGCTGTGCAACTTGCCCTAACCCTAACCCTAACCCAATGTAAACAATGCCTGTATGCCTCCCATCCTAACATTCCACCAGCGCAACGCAGTTATGCCTGGCTGTCTGCTCTGTCTATATGACTGCCTGCCCTGCCTGAATGTTTCGTCTGCCTGCCTGCCTTCCACCTTTTTCTGCCTAAATGCCTGTAATTCCGATGCATGTATGGATGTTATCAGGGCTACATAATTAGCCCAGGTTTTATAGGGCTTCCCTGGTCTTTGTAGCAGCCCAGGACTATTTTTTTCTAGGGTCAGTGTTGGCCCAACATTTCCCCATTGGGCATGGCTGGTCTGACTTCAGTATAGTACACCCTAATACCTGCCTTCCTCAATGCATTCCTCCCTTCCCTGGGGTTTTGGAGCCACTACGCTTACAAAGTGGTCAGGATGCACTTTACAACGACCTACCTCAATGACTGATTGGCAGGGGCCTAGCTCTCCTCCTTACAGCCTTAAAGAAATAGCCCTGTTCTCCTGTTTCCACTCTGTCTCCTGGGTTGACGAAACTCGGTCTCCTGGTTTGGAGAAACTCAGCCTCCAAAGGCAGAAATAATCCTGCCTTCTGGCACTTGGGCTTTGTGCTTTCCCTAGCCTGGGTGGGTACCCTGCAAGCCTGCCTTCCTCCTACGTGTAAGCCAGACTGCCTGGTTCCCTGCCTGCCCACCCCTCTGCCAACCTGCCTGCCTGTCAGGCTCCCGGGCCGGGACACCACGGCTTGGAGGATGCCTTCCAGGTGTTTCTCCTTCAGCCTCCGCTACTCTGTCCTCTGGGCTGCAAAACACTGTGACTCAATAAGAAGGACATTGTACTTGTGTGCTGGAAAACAGCCGTGATTGATTAGGCAAAACTCTGACTTGCTGGCCTTTTGGCAGCCCGTACTCAGGCCTTTTGGCCTCCCCTACTCAGGCCCTGTGGTATCAGACTCAGGCCTTTGGGTCTTCGCTACTCTTTCGTCTGGGCTGCAGAACACTGTGACTCACTAAGAAGGGCATTTTACTTGCGTACTCAGGCCATTCAGCTCCTTTGGATACTGTAGCTGGCGCTGATCCTCCCGTTCGGAGGCCCTGTGGTCTCAGACTCGGGCTATGTGGCCTCCGCTACTCTTTCCTCTGGGCTGCACTGTGACTCACTAAGAACGGCAGAAAACTGTTTGTAGTAACACATAGCTGGGAAGGAAGAGGCAGAACTCGTTCTTGCTGGCCTTGTGGCCTCCCGTACGCAGGCCATTCAGCTCCTTGGGAGACTCGAGCTGTCAATGACCCACCCCTCCTGAGGCCCTGTGTCCTTGGACTCAGGCTATGTGGCCTCCGCTACTCTGTCCTCTGGGCTGCAAAGCACTGTGACTCACTAAGAATGGCAGCAAACTGTTTGTAGTAGCACACAGCTGGCTTAGGGTTAGAGTTAGGGTTAGGGGGGGTTGTTGTTGTCTCCGCTACTCTTTCCTCTTGGCTGCAAAGCACTGTGACTCACTAAGGATGACATTTTGCCTGCGTACTGGGAGTTTGCTGGCATGCTAGCACACAGCTTGGACTTTGTGGCCTGTTGGCCTCGCCTACTCAGGCCCTGTGGCCTCCGCCACGCTTTCCTCTGGGCTGCAATACACTGTGGCTCACTAAGAAGGGAAATGTACTTGCGTACTGGCGCCATTTACAAATAGAAGAGTTTGTCAGAAAGTTCTAGGCTTGGTTGGTTCTTGGTGGATACTCTGACTGTGACTCACTAAGTACGGCATTGTACTTGCGTAATGGCAGTTTGCCAGCGTACCAGGACACAGCTGGGAAGGAAGAGTCCTAACTATGCCTTGCTGTCATTTTGGCAGCCTGTACTCAGGCCTTAGACTCAGGCCCTGTGGCCTCTGCCAGTCTTTCCTCTGGGCTGCAATACACTGTGGCTCACTAAAAAGGGCTGAAAACTAGTAGCACACTGCTTGGACTTAGCTAAAGTCTGCCTTGCTGGCCTTGTGGTCTCAGACTCAGGCCTTTTGGGCTCCCCTACTCTGTCCTCTGGGCTGCAAGACACTGTGATCCACTAAGAAGGACACATTTTACTTGTGTACTGGAAAACAGCCGTGATTAGGCAAAAATCTGCCATGCTGCCCTTGTGGCCGCCCTTACTCTGGCCTTATGGCCTCAGGTACTCTGGCCTTGTTGCCACCCTTACTCTGGCCTTGTGGCCTCAGGTACTCTGGCATTGTGGCCTCCTGTACTCAGGCTCTGTGGTCTCATACTCTGGCCTTGTGGCCGCCCTTACTCTGGCCTTGTGGACGCCCATACTCTTTGTATAGCTTAGTGGGCTGTAAAACTTAGAGTTCTGCCTAATCCGAGCTGTGTGTCCATACACCAGTAAGCTGTCCTTAGTAAGTCAGAGTAACCCAGAGCCCACTATCCCCTACCCCTACCCCTAACCCTAACCTGTACGCCAGTACGCTTCCCTTCTTAGTGGGTCAGAGGCACCCAGAGGTGCCTCCCAGAGCCCACTATCCCTACCAACCCCTACCCTAACCCTAAGCCTACCCTGTACGCCAGTACGCTTCCCTTCTTAGTGGGTCAGAGGCACCCAGAGGTGCCTCCCAGAGCCCACTATACCCTACCCCTACCCCTAACCCAACCCTAACCGTAACCTGTATGCCAGTACGCTTTCCTTCTTAGTGGGTCAGAGGCACCCAGAGGTGCCTCCCAGAGCCCACTATCCCTAACTACCCCTACCCTAACCCTAACCCTAACCTGTACGTCAGTACGCTTCCCTTCTTAGTGGGTCAGAGGCACCCAGAGGTGCCTCCCAGAGTCCACTATCCCTAACCCTTCCCCTACCCCTAAGCCTACCCTGTACGCCAGTACGCTTCCCTCCTTAGTGGGTCAGAGGCACCCAGAGGTGCCTCACAGAGCCCACTATCCCTACCTACCCCTACCCCAACCCTAACCCTAACCTGTACGCCAGTACACTTCCCTTCTTAGTGGGTCAGAGGCACCCAGAGGTGCAGCCCAGAGCCCACGAACCCTAACCCCAACCCTAACCCTAACCCTAACCCTAAACCAGATGCCACTAAAAGACTGAATCTCTAACCACTAGATGACCAGGGTTGCATTTGCTTTTGCTTAATTGCTTGGCTTTACAAGGAGTGACATTGGAGATGGGGAGGACATTGAGAGGAGTAGAGTAGTAGACCCTCATCCAGATTTGGGGGAGGAACAGAATACTGTGTCTCCTGCTGTCTTTGAGAGGTGGAGGGGAAATGGGATGGATAAAGGCTTCAAAAGTTACAGGCAGGCAGACCAAGTAGGGTGGCCGGCTCAGTCAGCGTTGAGTTGACCAAGAGAGAAAAAAGAATATTGCATTCTGCCCACTTTGTTTGCTTTATTTTGCATAGGATGCAGTCTTATGCTATTATATATTTATTAAATATATTATTCATCACCCAGTTTAAAGTTTTTTCCGCCTGCTCTGGGTCATTGCGGGACACCCCCATGCTCTGGGAAGTCAAATCGCGCTAAATCGCGGCGGAAACGACAAACGACAAACGACAAACGGAAATGACAGATTTTTGAAAAATTTCGTGACAAACGGAAACGACCCAAAACGGACCCATTCTGACAAACGACAACTTGAAACGTTATTTTTTCTGGTCGTGCCCATCTCTATTGCTCATGAGTACTTTTCTGGGGAGGGGGACCTCTTTTGGGAACTGTAATTCAGAGACCCCTTTGTCAAGTTTTGCCAAATTTGGACGGAGTGGGGAAAAGCATCTACTGACGACTCACTGTGAGTTTGGTGTCTAACTTGTGCACTGGTGGTTCTGCTACTCTGGAAAATCCTGAATCATGTAACTGTTTTGTTGGAAAGTTCATGAAACTTCGTGGTTTGTGGTTCATAGATAGTGGCAAAACCCGAGCCATTACAAACTGCCATTTTCCCAGTGTAAGACCATGCTGTGAACTTTTCCCACAGTGTGCACTAATTTTTTTATGTAGCATTTTTTTACATCCCCCCCCCAGTGACTAACATGTATTTGAAACCTTCTGCTGTTTTACCCAACTTGTATATATTTTATTTCTTATAAGCATCTCAAACATGCATGGCCTTGAAGTATAAAATGCTTTTTTTAGAAGAATAAAAATGCTACTTTTACTGGCAAATAACAAAATTATTTTCCATTACTAGATTATGGCCAGGGAGAAAGTGCACATCAATGCAGGTGGATGTCTCTTAAAATTATATAATTATATTATAATATATAATATTGTAATATGATTGTTAAATACCTGGATGAGGACTCCCTGCGGACAGTCATGCAAGCACTGGTGATTTCGAGGATAGACTACTCCAACACTCTCTACATGGGGCTTCCCTTGACCCTTAGTTGGCGATTGCAGTGGGTGCAGAGTGCAGCAGCCAGGCTGGTGGTTAGTGTGGGCAGATATGACCACATTACCCCCATCCTGGCTCGTCTGCATTGGCTGTCCATTGTCTCCTGAATAAGGTTCAAGGTATTGGTTTTGGTTTACAAAACCCTCCATGGCTTGGGACCTGAGTACCTGGCAGAGCGTATTTCCCAAAGGCCATCATCGTCCTAGTCCACAAGAGCCTCACTAGCCCTCTCGCTCCAGGTAGCTACCCTCACAGAAGCCCGCAGGGTTTCTACCCACAATTGGGCTTCTTTCTCTATGGCCGGCCTGGCACTGTGGAATAAACTACTGAGTGATAGTCCGCTAGCAGAATCCCTGCTGGTTTTCTGTAGGGCCTTAAAAACATGGCTTTTCAAAGATCATTTTGGCAATCACTAATTATAACTGCAATTTGCATCTCTTTGTCTCCTCTGTTGCTTCCCTGCCCTCTTGTCGCTGCTGGAACTATTGGGTTCGCTATGTCTTTATCTTAGTATTGGTTTATCTATCTGCTTTTATTACTTGTGTAGTATATTGATTTATTCTTTGCTTGTTTACTGGTCTTTGTTCACCACTAGAGATGGGCACGAAATGCCAAAATGGCATTTCGTGCTTGTTATTCGGGCCCTGGGGCCCGCTTCGGCTCGTTTCCGTTTTTTGGGCCCTGGGGGTCCGCTCCATTTTTTTGGGTGTCGTTTTTCGGCACCCAGTGGGAAAGCGTTCCCACGGCCACGGGGAGCCCTCCCTGGGCCGGGTGCCGCCGGAGCCGGTGGCAAGCCTGCTGGGAGAACAATCCTGTGGCCACGGGGAGCCCTCCCGGAACCGTGCGCTGCCAAAGCCACCGGCAAGCTGGCCAGGAGAAAAGTCCTGCAAGCCACGGGAGCTCTCTCCTGGCCAGCTTGACGGCGCCGGCGGTGCCCGGAAGGGCTGGGGGGAGATTTAAAAAGCCCGCTCTTCCCCCACCCCATCAGGTGGGAGGAGAGAGCGGGCTTTTTAAATCTTCTCCCCTCCCAAAGCTAGCACCAAGCGGCTACTGGGCGCTGGCTCTGGGAGAGGGGAAGTGGGGGAGAGAGCATGGGTGGGGAAGATCCCTTTCAGACCCCCCTTCACCCCTCTGCATGCAGAGGGGAGAAGGGGGGACTCGGCTTCCCCACGAGGCTCAGCCGATCTCCTCCGTCCTGGGTGACAGCTGCCCGGCTGCCACCCGGGGTGGAGGAGATCGAGCCACGGACTCGCCTCCATGCACAGAGGTGAGACCACGGCCAAGGCTCAGCTGATCTCCTCTGCCCCAGGTGACAGATGCCCGGGCATCACCCCGGGCGGAGGAGATTGGATGAATGAACTGAACATAACCGAACTAATTCGTTCCGGTTCTGTTCAGTTTGTGCCCAAATTACTCTGGTCTCCATTATTTGTTCCGTTACGTAACGGAATGAGTAACGGATAACGGAACAAACAAAAAAATCGTTTCGTGCCCATCTCTATTCACCACCCAGAGTTCCCACCAAGGAAAGTTGGTGTGGTAAATAAAGAAATAAAGAAATAAATAAATAAATAAATAAATAAATAAATAAATGTTTCTTGGTCCACCCAAGGATAGCAAAAGCTTGAATGAAGAGACTCTCATGAGTCGGATACCAATCCATATAACTGGCACCTTCGTTCCTGCTATACATACCACCTTTGCTCCTCTGCTAGGCCATTGCACCAGTTACCCCCCACTCACCTCAAATCCAGCACCCTGGCAGACCAGACTCTGGAACTCCCTCCCACTAGAGGCCAGGACTGCCTCATCTCTGTTGTCTTTCCGGAAACAGTCAAAGACCTTTCTCTTCAGGCAAGCTTTCCCTGAATGATGGACTAGCGATTATGTGTCTTTCATATGAATCTATAGGATCACGTAGACTTTGTGTTTATAACTACTTATAACCTTGTAGCTTTAATGTAATATCTATTAACGCTGTAATATGCCCCTCAATTCCTTGTTCTCAATGCTTGAACATGTCTTAATTGTACTGGACTGTATATTATCCCTCATTACTGTAAGCCGCCTTGGGTCCTTTTCCAAGGAGAAAGGTGGGGTAAAAATACTCATAAATAAATACATAAATAAATTTCTATGGTTACACAATGGAGATCCTGCTCTTGGGTGAAGGTCTAAAAGCAGCCCCACTGCCACCTAGGAATGGTGGGGCAAGCTGTGGTGACAACAGACATCAGCTGGCAGCCAGGCAAGAGGAAGGGGCATGGCTGGAAGCAGTTCTTGCCAGGAGAGGAGGGTCTCTGCAGCAGCCCCTGTATTGTCCCACTATCAACCCTGGGCTTGTAGTGGGATGCTCGACCGCCTCTGTTTCCCAGTCAGGAACCCGGCACTTGCTCCCAACCTCCCCCTTCCCTCTGCCCCGCTTGCTGTTATCACAGCCTGAAGCTATATGGCTCCAAGCCAGGAGCCTGTATACTTCTACAGCCCTTCTGAGGATAACTTGAGCTATACATGGTTACGCTGCACTAGGCGATTGCCAGATGTCCCGCCAGGAAAGCAGCTTGGAATTATTGGCTGCTCTTGGCAGTGCACAGTGGCGTGCTCATCAAACTCCTTCCCCGTGATCTGATCAAAGGCGGATAACCACAGTGATGAAGCTATCACATCCCAGAGCAGCTCATGAAGCTTAATGGGAAAGGGCCTGGCAAGCTCTCTGTTACAGGCAGCTGTACACATTCCATTTGGCACAGAGAGGGACTGGGGGGGGAGTGATAGGCAAGAAGTGATGTTTTCCAAAATGACAGTTTAGACCATGGGATTCCTTGCAACTCATAAGGGGATTCATCTATGCTACAGTCTCTGAACACTAGAGATGGGCACGACCAGGAAAAATTACGTTTCGAGTTGTCGTGTGTCGGAGCCGGCCCGTTTCGGCTCGTTTCCGTTTTTCGCAAAAATTTCCAAAAAATTGTCGTTTTGTTTGTCGGTTTTTCGTCTGTCGTTAGTACTGGTTTTGGGGGGGCGGGCAGGCTCCTGGAGGCACCTCTCTGGGGTGGGTGCCTCCTCTGGCCTGCCATGAAGGGAAAGCGGGCTCCTGGAGGCACCTCTCTGGGGTGGGTGCCTCCTCTGGCCCGCTACAAAATGGCATGCATAGCCAATTGGATATGCATACCATTAAGTTGCAGCTGCAGTAGCAGGCAGAGGCACCTCTCTTTTGGGTGCCTCTGTGACTCACTGCCTGCGGTGCACTGCCTGCGGATCTAATACTGTCTGATACTCAGGATCTGGTCAGGGATGTGAATGTCACTGAGCTTCTGGGGAACAGTGACCATGCTGCAATCTCCTTTGCCATGCATGTTGGAGGAAGAGTGTCAAGCAAATCAGACATAAAAATCCTTGATTTTCGAAGGGCAAACTTCCCTCAGATGAGGAAACTAGTTAGAAAGAAATTGAAGGGGAAGGTTGGAAGAATCCAATCACTTCAGAGTGCATGGAACCTGTTTAAAACAATGGTAACAGAGGCCCAGCACAAGTGCATACCACAAAGAAAGAAGAGCTCATTTAAATCCAAGAGGGCACCAGCATGGTTAACGAGTGGAGTTAGAGAGGCTCTAAAGCACAAGGAGAGGTCTTTCTGTAAATGGAAATCCTCCCCAAATGAGGAAAATAAAAAGGAACACAAAATCTGGCAAAAGAAATGTAAGAAGATAAGAGAGGCAAAGAAAGATTTTGAGGAACGCATGGGTAGCAAAATAAAGGGTAATAATAAAAGCTTCTTTAAATATGTTAGAAGTAGAAAACCTGCCAGAGAACCAGTTGGCCCTCTGGATGGTGAGGGAGGAAAAGGGGAGATTAAGGAGGACTTGGAAATTGCAGAGAAATTAAATGAGTTCTTTGCATCTGTCTTCACGACAGAAGACCTTGAGCAGATTCCGCTGCCTGAACGGCCCCTCTTGACTAAATGATTAAATCAAATACAGGTTAAAAGAGAGGATGTTTTAGGACTAATTGATAAATTGAAGATTAACAAGTCCCCGGGCCCAGATGGCATCCACCCAAGGGTTATTAGGGAACTGAGAAATGAAATTGCAGATCTCTTAACGGTAATATGTAACTTGTCTCTTAAAACGGCCACAGTGCCGGAGGACTGGAGGATAGCAGATGTCACACCAATTTTTAAAAAAGGAAGGAGGGGGGACCTGGGAAACTACAGGCCAGTTAGCCTTACATGTGTCCCAGGGAAGATGGTGGAAAGCCTCATCCAAGAGAAAATCTTAAAACACATAAAAGAACAAACCTTGCTGAGAGAAAATCAGCATGGCTTCTATGAGGGTAAATCTTGTCTGACAAACCTTTTAGAAGTTTTTGAAAAGGTCAACAGGCACGTGGATTTGGGTGAACCGGTGGATATAGTCTATCTGGATTTTCAAAAGGCCTTTGACACAGTCCCTCACCAGAGGCTGCTGAGAAAATTGCACAGTCAGGGGATAAGAGGGCAGGTCCTCTTATGGATTGAGAACTGGTTGAGATCCAGGAAACAAAGAGTAGGTGTCAATGGGAAATTTTCACAATGGAGAGAGGTGAAAAGCGGTGTGCCCCAGGGCTCTGTCCTGGGACCGGTGCTTTTCAATCTGTTCATAAATGACCGGGAGACAGGGATAAGCAGTGAGGTGGCCAAGTTTGCAGATAACACAAAACTTTTCCGTGTGGTAAAAACCAGAGAAGATTGTGAAGAGCTCCAGAAGGATCTCTCCAAACTGGGGGAATGGGCTACGAAATGGCAAATGCATTTTAATATAGCCAAATGTAAAGTAATGCATAATCGGGCGAAAAATCAAAACTTTATCTATCAACTCATGGGCTCTGAGTTATCCGTGACAGATCAGGAAAGAGATCTTGGTGTGTTGGTGGACAGCTCCATGAAGGTGTCTACCCAATGTGTGGCAGCGGTGAAGAAGGCCAATTCCATGCTAGGGATTATCAAAAAGGGGATTGAAAATAAAACAGCCAACATTATAATGCCATTATACAAAACAATAGTAAGGCCGCATCTGGAGTATTGTGTACAATTCTGGTCACCGCATCTCAAGAAAGACATAGTGGAACTGAAAAAGGTGCAGAAGAGAGCGACCAAAATGATTACTGGGCTGGGGCACCTCCCTTATGAGGAAAGGCTAAAACATTGGGGGCTCTTTAGTCTGGAAAAAAGGCGCTTGAGGGGGGATATGATTGAGACGTACAAAATAATGCAGGGCATGAGTAAAGTGGATAGAGGGAAGCTCTTTTCCCTCTCACAAAATACCAGAACTAGGGGACATACACTCAAATTCTGGGCTGGGAGAGTAAGAACAGACAAAAGAAAATATTTTTTCACCCAGCGCGTTGTTAGTCTACGGAACTCCCTGCCACAGGATGTGGTGATGGCATCTGGCTTGGATGCCTTCAAAAGGGGATTGGACAGATTCCTGGAGGAAAAGTCCATCACAGGTTACAAACCATGATGGAGATGTGTAATCTCCAGGCTTAAAACCAGGGTACTTCAAGGGCCAGATGCAGGGGAGTGGTATCAGGAGACAGATATCTAGTCTCATGTGCTTCCAAAAGCATCTGGTGGGGCCACTGTGAGATACAGGAAGCTGGACTAGATGGGCCTTTGGCCTGATCCAGCATGGCTCTTCTTATGTTCTTATGTTCACTTGGGCTGGGGAACGAAGTAAGAGAGGACCCCTACGGGCGCCCTGTGACTCACTAAGAAGGGAAGTGTACTTGCTGTAGTGCAATGCGAGTACACATCTGGCTTACTGGTTAGGGGTTAGCGCAAGGGCTAGGCTTAGGGTTACGGGTAAGGTTAGGGTGAGTTACTGGGGTGCACCTCTGGGTGCCTCTCTGACCCACTAAGAAGGACAGTGTACTGGCGTATGGGTTAGGGTTAGGGTTAGGGTTCGGGTTCGGGCTAGGGTTAGTGGCTTTTTATGCCCGATTGGCACATCCCAGAAGTCTTGGTCAAAACCTGGCCAAGTGGCCATGCAATTGGTGGAATCGCTCCAAAAATTTGCATGGTCCACTCCCATGGCCAGCCCATCATTGTGCAGGTGTAAAAAAATAAAAATAAAAATAAAATAAAATAAAATCAATGGAGACGTTTTGTTGCAAGAAAAACCCACTGCTGCTACTGAAAAAATTCAGGCAGTTTTAAAATAGCTATTTTCGCAAGTTTCTGTGGTGCTTTGGTATGTTTTTGGACCACGCGGTTTCAAAATAAATATTGCGGTCGCCCCATTTTGGATCCCCCCCGACACAGCATGGCATGGCGAGTTGGCGAGACAACGAGGATACGCAGCCCAGGAGAGGAGAGGGGGGGGAGGCCGGGGACAACCCCCCCCCCCCAGAAACCACCCTTCTGGGAGGTGCCCTCACTCAGGCAGGCATATTTTCGCCTGCTTTTTTGGCCGGGAATCAGGTTCTTTTTTATTTTTAAAACTTTTTTCCTGTGCCGCGCCGCTTGGCGAGTTGGCGACTCGACGAGGATGCACACTTTGCGCAGCCCAGGAGAGGAGGGGGGGAGGCCGGGACCCCCCCCCAGAAACCACCCCTCTGGTAGGTGCCCTCAAGCAGGCATATTTTCGCCTGCTTTTTTGGCCGGGAATCGGTTTTTTTTATTATTTTTAAAACTTTTTTCCTGTGCCGCTTGGCATCGCGCGATCGCTGCGATGCCACGAACGACCACGACAAATCAGACCCAATTTTTCTTTAGTCAGTTTGTGTTCGAGTTTTGGCAGAGTAATTGTCGTTCTTCGTTCCGTTACGTAACGGAAACGAGAAACGGAAATGGAAACGAGAATTTCGCCAAGTCGTGCCCATGTCTACTGAACACCATTCTAAAAAGGGGTCTGGTTAGACAATTACAGCTACTTATTGACTCAACATTCACAAAGAGAAGCTGAAGTTAGACAAATGCACTAATTAGCTTACCTTAGAAACTTAGATCAGAATCAGAAACATAGGTCCGGACCTGTCTTGTTTTTATGGGACAGGGAATAATAGCAGCCTCATTCTGCACACAATTTGCTGCCATTGTTGGTACTGTCCTTTTATTTATTTATTTTTATTATTAAATTTTGTGCAGAATGGGAGCAAACATGCACAAATGTTGAACGACTGCTCCTTGAGTTCAAAGCAGTTTGGGTTTTGTTTTGGTTTGGTTTTTTAATGTTCTATCTTATCCATGGTTTTCATTATCCATGGGAAGGCCTGGAACCTATCCCCAGCAGACATCAGGATCCTACTGTAGTCTGATCATCCCTAATTTAACCCTAACTTTTTAAAGCATCTTAAATTCCCTATCACTTTTAAAAATCTATAATAGTACAGCTTCTTTTCCCCAAGGGAAAAATAAACAAACAAAACAACAAGCTACTGAATGACAGGTTGGGAGGTGGTCGTAAAGCATATATTTTAAGAAAGCTATGTCAAAGGTGTAACACCCATCTCAACTTTACATGAGTGTTTAGCTGCAGTAATGAACTGGATGGGGAGGAACAAAATGAAATTAAACCCAGACAAGACAGAGGTGCTCCTGGTCAGTCAAAAGGGAGAACAAGGGATAGGGATGCAACCTGTACTGGATGGGGTCACCCTCCAACTGAAAAAAGAGGAGTGCAGCTTGAGGGTGCTCTTGGATTTATCCTTGAGCCTAGATGCCCAGGTCACAGCTGTGGCCAAGAGCACATTTGCACAATTAACATTACTATGCTTCTTGAGAAACCAGCTCTGGCCATGGTGACACATACCCTAGAGATGGCCTAGACTACTGTAATGCACTCTTTGTGGGACTACCAATGAAAAGTCTCAGAAAACTTCAACAGGTCCAAAATTCAGCAGCCAGATTGCTGGCTGGGGAAGGGTACAGAGATCACATTACACCCCTATTAAAGCTGCTCCACTGGCTACCAATCAGCTATTGGGTCAAATTTAAAGTGCTGCTGACCTTAACATACAAAGCACTGTACGACCTGGGTCCTAGTCACCTTGAAGATTGAATCTCACAGTATGAACCAACCTGTGTGTTAATGTCATCAGGAGAGGCCTTTCTCTCCACCCCGCCACCCTCACAGGGCCTTCTTGGCTGCTGCGCCCAGACTCTGGATTTCCCTCCCACTAGAGGCGAGGACTGCCCCATCTCTGATGTCTTTCCGGAAACAGTCAAAGACCTTTCTCTTCAGGCAAGCATTCCCTGAATGATGGGCTACCTATTACTGTGTGTGTCTTTTATATCAATCTAAATGATCACATAGACTTTGTGTTTATAACCCTTATAACCTTGTGTGATTACACTGACACTATGTTTTCAATGTTAGTTCCAGCACTCATAACTTTTACATGGAATTATACTGTCTTTTTAACTGCTCATGTTCTCTTGTAGCTTTAATGCCTTGTGGCCTTTTAACGCTGTAAGATGTCCCCCAATTCCCTATTCTCTATACTTGACCAATGAACATGTATTAATCGTACTGGATTGTATATTATCCCTCATTACTGAAAACCACCTTGGCTCCTTTCCCAAGGAGAAAGCCTGGGCAAAAAAAATCTAAAATAAATAAATAAAATAAAATCCAGTTCTTCACTCACAATGGGCAGCAACTGGTAAGATAAGGCAAATTGCATTATCTCATCATCAGCTTAATTCCAATTTACCAAATCAATTTTTCCCAGTAGATTTATTGTTTAACAGCCTGCAAGAAATGTCTGTGGAAAGTCCTAGTGATTCACACAACTGCCTTAAGAGAATGTCACATTTCCAAAGAGAATCAAGATATTTAGTTTTTATTCTTTTCCAGACTTCTTTTCCACAGATCCTTTTGCCACTGAGACCTTTTGGTGGCTGACGAGGCTACCAAAATACCATAGAATTGAAATGGTTCCCAATAGAATTGGAACAGTCAGTAGATCATGGACTTGGAACTAATTCACACACGTAGGTTCCTTGTTTGATGCTGAATGCATGTCTGAATGGAGCATTAGCTGTGCTATCCCAACAGAACCTTCTCTTCTCTTGGGTCTCTAGATGTTCTTGTGCTAAAACTCCCAGAAACATTCACCACTAGCAGGCCAGGGTTCCTGGGAGTTGTAGTACAAAAACATCTGGAGACTCAATGCTGAGAACCACTGTCTGATACAGTCCTCTTCAGTAGAATCAATTCATGCATGCAACTACTGGTAATCAAGTGTATATATAGTAATCTACCATAGCAGTAATCTACCAATGGCCAAGATCCTGTTGCACAACTCTGCAGTTGTAAATACTGATGGTGTTACCAGCTGTGAACATTTTAAGTCTTAAAACTTCCAAACCCAACAATTGCAGGTTCCAAGATTTTCTGAGGAAGCCTTTAAGAATCTCTAGACAAGATAGGAGAAGCCATTAATGCCCCCAAAATCACTGATGCTACTCCTGACATTAAACACATCCCCTGAATTAAAGATTAATGTCCATAGCTGAGGACACCATCACAATGGATTCCACCCATTGTGCACTAGTGAATTAAGTTTTAGATGTGTGGGGGCTGTGCATTTATTCGTAACAGCATTGGTTTGTGGCAGAAATGCCTATGGGGGTGGGCGGGTGGGTGGATGGATGGATGGATGGGATTTCTGCACTGTCCCTCTTGTGGCACACCACTACTCTGGATAGCTACAAACATAAAACACCCCAATACCTATCCAACATATGAACAACCCAGCTGAAATCCCAAAAATAAACCCTTTTTGAGGGGAGATCACAAAAAGCTTCTCTGAAAAGTTGTTTTTACTAGCTGTCAGAATGCTCAGAGGGAAAGGGGCTGGAACACCTTATACCACGAGGTAATGCCACAGAGTGGGCATCTGCCACAGAGAAAATCCTGTTCCTGGTCAGCTGGTGGAAGCCCTATGAAGACATATCCTTATTCCAACCATATGAACTTCCAGAAGGGGAGACTACACAGGACCCATGGGTCTCAAGGGGTACCTAGTGTCAATGTGTTTCTTCCAGATCTCTAGGTATCCCACACCCCAAAATTAAGAAACCAGTTGACGAAATAGCCTTTTTTGTGATCTCTTGGGACACAAGTATCAATTTTGATATGGTTTGACAGGCCTGGTTGCCCTGTGCCCCCATTTCAAAAAATGTATTTCAGCTACTTAGATGGTGTATATGCATTTTAAGCTCACTTTTGGTTAGCCAAAATGCACTATACCAACTTATACAGGATCATTTTATTATTTTTAAATGAAATTTTCTAATTACCTTTTTGGCTGTACCTCTTCAGGGTGCAGCCCTTGGACTCAGCTTTAGTATCATGTACCCTGATCTAGCACAACGTACCTCTCGTACTAGTGATGTACACTTTGATTGCATATATTTCCTTTTTCCTACCCGTACAAATGCACTCCCACTCATATTGGTTTGGCTACAAAATTTTGTACAACTATTCTGTAATTCAGTTGTTTCCAAAAGGGCCAAGGCAGGGAGGAAGGATTAATATGTAATCTCTCACAAGGTAGGCATGAGTTATCACTAGTTGGCATTTAGTAAATAAGCTTGTATGATCAACAATCTTTCCTGCATTGTTTCACTGAATTCAAAGGATGGGATAAATGAGTAGCTTTTCTCTGAAGGGTTTAATATGAGACAGATTGCCAGGGAAACGATCAGGCAGCCATTTCCTCTGAAAGGAAGCCTTATTATACAAAAATTATTGTTCTTAAATCCACTCTAATTATTGATTGAAAAGAGCTTCACTTCCTGTCCTGAGCTGATCAAATTAGAAAGGGAGAATGAGTTGTGGGGGGGGGGAGGCTTAAAGAGCCTGATCTTCCCCTGCATGGAAACTAGAGATGGGCACCAAATGAAAAATGAAATGCTGATTCATCAGTTCATTACGTAACAAAACTCAATGAAATGAAACAAACCGGGAAAGCAGTGTTTTGTTAGTCATGAAACAAACTGGTGGTTTTTTTGTTTAAAATGAACCATTTTGTTTCTCTGTAAAATGGCTCCCCCCTGGGCCCTAGAGGCATCAATTTTGGTGTAAACCTTTCTTGGACTCTCCCCTTTCAGACTGACAGATTTGGAGAGATTTGGGATTCAGGGGGCCAAGTTATTCAACTTCAAAGGAGGTGCCCCCAGAAAAGCATTTCTAATTGCAATATTAGGTGCGTGAAAACAGAGATCCTGGGCAGCTAGCAGTGTGGAAATTACAGCAGGTCTTCCTCAAGGTCTCCCCGGTAACCCCTTGAAATTTGGAAAGTTTTAGGTTTCAGAGAATGGAATTATTAAGCTCCAATGGGGGTGCGGGAGGCACTTAATTGAAGGAGTGTGGAGATCAGTGCACTGAGGGGAAGCTGTAAATTAACCCTATAATTGATAAAACACACCGGACACACTCCTTCCATTAAGCACCTACACACCTCCTTTGGAGCTTAATAACTCATTTCCCTGAAATAAAAAACTTTCCAGATTTCAAGGGGTTCCCAAAAATCGCTTGGAGAAACTAAGCCTTCCATTCGCATGCCTGGGAACAGTAATTTTCCATTGAATCTTTTAAAAAAATAATTTATTATATTTTTTAAAATATTGAATTAATTTCCTGCTCACTATTTTCAAGCACATAATATTGCAATTAGAAATTTTTTTCTGGGGGCAGCCTGTTTGAAGTTGAATAACTTGGACCCCTGAACCCCAAATCTCTCCAAATCTGGAGGGCTTAAAGGGGGAGTCCAAGGAAGGTACCCACCAAATGTGGTGGCTCTAGGACCTAGGGGACCCATTTTATAGAGTAACAAATCAGTTCATTACTGGTTCATTTTGTACATTTGTTTTTTAAAAAAAATGTTTCTAACAAAATGAAACAAATCACGTGGGAATGAAATGAAAATAAACGAGTCTCAATTTTTCCATTTCATGCCCATCTCTAATGGAAACCCCAGGGTCCAGGGAAAAGAGGAGCCTTTCGCACCAAAAGCCTGGGGTTTAGCCTTCCCCTGTAGGGAAGCCTGGGCTCCAAATGGACCCCAGGCATAGCACCTTTTCCTTTCGCACCATGGATCCAGGCAGGGAGGCAAATTAGCCCTCTCCGGGAACTACGTCCAGTCCTAGAGGGGCCATTGCAAGCAGAGATCTAGCTGGCTGAAGGGAGGCTGAAAGGAGTTAATACTGCTCTCTCTCTCTCTCTCTCTCTCTCTCTCTCTCTCTCTCTCTCTCTCTTTCTGTGACATGTATAAATTGTCTCCCAGGAACTGTGCTGAAATTTCCATAGTGTTCCCTGTATGACACTGATGTGTGAAAATTGACATGAAGATCTGAAAATTGGGACAGAGGGAGCCCAAGCATAAAATAACTTCAATCGTGTGCTCTCTTTACCTCTCGGAGGAATAGCGTGGTGGAGTGACCAACACAACACAAACAAGCAAATGGGAGGCATGGAGAGAGAGGGAGGGGGGGGGAGAGAGAGAGAGAGAGAAGAGAAGAGAAAAACTCACAGAGAAGGATAGGAGTTATTAAACAGAAAACACTCTCCTCACTCACTGGGAGAAAGGATGATCAATGGATTTAGTCAGCGAGAAATTCAAGCAGAAAATTGCCGCTGTTTTTTATCGGAGAGGCAGGAAGTTTAACCAAAGAAGAATTCTCGGTTTTTCTCAAAAGCAGCAAAACAGAACCATGTAAGGCAGTTCCAGAAAGAGGTGGGGGTGGGGGAGAGAAAGAATCCCATTTTTCTCAAATGTTGCCATCGTAGGCATGCACATTCATGGTCTACTCTTGGGTCAATGGATCTACGGTCTTAAGGAGGAGATGGGATGCATCAGTTTAAGATAGGAATTTGTAAAGTGGAAATCCATGTAAAGCATGTAGAGTGAGAACAGAGGGATAATTCCATACTCAGTCCATGTTAGTTTTATATGTAGTCAGGCACATCCATTGCATTCAATTTATGCATATCTCATTTTAAAAAGTATAAAAACTGTATTTATTTTCATATGCTAGGGATTTTTAAAATACAAGCTTCTTAACCTACCATGTGCCTTACCTCAACCTTTGAGCCAAGATGTGTATTGTGAGATTAAATGTAGAAAATTGTTCCAAACTAATTATTAACCTAGCAGGTGTAAATTAGGTAGTTTTGCTGCTTTAAAATTCAGTTCATTGTCCTTGATCTGTTTTTAATCTAGAATTTGCGAGGGCTTACAGGGGCTCATCAGCTTCAGTGAAGAGGGAAGTCATACCAAGATTTCAGCTGCAGAATGTTATAGAGGGATGAGCCACCCCTGCAGCCAAAGCTGTGCTCCTGATCCAGGGTTCAATCACAAGTAGCTAGCTCAAGGTTCATCCTTCTGAGGTTGATGAATTGAGTCACCAACTTTCTTGTGGGAGGGCAATGTATAACCTGCATAATAATATTGTAAACCACCCGGAGAGTGCTATGGGGTAGCATATAACCCTCACAATTTCATTTTATTAGGTTATTTTTCCTTTCATTTCTTTTCCTGACTATCTGTTTTGAGTCCTGTGATGGGGATTCCTGCATGGGCAGGGGGGTTAGACTGGATGGCCCTTGAGGTCTCTTCTAACTCTATGATTCATTGATTCTATGTATGCTGGAAGGTCTAGATTGAAATCTCACATGGTGGAATACCCAGTGCTAACTTGTATGTGTGCATACATCTCCCTGTTGTTCAGTGCTCAGCAGCAAAACAACCATTTTAGATTTCATTCAAGGGAGAGGGACTTTAGTAGAATGATGCAAAATCCTTTAATGTCCAGACACTCATCCTTGGATTTTTCTAACTTCTTGATCTCAGTCTTCCTCCAAACACATAGGCAGTCAGGCAGGATGACTGATCACTCACCTGCCTACCTGACAAACAATATTTTATACATCAAAAATAAAGGGAAAGAAAGAAGAGATGAGAAAAGAAGAGGAGAGGAATCATAGAATCACAGAGTTAGAACAGACCTCAAGGGCCATTCAGTCCAACCCCCTGCCATGCTGGAACGCCCATCAAAGTTCCCAAGAGAGATGGCCATCCAGTCTTTGCTTAAAAGCCTCTAAAGAAGGAAACTCCACCAACCTCCGGGGCAGCATATTCCATTGCTGAACAACTCTAACTAGAGATGGTCAGGAAACTAACTTTTAGTTCATTTTGTTATTCATTATTCGTTTCATTATGTAACAAAACGAATAACAAAGCCCAGAGTAGATTTAGAATGAAATGAAACAAACTGAAAAAAAATTGGTTTGGTTTGGTTTGGTTTGGTAAATTAATGGCTGCACCAGAGATGTCTCCTACCTGGTGCTGGACCTTCCCGGAGGTCTGTTCTTCCTGGTTGCAGGGAGGGGTGACCAGGAAAAACAAAAGCCGACTGGCCTGCACTACAGCTGTAGTGCAGGCCACGTGGTGGGGAGCAAAAAAACAACAACAATAAAAATAAAATAAAATAAATAATAAGAATAAGAATAATAAGAAAAAGGAGCACTGACCCGGCCCCAGAGGTGGCTGGGTTGGTGCTCTAAAATAAACTATATATAAACTATATATATATAAACTATATATATATATAAACCAGTGCCGCTTGGATGACGCTTGGATGACACTTCAAAAATATCAAAAAAGTATTTTTTTTTTTAAAAAAGGAACACCGACCCGGCCCTAGGTGTGGCCGAGTTGGTGTCCTAAAATGAAGGAGAAAAATAAAAATAAAATAAAAGAAGAGCCGGCCCAGCCCCAGGGGCCGCGCAGTCGGCACTTGAAAAAAAAAAAAGAGGCACTGCCTCCAAGCCAGCGCCTCAAAAAGCACCTGCCACAGGGGCCAGGATCGCCCCACCGCTGTCGCTGCCGCCCAGTAAGGATGATGTGTTGATGATTGAAGATTATGATGATGATGATGATGTGGATGACGAGGATGAGGATGCTGCCAGTCCAGTTTGTGCAGTTGTTGTCAACGTCTGTGTTTTTATAATTTATTTTTGAATGTTTTTCCCCGCCCGCGCACTGTCAAATGGATTAAATCTCGTAAAGTGGGGGGGAAAGAATAAGGAATCAATGAACCAACAAAATGAATTTTTCAAAAAAAGTGTTAAAAACGAAAAGAACCAAAACAAACCCTAAAACAAACCGAACCAAAACAAATCAACATTTTTTGGTTCGTACCCATCTCTAACTCTAACCATCGGGAAGATCTTCCTAATGTTCAAATGGAATCTCTTTTCCTCTAATTGGAGACCATTGCCCTGCGTCCTAGTCTCTGAAGCCATGGAAAACAAACCAGTCTCTTCTTCAATGTGACATCCTTTCAAATATTTAAACATAGCTATCATATCCCCCCCTCAGCCTTCTTTTTGAAAGGCTAAACATTCCCAGTTCCCTAAGCCGTTCCTCATAAGACATTTCCTCCAGACCCTCAACCATCCTGGTCACCCTCCTCTGCACCTGCTCGAAGTTGTCAACATCCTTTTTAAACTGAGGCACACAGAACTGGACACAGTACTCCAGGTGGGCTCTGACCAGAGCAGGATAGAGTGGTACTATCACTTCCCTTGATCTAGACACTATGGTTCTGCTGATGCAACCAAGAATCACATAGGCTTTCCTGGCCGCCGCATCACACTGCTGACTCATGTTCAATTTGTGGTCCACCAAGACTCCCAGATCCCTTTCACAGGTACTATTTTCCAGCCAGGTGTCTCCTATCCTATATCTGTGCAATTCATTTGGGTTTTTTTACCTAGATGTAGCACCCTACATTTCTCTCTGTTAAAACCCATTCTGTTACCTTTGGGCCAGCACTCTAATCTGTTAAAATCAGTTTGGATTTTCATTCTATCCCCTAGGGAATTAGCCAACCCTCTCAATTTGGTATCATGAGGAACTTTAATCATCATACTCTCTATTCCTTCATCCAAGACATTAATAAAGATATTAAATAGCACCAGACCCAGAACAGAACCCTGGGGTACCCCACTGGTCTGCCAATGCCAAAGCTACAGTCATATTCAGCTATTGTCTGGTTTGAGGGTCTCTTATTTATTGATCCTCCTTCTACAGTAGACAGGGGACCCTTCTCTCTTACAGCAGTAGGATGTGCGTTTTTTAAAATGGCCTTTCCCTTCTCTTCAGAATGACACCACCTATTTTCCCCTAATCCGTGAACTCGTCTGCCTTCTCTTTGAGCCAGTTCCTTCCTTCTGGGTGATTGCTGGCCTGATTTCACCCTCTCCACGTCGTCACCCGGACATTGTGGAAAGAGTGCTTTCCCCTTGCCTTTGTTTCCCCACCACCACCACCACCACCCATTCCACCCCCTTTTACTCTCAGCCCAAGGTGAGACAAGCCAAGCGACTGTGATGATGAAGCTTTCAGGATGTTAGGAGGCAAAATGCTGGGAGAGGTCAGACAGAGCTGGAGCCAATAAAGGGCAGGAAGGGAGTTGGAGACGGAAGGACAAAGCAATTGGTAACAACCTGGAAATTGCCAGGTCAAATGAGGGCTGTGCCCAGTGAAAAGATTCATTCCTTTGAAAAACACCTGCCAAGTTTTCCCACACCTGCCTGTCATTTGGCAGGACCCGCTTGCTGGCCATCGACTGCCACTAACGGCTCGATGCTCATCATCCATTTGTAGTCTGGAGAAATGCCCGAGTTTTCTCCGCTGTCAGAAAAGAGATCTATATCCATACATGAATTATGTTTCTTGGTTTACAATAGTCATCTCAATGGTAATATGAAATCTTATTTATTTATTATTTATTTAAAATATTTTCACCTTGCTTTTCTTCTGAGCCAGGACCCAAGGCAGCTTGCATTACTAAAAGACAGCATTTGGAGCTAAAAACAACATGCATGCAATTACTAATAAGGACCAGATAGCAGGCTTTTAAAAGAAAGGTAAACAAAAGCAACACCAAAACACATTCAAAGCAGTAACGGACAAGTATCAAAATAAAATAAAAAACTTGGGCTGCCAGTCACTGACGGGAAGCTTGCCTGAAAACAAAAGTCATTGCCTGCTTGCTGAAGGACAGAAAAGATGGGGCCTACCTGACCTCTTGTGGGAGGGAGTTCCAAAGTCTGGGAGCAGCAACAGAGAAAGCCCTCTCCTACATCTCCGACAATCACACCTGTGAAAGTGGTGGGACGTAGAGGAAGGATTCCATTCATGACCGTAACACCCGAGCAATGGGAGACATAGTCCTCTTTCATACTAGTCAGGATGCTGCAGACCTCGGTTCAAAAAAATTTGCATCAGTTCTGCATATTTAATTTCCATACATGAAATCTCATTCTATGAGTAGGTGGATATTGTTTAAATATGCCCTTAATGCCTGCCTATCTTTAGTGCTTCAATATTTTCTGGGCAGTCATCAAATCGTCTGGGTTGTGGGGTATGGATGTAGTTGCTTCATGGTTTCTCTCTCTCTCTCTCTCTCTCTCACACACACACACACACACACACACACACACACACACACACACACACACACACACACACACACACACACACACACACACACACACACACACACACACACACACACACATACATACACACACACATGCACACACACACATACACATATTCATAAATAATTTATTTATTTATTTATTTATTTATTTATTTATTTTCAGATTTATATACCACTCCTACTTCCCAAGCGAGAACTCAGGGCGGTTCACATAAAAATTAAAAAAGGAGACTAAAAACAGACACAATCACAGAAGCAGTCCAAGCAGGCAGGGCAAAAAAAGAAAAAAATGTCCCTAGTCATTATTGAATAAATAAATACATAAATAAATAAATAAATACTTGTTGCTTTTCTGCTCAGAGACGTTCTTGAAGCAAGGTACAGGAATGTCAGTGAAAACGATGAAAACGAATGTCAAAGATTTAAAGAGAAAAAGACAGATCAAAATATTCACTAAAATGAGATGAAAACTATTCTTGAATATCATATTTAAAACATTAACTACAAGCCCATTAGAAAAAAGACTCTTAGGAACTGAAGGCCTTTTTTGAACAATATAGATTTGGCTTCTCATTGGAACCTCAACACGGGTGAAGTCAACCTCTGTTCCCTTAGACAGAGAAAGAAAGAAGACTGATTTCCATGACTCAACTCCAGGATAACCTCACCTGGATGTCCACAGACATACTTGTTCCACATACAAGACTTGTTCCATGTGGTCCCTCCCGAAGCCATGGGAAACAAACCAGTCCCTTCAATATGACATCCTTTCAAAACATAGCTATCATATCCCCCCTCAGCCTTCTTTTTGAAAGACTAAACAAACCCAGCTTCCTGAGCCATAAGTAAGTAAGTAAGTAAGTAAGTAAGTAAGTATTCACCCTTTAAGCATGATTGGAAACAGCATGTTTTGTCGGCTATCATGGATAGGTTGTCCACCCACATATCACCAAAGAAGAGGACATATACTACCGAGAAAGAAGGTAAAATAGGACAACAAACTTTAAAATTGCATGTGCTAATTTATCTGTACAGATGGAGTGTGGGGAATGATATTTATAATTTAAGAAGAACTGCAGAACATCTTGGGTTACTGAGGAAGACTGTGGCCAGGTTGACTGTATACCTGCCCCCCCCCCCAGTTTCCAGAAGTTGGGGTATCCCAAAGTAAAGCTTCCAAGCTTCATCCACAGAAAGCAAACTAGATGTCAGTTATGATAAAGTTGTTCCCACTGGGACAATTTCCTCAGTAATCTTCTATATTTCCATTAGCAGCTTGGTACCCTATGCCACAGCAGAGCACCTTACATGGGGAGATACCGAGAATGGCCTCATAAACAAGTCCTATCCATTTCCTGGTTCCTGTCATAAATCGTAAATTGCAATGTGTGCCTATCATATACATGTTATTAATCTTTCCCATAACATCTCAGACATTTGGAATGATTGCATTTAAATGCCACTGAAAGTAATTACTGAATCCTGGCTAGCACATCTGAAAAAGAAATTATAATAATAATTAATGTCCCAATAAGTGGTTGCCTCCATGACAAGAGTGGCAGGATCAGTGAGGAGAGGGGGGACTCCCTTGTGTGGTGCCGTATTTGTTTGGCATTTCTCAAGATGGTTCCTACATCTTTGCCTCAATATGCATGTACTTAAGGAACGTCTTTCTTCATATGGATCAGACAATGGAGTTCCAGTTCCCTTCTGTGACTTTTTAAGCAATTTGATGATCCACAAGGTACCCTCCAGCTCTACTGTTCTAAGATTATCATCATAATCAAGTGTACTTGGTTATTTCTGTCAATATGGAATATATATTCCTTCCTTCCTTCCTTCCTTCCTTCCTTCCTTCCTTCCTTCCTTTCTTCTGTCTGAGGAAGTTCAACATTCTTGGACTTGTTTCAGTTGTGCAAACACCTCCATGCCAAGTAGCAGTCTGCCTGGTTGCCAATAGTTTAGTAGGAAATGAGGATAAGATGTCATAATATCAACTCCTCCCACTGGGCTTTTCGATCAGCAAATGTGGGCCAGCCAGGGATGAATATACGATCGGGGTGTATGTGGGGAAAAAAACCCACCCTCATTGAGTGTTAGAGTAATCGTGATAAAATCACAAGAGCAATTGTAGCTGTGCTGCAACTGCTAATAATGGACAGCCTCAATGGCAAAAAATATTGGAGAATTTTTCCTCCTCCTGGAGAAATGTAGTAAAATAATGGACTTGAGATTAGAGATGGGCACGACTTAGCGGTATTCCCATTTCTGTTTCCGTTACTCGTTTCCGTTACTCTACGGAAACGGTAACGGGAATTACTCCGCCAGACTTCGAGCTCGAACCGACAAACGAACAATTTTGGTCTGATTTGTCGTGCTCGTTCCTTGCATCGCGCGATTGCGCGATGCCAAGCGGCAGAAAAAAAGTTTTTAAAAGTTAAAAAAACCCGGTTCCCGGCCAAAAAGCAGGCGGGAAAATGCCTGCCGTGCCTCAGGGCACCTACCAGAGGGGTTGTTTCTGGAGGTCCCCGGCCTCCCCCCCCATCCCCCGTCCTGGGCTGCTCTGGTGGGACTCACCGCAGGCTCTCAGCCAGCAAAAAGCCCAGTCTCGCCGCCGGCCGCCGCAATTAAAGCGCAAGCAAGCGGCACGGACGGCACAGGAAAAAACTTTTAAACTCTCCCCCCACCCATTCCCGGGCCAAAAAAGGAGGCGGGAAAATGCCTGCTTGACTAAGGGCGCAGGGCACCTACCGGAGGGGTGGTTTCTGGAGGGGGGGTCCCGCCTCCCCCCCGTCCTGGGCAGCCGGACTCGAGTTGCCACGCCATGCGTTGCGGGCGGGGGATCCAAAATGGGGCGGCGAACCCAATATTGTTTTTGAAATCGTGGTCCAAAAACACACAAGCACAACAGAAACACGCGAAAATTTATAAACTGCCAGATTTTTCAAAGTAGCAGTGGGTTTTTTCTTGCAACAAAATGTCTCTCCTCTCCTCCTCTGTCCTCTATTGATTTTATTTTATTTTATTTTTTACACCTGCGCAATGATGGGCTGGCCGAGTGGCCAGCCATGTGGGAGTGGACAACCATGCAAATTTTTGGAGCCATCCCACCAATCGCATGGCCACTTGGCCATGGAGGCTTCTGGGATGTGCCAAAAAGCCCCCTAAAACCTGCCCTAGCCCCCTAACCCTAACCCTAACCCTTGACTCCGTACCCATACGTCACAGACTGTCTTCTTAGTGGGTCAGAGAGGCACCCAGAGGTGCAACCCACTAGCCCACCGTAACCTTACCCGTCACTAGCCTAACCCTAGCCCTAACCCTAACCCAACTTAACCCTAAGCCAGATGTACTTGCATTGCACTACACGCAAGTACAATTCCCTTCTGTGTGAGACATGGTGGTGCGAGAGCCTTAGTTAGGCATATCACCTATGGCTCTGGGTTCAGTGCCATCCACTAGTCTTCACAGTCACTGTCTGCACAACTGGTATGCAATATCCATATGGCTATTGCATACCATTTTGCAGTAGCAGCAGGTGAGGAGGGGAGACCCCCATGTTGAGGGGTCTCTTGGAGCCTGCTTCCCCTTCCTAGTGGGTGAGGATAGGAGGCACCCACGGGTGCCTCCAGGAGCCCACTTTCCCTTTATAGCGGGCCAGAGGAGGCACCCACCCCACAGAGGTGCCTCCAGGAGCCCGCTCCCCCCCAAACCAGTACTAACGAAAATGAAAAAACGAATAAACGAACCGACTAATTTTTGCGAATTTTCACGAAAAACGGAAACGACCCGAAACGGAACCGGCCCGACTAACGACAACTCGAAAAATTTTTTTTTCAAGTCATGCCCATCTCTACTTGAGATGGGTACAAACTCTTAGAATCATAGAATCATAGAGTTGGAAGAGACCTCAAGGGCCATCTAGTCCAACCCCCTGCCATGCAGGAACCCCTATCACAATATTTCCAACAGATGTCCATCCAGCCTCTGCTTAAAAACCTCCAAAGAAGGAGACTCCACCACCCTCCTTTGTGGCAGCATATTCCACTGCCGAATAGCTCTAACTGTCATGAAGGTCTTCCTAATGTTCAAATGGAATCTCTTTTCCTGTCGTTTGAAACCATTGTCCCGAGTCCTATTCTCTGAAGCCATGGAAAACAAACCTGTTCCCTCTTCAATATGACATCCTTTCAAATATTTAAACATAGCTATCATATCCCCTCTCAGTCTTCTTTTTGAAAGGCTAAACATTCCCAGTTCCCTAAGCCATTCCTCATAAGACAATTCCTCCAGACCCTGTCAGTTCAGCAGTTGGTGCCAGTTCATTTTTCAACCGAACAGGTGTTTGGTGGTTCCCAGCCCTGCCTCCTCCAGTGGGCACCTACTCAGAGGTATCTGGAAGTTGAGTCACGGCAACTGGACTTCATTTCTTGAGAGACTGAAACTTTTCTCTGCTCTTCCAAACAGCTACTCAAAGGTAGTGTCCCAGCTTCTCTGCCCTGCCTCCTCCCAAAGGCGCTGCCTTTTAATGGATACATTGGTCAACCTAGGAACCACTGAGCACCTGTTCAACAAACATGAACTAGCACAAATGGCCAAACCAATGGTTTGTGCCCATGCCTAAAACTGACACAATTTATTGGACCAAAAGTCTTACAGAAAATTTTAAGAGGTTACCTGGTCTCAAACTACCAGAAAGGAGATTCAATTTAAGCAAGGAACTTCATGACAGTTAGAACTGTTTGGCAGTGGAATATGCTGCCATGGAGGGTGGTGGAGTTTCCTTCTTTGGAGGTTTTTAAGCAGAGGCTGGATGGCCATCTGTTGGGGATACTTTGATGGGGGTTTCTGCATGGCAGGGGGTTGGACTAGATGACCCTTGAGGTCTCTTCACACCTTCACACCACAGCTGGAAGGATCAAACCAATGCACACCTATGAACATGCCTATAAGAAAGAAAGAAAGAAAGAAAGAAAGAAAGAAAGAAAGAAAGAAAGAAAGAAAGAAAGAAAGAAAGAAAGAAAGAAAGAAAGAAAAAGAAAGAAAGAAAGAAAGAAAGAAAGAAAGAAAATACTGAAATTCTTACATGAAGTGAAATGCCTTGTGGCTCAAGTGGGCCAAACTTACTTATTGCAGACAAGATTATACTCATCATGTGAGTTCAGTCTTAATGGGCTCACATAGCTCTCTCAGTCTTGACTCAGTCTTCCAGTCTTCTAAGGTCACTACACTGAGTACCCAGCTTGCTGGGGTGGTGGGGAGGAGGGTCAAGTAATGTGTTGATTGTAAAATTAAGTTGTGGACTGCCCTGAGAGTGCTCTAAGTGCTGCATACACACAACATGATTTGTTTGTGTTTTGCTTTACCTGGATTTAGAATAAGGCCACAGAACAATCTTGAGATAGAACCAGCCTTTGATCATGTCATGAGGAAAAGTCCATCCCAGGTCATAAACCATGATGGAGATGTGGCATCTCCAGGCTTAAAACCAGGGTACTTCAAGGACCAGATGCAGGGGAGTGGTATCAGGAGACAGAGATGTAATCTCATGCGCTCCCAAACGCATCTGGTGGGGCCACTGTGAGATACAGGAAGCTGGACTAGATGGGTCTTTAGTCTTGATGCAGCATGGCTCTTCTTATGTCCTTATGCCCTTACGTTCCTTTGTTGACATTCACATCTAATTTTATTCAATGATTTAAAAAAACATGGTTTGGGCTCCTGGTCATGGACAGCAAGAAGCACAGCTGGCCCGTTCCACTGAAATTGAATGGAGAAGCCATTCCTATACTCCCGCATGAACTCAACAAGTAACTTCTCAACAACACAGTCCAACCTGGTGGAAAGGTGAGGGATCAAATGGCCCCTTAGAGTCATTCAGTCCAAGAGGTGATGCCCACATGAGCACAGGGATCTATGTATGTGGCAGGGAGGGGTGGTCAGAGGTGGTCAGCTCTCTCCATTCCCTGAACAGGAGCTGAGTTGGACGTGGAAGGGGTGGGGGGATGGAAGGAACGAGCCAGCTTTAATAATGGAGGGTGGTGGGAGGGATAACAGAAAGGGGGGGGGGGAAGGTGTCGTGGTTGTCTCAGCAGCTGATCAACAAAAGAGCAGTCGGGAGCTGTAACCTCTCGAAGCTGCAGTCTGGAACATGACACATGTCAGGCTATGATAAATGGTGTGGTGCGTGTGCAATTTCAAGCGCAATGCCCTTGAGATGTGCGGGACCCCAATCGCAAATGTTATTGTTAAATTAAACCTTAAAGGAAGAATTGGAAAGAGGAAGGCTGGTGCAGATATAGAAAGGAATGCACAGACGGCTGGGGGAGGGGAAAGGGGGAGAATGAGAAAGAGGGGCAACAAGACGAGAAGGGTGAAGAGCAAAGATTTTTTGGAATATTTCTTTCTTCCCATCTCCCTGGACACCTTCCTCAATAATGAATCTCAAAATCTCAGAAAAAAACCCAAAGAACTCTGGCCTAGGAGTCATTTAGTAGCAATTTGGGGGGGAGGGGGAGAGAAAATACTTTTTACATCTCATTCTAGTAGTGTTAGGGTCTACTAGTGGCTGGCTAAACACTTGAGTGTTTAGAGATTTAAATCTAAAATTTAGACTGCACTGAACGTCTATGGTGAATTTGGAGAGCCTTTCACAGGGGCAGCAAAGCAGGAGGAATTCGAAGAGAAACCGAAATAATGTTGGGAATAAACAATCTCAGTTTTTGGCCTAATGCTTCACATTGTCTTGTGTTAACACCAGAGCTTAGCTGAAAGTTAAAGCTCTTGCAGAGCCCTTCCTCGCTGATGAAATATCGGAGGAAACAAGAAAGAAATTCAAGACCCTCTTGAGACACTACCTGCTGGGGTTATTAGCTTTAGGTCAATGAGACAGCCACACTCCAAAAGGTTCTGTCTAGAGATGGGAAGATGTCTTCCTTTGATTCATGTGTGGGTGGGTGTTTCTCTAAAGCCCACCTGCATTTTCTTCCCAACCTTTGTTGTACACATGGTCATGCTGCTGTTCGTATGTGCAGTCAAGTTAGAACTGGATTAAAGCAACCCTAACAGGGTTTTCATGGTACGGGGGTGGTGGAGGGTTTTTTGTTTTTGTTTTTGTTTATTTCTTTTTGTCAGCTTCACATCCCCTGTGAGTTTCCATGGCTGAGTGGAGATTTGAACCCTGTTCTCCTGAGTCCTGGTCTTTCACTTCACTACAGCACGTTGGGGTATTGAGACACTTTGTACTGTATATACATTTGTCCTATTGTCTAGGGTGATTATGTATACATTTCACAATAAAATATAGAAGCTATTGAGAGATGTTTCTTGTTTGTTTGTACTTTGCTTCTCATGAACCCTTAGTAAGCCTCATCAGTTAAGCTACTGTAGCTATGGAGATCTTCACCTTTTGGTGACCCAGGTGTTCTTGTACTGCAATTCCTTCACCACCAGCTGTGCTGCCCAGGTGATTTCTGGGAGTTGCAGTCCAAGAACACCTGAGTCACCTAAGGTTGGGAAATGTTGTCCTACACAATCCTACATAGGATGGGGGGAAGGTAACTGGTCCCAATGCAGTTAGTTAGTTGTGTACCTCTCATGGCCTGTGGGTTGGGCCAGTAGTTATGGTCATTCCTCTCATCTTTGGAATAAACTGCCCCCCTCAAAGGAAGGAGAGTGGGAGCCAAACTGTTCCATCCAGGAACGGCAGTGAGTTCTGACTCCTTTTTCATATTGTTGAGTGATTCTACCCAACTAGGCACTATGTGAGTAATCAAGCAAGAAGCTTCACTGACATCACACTTGGCTGCCTGATAGACCACCTTCCAGAGAATGAGATCTTGGTAGGCAGAAGCACCCAGCATGACAAGTCATGGGAGCCCAGAATCAAAAGTGGAAGTCAAATCCTCCCAGAAGACAAGCAGAAGGCTTTCCATATGTGTCGCAAACAAGGAGAATCCATGGAATACAGCCTACAACCTCAATCCAAAATTCATAAATGGTAAGGAATCATCCTCAGTAGGATATGGGTACAAGACTGGCCAGGTCTAAAGCAAAGTGAGGATAGGAATATTTTATGGAGTTGGTAAGGTAATTATAATGATAGCGGTGGCAAGGTTAATTTTTGCAAAATACTGGAAATCTAACAACCAAATAACATTGAATGAATGGTATAGGGCAGGGCTGTTCAAATTTGAACAGGCCAAAGTCTACTTTTTCCGGCCCAAAGTGCCTGAGGGCTACTACACTAAAACCTCTACTTACGCATTTTATCCGTTCCGAGCATATGCTCATAAGTTTAAAAAATGTAAGTAGAGCAGCGGTTTCCCATAGGAATGTATTGAAAACCAATTAATCCATTCTGGAGGGAACAGATTTCAATGTGCCATGGCCCTTGAACTTCCCCGCTCAGCTGAGACAGTGGGCTAGCAGACCCAGAGCTTTGCTGGAGCAGTGGTGGTCCTTGGCATGGGGGGGGAGGGGTGGACAACTTATCCCCTCACTTTTTTTTATTGATGGCTGGTGGGCTACTTTGAACCCTTCACGGGCTACCAGTAGCCCACAGTCTACCTGTTGTGCAGGCCTGGTATAGGGGTTTATGGAATATGGCTCTTAATGATAAACTGACTTGTGAATTTAGAATTAGGAAGTTAAAAAGTCTAATGATTTCAATGGGATATGGGATAAACTGTTGAAATATGCATTTCAAACGGGTAAAGGGTATAAACTGGGAGAAGACTTAATGTATTTTTGGATTGAATTGGGGTGGTCAATATCGTAAGATGTGTACATTTGTTTCAAGTCCCAAGTGGCTGGTGGGTTGCACAGGGCTTGTTTTGCCATGTTTGGTAGTATTCTGATTAATTTTTATTCCATTTGTATAAATGTTGTCTTATGTTTTATATTGTAGTTTTATAATAAAATAAATAAATGAGGGAACATTTTATGGGTTTATAGGTTTGCCATTCATTAATTCATTCCTTTCTGTTCAGCCTTTTATTTAGTCCTCCTTTTCAACGTGCTGTTTCTTTTCTGTCTACCTCTTCCTTTTCTCTTTCCCAGACAGTGTCTTCCTTCCTTTCTTTTTCATCCTTACCATTTTCTATTAAGAAAGGGCCATTCCTGGCCATTTGGCTTCCCTTCTGTTTAGTTTTGTGGCATGAAAAAAAATTACAATTTGAAAAGTAACATTTGATGGAGCTGATTGCTACTAGACATGGGCACGACTCAGCGAAATTGTCGTTTCCGTTTTCGGATATTGTTTCCGTTACGTAACGGAAACGGTAACGATAATTAAGCCGTCAGAACTCAAATTCGAACCGAAAAAAGAAACATTTGGTCAGGTTTTTCATTTCCGTTTGTGGCATCGCAGCGATCGCGCGATGCAAAGCACAGAAAAAGTTTTTAAAAGTTTTTTTAAAAAAACCCGACTCCCGGCCAAAAAAGCAGGCGAAAATATGCCTGCCTGAGGCTTTGCCACCTACCAGAGGGGTGGTTTCTGGGGGGTCCCCGGCCTTCCCCCCCTCTTCTCCTGTCCTGGGCTGCTTGCACCAGGCTGGGGGAGGGTCATCCTCGTCGTCTGTCTCTCGCTGCATGCCATGCGATGGGGGGGGGTCCATAATGGCGACCACAATTTTTCTTTTGAAATTGTGGTCAAAAAACACACCAAATCACCACAGAAATGTGAAATTTATTATTTATTTTAAATGCCTGAATTTTTACAGTAGCAGCAGTGGGTTTTTTATAGCAATAAAACATCGTATTGATTTTATTTTATTTTATTTTATTTTTTATTTTTTTTAGACCTGTCCATTTGGGCTGGGCATGGGATGGGACCATGCAATTTTTTTGAACCATTCCACCAATGGCATCGCCAGGTTTTTGACTGACACTTCTGGATGTCTCGGAGGGCATAAAAAGCTGAGGCACCTTCCAGAAATCGCAGTCGGGTCGCTGTATGGATGTGGTTGAGTGAGGAGGGCTGGCTGCTGGTGCTGGTGTGATCCGATCGAGATTGAGGAGGGAGGCTGGAGGTTTTAGGATTTAAGTTAGGCAGGCAGGGAGGGAATTGAATTTGAAAAATAATTTCTTTGATTCCCTGCAGCTTTGTCTGATGAAGGGAATAGCAGTTTATTCTTTATTTCTTCTCTGGCAGTTTGAGGATTTTTTTCTGATATTGGATAAAGGGGGAGGTTCGACTGGGAGTGGGAGGTGTGGATTTATTTTAAAAATATATTATATACTACCATTTATTTTCTATTTTTCCAACTTCAATTTGCTTGCACACACACACATTTGGGGTGCAAGCCAAGAACAGAACCTCTATCCAAAGTGATATCCTAACTGCCCACTCACTCGCCCGCGGCCGCCGCCCACCCATGGCCCCTTGCCACCGCCGCCTGCCCGCACCTCTGCCCCACCGCCCGTCCCCCGCCCCGCCCACCGCCTAGGGCACAAAATCACCTAGCGCCAGCCCTGATTGCGGGACGCCCCTATGCTCTGGGAAGTCAAATAGCGCTAAATCGCGGTGGAAACGACAAACGACAAACGTAAATGACAAATTTTTGAAAAATTTCGCAACAAACGGAAACGACCCGAAACGGACCTGTTCTGACAAACGAAAACTCGAAACGTCATTTTTTCTGGTCGTGCCCATGTCCAATTGCTACCATATTATTCTGATCTCTTACCATCCTGCCACACTAATTTTAACATCAGTTGTATTGTATCAGGTAGCCCCCATTTTGGCCCATCCCATTTTCTTCTGGGTTTCACTTTGTCTCAGGGAAAGGGAGGGGGGAGAGATGCAAGAAAGAAAGAATAACTGGCAAAAAGGGAGGGAGAGAGAGTGTGTTTACAGTTGGAAGGTAGAGAAAGGCATACAAATGGCATAGGGGGAATGAGAGATTTATTTTAAAAATATATTATATACTACCATTTATTTTCTATTTTTCCAACTTCAATTTGCTTGCACACACACACATTTGGGGTGCAAGCCAAGAACAGAACCTCTATCCTAAGTGATATCCTAACTGCCCACTCACCCGCCCGCCCGCGCCGCCACCCGCCTGTGGCCTGTGCTGCATAAATCCAAAGAGAGAATGAGGGAGGCTGAGAAGGTGGGAGAGCATGAGATGGTGATGACAACAAAGGCCCTGTTCTGCTTATTGCTGTCATGAAGGCCCTACAGTGATATCTTCTGAGGAAATGCAACTCCTGATGCAAAAGAGTTGCTTACCACTGGCCTAAATTCACTCCTCATGACTTGATTAGAGATGGGCATGAACCACAGACACCAGCAGTTTGTCCCAGTTCATTCCCAGCTCCACCTCTTCTGGAGGGTACCACCTTAGAGGCAACAAGATGCTTCCTCTGCCTCTCCTCCTCCAGGTGTTGCCTCTGAGTGCCCCCCCCCCCGTGGAATGGAGCTGAAAACCCCCAAATACCTGTTCAGCCCAAAAGCGAACCATCACAAACCATCAGTTTGGCAGTTTGTGCCCATTTGTATTCTTGATACTCTGTGCAGGTTCCTCATGAAATCCAGTAGCAAGTCACAACTAGAATAGATCCTGTGAATCAGTGGGATTTTGGTGAATTAACACCTATATAAGTCCCACTGATTCAGTAGGCCTATTCTAGATGCAATTTACAGCCGGATATATGCCTTTGAGTTCAAGTTAGTTAGTTAGTTAGTTAGTTAGTTAGTTAGTTAGTTAGATAGATAGATAGATAGATAGATAGATAGATAGATAGATAGATAGATAGATAGATAGATAGATAGATAGATAGACCAAAAATTACCAATAATAACATTACACATTTATAAATTGCAAAAAGCCAACTAGCCCATACAAACACACACACACATGCAAACACCTTTTTACATGCTTTATCTTACTCATGAACAATACAAAAAGCATATTAAATCTGAGGTTACCTAAACCACTTGAATAGACTAGTCTGGTGCATAAAATTCTTCATTTTCCATGTTGGGCTAAAACTGATCAAAAGAACTTGGGGCCTTTTTACACGACCCCTAAGATCCGCTGGCCACTTAAATTCGGACCAGAGATCTTAGGGGTTCCTCGCTCTTCCTCTGTCCCCACCCCCCTCCGCACTTCCTGGTTGCTGGCTGCCTGAGGGAGGGAGAAAAAAGAAAGAAAAAAATGCCTTCTTACTTCCGTTTTGTTCCGGGCAACATTCAGATCTCTTAAAGGGGTGGGGGGCAGAAAAACAACAAACAGAAGCCAGGAGAGCCCTGCACTCACTATCCTTACACCGGATCAAATATTTGTCACCTCCAAAAAGCAGGTACAAGAAAACTGCTGTTTGGTCTTGCTAAAGTGGGCGGGGTCGCACTTAATTGTCTGCAAAGTCCGGAGCTGGTGGGTAAACATTTTTAAGGTCCGGACCTTGCAGCCATTTGCGGCGGAGCTTAGGGGTCGTGTATAAACGCCCTTAGCTGCTGTAAGGGAACTTTCCACCACTTTTTAAAGAGAACTGCTAAGTTGAAAACAAGAGCAGACAGAATTCCAGGCTTCCTCTCTGTTCTTTTCTGGGTGGCGGGAAGGATAGTAAATTATAGGAAGGCAGTCTGCTAGATATGAAACTCTCCAATCGGTCAGCAATCCTGCTTTTCCAAGATACCCTTGTCCATGGAGAAACTTCCAGGGATGGGGACTTGAGTTGCATGTTTCACAGTTGAGTTGTACTTAAGTTACACTGGTGACTTGGCTCAACTCTCAACTCAGAGCCATTTTTCCAAGTCATATTTCAGAGTCCCTATTTCTCTAACGAAAGACACTGTAAACCCAGAAGATGCTGTGTAACACTCACCAGAAGACAAAGGAGAGGCAAGGTAAATGGCGGGAAATGGGTGAAGAGGAAGTAGTGATAGGGAAAAAAGGATTTTTGAAAAGATGAGTGGGCGAAAGGTTAGAGGGGTGAGGGGAAAGCAACACAGAAGGGACAGGCACCATAGACAGAATCCACTCACCCCTCTTTTCTGGTGAGAAAAAAAATTTGTTTTTAATAGGACTTGTGGCTTGGGACTCAGGTCTTGGTACCCAAGACTCAGATTTGGACTAGGGACTTGGTACCAGAGACATGGATTCAGAATTGAGAGTTGAAACCAAAGACATGGTGTCCTGATGGAACACTGCCTAAGAATGAGGCACCAGTGTGCTGCAGCTGCCAAAAAGCAAACATAGTCCTAGGCTGCATCAAGAGGGGGATAGTGTCAAGATCACAGGGAATGATAGTGCAACTCTATACTGCCCTAGTAAGGCCACATTTGGAATACAGTGTCTAGTTCTGGTCACCACAGTACAAACAAGACACAGAGGCCCTAGAAAAAGTACAGAGAAGAGCAACAAAGATGATAAGGGAACTGGAGGCTAAATCGTATGAAGAACGACTAAGAAAACTGGCCATGTTTAGCCAGATGAAGAAAAGACTGAGATGACATGCTACCAGTCTTCTAATACCTGGAGGGATGCCCCAGGGAAAAGAGCATTGATTTCTTCTTAATTGCACCTGAGGGTATGATGTGAATCAATGGGTGGAAACTCATCAGAGGGAGAGCCAACCAGGAAATTAGGAGAAGGTTCCTGAGAGTTAGAGCCATTAAAGAGTGGAACAGCTTGCCTCCTGATGTTGTAGGTGCCCCATCTTTGGAGGTTTTCAAGAAATGATTGGACAGTCATCTGTCTTGGATGGTATGAGGTCTCCTGCCTTGGGCAGAGGGTTGGACTAGAGGACCTCCAAGGACCCTTCCAACTCTACAATGATTCTTTTTTATATATTTAAGTAATTTTATTGGGGGGTTTTGGGGGGACGAAGGGGGGAGGGTGTGGGGGAGGGGAGGGAATACACTATAAAATTACATTAAGTATATCAAGCCAAAAATAATGGTTTAACATATTAACAAATAACCAAATAATATCACAATACTAATAAGTTTGTTACTTCTTGCCATCTTTTCCGGGAAATCTCATCGTAGTCTCCCTTTAGAAAACCGGAGAGTCTGTCGATTTCAATACATTCTCTTATCTTTTCGTGGAAGTTTCTCTCTGTTGGCACTTCTGGTTGTTTCCAAAATTTCGCATACAATATCCTTGCTGCAACTATTACATGATGAAGTACATATTTCTGGTCATATGAGATATTAATATCTACTATATTTAATAGAAATGATTGGACAGTCATCTGTCTTGGATGGTATGAGGTCTCCTGCCTTGGGCAGAGGGTTGGACTAGAGGACCTCCAAGGACCCTTCCAACCCTACAATGATTCTATGATGACTTGTCCACATCCTTGGAAACTTCACATGTATCAGAAACGTTCTTCAGATCGTTCCTTCTCTACACCTGAACAGGGCCTAGAAGAAAAACAGAAGAAGATATGGGCATCATTTTATTGCACTTATGCATCACAGAAGTAGCATACAGATTTAATGATGCTAAACAACTTTTAGACCCATAATGTGTGGCTTCCCCCTTCTCTCTCTCTCTCTCTCTCTCTCTCTCTCTCTCTCTCTCTCTCTCTCTCTCTCTCTCTCTCTCTTTACACACACACACACACACACACACACACACACACACACACACACACACACACACACACACACTCACATTAATACCTCATAAGACAAATGCCCATTAAGACAAAAAAATCAAAAGACGATGAATGCAATTTCCAGGGGATACAAAAACTCATAAGACGAATTTTTCCTTCCTGTTTCCATTTGTCTTATGAGGTACCATTGATCCTTGCCCAGCCTGGGCTGTTTGCAACGGAACAATCCAGGTTCTGTGAGGATCACTGGGTCTCTGCTTTGCCACCAAAATGGTGTCCAAAACAGGGTCCCATTGGAAGCGAAGCAGCGGTGGTGATCTCCCACTGTCACGTGCCTCCCAAGCCTCTCAGGCTGGGTGAAGATCCATGGGTCCGTGCTCTGCTTGGGCAGAGCGGGGACTGACGGATCTTTGCCTAGCCCAGGAGGCTTGCAAGGCAAGCGGCAGCAGATTGCCGCCACTGCTTGCCTTGCAAGGTGCCCCAGCTGGGCAAAGATCCATCAGTCCCTCCTCTGCCAAACACTTTGTTTAGCAGAACAGGGACCGATAGATCTTCGCTCAGCCCAGAAGTAAGTGGTGGTGGCGGTGATCCTCCACTGCCACTTACCTCGGTCCCAGGGAAGAGGAGGTTGTGGAGATTTCTATCCTGCCTTCCCTTCCCTGTAGATGCTACAGGGGAGGAAAGGCAGGATAGAAGCTGCCTCCTCCTCCTCCTCCTCCTCTTTATCTAAGTCTTGGCGCAAAGACACAGGTGAAGAGAAGGTGGCTCCACCCTCAATCATCAGCACCGGAAGGCTCCTCCACACAGCCAAGACAGATACCTGATTTTGACAGCTCTTCTGCTGTCCCTTCACTGAGGGGGGTTTAGACAGCCTTCCCATGGGAATGCATTGAAAACCTATTAATCTGTTCCCTCCAGAACAGATTAATAGGCTTTTCAATGCATTCCAATGGGAAACCGTGCCTCATGGGACGTATTTTTCATAAGGTGAATTGACTTGTAGAATAAAATAAATTTGTCTTATATTATTTATTTATTTTTATTTTAGAGTATTTTTACCCTGCCTTTCTCCTTGGGAAAGGACCTAAGGTGGCTTACAGCAATGAAGGATAATATACAGTCCAGTACAACTACAATATGTTCAAGTATTTGAGAACAAGGAATTGAGGGACATCTTACAGCATTAATAGACAACATTACATTAAAGCATTACACTAAAGTCTTATGAAGCACTACTGTGTATATTCCCAAAACTCAATGAAAATTGTTTTGTTTTTTAATTTCTTCTTTCACTGTTATTCTAGCATGCAGTGACAGCCCAGCAGAATGGGCTATTCTGTACAAAGCCTAAAAGGGAATAAAAGGAAGAGAAAATGTCTCAAAAATTGGATTACAAATGCATTTATTTCTGCTTAGGGATAGTTTAGAGCCAATTCCTGATTCACTTAACATGTCAAAGAAAAAAAGGATGGAGGGGAGGATTCCTGTAGATATCTCAACAATAATAAGAGCAGGGTGGTGGTGGTCTGGGAAAGAACGCAGGGAAGTTGTGGAAAGAGATGTGGATGGAAGCAGCTACAAGTCCGATTAACTCCAAATCCTTCTTATGGAATGTGGAAAGCTCTCAACACCAAAGGCAAGTCTTTTTCATCAGCTTGAGGCTTCCTAGTCAAGGCTTAGTCTGACAACTTAATGCAATAACCTTTTGGTTAGGAGGACAGACATTTGCCTTGATCTGTGAGAAAGATGATACATTTGAATTAGAATGATAGAGTCAATAGAGATGGGCACGACTTGAAAAAAAAATTTTTCGAGTTGTCGTTAGTCGGGCCAGTTCCGTTTCAGCTCGTTTCCGTTTTTCGCCAAAATTTGCAAAAATTAGTCGGTTCGTTTTTTCATTTTTTCGTTGTCGTTAGTACTGGTCTGGGGAGGGGGTAGAGGGCTCCTGGAGGGAGCTGCAGGAGTCAGCCAGAGCCACAAGTGACGGACTGGCAGACTCTTTGCACCCGCTGTGTCTCACATACTTGCATGTAGTGCAATGCAAGTAGATCTGGCTTAGGGTTAAGACGGATTAGCGCAACGGCTAGGGTTAGGCTAGTTACGGGTGAGGTTAGGGTGAGTATTGGGGTGCACCTCTGGGTGCCTCTCTGACCCACTTAGAAGGACAGTGTACTGGCGTATGGGTTAGGCTTAGGGTTCGGGTTTGGGCTACGATTAGTGGGCTGTTTATGCCCAATTGGCACATCCCAGAAGTCTCTGTGGTCAACCTGGCCAAGTGGCCATGCGATTGGTGGAAAATTTGCATGGTCTACTCCCATGGGCGAGCCCATCATTGCAAATGTGCAGGTGTAATAAAAAAATAAAATAAAATAAAATAAAATAAAATAAAATAAAAAAATAAAATAAAATCAACGGAGACTTTTTTTTGCAAGAAAAACCCACTGCTGCTACTGTAAAAATTCAAGCATTTAAAATAGCTAATTTCCGCATGTTTCTGTGGTGCTTTGGTGGGGTTTTGGGCAACGATTTCAAAAAAAATATTGCGGTCGCCATTTTGGATCCCCCGCACTGCATGGCAAATGGATGCGCCCTCCCAGCCTGGTACAGTCAGCAAAACCTGGCCATGCGATTGGTGGAATGGCTCCAAAACTTTGCATGGTCCACTCCCATGGGTGAGCCCATCATTGCGAATGCGCAGGTGTAAAAAAATAAAATAAAATAAAATAAAATCAACGGAGACTTTTTTTTGCAAGAAAAAACCCACTGCTGCTACTGTAAAAATTCAAGCATTTAAAATAGCTAATTTCCGCATGTTTCTGTGGTGCTTTGGTGGGGTTTTGGGCAACGATTTCAAAAAAAATATTGCGGTCGCCATTTTGGATCCCCCGCACTGCATGGCAAATGGATGCGCCCTCCCAGCCTGGTACCAGCAGCGCAGCAGTAGCAATAGCCAAGGAGAGGGGGGCAGGGAAACCCCCCCCCAAATAAAACACCCTTCTGGCCTGGTAGGTGCCCTCAGACAGTTTTCGCCTACTTTTAGGGCCGGGAATCGGTTTTTTTTCTAACTTTTAAAAACTTTTTTTCTGTGCCGCTTGGCATTGCGCGATGCAAGTAACGAGCACGACAAATCAGACCAAATTGTTCGTTCGTCGGTTCGAGCTCGAAGTCTGGCGGAGTAATTCCCGTTTCCGTTTCCGTAGAGTAACGGATACGAGTAACGGAAACGGAAACGGGAATACCGCTAAGTCGTGCCCATCTCTAAGAGTCAATTATTGTGAGAATGTGTGCAGCATAGCATTGTGTGGCAGACATGTTAAGAGTGACACTGGGATGTACAATTCAACAAGATGTGCTCTGGGATGGATCTATGTATTTGTTTTTGTTGCTTGTTTAGCCATTCTTTTGGGGAAATTATGGCTCCTAGGCTGATTTTAGTCTATCCAAGCTGATCAGTCACAATAGAATAGATGGATCGACAGATAGGGGAACATTTCTTGACTGCAGTTAAGGATGATACCAGAGTTATGGACCACATGAACCTGTTCGGGTTTTAAGATCATTAGTTGAGGCCTTTCTCTCTGTCCCACCACCTTCGCGGGTGTGTTTGGTGGTTAGAGGGCCTTCTCTGTTGCTCTCAGACTCTGGAACTCCCTCCCACGAGAGGCCAGGCTGGCCCCGTCTTTGCTGTCCTTTTGCAAGCAAGCAGGATGAAGTAGGTCCCCAAGGGATGGACCCAAAATAACAAAAACGGCTCTTGCTACCTGAGTCAGGTTTTACAATAGATTGTTGTCCTTTACTGCTTTCATTGTGTTTTGTTGTGTTGCTTAGGCTTTCTGATGAGGTGTTTGGCCCTTTTTAATAAACACATACTCATTGTTGACTGTGAAGATTCTCAGTCATCCAGGTGAGGTTATCTGGAGGTTGAGTCATGGCAACAGGACTTCTGAAATGTTTCAATCTCACAATAAAAGAAGTCCAGTTGCCATGACTCAACTTCTGGATCATTGTTGTTGACTTTAAAATACTGTCTTTTAATGGTGTTAACTGGCTTGGATCCTTTTAAAGGAGAAAGGTGGGGTAAAGGATATTTTTAAAAATCTCCACTCTATTTACTATTGGAATCTTTACAACCTCGCATGCTGCCTGTAAAAGGTGTGGCTAAGAAGAATTTTCATAGTCTTGGGTGATTGCCAATCTCTCCAGGACTAACCAATCATTTATTGCCACCTCAAATTTCAAAGAGAGCAATGACTCGTTGATGAACATTCACTTTCCCTCTTTGGCTGCTACCTCACCTGGGGGAAGATCCAGATATTGTGAAAGTCTGGCTTTTCTTCTTTCTTGGTCACATGACTGAAGATGTGGGATATCCCTTCCCATGTACAAAGATTTTTTTTAAAAGCACCATTCAGCTCCATGGCCAGCAGGTGGCACTAGGGGGGAAATGAAAAATAATTTTAAAAAACCCACCACTGACAGCCCGAGGGCAGGCTGATCAGCACTGGGAGGAGGGGATTTTTTTTAAAAAAAATTAAAAAGTGCTGACCAGCCCCAGGAGCTGGTGGGGCTAGGGAAAAAATGAAAACAAACAAACAAACAAAAAACAGTGCTGACAGCCCGAAGGCCAGCTGATCAGCACTGGGGGGAGGAGAAATTTTAAACAAATTAAAAAGCACTTACCAGCCCCAGGACGAGCTTGTCGGGGCTAGGAAAACCGGATCATATGCGAGCTCCCACGGACTTCTGCCTCGCATTCTTAACCACAGCAAAAAAATTCCAACTTCTCTGGTAGGTCATGGAAAACTCGCTAGAGGGGGCAAAACCAGCTTTTTTAAAAAAAGCCCGGTGGCTGTGGTGACAATATTTTTGGAAACGCTTTATCTTGAAATTTAACCAGCATTTTAAAGGATGTGTGATAGAACCCTTTGCTGCATATTGGAGCCAAATGGTTAGTTTCTAAGTTTGCTGCTTGCTATCCACAACTGTAAGTAATAAAACATTCCCCCTCCCCAAAGCTGGGCCTGTTGCCTCTACACATGCACCTCCCACCCAGCTGATAGGTGGGTACATGCTCAGGTGCAGCAGCCCCTGCTCTTGGAAAAGAAACCTGACCCATTGTATCCCAGGATTGTGGTGGTGCAGTGACAAAAGGACTGGGCAGGTAGGTGACAGGGTGGGGTGGGTATGTAGGCAGGAGGAGGAGGAGGAGGGGAGACAGGAAGAGGTAGCCTCCCCCCCAGGGATGAACCCAAAAAGCAAACGGCAAACTGGTCCATTTTTCCAGGAGTTTGTGGTTGTTCATGGTTCGCCATGAGCAATCTCGAACCACTGTTTTCTGATTTGTGTCCACCTTTAATCAGTGAATAGATGTATACAAATATTGCATGCATTAAAACTGCAAAAACATGTATGTTTTAGAAAAAACACACACTTTTTTTTATTTAGAATAAAAAGATCCACATAGAAGCAGCCCAAACTAGACTTAGAGGTGGGTTAAGGAGGAAGTTCACAGAACTAGGGCTGACAGATGTGTACATCCATAAAGGGGCGGGGGGAGGGGGGCAGCGGCAGATTCCGTTCTGTCAATGTTGTTCTCCTCCTAGTCTGGGAACCTCTATTGTCTTTTCCTCCATAATAAATGATAATAATTAAAGGCAAATACACAATAATTAGTCACACTAGGGTTACCCATCTGGCATACCTGTATCACATCGCAGTGTCTTTGAAACAGATGACAAGGACCATATTGCAAAACATCCCACTGATGGATGTGGATGGAGAGCAGAAAAGAGATGCTGTAACCATCACCACAGTCTTCCCCCGACAGAAGAAAAAAAGGGGGAGAGAGAATAACAAAACAAAAAAGAAACGACAGCATCAGACAGACTTTTTTGTAAAAATGGAAAAGGATAATCAGTTTTTATATCATCCAGTGGCAGATGGGTTTCTAATCAGTCATTATGAGACATTGAGCAAGTACAGGATTCAGCTGACCTTGCGGTTACCTAGTGCATTGTTCTCCAGATTCACAAATGGTGAGTATGCAGGCCCTTTTTAGCCTTTCAAAAAGAAGGCTGATGAAGGAATATGATAGCTATGTTTAAATATTTGAAAGGATGTCATGTTGAGGAGGGAACATGTTTGTTTTCCATGACTTCAGAGACTAGGACTCGGGGAAATGGTTTCAAACTACAGGAAAAGAGATTCCATTTGAACATTAGGAAGAACTTCATGACAGTTAGAGCTGTTCGGCAGTGGAATATGCTGCCACGGAGGGTGGTGGAGTCTCCTTCTTTGGTGGTTTTTAAGCAGAGGCTGGATGGCCATCTGCCCGGCCTGTCTGCACAGACAGCTACAAAAAGTTTTAAAATAGAATAAACCCCCTTTTCTGTTTTATTTGGGAATTGGGTTTACTTTGTTTAGGGGAGGGTATGGGTTATTATTATTACATTATTAATGTAATGTTATCTATTAATGCTGTAAGATGTCCCTCAACTCCTTGTTCTCAAATACTTGAACATGTCTTAATTGTACTGGACTGTGTATTATCCCTCATTACAGTAAGCCACCTTGGGTCCTTTTCCAGGAAGAAAGGTGGGGCAAAATACTCTAAAATTAATAAATGAATGAATATTATATTTCTCCCTGTGTGTTGTCCCCCAAACCACTTATTCTACATCCCACCACACAACCCAAAATTTGTTCACACCCAGTGTTCTTTCCTTTCCATTTTCCCCTTTAAAATTATTTATTATTTAAAAATGAAGAGGGCCAAGGGGAAAGCTACCCCAACAAAACTGAGGTGCTCCCTATTCTGGCAGGCCATGCCCAGCAGTGCTGCAAGTGACCCTGGTGCCACTACCAGTCACACCACCAGCAGCAGTGCTGAGTTAGGAGCATCTGACGCTGCCACTGTGGGCAGCAGAGTAGAGTCAATGCCACCACCACCCCTACCTACTCATTGTTTGAGGAGTCAGAATCCTCCCAGGGCTCAGTCCATCTTGACCTGGAGGATTCTGAGGACGTCAGAGAGGCAGGAAGGAGGCTTCCTCTGCTCCCAGGCCCACCCCTCCTACCTCCCGGTCCAGTGGCAGGACCCAGTCATCATCCCAGGGTGTGATTCAGGCCACCACTGGGGCAGGCTCTGCTGAAGGCAGAAGCTTACACAAGACTTGGGGCTCTCTGTGGGAGCACTTTGAGAGCCAACAAGACCTGAGGCTTGTTGCTTGTAAGCTCTGCAATGTGATGTTATGCAGGGGGAATTATCCAAGTCATGCCCTTTATGAGTCTGTCAGGGAGATGGTCCGTGCCTAGCTGCAGCAGGCCAGAGGTTGGAAGGTCCACTTCACGACCAACCTCTGGACTGCTGGGCACTACGACCACCTATCCCTGATGGCTCATTGGTGGCAACCAGATGATGTCCTTGGCAGCAGGGTATCTGAGGAAGGGCCACAGGGGGAGGAACAAGGGGAACCCTGAGGGTACTAGTGGCTCTTCTCCAGGCTCAGAGCATGGATGACTCAGCAACAGGCACAGACATCGCCAAGGTCCTCATGTCTCCCCTGCGAGTTTGGGCACCTGAGCAGCAGGTGGAGTGCAGCTTCATGGTTATGCATGCAAGCCGTAACATGGTAGCCACACTTCAGAAGGTAGGGCTTGAGGACATCGTGTGCACTGCCCACAAAATCCATCTTGTGGTGCACGATGCCCTTGGGCTGAGTCCATTTAGGGACACCTGGTTTGAGGGGACCAGGGAGAGCAAGGCCCTTCTGGACAAGTGCAGGCAGCTAGTTGGGCACTTCTCACACAGCATCAAGGCTACTAGGATGCTCCATGAGAAGCAGGCAGAGCTGGGGCAAGCCAAGCACGTCCTTCGGCAGGACCTACCCACCAGGAGGAACTCCATCTATGAAATGGTGAAAAGCCTTGTGGAGCAGAGGGACGTGTTAGAGGGCATCATGTCCACTACTCCCATTCTGCCAGGGAGAAGGGAGTTGGACTTTGGTGCTACCAAGTGGCTTGCCCTAGACCAGATGGTGGGTATCCTGTGGCTGTTTGAGGACACCACCAACATCCTCAGCAGTCACAATGACAGTCTGGGGCATCTACTCCCCCTTGTACATGCTCTTTGCCAAGGCCTTGAGGACTGTCTCTGGGAGGATTCCTCTCTCCTCCCAAGGAGCAGGGCCTTGGCTGAGAGGCTTTTGACTGGCCTGGATACCCACCTTTGCTCACTGAGCAGGGAAAGGCTGTACCAGCTGGCTTGCCGTTGCAATCCTCACATCAAGGGTCCTTGGCGGGCAGTCTTGTGGACCTTCACACATGGAAGGCAGAGCTATGCTTTGAGATTTGCAGGGCTGCTGCAGAGCAAGGGCAGGTGCTGCCGAGGATGGAATGCAGCCAGAGCAAGGCAGAGGAGGGCTCATCCCAAGGGTCCTCCTCTTCTGGGCACACCCAAAGGCCAAGTACACTTCAAGCCATGTACTTGGCCTCTGCCCTAGCAATGACAGTCTCCTGCTCAGTGGAGGGAAGGGAGGCAGAGGAACAGAACCCTGCTCGGACCATGGTGAGGGAGTACATGGCTCAGCCCCTCCAACCCCTAATGTCAGACCCCCTCCGATACTGGGCCAGAAAGGCATTGATCTGGCCCCAGGTATCAAGTCTGGTGTTAGACCTTCTCTCTATCCCCCTCACCAGCGTCCAGAGTGAGTGGGTGTGGGAGGCATACTGAGACCACAGCACTCATGTCTGGATCCTGGGACCGTGGAAAGGTTGACCTTCATCAGGTTCAACCTTTCCACATTGGGGTTGCCCTCCCCCAACACATAGGTCCACACCGTCCTCCCACCTGTTCCACTCCCTGCCTGCCTCCATCTCTATCCTGCCTGCCTGCCTGCCCATTCTTGCTCATTTTTCAGTTCTATAGTGGCCCAATGTTTCAGGCCTTCCCTAGCCAATCCCTTGAAGGATCCAATTGGTCTAAAAAGCCTTGTAGGCACCCAAAACACACATGTTTCCATGTCTTCGTTCTAGGGGTTGGAGTCACTGAGCTGCCTATGGGTGACTTAAAAATCAACTATGAGTATCTATGAGTATCTTCTCAAAGCTCTATGTTTTGGATAAACAGCTGATAAGCAGGGTTGGATCTGCTCTCCACTTGGATGGGCGATACCTAAGGCTCTCAGGCCTCTTTTTTGCTACAGAGTTGTACAGCTGAGGAGCTAGCACTTTAATTACCAGGAGTTTTCCAAACAGATCTTGAAAGCTGGATTAAACTGATTTTCTAGAATCCATAGTCAGTCCCCTCCACCACTTGCTTTTCAGCCAACAACCTTATACCTCTTAAGATAATGGGAGACAGAATATTGTTTAAACAGTATGTTTTATCTAGCTGGTTCCTTAGTGTCAACATCCTCGCTTTTTTCTAATGCAAGGATGGCAAGCAGAGTGACTTCACAGATGGTTTCCATAAATTCCACAAAGTGATTGCACTTAAAAGTGGGGTTATTGGGATTGGGATTTAGAGGGTACAAATGATGTGCAATCATCTAATTCTATCTTGCCCTTGAATCCTTAGCAGGGATGAGTTCCCAGATTAGCCTCTGGGCCAATGTCTCTTCTGCTTGACCCCAAGTTACTGTCACTGGGATTGGCCGACCCTGAGTCTCCATCTGGCATTAGGACTTGAACCCATTCCCAAGCCACCTGACTCCCTTCAAGGATGGCTTGTACAGCCATCTGGAAGGTAACTACCATGGATCTTCAGTCTCTCCTGGAATCACCAGTGCCTGTCTTATGGTGTTTGCACCTCCAGTGCCACTGCTGCTTTGGGGTAGGGACTGTGGAAACCATTGGGATGAAGTCACAAAGGAGAGAGACAGGTGTGAGAAGTGAAGTTGGGGGCCTGAAGATGGTGGCCCCTCTGCCACAACCATACCTTCTCACCACTGCCACCTCAACTAGGATATCTGTCCAGGCCTTCTCCTCCAAGCAGTTATGTACCTTCCCCTCCAGCCTGGAGGACTGAAGTTCCCATTGATCAAACCAGGCCCACGAGGTGCCACCCAGGATGGAGCTAGTGAACTCCTCATATTTAACAAGAGTGGAAACAATGGCTCCTTTTCATAAGATGATTAGCAATGTTCAAAGCTTTCAAAAATGAGATCTCTCTAGTTCAGCTAGGCTGGTGTGGACAAAGGGCATCATTCCAAATATTGCTGGGCAGCCATTTTCAGGGTATCTCACCACTGGCTTGGTGCATTTAACATCCACCAGGAACAGGGACTCAAGTTCCCGGATTCACTGTCAAATCTGTTTTAAGATGCACTGGAGACTCCAGGTTTGGGGGCTGAACAACTGCCAGAGAGATTCCTCCCACAAACTGCCTGCAGCACTCGCTCATCCCAGGCTGGGTGACTGAAGGGGCTGACTCCAAGAGAGGTTCAGAAAGGTGGTTACTTCACGTCCTTCCTCAAGCCGTGGTGAACTTGCCTCCGTGTTGAAATCGGTTTTCAACATGGATCGAGAAGTGGATTGAAAAGATTCCCGAGCTCCAGGATGGAAATCTCTCACCCCGCTTGGAGCGCAGTTCAGGGGGCATGGTCGGGGTGAACTCGGATTGACCCCACAAGGATGTGAGGTTCCGTTCCTTCGAACTCGGATTGACCCCACAAGGACGTGAAGTTACGTTCCTTCGAACTCGGATTGACCCCACAAGGACGTGAGGTTCCATTCCTTCAAACCAGTCTCCAGCGGGGCCACGAACTGCAGCGAGAGGGACGTGAAGTATCAGCCAAAGTCATAACAAAGAACTGGGCCTTCTCAGTGGTTGCCCCCCCTCCCCAGTTATGGAATCAGCCCCCTCCAGAGATCTTCCTGCCCACCCACTGGGAATATATAAATGCTTTGATTTTTAAAAGAATGGCCCTTGAAACAACCTTTCTATGAGTTTTGTTGATTATTTGGGATGGCCCTAACATCATATCTACTCGCCTTTAGAGATGGGCACGACCAGAAAAAATGACGTTTCGAGTTGTCATTTGTCGGGGCGGGTCCCTTTCGGGTCGTTTCCGTTTGTCGTGATAATTTTCAAAAATTTGTCGTTTCCGTTTGTCGTTTGTCGTTTGGGTTGGGGTTGGGGTTAGGGTTAGGGTTGGGGTAAGTGGACTCTGGGAGGCAGCTCTCTGGGTGCCTCTGACGTCTGACCCACTAAGAAGGGAAGGGAAGGGAAGCGTAACGCGAAGCCGCCGCGTACCACACATTACATTATGTTAGGGTAGGGGTAAGTGGCAGAGACACCTCTCTCTCTGGGTGCTTCTGACTCACCAAGAAGGGGAGCGTACTAGCGTACTGACGTACAGGTTAGCGAATGGGATAGGGGTAGGGGATAGTGGGCTGTGGGAGGCACCTCTCTGGGTGCCTGTGACCCACTAAGAAGGAAAGTGTACTTGCGTATGGATCTGGGTTAGGGTTGGGGTTAGGGTGAGGGCTAGGCTTAGGGTTACGGTTAAGGTTAGGGTGGGTTAGTGGGCTGCACCTCTGGGTACCTCTGACCCACTAAGAAGGACAGTGTACTGGCGTATGGGTTAGGGTTAGGGTTAGGGTTAGGGTTAGGGTTAGTGGGCTTTTTATGCCCTCTGGCACATCCAGAAGTCTCAGTCAAAACCTGGCCGTGCGATTGGTGGAATGGGTAAAAAAAATTGCATGGTCCCATCCCATGGCCAGCCCATCATTGCGCAGGTATAAAAAAATAAAAATAAAAATAAAATAAAATAAAATCAATGGAGACTTTTATTGCAAGAAAAAACCCACTGCTGCTACTATAAAAAATCAGGCATTTAAAATAACTAATTTTCAAATGTTTCTGTGGTGCTTTGGTGGGTTTTTGGACCACAATTTAAAAATAAATATTGTGGTCACCATTTTGGATCACCGCCCACTGCATGGCAAATGGAGACCACAAGGATGCCCCCCCAGCCTGGTACCAGCAGCCCAGGACAGGAGAGGGGGGGAAGGCCGGGGACCCCCCAGAAACCACCCCTCTCTGGTAGGTGCCCTCACTGAGGAAGGCATATTTTCGCCTGCTTTTTTGGCCTGGAATCGGGGTTTTATTATTTTTATTTTTAAAACTTTTTTTCTGTGCTGCTTGGCATCGCGCGATTGCCGCGATGCCATGAATGACAACGAAAAATCAGACCCATTTTTTCTTTTTCGGTTCAGGTTCGAGCTGGAGCAGAGTAATTCTCGTTACCGTTACCCGTTACGTAACGATAACGAGAACTGAAAACGGAAACGAGAATTTCGCCACTCCGTGCCCATGTCTACTCGCCTTTGCTTCTGACTTCCTTTTCCCTTGGTATCTCTTCATATTTCATGTTTTGATATTTATAGTGCATGTGGTTATTACTGATCAAGTATGTATGTATATGTCATTTTAATATGTTAATTCATGCTTTGCTTTATTTATTATTATGTATGCAATGTGCTTTTACTGTGTTGGATACCTCCCAGAGTAGCCTGTTGGCTAGATGGCAAGGTATATACAGTAACTCCGATAAAGAAATGAACTTGGACTTGACTCATTTTTCTAATATTTCTCTGATTCAGCTAGTGACTCAGAACCCACCCACACCCTTTTTGTTTTTAAGTGGAGGGAGAGCTTGCTTTTAAGAGAGACCCAAAGCTATCCCTTGGACCCAAACTATCCTTAAGATCTACCCAACTATAAATATATGGATTTCTGCCTTTTCCTGTCGCACACAGGGTTCAGAAGCACGGGTAGCACAAGTTTGCATTAAAACACAAACTGATTGCCTTTCTCCATCTTTCCGCCTCTGAAGTTTACCGACTGGGCATCTCATGTCTGCACAGGCTAAAAGGCTTGCAAGAGGCTAGACTAGAAAAATGCAACTTGCAATCCAGCGGTTCTGATAAGTTCATTGAATTTGCTTTCCAAAGCAGTGACCTCATACTGAATCAGGGCAGAAGAGAAGTAGAAAAGCCCGGTTACGAAAACTGGGACAGAGAAGATGCAGCAGTCACCGGGAATCAGAAAAATGGCCCTGCATCTTTTGAGACGCTGATGAAGGAAGACAGCTCATCCTGCTACTACTGTAACAGCAACAAGGAAAAGCAGAACCTTTAAAAAGGAACTTTTTTTTGGATTACAACTGTTAGACTCCCCAAGCCAGCTTGGGTGGGCTCAGAGGAAGACATCCCTTTATACACAGCCTCTGGATAAAATTGGTTGCACTGTATTTATTGAGGAATCTCACCCCACCTTTTCAGTGAATACAGAAGCAATTTTGATGTCATTAGGCAGTTCAAATCCTGCAATATGGTTACCAAATTTGCTGTCAGGAGGAGGAGGAGAAGACCCCACTGCATGGCAGAAGAGTGACAAAGTAGGAAAACAGCAGCCAGGAAACTTCATCTCCAGTATCACCTTCCTTCATCTGCTCCAAGACTGGTGCTGCCTGGGTTACCATGGAAACCAAGGTTTGACCTCTCACTTTTTACTCTTCCAGGAGCTAAACAGGTAAAAAAAAGAAAGAGGGAGAGAGAGAGAGAGAGGAAAAAGCCATTTTTGCTGTGCATGAGAAATCAACTTCCTTTCCCTCTGAGGTTGCTGAATTGCTCCATAGTGGAGAGACATCAAATATGGCAATGATTGTTCACAAGTAAAGCCTGAGAGGGCCTGTAAGCAAAAGATGCATTGAAGGGAAGGATATTGGGCCCAAAGGAAAGCTCATTCCTTCTCCATAATCCAGAAGACGTTGCCTGATGGTGTAGCAAATGGCTTTAAGGATTTGGCATGGATGCTGGAGGCAGGCTGATTATAGGCTGTTCCAAGTCAAAGCTGATACCGGAAGCTTAGGTGCAAATAACTTGCACCTAAGTACCATGTAAAGGATTCCTTTCCCCGGGGGAAAAGCGATGACTGGATTCTTTTATGACTGCAGCTTTAATGGGAGATCATTTCTCTCCTTTTGTGTTACAGTCATGGTACCTGGTTACCTCTGCAGGTACTAGGGGGTGGCCTCAATAAAAGTCTTCCTGGAGCAGCTCTGTGGTTCAAAATCCAACTCTTGTGGCTGCCTTGTACACCATTATATGTGTGGATGCAACTACCAAGTCATAGAATCATAGAATTATAGAGTTGGAAAAGACTTCAAGTGTTATCTAGTCCAACCCCCTGCCATGCAGGAACCCCATCACAATATTTCTGACAGATGGCCATCCAGCATCTGCTTAAAAACATCCAAAGAAGGAGACTCCACTACCATTTGTGGCAGCATCTTCCATTGCCAAACAGCTCTAACTGTCATGAAGTTCTTCCTAATGTTCAAATGGAATCTCTTTTCCTGTAGTTTGAAACCATTGCCCTTAGTCCTAGTCTCTGAAGCCATGGAAAACAAACCGGTTTCCTCTTCAATATTACATCCTTTCAAACATTTAAAGTAGATGGGATACAGTTACATGTTGTACCACAAGCTTATGTTCTTTGGATGTAGTCGACTTTGTTTTACAAAGTTGCCTACTTAAATTATTTTGAAAATGGTTGTTTTAAAACTGCAAGCATAAGGGCAATTAATGACATTTGGGAACTTTATAATAATATTCATGTGCCACTGAGTCAGTTCTGATTTATGGTAACGCTTTCCAGAAGTTTCCACATAGAGAACACACATTTGGGATTTATCATTCTCTTCTTTTTGGGGTGATCGCTGGGACTGTACAGCTTGCCCAAAACCTCACAGACTGGCTCTTTTCCCAGGAGACGCAGTGGGGAGTTGAACTCCCAACCTCTGGTTCCAGAAGCAGATACCTAAACCACTGTGCTATCCAGCCAGATGTAATTATAATGATCCGTCAAGTCAGTTCTGATGTACAGCACCCCTTTTCAGGGTTTTCCAGGTAGAGGATACTCAGAAATGATTCACCATGGGTGTCTTTGTAACTGCTAAGACTGAGTTTTAAAATTACTTTCCAAACTCTGGTGAATCTATGTCTGGTTTCTAAGGAGACCATGCACCTTGTACTATATATGTTGGGAATAGGTCATTCAGCAATTCAGGCTTATTATTAAGCCTAGAGCTTGTATCACTATCATTCAGTCCATTTCTCTGTACTGTTAGTCTTGATGTCTCTCACTCTTAGCGTGTGTAATGGCCTAGGTTCTGGGTGAGGAGCCAGAGGTTGGGGGGTGTTGTGTTTCTCAGGAGAGGAACCAGCTTGTGTGGCCTTGGGTAAACTGCCAAGGCTCAGGATGTCCCCAGAAAAAGGGAATGCCAACCACTTCTGACTACTTGGAAAGAGTTTCCATAAGACAGAATTGACACAATGGCTTACTGTATGATTATTATTACATTATTAAACGGACAGCATATATTTCTGTTCCCTGTGATGGTAAAGAAGTCCTCATGGCCTCTTCAGCCTCATGTGTGAACATAATGTTGTCATTGTTGCATGCAATACACCTTGAGCTGGGTGGGTTGGGTGGAACACCAGTGGCCTCATGAACCCAAGTTGTGAATACCCTTCAGCAAGCCCTGTTCTGTCATTTGCAAAGATGTAACTAGAGATGGGCACAAAATGAACTTTTTCATTATTCATTATTCATTTCATTACATAATGAAATGAATAACGAACCTCAGAGTGAATTTAGAACAAAACAAAAAAAAATGGTTCATTTTGGTTCATTTCGTTAATGGTGGAGATGTCTCCTACCTAGTGCTGGTCCTTCCTCCTGGACTGTCTGGTCTTCCTGGCTGCAGGGAGGGGGTGACCGGGGGTGGGGAGCCGACCAGCTGCACTACAGCTGGTAGGTGGCCATGGTCAGCAGCAAAATAAAATAAAATAAAATAAAATAAAATAAAATAAAATATCCGGCATGCAGGCCTGGTACCAGCCCGCAAGCACCAGACCCAGCCCGTGGCCAGCAAAAGATTTTTTTTTAAAAAAAAAGGCCGACCGGCCATGGTCGGCAGTAAAAAAAATACAATAAAATATAATAAAAATAATTTCAAAAAATCCAAAAAAGAGAGAGTGCCAACTCAGCCCAAGGGGTGGCTGCTATGGCACCCTAAAATAAAGAAAAAATAAAAAATAAAACCAGTGCCAACCTGGCTCAAGGGTCCACACGGTCAGTGCTTGGAAAAATAAAAAGGAGCACCGACCTGGCCCCAGGGATGGTCGGGTTGGCGCCCTAAAATAAAGAAAAAAATAAAAAATAAAACCAGCGCTGACCTGGCCCCAGGGGCAGTGCGGTTGGCACTTAAAAGAGAGAGAAAAACAAGGTGCTGGCCCCAAGCCAGTGCCTCAAAAAGCCCCTCCCACAGGGGCCAGTTTAGCCCTGCCCCACCGCCACTGCTGCCACCGCCTGGTAAGGATGATGAATGATGATTGAAGATGATGACGATGATGTGGATGGTGAGGATGAGGATGTTGCCAGTCCAGTTTGTGCAGTTGTTGTCAACAACTGTGGGTGTTTTTTAAAAAAAATTGAATGGTTTTCCCACCCGCACACTGTCAAATTGATTAAATCGCTCAAAGTGGGAAAAAAGAATAATGAACAAAATGAACCAACAAAATGAAAATTTGAGGGGGGGGGAACCGTTAAAAACTAAATGAACCAAACCAAACCCTAAAACAAACCGAACCAAAACAAATAGCCATTTTTTTCGGTTCATGCCCATCTCTAAATGTAACTTAATTCCCTGCCTCCTTCACGAAAGTAAAAAGGTATCTAAAGATGCATGCCATGTGGGAATGTGAAGGGAAGGGCCTCTGGTGTTTGATAATGCATGCTACAGGGACTCCATATTGTTCTTGGTTTAAACTGTATATTGTGCTTAGTAGTTCATCTTTCTAAGGCTTAATACTGGCATCTCCAGTAGGTTTTCCTAACCACAAGAGTGGAGAAAGTTACATTTTAAAAGGGAATTGGTTGCATTACTCATTTCTTAGAAGCCAGGCTACTGTTATCTTACTGTTATAATTGGTTCTCACTTGCAAATTCCACCATGTGCTTTTAATGCATTCTGCTGTCATAACTAACAAGCAACAGGAGAATTCTTCCTTCACAAATGATAAAACAATGGCATGAAAACTAGGACAAGTCCTGTCAAAATGCCACTTTCAAAGTGGCTAGGCATTACTATCATGCCTAAAAGTAATGATAACTGCTAGTTTTACATTACTTGTTACCTCAGAAGCTTAAAGTAATTACATTGCTTTCAGTAGTTACTCTCAGCCTCTTACCTATTCTTTCTTGGGCACCCCTAGAGAGAGCCCTGCTTTTCGGAATGGTTTATCTGAGTTTGAGGGTGGAGGTGGGAGTGTTTTGCTTCATTTTGTTTCTTGTTAACTCTAAAAAATCACTTGTACAAACTGATAAACATAATAGTGGCAAGTAGACATGCTTATTGATGAGGTGAGCAGGAATGTGGATGTAATTCCTCACTGGTCCCATTAGGAGTTAAAGAACATCTGGATAATGTCTATTTCCTTCTTACTAGGTAAACAACAGAGCTGTGCTTTAGACTTGGACAAATCCTGAATTCCAAACTCAATAGGAACTGGTTTGCTAAAAGGTCGGATCAAAGAAGGAGGCCCAGATTCCAGTCTGAGAAGATTCAAAGTGAATTTACAAGACAATCTGGGTGCAGGGCACAGATTGAATCAGATGAAGGGCAAATCTCTGATGCTTTTTGTTTTCTACTTTAGGGAAAGGAAAACTTTAAATTGAGAGGCTAGCTAGGCTAGGTGTCTGAAAGCTGTTGGACTCCTTCATTTTCAGATATGTCATGTATCCAAATTTCACATTGAACAAAACCAAAAAGCCTTGCTGCTTTGAATGTATTTCTGGTATTGCTTTGGTTTACTGCTTCAAAGCATGGTATTTGTTTAATGCTTTTTTGTACTTATATACTTAATGTTTTAAGCTCTCAACATTGTCTTTTAATGAAGCAAGCTACCTTGGGTCCCATTGAAGGAGAAAGGCAGGGTAAAATATTATAAATAAAGGCTATAAGTAAAAGATAACACAGCCATGTTGGCTTTTCAGTAGAACTCAATGAAAGGATTATAAACTAATTCAGAACCAGATCACAGGTTGAATCCAACGGAATGCATTTTAAACCAAAGAAGTTTATTTTCCAAAGCTCAGAATAGGCCTCCAAATCCATGTAGGGAACCAGAGGCGTAGCTAGAGTTTGGTGTGCCCGGGGATAAAATCAGCTTTTGCACCCTCTTCCCCCATCGTGTCTCACCCACCCAGCATGGCCCCTGCACTCTTGCTCGGTCAGTCGCTCACTCTCCATGGGCCGAGGGCATGCGCCGGGCTCCCCAGTGGGATGGGCACTGCCTTTGCTCCACCAACGGCTCTCCTCCCCCATCAGCTAGGGCCACCAGCTCCAAATAGGTGGCCCAGAGCCCCACGACCAGCAGCCCAATGATCAACCAGGGGCAAAACCTCCTTCTCAGCACTTGGCCCAGATGGCACAGGCAGCACCTCATCTCACCTCAGGCGAAGGGCAACCACAGGCGGTGGGTGCTGCCGTTGGTGGCAGCAATGGCGGCACCTTCCTTCTCGTTTCTCCCATCCAGTTTGTCTCATCCAGCCCTTCTCGTTTCTCTTGTCTCTGTAGTAGCTCTTTTTTCTTTTCTTTTCTTTTCTTCTCCTAAGCCCGGCTCATACACGTCAGGGGCTGTTTCGGCCACCACACTTGTGACTAGAGATGGGCACGAAACAGAAAAATAGCATTTTGGTTTTTCGTTTGTCGTTGAGAGGTCTGTTTCAGTTCGTTTCCGTTTGTTGGGAATTTTTTGAAAAATTTCGTTATGTTTCGTTTGTCATTTCTACCCACTTTTTGCACGATTTTTAAAGCATTTCTGTGCGCAGGCATCCTCCCACGCCCCAGACCAGAGGGAAAACACTAAAAAAATGGATGCTGGCAGAGACACAGTATAGACTAGGTATGCAGGGAGGCTGCAAAGGCAGCAGCGGGCGTTGCCCAGGGTGCAAGGCAGCCGCAGAGTGACTGCACTGTGGGGCAAGGGAGGGTACTCACCGAGAGGTACGCAGCACGCACGCACACAGGGAGGCTGCAGGACTGAAGCTAGAGTCGCAGAGACAGCAATCCCACCCTAACTCCCACCAGAGACTGCAAGGAGGACGAGGGCTGCCAGAGCTTTTTATGCCCTCTGTGGCTGCCAGACCTGCCCGCCCAGTCTGCAATCTGGGCATGCTATTGGTTGAACATGATCCCATCACATGGCTTGCCTCCATTTTGTGGCTGGTGGCGACATCCATTTTAAAGGGAAAAGAAAAATACATCGTGATGGAAGAAGACAAAAACAAACGTTTTAAGGACCCCAACCCCCCTGGTAGGTATTATCAGACAATATAAATAATTATCGCTGCGTTTTTACGGATGTCCAGGGCATTTTTTCATATTTAAAACAGCTCATTTCATTGCGCGTCGCCATTAACGGAAATGAAACGTAACAACCACAATTTTCGTGGTTCTGTTCGTTTCATTGCATTTTCATCACAATTTTCGTTTGTCGTTTCGTTACGTAACGGAAACGACAAATGGTAACGGAAATGAAATAATGTTTGTTCCGTGCCCATCTCTACTTGTGACACATCCACTTCCCTCACAGCTGAGGAACCTTTTTACCTCAGTTCCCTCCTTTTTTAAAAAAAACGCACCTGCCTAGTTTCCTGCCGGCTCCTCTCATGGGGACTCTAGGTCCCAGGCAATTGGGGGGGGGCTGTCTCCTCCTCCTGCCCCTCCAGGCACCCCCAGATTACTGTACCCGAGGCAGATGTACCCTTATCCCCCCCCCCCGATACACCCCTGTAGGCAACCTATGTGTAGCTGCTAAAGAATATTTTGAGGGGGTCAATGTTCTGGATAGCTTAGTGGTTTATGTCTCTGGCTGTGGAACCAAAGGTTGGAAATGTGATTCCCCACTATCCTCGAGACAGGGGCTGTACTCCATGATAAATGGGGTCCCTTCCAGCTCTGCAGATCTAAGATTATTATTATAATTACAGTCTTCCTTTTTATTTCTTTTGTAGAAAACTTCTGAGAGGGTGGGAAACAGCAGTGCTACTTTTAGTTTTTTTTCTTAAGTTTCTGCTATTTACTGCAAAACTGTAAGAAAAAGAATTTATCTGAAGTTGGAAAGTTTTTCAAGGTAATAGATGCATCTATGAGAGTGTTATTTGCATAGGAAACATAATGTTCTTGAGATACTTCAGCTACCAAATTTCTACTTTTCCTTTTAACTTCCCATGAAAACATTTCTTTTTTCAGGGGGGGAAACACAAAAATACCCACTCCAACCATGATAAAAACAAAGCATCTTAAAAGCTGCAGTCGTTTCTGCTATTTCTTGAAATCTTCAGGACATTTCAACAGATTCTTCACACACACACACACACACACACACACACACACACACACACACACACACACACACACAAACTCTCTCTCTCTCTCTCTTACTTCTTATTCTCCACACTACTAAAGGAACAGATAATTTGCGTAAGGTGATACCTTATGGAAAGAGAAACTGCTTTCAACCAAGAAAAAAACCGAAAAGAAAATATATTTTCTCTCATGTTACCTCACTGCCCTCTAATGGAAATAAGAGGCAAAAACACCTCCCAGTTGTGAATTTTTTAAAAACCACAAATTTGGGGGGAAATGATTTGCTTATTTTAAAATCTATTGCTATTGGTTAGTTGGTCATGAGAGTGTCCTGTAGATGGTTTATAACACCTCACAGGCAAAGCTCATTTTGACAAAAATGTCATCTGATTCCCCTGCACAGCCTCTGTGATGGTTTGTGCATTCTTTGAAATATAACTTTTCTCAAGCAAGCCTATTTTTAGCATTGCTTAGGAAGGCAGTACTATCACCAGCCAAATGAGAAATATATTACTCCGAGAGTAATCAGTTTTATGGTGGCATTTAGATGCTGAAGGCAGCTGAGTTTTCTTCACAAACAAATGGCCAATCAACACCACGCTTTAGTGCGCAATTTCTGGGAAATTCAACAACAGAAGGTATTTGCTTTCTTGTGCTGTGACGGTTTTATTTTTATTTTATTTTTTCCTTGTTCTCCCCCCACCCTCAGATGAATTGACTGAAATAGTCCCAGCTGAGAATGTAGAACAGATCAGTGGCCCACACAAGAAATGATGTATTAACAAGTCAACAGCTGGAGGTGTCCAGGCTCTACAAAGACCTCAAATGGGCCATGTTTCTCCTTCCCTGTTTCCAGTAAATGTGAAACATGCCACATAGGTACCATTCACCAGTGCTGTGAGTAGCACACAACATTTCCAGTTGATTACGTCAAAGGTAGGGTTTGAGAGGCTGGCCCATTTCCAGTCATTTCCACAGTAGCCATTGGAGAGAACAACTCATTGACAACCAGGGCGGTAAAACGATTCTAAAAACACAACTCCCATCATCCAAACACAGCTATTTATTTTAGCCAACCAAGAATTTTAGCCAACCCACTTTTTCAGACATATTAAAAAAATCCTAGAAAGTTCATTGTACTTCTGGTGGTCCTTCTTACCTGAGTGTGGCTTCTGTCCTCTGTTCTCTTCATGTGTCTGGAAGACTGAATTCAGTGGTCTCAGGAACAATTTGTTTAGACTTTTTAAAAAGTAGGTTGGAGTCACACAAAAAGCCACGTTCAGGTGCAAATGAATGGAAACTGATGTATTTCTGGTGATTTAAACCAGTTTTAGTGTCTACACTGCTAAAACTGACTCTTCCGTTGTTTCAGGAGTGTGCTGCTCTTAAAAGATTTTGATTTTTCCCCCTTTCAAAAACAAAAGGTGATACACCAATACATCAAGTGTCCAGGAGATGCTACTTAGTTTCATAATGATAGCTGGGAACCACAGGGGGAACACTGGAGATGATGGATGAGAAGAGGGGATGTTTCAGGTGGTTTTCAGGGTGAGGCTCCTGGCATGCAGACTGTCCTCTGTTTCCAGGCACTCCTGGTTGGTGCTCCCTTGTCTTCTTCTGCTTCATTGGCTCCTTTACTAGATGAATGGATAGAACTGGGTAGGCAGTTGTAATGCTACAAATACTGATGCAGTGATGCAACAGTAAGTGTTGTAACAATGGAAAGGCCACACCTGGAGTACTGCATACTGTTCTGGTTGCTGCATCTCAGGAAAGACATAGTAGAACTGGAAAAGACATGGAAGAGCATGACTGAAATGATTACTGGGCTGAGACACCTCCCTTATGAGGAAAGTCTAGGAAAAAAAACCCTACCTTGTGGGGACATGATTGAGATGTACAAAATTATGCAGGGGGTGGAAAAAATGGTTAGAGGGGAGATTGTTTCCTCTCATGCAATACCAGAACCAGGGGTCATCTATTCCAACCGAAAGCTGGGAGAGTAAGAACAGACAAACGAAAACAGTTTCCCAAATATACTGTTAGTCTGTGAAACTCCTTGCTGCAGGATATGATGGTGGCATTTGGCCTGCATGCCTTTAAAAGGGGATTGGACAGATTTCTGGAGGAAATGTCCATCACAGGTTACAAGCCATGATGGAAAGCACCAGGCACAAGGGAGTGGTATCAGGAGACAGGTATCTAGTGGTCTCATGTGCTCCCAGAGGCATCTGGTGGGTCTCCTGTGAAATACAGGAAGCTGGGCCAGATGGGTCCTTGGCCTAATCCATGAGGGCTCTTCTTTATATTCTTATGTTAAGAAGGATTTTAAAAAGAGATAAAGGGGAAATGATGGTGCAAATTAAAATGACAGCAGTGTTCCCATCCACAAATGCACACTTAACTGAATCATTTTTGGAAGGCGGTACTAAAAAAAAAAAACTTCCTAACCATTAGGGCCCTATGACAGTGGAATCAAATGCCTCGGGAAGTAGTGAGTGGTCCAGCACTGGAAGTCTTCAAGAGAAATTTGGGCAACCATCTGGCAGATATCCTTTGATTTGTATTCCTGTCCTGAGTGGAGGGTTGGACTTGATTGTCTTGTAGGCCCCTTCCAACTCTACTATTCTACGGTTCTATGATCCTCCAAACACAATTTCACAAAATAAATATATCTGTCTCTTTTTTTCTTTTCTTTTTTTTCTTTTCTTTTCTTTTCTTTTCTTTTCTTTTCTTTCTTTCTTTCTTTCTTTCTTTCTTTCTTTTGCATTTATTTAATAGATAATGCATGCAATTATAACAATGACAAATGCTAGAATTTGGGCACTCAAGTGGCAACAGTAGTACTATAGAAAATACTTGTAGAATTTGCACAAAAATCCAAGAGTAAAAAAAAAAAACACGAAAAACACACACCAAGAGATCTTCCTCAACTAGGTATCCATAGTACACACAGATTTTCAAACCCTAACATAAAATATCAATACAACTCTATGCAATTCATGAATTCTCTATGTAGATTAACCCCTCTCGTACAAACATATAGGATTTATGCGTAAACCAATTTGGCAAGGGCTTCAGCACTCTACGAGACAACAGCAGCTCCAGCCTTTTCAGTTCTCCAGCTCTTTCTGATTCAATACTGTCTTACTCACGGCCTTGCTCTTCTTTAGCTCCACCCCTTTAAGAGGAACCAATACTTCAGAGGGATTACACTTACGAACATTGTGGTTACTCTTCCAGGGCATCAAATTTGCCGTTGTTCAGAGGCAATTCCTTAGAAAGATGCAGCCACATTCATTTGTGACTGCATAACATATATTGAATCCAAGATCCATCATCTGTTCACCAAGATACTATATCCATGCAAGGTGCCTGCATCCAGTTTTTGGCATTCCTGTTTCCTCCACCCTTCCAGTGTAGCCCCAAGTTCACTTTTTTCAGAAGTTCCCTGACCGTTTGGGTGTCGTTTTCTGGGAGCTGCAAGACTTGCCAGGGGAAAGGAGGCAGGGAAGTCCACTTCTGCCAGCCAAATTGCAAACATAAAGATCTGTCTCAAATCCAAAGAAAGCCTTTGTTTTCTCTTTTGTTGATTTTTTTAAAATGAGCACACACCCCTACATTTCAGGATCTTAGCCAAAGGACATCTGGCAGCAATATTATTTGTGATAAATTGTGAATTAGCATTCTCAGAAAATGCCTAGACCAATTCTCGGCAATAGAGAGAGGCCCTTCTGCTTCCAGAAGGGTGTGTCTGTGTGTCTGAGTATCTGTGTTTGCCTGGGAGTGTGTCTTTTACCCCCATCAATTAATCAGGGGTGTCTGTGAGACATTTTTTTTAATCTGTAATTAAAAAGTTGAATTGATTAATTGCTTACAGCTTTACTTTCTTTCTTCTGTCAAGATGGCTTGCCAACTTTGCAAAGGAAGACAAGCTGAAAACAGAAACAAGCCAAGGATAAAGAGGCTCTGTTGTAGGATGTTTGATGCACTAGAGCAGAAGAAAGCCAACGAATCCCGATTCTGATTCAAATTGCAATGAATATGGTCTAGTTCAGATGGCAAAAGTAACTAATTGTATATACAGTAGGACCCCCATATCCACTGATTCATTAACCACTGATTCAGTTATCCATGGTTGGTATTAGAGATGGGCACGAATCAAAAAAATGGTGTTTCATTTGTCGTTTGTCATTTAGGGGGTTCGTTTCAGTTCATTTCTGTTTTTCGTGAATTTTTGCAAAAAATTCATTTTTGTTTTCGTTCGTTTTGTTACCATTTCGTTACCATTTATTTCATTTTTTGTGATTTTTTAGCATTTAAAGCAGTTCAATGTATTGCCGTAATGAAAACGAAACGGACGACAAAATTTCTGGTGTTTCTGTTCGTTTTGTTTCATTTTAGAGACAAAATTCGTTTGTCGTTTCATTACATAATGAAACGAAAAAACGAAAATGGAAACGAAAAATGTACATTTCGTGCCCATCTCTAGTTGGTAGAGGAAAAAATTAAATAAATAATCCAGCAGCCACAAAGCAAGCTACTGTCATAAAACAGTAGCTGTAAAGCAAGCCACTGTCATGAACAGAAGCTGTAAAGCAAGCTACTGTCACAAAACAGTTCTCTCTTATCCATGGTTTTCTTTATTCACAAGAAGGCTTGGAATGGATTCCCAGCGGCTACTGGGGTCCTATTGTAGCTAGTTACTTGTAGTTGTATTCTAATGAGTGATAATTTCACTCCCTTTTCACTGTAACATTTTAGTTATTTTTCTAGTTCTGGTAAGGAGGAAAGGCAGGATCTGTTCTCAGTCAATTGGCAATGTAACAAGGCAGGCAGGCAGATTTAGGCTGAATATCAGGAAAAATTTTCTAACTGTTAGAGCAGTATGACAATGGAAACCAATTACCTAGAGAGGAGATGAGTGCTCCAATGCTGCAGGCATTCAAGAGAAAAAGACTGTATCAAAAAAAAAATCCTCAGTAAAGAAATTGCATGCACAAAATTGAATTCAGTGCGAGGAACACATACAAACATGCCTGTGCTTTGGGCACACACATGTAAACTGTGTGTTCCTTCTTATGTCTGATAGATTTGCAAATAGATGGGAAAACAGGATGCAATAAAATTTCATTTTTGGAAGTTCAAAAGATTCATGAATCAACAGATGAAGAGTCAGCTGTGCCTTTTGTCCATGGCACCCGTTTTCTTTAATCTCATTGTTAATTTAATTTCTATTTCCTCCAACTTTCCTTTTGTTTATTTGAACCAGAAGTCATAACAAATTTTATTTAGAAAAAGGAAAGGTATGCAAACAATAAAAGGCTATGGAAATTGCACTATGAAATTTTAACCATCTAACACAGAGGTGTAAACATGAGGCTTTGAAAGAATTGGGATGGCCTTTTCCACTAGTAAAGCACAACCAGTTACTTTCAAAGTCACCTCTTCTTTCTGTTTTGCTTCTATTATTAATATTTGCAGATAAATATTCCAGGTTAGGACCTACAATCTTGTGTGTGCGCGCAAAATAAACACCTTGCAGCAGCAGGTGAATGCCTTTATATTATCACACCATAGCAAAGGAAACTGAGAAGAACATGACCATTGAGATGTTGGTGCTGATAGTGATAATGATGAAGACAGTGAATGAAAACTGATCATTTTCTTCCTTCTGCTCACAACTTAGGCCCTTTGTACACGACCCCTAAACTCCGCCACAAATGGCTCCCAGCTCCGGAGCTTAAAATTGTTTCCCCACCAGCTCCGGAGTTTACAGATAATTAAGTGCGACCATGCCCACCTAAGCGCGTCCCAGCGCACTTTTCAGGTACCTGCTCTCTGGAGGTGAAAATTCCTGAGGCGGATATAACAGTAGTGACTGCTGGGCTCTCCTTGCTTCTGTTTGTTCTCCCCCCCCCCGCCCCTTTAAGAGACCTGAATGCAGTGCCGGGACGGCAGAACGGAGGTGAGCGGCACTCTTTTCTTCCTTTTTTTCTCCCTCCCCTCACGCAGCCAGCAGCCAGGAGTGCGGAGGGGGTGGGAACACAGGAACAGCAACAAACCCCTAAGATCTCTGGTCTGAATTTAAGTGGCCAGTGGATCTTAGGGGTCGTGTGAAAAGGCCCTTAGGCTCTGGCATGTTTTCTGCTGAAGTTGCTGCTCAGGTCAGCTAAATTTGGGTGGGCAGTATTCAGATCACTGAGTTCCTTCATGTGCTTTCATCTTGATATCAGGCATGAAGTGGACAGCCCTTTAAATGGAAGACACCTTCCAATAGAGCACTCTCCTTGGCAGAAATGGAGTAGCAGATCTTAGAACATGGGACCACCTTAGGCTCCTCCTGTCCCAAAGGCATAAGATGGATAATCTTACAAATATCTCAAAATATAATAAGATTAGGATGACATGCAAATGCTAGACCACTGGATTTTGGCTGCTTTCCATGGTTATGAAAGCTCAATATTGTTTAGAGGAGGGATCCCACACCTTGGGTCCCTAGATGTTCTTGTCCCTGACAAGCATAACTAGAACCATTGCTTTAGAGGAAATGCAGCTCTACCCCTCCAGATGGTTCTGTATTTGCAGCTCCCTGGATTCCTCATGGCTGATAATCCTAGACCAGTGGTTCTCAACCTGTGGGTCCCCAGGTGATCCTGGACTGCAATTCCCAGAAGCCTCCACCACTTGCTGTGCTGGATGGGGTTTCTGGGAGTTGCAGTCCAGGAACATCTGGGGATCCTCAGATTGAGAACCACTGTCCTAGACAGTGCTGATGGCAATTGGAGACTAGAAATACAGAGATGATTGTATCAGGTCCAGATATTCCTGATCCAGGAATGACAGTGTTTGGAAGTCCTTCCGGTGCTACCAGAATTTCTAGTGGTTGGGTGTTTCCCAAAATTGAACTGACAATTTTCTGCTTGCATCCTATCATTGCAACCAATATTTTCTGTATTTCCTTCCAAGGGTGCTGCAAACTTTATTTTCCAATATTGGCTAAAATTCTGTTTATGGAAGTCTTGTAACATGACCAAGATGCAACTATTTTGGGGCTGTGAAATATTTCCAATCTCCCTCAAAGATCCCAAGGTGATCCTTGTGTTTGCTTATTTTGAAAGTTAAAGAGTTGCCCCCTTGAAGAGGATGTGAGCCTCTCTCTATTTCTCTCCCCCCCCCCCGTGTCAAAATTTCAGTCTGAAAGGTTATCAGAGCAGCAGTTCTTAGCAACTTGATTCCTGGTCCTGGATGTAACCCTGGATAAATTGGATGTGTATTCTGGAACAGCTAGGGTTAAGTATAAGAGGTAGGGTGCCTTTAAGAACTTATTCTAAACCCTAGCTGTTCCAGAACAAAGTGTGTAAACCTTTGAGAATCTGGGTGTCCTTCAGATACAATAGACGAAGGGCCTGCAGTGTCTCTGTGGTGTATCTCCTCACCCCCAATAAGCCAAAACGGAACTTCATGCTGAAAGCCAGCAACATGGGTGTGTTGGCGGAGGGGGAGGTGAGGGTATGTGGCAAATAGAGTAATTGATAACATTTTGGTCTTAAGAGCAGGTGTGAGCAGGAGTGTAAAAATTTCCAAGCAGACTAAAAAGACATTCAAGACAACAGCCTGAAGATCTCCTCTCCCAGACATGCACCCTCAATTTCTAGACTTTTGTCTACAATTCAAAGGTTATAGAACTGCTGCATAGCTCAGAGACTCAGGTTGAAGTCTCTGACTACGGAGCAAGGGATTTGGAGTTTGATCCCCACGGTGCCTCCTTGAGATGGGTTGGACTCAACAATCCACAGGGACCCTTCCAATGCAACCCTTTAAAGGTTGTTGTTTCTGTTGTTATTGCTGCTGTTGTTGGTTTTAACTATCTTTGGAAGGGTTATGCTAAGCCTGAAGAAGTGAAATTATATCCAGGAAAGCCTGTAATTTGTTATTTTTGTGTGTATTCCAATAAAGGTATCACTCCATCTTACATTTGTGTAATCTTGGGGATCACACAGTCTTTTCTTGGTTCTTCTCAAGGTGAATTGGTTAAACAGCTGTAGTGCACCCAAGCCTCTGCTGACAACCCAGTGTTCAGTCCCAGGTAGCTGTCTTGAGGTTCACTCAGCCTTCTGACTTCAGCAAATGGTGTACCCAGCTCACAGGAGGCCGGGGGGGGGGATATGTAGCCTGCATAACCAAACTATAGAGATGGGCATGAAACACCAAAATACCATTTCGTTTTGTTTTTCATTTTGTTCCATTCCTTTCCGTTTCATTTGTTTTTAACAATTTTTAAACATTGTTTCATTTGTCATTTTGTTTCATTTGTCATTTTTAACATGTGTGTGTGTGTGTGTGTGTGTGTGTGTGTGTGTGTGTGTGTGTGTGTGTGTGTGTGTGTGTGTGTGTGTGTGTGTGTGTGTGTGTGTGTGTGTGTGTGTGTGTAGTGCTGGTGCAACTTTTTCCCATCCCGCAAGCCCTGGGTGCCAGGTGATCAGCGTTGGGGCAAGGAGAAAAATGTTTTTTCCCACCCCAGCGCTAGGGGGAAATGTTTTAAAAGCCCTGGGACTCCACCCCCCCCAAGCACTGATCAGTTGACATGCTGGGCTTAGGGGAGAGAAAACACATTTTAAAAGCCTGGTGGAGAAAACTGTGGCCTTTTAAAACTTTTTCCCCACCGGAGCACTGATCAGCTGGCACATAGGGCTTTCGGCAGAAAAAAAAGTGTAAAAAGCCTGCACCCTAGCAGTTTCCCATAGGAATGCATTGCTTCATTGCATTCCTATAGGAAAATGAAAAACCAAACAGAACAAAATGAAAGTTTCCATTTGGTTTTGTTTCGTTTTTCTTTGATAGGTCACTTCATTTTTCCTTTTGTTAGAGAATAAAATCAAAAACAAAAAACAAAACAAAAATTGTTTCATGCCCATCTCTATCAAATTATTAACTGCCCAGAGAGTGCTTTAAGTACAATGGGATAGTGTAGATGCAACACACTATATTTTTTTCTCTTTTTATTCTTGTCCTCTACAAAAGTGATGTTGCTCTTTTACATGTGCTATGAGAGTATATTTATGCCACAAAATGCAATGTCAATTCAGTACCACTTCAACTTCCATGGCTACATACCGCAAACCCTTGAGATTTGTAATGTGGGGAAGTTATAGATAATTCCATGCTCTCATCCTAGAAGATTCTCTCCTATATTTCTAGCACAGAATTCTAATTCTTTTATCCTATGATGGATCCAGAAGTGGCCGAAGAAGCTCTCACAGATGCATTAGAGCCTCAACTTTTAGAAGAAGCTTATCTTAGTATTATGCGAAGACAAAAAAAAAAAAAAACCAGAGATGAGCTTTGCCTTAATTGCAAGTGGCGAAAGCAAGGGAAAGAGGAGGGAACTTCTCAAGGTTGTACTGCAGAGATGCATCCCATGACCCCCCCCCCAACAACCCCTCCAAGTTTGGTGGAGGTTGGAATGTTGATGTCATCACCAAAAAGGCCCCCAAGGAAAGATTTCCCCAGGCACCTCAAGACTCCGAACTTGCAGGGAAGCTTCCTCCAACTCTCATCTACAATCCCTTGAAGTCTGGTGCTAAAGGGAACTTTGTGTGTGTATAACTTAGATGTCTGAAACCCAGCCTTTATCAAACTTGACCCTCTACAAGGACAGTAGAGAATATTTAGAAGAAGCCGCTCTTCAATGTTGGTGCCTCTATGTGTCTGGGAGGCACTTTCCCGGGGGAGAACCTATTTGTGGGTGCATGACTCGAACCCAAGCTTCACCAGTCTTGGAGGAATTGTACAGTCAGGAAACGCTCTTTTGCACTTTGGTGTCTCTGGGTGCCCTGGGAGCCGTTTTAAACTGTTTTTAAAGTAAAACATGAATTAATTTGTCAGGGGGGAATTGTAAATTCATGATTCGCGATTTATCAGCCTTGATGAATCACAAATCAAAATGAATCATCATTTTTATTCATCCCCATTTCTATCCCCTACCTTTAGCAAAGGAATGATCATAACACAATATAATGCTCAGGCTTCTTCCTGAAGGACTATCAAAGGAAGATCCTGAGAAAGGAATTGTGAAGGAACACCCTGGCAAAGAAAGTGCATAAGAATATCAATTTAAATTACTCAATTTATGGTCCTTTGTGTGTTTTCTATATGAATGTGTACTCGCTTTGCTTCCGTAGAGTGCTTTCTATGCATTGCTGTTATGCGTATGGCTGTCTCGGCAATATAACCCAACTTGGTGATCAGGTTGCTCCCCACCCCACCCCCGTGCGGTTCCCTGCACACGTCTTCAGGGACGCTGCAGAGAAGAAGGGATAAAAAGAGAGAAGCAGGACCCAGCAGGCCACCTTGAACTCTTTGTAAGAAAAATAAGGTGGAAATGCAACTAAATCATTTTGCATTGAACACTTGGTTTCCTACTATGCAGTGTAACAGTAGGGTACCAAGTGTTCAGTATGAAATAAATGCTCACATTTGTGAAAGGAGAGAAGAACAAGTAGGGTAGGTGGTCACTTAGTATCTTCATTTATTCTTCTGTGAAGTTACAACCTACCAGATGCACACTGATGTGCTATCTGTTCACCTCCAATTCCTTCCTCTGTCTCGGGAATTTGGTGCTTTGAATGTGTTAATGATATAAACAAGCAACAGAGTCAAAACGCAATACCGGGGCAGTAGCACAATAGCAGACAATACCTACTGGAATCTATATGCACTCCAAATGCTTTATAATGCCCGTATGTTAATTGCTAATTGTAAACGACTAAAATTAGGGGGAAGATATTAATGGGGGCTGAAGGGATGTTAACAAGCCCACTCAGCTCAAAAAGCCCACAAACAAAAGTCACATTATTCTGTAACATTTATCATGTGTATGTAATTTATGAAGCATTGCATATGGCTGGCCCTCAATGACCATTGACGTAATGGGCAATAAATCTGGAATAAGCAAATATCTGTCCTGTATTTGTCTCTTGATGGGTAAATGTGAACCATAAATTGAAGAAGTAAATCAGAAGAGAAAAGTGTGTGTGTGTGTGTGTGTGTGTGTGTGTGTGTGTGTGTGTGTGTGTGTGTGTGTGTGTGTGTGTGTGTGTGTGAGAGAGAGAGAGAGAGAGAGAGAGAGAGAGAGAGAGAGAGAGAAGTTCTAACTATATAATTTGAAAATCTACCTTTAGCTATTCCAAAATAAGAACTATAAGCAATGCAAACCCTAGACTTGGAAACCTGTGATATGTACTCCGGGTTGGACTGTTCATATGATAACATTACTAGGATTGCTTTAATGTCACTGGGGAGACATGGCCCTTGAAAGCAATAAATTAACTAAAAGTAATCAAGTATATCATCTTTTTCCTTCATGGGATCAGAGGAGGGTATTAAAATCTATTCCCCAAAGCAGTGGGTGTCTGGATGCCGCCTGAATACAGAACTGATCACTCACTTGCATGACTAGGAACATACCAAACAGCATGAGAAATGTGAAAACCACATGCAAGGTCACCATGATGTGTATCTGCAATAGAGTTTTATCCAAGGCATAAACGCATGTACCTGTGCAGGTATGCACATACAGCAGGTCCACACCCAAGCATATCTGAACATTTAAAATCTCCTTTAATAAGTTACCTTGTGTGGTGCAGCAAAGCTTCCTTTCCATGCTGAACCCCATCCCTTCATTTCAGATATAGTCTTCTTTCTTCCAAACAGTAGCAGCCTCATAATTCAAGAAACATTGGAAGACAGCAACAGTTTTCAGTAACAGAAGACTCCCTCCCATCTCATGGCCCCCGATGGTTCCCCCATGACAAAAGGGATTCCAAGGAAGGAGGGGGCTCTTTGGGAAGGGGCAGGGATGAACCACAGTTATTTTTCTTTTCTTTTCTGAAAACTTGCCAGAACTGGTGATGCCATCAACCACACACGGTATAAGCTATGCTCCTGAATTTCAGCCATAATATATTTAATAGGGTAGAGAATTTTCAGCCACCAGGTCAGAGCTTGGGAGCAAGTGTTTGGACATAACATATTGACCTGGAACTAGTTAATTTTTCAGGTAAGGGTGACGGTTGGATAGCACCATGAGTTAGATTTCTGGAGCTGGAGCCAGAGGTTGGGAGTTCAATTCCCCCACTGTGCATCCCAGAACAGCCAGCCCATGTGCTCTGGAACACGTTGGACAGACCCAGAATGCCCCGAGAAGAAGGAAACAGTAAAGCACTCTCTACCTAGAGGACCCAGAAAAGAACTGCCATAAGTCTGAATTGACTTGAATTGACATGATAGCGATCAACAGGAAAGCCATGTAGTGAGTAGTTAAAAGTCAATTTCCAGTGTTACAAGTAGTTTTTTGTTGCTTTCAATAGTTATTCTTAAAGGGCATTTGAGGCATTGAACTTGAATTGTCTTAGTGCAGGCATGTCCAAACTTTGGCCCTCCAGATGTTTTGGACCACAACTCCCATAGTCCCTTGTCATTGGCAGTCTAAGCTTAGAATTCTGGAAGTTGTGCTCCAAAACATCAGGCGAGCCGAAGTTTGAACATGCCTGTATTAGTGCATTTTGACCCAAATATTCCAGGTTTGGTCCTTGGTGTTTTTATTAAGTATTTTCACGGTACACTATCAGGATTGGCCACTAGAAGGCACAGGAGAGCAGTTTCCTCCTCTTCCTGGCTGCTGGTAGTGGCAGCACAATCTATTTGATCAATGTAGTCAGCAATTACACAAATTAATTTCACAAACATAGCAACTATAACAAGAACTCAGATACCACTAATTGATGGTGCAACTTCCTCAAACAGAAAGACAAAATCTAAGCCCTGCTCTTCATGATTATGGACTCCACTGTCTAGTTACAGTAGCCCTCATGGCTACTAGCAAGGAACTTGTTACGTGGAAGGTTCAGCGAGTCCAAAATGCAGCAGCCAGATTGCTAGCTGGGGCTGGTTACAGAAATCATATAACACCCCTTATTGCAGCAGCTCCACTGGCTTCCAATCGTTTTAGGCATAATTCAAAGTGCTGGTTCTAACCTGTAAAGCCCTAAGTAGCTTCGGTCCAATCTGTCTCAAGGACCATACCTCCCATTAGGAGCCTGCTTGTGTGTAAGAGTCATCAGAGGGAGCCTTTCTATCGGTCCCACCTCCTTCACTGGAACATTTCATAGGGAAACAGGAGAGGGCCTTCTCTGCTGCTGCTCCCAGACTGTGGAACTCCCTCCCACAGGAGACCCGGCGGGGCCCATCTTTGCTTCCTTTCAACAAATACGCAAAGATCTTTCTCTTCAGACAGACTCTCCCTGAGTGACTTGCTGTTGTCTTGGAGGAGCTTTTAAATATTGTACATTGTTCTTTGAATTTTGTTTGTGTATGTGTGTGTGTTGCTTGGTGGGGATTTTTTTTAGTATGCTATATTTGCTTCATCTTTTTGTATCTGTGCTCTCACCATTACCTTTTAAGTATTGTCTTTTAATTATGTTAGCTGCCTTGGGTTCTTTTTAAGGAGAAAGAGGGGTTTAAAAAATTAAATAAATGAATAAATAAAATTGTAACTTAATATGACTCTGTTGTTGAAGGTAAATGAGATATTTAAGGAATGACTTTACCAATTCCACTCCTCCTGTGAGTGTCCATGGGAAGTGAGTATTCGAACCCTAAGTCCTAAAATGTCACTCCATCCGTTATACCACACTGCATATCCAGCAAGGGGTTTAGTCCAACAATATATTGGTATAATTATTTGCAAAACAGGCTAGTTAAATAAACAGCAATGGCTGCTACTTATCTTTGTTGATTATTGTTGCTTCTTATTGTATCCCATGATCCCAACCTATTATCCATCTCCTCCCCCCCCCCATCAGTCTAAAAATAGCGAAAAGCAATTGATCTCTTTTGGAATTAATTTCAGGTGAAATACTGAGGCTGCCTAAGCAGAATCACGCACCACATTCATCATCTCATTATATTCGGCTCTCCCTGTCTTGAGCTGCTTGCTGGCCCATCCGCTGCCTTCTGTGTGACCGTGCAGGGCTTTAAACTAGGGCAGAGGGTTCCAGAGGGACGGCGCAGAAATATAGCTTCCACCGCCAGGCAGGTCGCTGAAATGAGAGTGTTTGAATCACTGAACAGGCCCGGGCTGCTGCCACCGAATTGATGCCAGCGTCTCCTGGAGAGACAGCTCAGCCTGCTACAGCAGCCTCCCACCAGCGGGTCAAAGGGCAGGAATAGTGTAGACTGGAGCCCTGGCTCTTTGCTGTCTCTGCCAGAGCAAACCTACTGAGCTGTGACAGCTGGAAGCACAGAAATCAATAAGATGTAAAGGTGATTTTCTTCCTCTTCTCTGTTTTTCGGTCTTCCTGCTTCTACCCAGCCGTAACATCAGAGTTCTGCTTGTTATGTACGTGACGGCTCCTGCCTCTCCCTCCTCTTAATATCACACCACGGTTTCGGGTGCAGTTCTACCCTTGATGGAGAGTAAAGCAGCGGTGGCAGCAGCAACAGCTTCAGCTAAAAGGGAATCCCATAAAGCCACCATAAAACCACTGATGGGAATGGCATACAGTCCCATGTTTTTGCAGTATGTAGGCATCTCTTCCCATCTGCCAGGGCAAACACAGGATGCTTCTAAAGCATTAAGCGATAAAACCAGCAGCCTTTTGTGAATGGAAGGGCTGGTACACAAGGAACCTCTGCACAATTTGTGGGATCCTCTTTCGTCCCCCACACTTTTATGGCATAACCCCACTCCTTTGAGCAAGAGGCCCTTTTCCTCTGTGGAACATTTCGTAGGGGGCTTGGAGAGGTTCCTGTGGGGAGGAAGTCGTGAGGAGGTCTGCCTCTCGTATAGCTTGTGCTTGTGTATCCAACACCACATTTCAAATGAGTTGCCTTTCTCTCCTCGCCTTTCTTCTCTGATTGTCTTTCGCATGGGATGGGATGGATTTGACCTCGGTTTCAAGTGACAATCTTTGCCCTGGCAATCACTTTGTCTTTTGCTGACAAGGGGCTAACTGCTGAAAAGAGGAGTCAGGCCCTGGGAGAGTCTCCTTTTTTGTGTCTCTTTGTGAATGTTATTGAGCAAAAGAGGGGATACTGCAGACCACCTTGACTTCTGGCATGGGTGTCGTCAACATTCATTCTTTGCAACATAGAGTTTGTGTGTGCTGTGTTGTTACAATCGTGTCCATGGAGTTTTCTTGTCAGGAATACTGGAGTGGTTTGCCAGTTCCTATCCCAGGTGCCTATAGCACCTGGTATTCCCAGGTCGTCTCCCTTCCAAGTACTAACCAGGGCCAACCCTGCTTAGCTTCCGATATCAGGCGAGATCGGATGTACTTAGGGCATCTAGGCAGCAACATATAGTTTAGCCTCCTTTTTCCTACTGGCAATCCAGGCACAATATTACACAGCCATCTCCTTGTTTGGATTCATGGATAAAGAAGTGCAATATCCCACATTCATAAAACAGAGGGTTAAAAAAACTAATTGAATTTCCTGGGTTTTAAAAACAGGAGCATCACTTGCTCCCCCCCTGTAGGATGACTGGATCTTATTTTGCTGTGGACAGACAGGGCATTGATAAGAAATGCAATTTCATTTTTTGGGAGAGAGCAATGTGTCCGTATTCCATTTTAAGCATTCCAGAACTCTGCATTGCACTGCAGTACTGAGGCTGAGTTGAAGCCAGAAATGGTTCAGATTAAGGTTTGCAATGGATCACATGGCCTGCAAGGTTTGGTTCCACTGTACCGGAGACATAAACTATGAGCAAAATCCCAAGGATGTCACAAAGATGATACGAGACAGCTTCCTTAAGAAAGCGGACAGCACACATAGTGGTGACTATGAAATAAATGAGAAATTGGGGAGTTATAAGCTACTGATGTTGAGGAAGAATAAAATGGGAAGCATAACTCAGTTGACGAAGGCTTCCTTGTGAGCCATGCCTTGTGAAATCCTCGTGAGTCTCAAGAGGCCACGTTCAATCTGTTATCGTCTGATCTGCTGGAAGACAGAAAGCAATAACACTCTGGGAAGCTACTCATCATAAGATCTCTCTGCTCTCATCAAGCAGGTAACCTGGCTGCAGCAAGAGCAAAGCATCAGCCTACACAGTCCAGAGAGAGAGAGAGAGAGAGAGAGTATTAAATGTTGCTGCTTCCTTTGAGGGTCAAGCCTGCAAAAAAGGTCACCCAGGGTACAACCCTCCCCCTGTTGCAGCCCTCCTGCGCCCTCCCTCGATATTTCTCTGCTAATAATATGTAACACAAAAAGGGAGAGACACGTTGTCCTTTTCTCCTTTTAACAAAATTTCCCACTCTGGTTGCCTGAAAGAGCTTTATATGAAGCACAGCACAGTCATTCCAAAAGGATGCTTATTGTTTGGCTATAAATGGAAGTGTCTCAGAAGGATGGTGACTATTACAGGGAAGAAGGGTGAGGGCTTCTTTTAGTGACCTCTACAAACATTGGAAGATCGGAGGCTCGGAAGGTGGGTGGCCGTGGAGCAGTCCTTCATTAGAAGGGCTGGCAGGAGACAATCATCCTTTGGAAGGTGACCAACTTCTGAAGTCCTGCCCAGTCCAGAGAAAAAGAACAGGTAAACGGAGACCTTGAATTTGCCCAGCCATGCCTAGCTGTGCTACGTTGACACAAAGCAAAAAAGCCAAAGTGTTCTGCTTATATACCACCCCATACCACTTCAAGTAGTCTCTGGGTGGTTTACAGTTTTAATTACAGTATGCAGACTACACATCCCCCCCAGCATGCTGGGCCCTCATTTTACCAACCTCAGAAGGAGGGAAAGCTGAGTCAACCCTGAGCCCGCTACCTGTGACTGAACCGTTTAACCACTGTGCCACAAGGCAGGCTGAACAGATAGCTGGGCCACCATCTTCCCCATTTGGATGAGATGTACTGCACCTTTGTGCACAGTTTCAAGCAGGTTTGTATCCTGCTTGGGGGGAAGTACACCCCTTCTTATTTGGAAATGTGTAAGTGGCCATCCAACTAGGAATTCATTATTCATTTGAGACCCCCTTCCAGAGGTAGGCAATGAGTTGCTAAAACTGACATGAATAATCCCAACAAGCCACCAAATCATGCCTGTTTGTTTCCTGCTGAAACAAGTCTTTGGCAGGTTGGCACCCCACCACCCCTGGCATGCATCCGCTTCCAAGCAGCATCCCAGCTTCCCTGCCCCACCTCCTCTGGATGCTGCTTCTGAGTAGGTGCCCACTGGCAGGAAGGGGAGACCAAACCACAAAACACCTGTTACAGCAGTAAATGAATAAGCATGAACCTCATTGACCACATCACCTCAATTCTGGTTTGTCTGCATCGGCCGCCCGTTGCCTCCCGAATAAGGTACAAGGTGTTGGTTTTGGTCTACAAAACCCTCCATGGCCTGGGACCTGAATCTCTGACAGAGCGTATCTCCCAAAGGTCAGAGCTGGCCAGACCCACCAGAACCTCATTGGCCTTCTTGCTTTGGGTGCCCCCCCATCCGTGGAGGCCCGTAAGGTCAAAATGCATAATCGGGCCTTCTCGGTGGTTGGCCCTTCCCTATGGTACAAACTGCCCAGCAAGTTGTGCCTGGCTCCTTCCCTTACAGCCTTCAAGAAAGCACTGAAAACTTGGCTGTTCCAGGAAGCTTATGGCAATTGCTAATGTTTGTTTTGTGTTCCTTGTGATTTATTGGCTCTGTTGTATTTGTTATGCCTCTTGCCGGATTATCCCCTCTTTTTTGGCCCTCTCCCTTGTGGTGGTTTTAATTGTTTGTGTTGTTCTGCTTGTACACCGCTCAGAGTTCCCTATGGGAAAATTGGTGTGGCATATAAACTTAAAAATAAAATAAGTAATAAAATAAACCACTGAGTCGGTGGTTAGTACCAATCTCTTATTCCCACAAAGGAAAAGTTTAGAACAGTGGTAACCAACCTTGTGTCCCCAGATATTCTTGGACAGCATCTCCCAGAAATCCTGGCTAGCACAGATAGTCACAAAGGCTTCTGGGAGTTTTAGGCCAAAAACATCTGGGGACCCAAGGTAGGGAACCACAGGCTTATTAAAACAAAGCACCATCATGATTTTACAAGCCTCCTTGTATCCACAACACCGACCTCACTCCCTCCTCACTTATATCCAAGTAGGTGTGACACGAAGTGCTGGGGTGAGCAGGAGTAATGGAGGAGGCTTTGGGCCCCTGGAGGCTAAACATGGTTGTAGGTGGAACATTGCCCACCCTTGATGTGAAGAGCTCTCCTGATGAAATTGATTGATTCTCTATGAATAGACATGCCATCAAAGTGATTACTATTTCCATAGAATCATACAATCATCAAATTGGAAGGGGCCTACAAGGCCATTAAGTCCAACCCCCCCCCCCCGGCTGCCTCCATGAAAAAATACAAATCAAAGGATATCTGTCAGGTGGGTTGTCAAAATTTCTCTTGAATGTGTCCATTGTTCAATACACAAGTTTCAAACTCTCTTCCATTTTCCTTGTATACATTATTGTTTTTTACTGAAAAAAATTCTTATCCAGTGTCTAAACAGAAGATTTAGCACCACAGTTCTCTAGTCTGGAGCTACTCTATGTTGGTTTTAGAGCAGTTGGTTGACTCGAGATATTGTGATCAGTTATCAAAGGAATGCATTGATCTTAGGGGACAATGTGGCCCCCTCATGTCCCTCTCTTCTAACATCTGCAAGGCCTTGTTGTTTCACATTGTGCAAAGATTTATCTTGATTAAGCCTTCAGCTCTTATTATTAAGGTGAATAGATGCATTTCTCTTTTTCAGAAGAAGCTTTTCCATCAGCTACCGAAGGGGATGGGCGGAATCAAACTATCATCGTTAAAATCCACCTGCAAATTGAAAGAGAGAAAAAAATCAGCTTCCTTTTTGTGTGTGCTATAAAATGAATGAACTTCAGGCTGCGAGCAATTGGTTGCTAGATCAAAAATTGCATGCCAGATGAGCTTAAAATAATAGACATTCCTTCTGCCAAAGCTATTCACTGTTTCCCCCATGGTTACATCAACCGAATATGCTAGCTTTGTCCCATTAAACAATCAATAAGTGTATCTGTCAACACGAGGCGTCCATCCGTGGAAATCTGCGGGTTTTAGTGCTGTATTACTTAACGCTGTATAAGTAGAAGTGCTTTGATTGACTTGTAATCTCCAACCGTGGAGGGGGAAACAGAGGCTACAGGATGCAGAATGAGGTAATCATGAGATGTAGCTATTTCACTCCTTCTTGATGTTGCCTGTCCTCACATATTTAACGGAACGAGTGTGCACCAGACATACTGGCTACGATACAATGGCAGACTGCTGAACACATCCTCAACAGCAGCAGCAGCAGCAGCAGTTCAGAGAGAAGGGGATTTCCATCTAGGAAATCTCACCCCCCCCACACACACACATGCCCTTAGTAAATAAGAAATACTCCAGATAATGATCTGAGCAAAGGTACATGCATAGCCCATGGCTAATAGAGGTGATCATTATTGGAGACAAGCTGGAACCTCGTCTGCAATTGGTTTCTATAAGGATTTGTTAACATTTATAAAATGCATTTCTTTCTGAAACGAAAAACATTGGTATGTTTAAAGATGTAATCGGGAGGCACCAGAACCTACAGTTGCACCCCCACCCCCACCCCCCAAAATAAAACATTTGAGCACAATGCTATATATATATATATATCTGAGGGTGTCTCCAGAATGCAGTTGTGATAAAGAGCATGATCATGTTTTTTTCTTCATTTTTTCTCCAGAATTCTGGTCTCAAACTACAGGAAAAGAGATTCAATTTAAACATTAGGGAGAATTTCATGACAGTTAGAGCTGTTTGGCAGAGGAATCTGCTGCCCCAAAGGAGGGTGGTGGAGTCTCCTTCTCTGGAGGTTTTTAAGCAGAGGCTGGATGGCTATATATTGGGAGTACTGTACTGTGATGGGGGTTCCTGCATGGCAGGGGGATTGGACTGGATGGCCTTTGAGGTCTCTTCCAACTCTATGATTCTATGACTCTATGATTCTGACCATCTGACAGCAGGCAGTTACCATGTCAGCCTCTCCATTCTTGCAGCTGTGACACCTATTGAATTTGGCCACTGCTTGTGGGGAATAACTTTGTGTTGTTGTTGTTTTTGAGGAATTCTCAATTTCCTTTTTCTTCAAGACAGAATTATCTTGAAAGGTATGTGTATGAGAGAGGGAGAGCACATGGGGGGGGAGAGATTTACTTATTGTGAGGGAAATAAAAACTGGCAGATCACCTCAACCCTATGCATTCTTAAACTCTCCTTCATTGGTTTCTATCAGATGCTTAACACTCATACAATAGATTACAGATACAATGACAGTGCACATTCAGTGTTTGCAACTCTATGGAATGGGACCATTATGCTGTGGTTTTTCTGATAAACTGTTCACACTCACTCTCCAGTTGGAGTTACTGGAAACAGTGAAGCTTCAACTGGGATTCATGGTTAACGATGGAAAGAGAGGAACTGGGGTGGTTCTCACAGAGGAGAAATAATCTCATAGAAGGCAATGAAAGGCGGAAGCATAATCCAGTTTCTATCTAGCTAGACAGGGGTTTGGATCTTGGTGTCCTCCACCCAAGTCCAACAAGTCAGTCACTGCACCACATCTCTTGGACTAACATAGCATGCTACTTTGACTTGTTGGGCACATATTCCTCATTGTAATATATATTCCCAATAGCATGCCAAATGGTTATTTTCATACTCCACAGTTAATGCATATTTTCAAAATGCATTTTAATGTAGAAACAGGACGGAATGGGCTAAGCAGTGAGTCCACACAAAGAGATTTTTAAAAAGACAGCTAGGTAGTTTTGCCCAATTATAGGACATGAGAAAACTTTTTCTAGATTCTATCAATTCAGACTGGAGATGGAGACTTTTATCTAATCCAGCCCACCTCTGTAATCAAATAAATAACTGCAGAGATAAATAAATCCCTGGACATCGAAGAATGGCATCTGAAACAGAAAAATCAAACAGAGTATTTCCTGCAGTTTGAATTTAAAGCCACACCATCCTGAAAGCAGGTGGATCACCCCATCTGTTGATGGTGAAGAACAGGCCATAAGATGCTCATAATATGGAGAGAGGCAGAAAGCTTTGTAGATTTCAGTGACACTTATCATGTTCCCACGCATAACACGTTAATAACATCCCTGCTAATGTGAAAGAGATATTCAAGGCTTTTCTTGGACCGACGACGGCACCACTGAGGGCTTAATTATATAATACAACATATTCCCACATTAGATCACTGACGCTTAGTGTGAGTTTGGGGAGGGGAAGGGGGGAGGCATTACCTAGCAACCATCTCTAACAAACGGCGGGCAAAAAATAAAGAGATTATATGCTACATCACTCTACAGAGTCAAAATTGATAGCAAATTGTGTTTGCCCTTTCATCTCGTGTGGAAAATCTATTGTGCGCAGGCACAAGGAAGAAAAGATGGGCTTTTGAACAAAATGGCCCTTGTGATCTCACTGTCCTGTTCCCCCTCTTCTTTTCCTTCCCCTTCCACCATTTTCCTTTTAAGTCTAGGGAAGAAGAAGCCAAAGGGGGGGGGCGCAAAAGTATAGAGAAAGGTGTTCATCCTCATGGAGAATACTAAGGGGAAAAGAAAAGAAAAGGTACATGTATGGTCAGTGGAAAATGGCACCCTCTTCAAACGAGCAGCTCTAAAGGTAGAATCAGATATGCCTGGTTTAATAGCTTTTTTGGAATTGTCTTGGGGAGAAAAAAGGCAGAGAGAGAGAGAGAGAGAGAGAGAGAGAGAGAGAGAGAGAGAGAGAGAGAGGAGCATCATGGCCAGAGGAATTGGTGGTCTCTGTTCCATCCTCCTATGCCAGTGGCCATGCTGCTGTAGAGATTCAAGATGGGTGCGAATAATTTAAAGATCACAATATTTGCTAGCAATTGCCAAGTCATCAAAAATTCATCACTTTGTATTCAACAACCCCGATGGATACCAAGTGATGGTTTTGGGGGCAATTTTTTATTCATCTATTTATTGGGAGGGTATCTTGGGGCCTTTTGTTGCTTTTGGGGGTGGCTTTGGGGATTCTTTTGAGGGGGTGAGATGATTTTGTCAAGTTCCTCGGTATGTTAAAAACATTTGTAAACCCATGATTCATAATTCATCAACCTTGACAAATTATGAATTGCGACGAATAGCCGTTTTTGCGACTCATGCCCATCTCTAGAAGGGGTTGTAATCTTTAAAAGGTAAATTTGTCTCACCCCGGGGAGAGCCGTCTCTTCTCATTGGCCCAGCAATGCTCTTGGCAGTGACGGCATTTTTGTTGCTATTGAGTGATATTCACCAGAGTAGGCAAATGAGGCTGAGGGGTTGCTCCACCACTCTTTGGAAGAGAGGCAAAATATGTTTTTCAGTGGAAATCCTCCCTTCTGTCATCTTTGTGCCTGAGGCCAAGTAAGTGTGATATCTTCTTCCTTACCAATGAGGATGATGAAGAATTTGCTGCCCCTCCAGGTAGAGTTCTTGCATGAGCACAGGTGATGTTTTGTACAAAATTGTCCACTCTTGTGAAAATCTGTCTTCGTTAAGTGCAAAATTATACTTTGTTACTTAGGATATACATCTCCTGTTGCATAGCCAGTTAAGAAACATAAGCATTGATTGGGTTAGTTGTGTCTGTTTTAGTATTTTTGCCTCTTGGTGAATTCTTACATGTATTATGTGTTTATTTGCTTATTTTACTTATTTATTCTACTGTTTATTTAGTGCACATTGTTCTTTGTTTCTTATTTGCATTTATGTAAACTGCCCAGAGTTCCTTCTGGGAAATTGGTGCAGTATAAAAATGCAAATAAATAAATGAATAAATAAATGAATAAATAAATAAATAAATAAATAAATAAATAAATAAATAAATAAATAAATAAATAAATAAATAAATACAAATGCTCACTAAATTCCTAATTCTGGTTCATTTGTGGCTCTTTCAGCATGGTAGGAAATATTGATGAGGAAATATTGTTTACCAGCACATCTCAACTCCCAAGCAGGAGCAAGAAACTGAGTTCCTTCCTCGCAGTCAAAGATTTGCAGTTTGCACAAAAAATATAATTACTTTAAAGAAGGAAAGTGCCTATGTTTACACACACTCTCACACATGGCAAGTGCAGAAGGACTGATGGATAGTTAAAAAGCCACCATGAATTAAAATGTGTCTCCTATTTAAAAGCCCATGCAACAAATCAGGTTGCAGCATGGTTTTTGTGCAATTGTACTACATTTATAAAACAAACAAAACAAACCCAAATCTAAATGATTTGTCTTGGCAAGAAGTCTTGCTGGCAGCTATATTTCTAAAAGTATCCTTCCTTCCTTCCTTGCTCTGGATAAAAATGCACATTTTGGGGTGAGAACACCAGTAGGCATGTATCACCATATCGTAATATGCCACAGTACTTGAGAGGGGAAATGTCAATTCTGCAGTTTGTGTCAGTTCACTAATTAGCTGAACAGGCATTTGGCAGTCTCCCACCTTGCCTCGTCTACTGGCTCCCCACTCTTCAGAGGGGCTTCTCTCCTCATCACCTTCGGATGCTGCCTCTGGGTGGGTGCCTGATGGGAGAGGCAGGTCTAGAAAGCACTGAACACCTGTTCAGGTGTTAAACAAACTGGTATGGACTGCCAAACTGGTGTTTTGGCCCATCTCTGCATAGGACTCTTCGTTGTTTCTGCCACAACACCCTGTCAGAGGGGCCATTGTGTGACCATGTGTTTGTAGGAACATATGTGCATGCATTGAATTTGGTTTCATTGTTTTAATTATCTTGGTTTTACTGAGATTACATTAAAAAGTGTGCTGCTTATATACTGCCCCATAGCACTTAAATCACCCTCTGCATGTAATTAGGCAAGCTAGACATTGCACCTCACCCCCGCTGGTACTCATTTTATCAACCTTGGAAGGATGGAAGGCTGAGTGAACCTTGAATCAGCTACCTGGGATCGAACCCCAGGCCGTGAACAGTGTTGTGGCTGCAGTACAGCAGTTCAACCATGGTGCCACAAGGCTCCATTATTGTTAAATAATCTGGGAGCCATTTTGAAAAGGGTAAAGTGGAACATAAGTTTATTAATTAAAAAGCACAACACATCACAAAATGAACAACTTGTTACAGATGAGACTGTCAGAAGAGAAAAAGAAGACTGAAAAACCCAAGGGGAGTTTATCGTTCCTGCACTGTGACATCTTGGTCTCTGGGTATGTTAGAAACTCACTCTCCTTGCTACCCACAACGAGACAAAAAGGAATTTTCCAAAACAGCTCTCACTTTCAATGACGATAGCAAGCCTGACTGCTATTGAGCTTTGCAGAAAACCTCTTACAATAGGATTATTATAATTGTGACAGAAAGTTGCCCACAGATACAGTGCATTTATTGTGCACACCATAAATGTGTCCTGGTTACATAATGAAAGGAAAAGAACTATCAAATAAGAAATGCCCTTTACTCTCTCTCTCTCTCTCTCTCTCTCTCTCTCTCTCTCTCTTCTCTCTCTCTCTCTCTCTCTCTCTCTCTGTGTGTGTGTGTGTGTGTGTGTGTGTGTGTGTGTGTGTGTGTGTGTGTGTGTGTGTGTGTGTGTGTGTGAAGGAACGTGCCAGTTCAGAGATAGGGAGAGGCACAGAGGGACATTATTGTCCGCTTTTGTGGAGAGGACTCTTAGAGAAGAATTAGCAATTTCAGTGTCTAGTTATTGGAGGAGAATTTAGATAAATTCCATGAAGGGTATCTGTGCTCTGCTTGAAAGTCATGCTTGGAAGAGACCACTAGGGATAGAAATCCAAACCACACAGTTGATTCCCGATCGATGAAACAGGTGGCTGAACCGCAGGGCCAGCCTGTTAATTCGGTGGTGGGAAAACCCCAGGTTCAACTGAAAACTGCTAGGCAGGTGTAACAGATGTGGGTTGTTTTTCCCCCTAGAATGGTGGCACTGAGGTTGCAGTGGCCAACCCAGGTGGCTCTTCTAACCTGTCCTCTTGCAAACCTAGTTTCCATTCAGCTGGAAAACGTGCACCTAACCTGTACCTCTTTGTGAGTTTGGGGGATGGGGAGGGTACACTCTACGTCTTTTGGGACCAGATTGGGGCATTCCAAAGTACAACTACAACCAATCTAAAGTGCAATTCCCCCCCCCCCGTTATAAAACCAAATTGCCAGAACTTTCATGTCCAGAGTAAGAAAAGAATAGAGCCTCCTGCTCAAGACTCTCCATCTCCATCCCATTCTGACACTGAAGCCTAGAGCAGACATTCTAAACTGTTTTTGGGCACACAGTGTTCCGTGAGCAGAAATGCGTTCAGCCGTGGTGGCCACATGGCCACAGACTTGCACAACACTGTCTCTTTAGCTTGGAAACGGAGATGACCACCACCCCTAGAGTTGGACATGACTAGCATGCACATGTGTGTGTGGTGGTGCTGGTGGGTTAACCTTTACCTTACACACACAAAACAGGAAAGCAATATAAGCCAAATCAGGAATCAGAAACACAACGAACCACATAAAGTGGTGTGTGCAGAATTTTTTTCCCAATCTGTGGCTCCTTTCTAATATCCTCAGACTACCGGGGGGAGCATATGGCCCCCTTTGAGAATGGCTGGGCTAGAGGAGAGGAATAAAGTCTGAATTTATCTCAGCCTTGTACCCGAGGACAAAAAACAGCAAAGCAATTTCCCCCTCAAATTGAGGATATTTTTCTGGTGCTTTTGGCAAGGGAAGAAGAAGAAATGTAGTGTAATTTAAGCAAAACTGAGTACATCAGGCAAATTTCTATTAAACAAGAGGGGAAATACCCAAAACAACTATGATGGCTTCTTCATAATATATACATCTAAGAACTGAGAGTTGTTGTGTTCTTGTAAAAGAATCATGTACTATTTTTGGATTCTCTCTCTCTCTCTCTCTCTCTCTCTCTCTCTCTCTCTCTGTGTGTGTGTGTGTGTGTGTGTGTGTTAGTGATTTGACTAGGATGCAACAATAAACTGGTATTGTTTGGGGAGGGGACAGGAAGTAGATTTTCCCATTCCAGGAATGGAATAGAATTTTACCTTCTATTTGGTTTTTATAAAAATATTCTAGACTTGGCAAATCCATTCATCATTAGAATGGAAAAATCATTTGAGAGCTTACTCATATTAATGAGTATCTGGGCAGGTAAATAGAACATAATAAAAAGAATGGCACTTATTAGATTTGGCTGATGCAAACAGGTGAGAATCTTATTTATTTCCATTCTCTTCTGAAGAATTTGCAAAGAATTCTCAAATTACATCTTAAAGGCAGAAAAAACTTTGATGGAGACCATTTTGAATGCAAAAGAAAAATGTTTCCATCTCTCTTCTAAATGACTGTTAGAGAGCAGAAGTGGTGAATTAGAACATGTGACACCCCAAATATGTTTAACTGGTTGCAGTAAGGAATTTCTCTTGTAATAATGGTGAGGCAGGACTTTATGTCTCTGATTTTGGTGCACAGGGTTAAAGAATGACAAAATTATTCTCCCCACCTCACAAGAGAGTGCAATATTTTCTGGGACCGTCCATCTGCGGAAAGAACCACGAAGAAAGCCAATGGGTCAATGATGCTTTAATGCCAGTTGACCCATATAATAATGGCTTCTGGCCTCTTGTGTGGCCTTTCACGAAATAAAAGTGTAAGAGGGATTCTTTGCTTCCTTTAATTCAAAAGGAACGAACCCTAGTTCTTCATCTAGTTTGCATGTTGCATGATGTTAAAATATAAGGTTTCATGTTCTGCTCACAGAAATTAATGAAATGACCTAGATAATCAATTAGGCAAAGACCAGGTGATCCAAGATTACACAAATGCAGGGATAAGGTGATCCCTTTATTGAGCAAATAAAAAATTAAGCAATATTGTAATATGGTGTGCGTTTGGGAGGAGCAGTTGCAGAATAATTAGCAAATTATTTTTGGGGGGTAGAAAAATGCAACCATGCTATAAGGGAAGATGCTGGAATTCACACACTCCAGCTGACTTTAGAGCCAAAGCCACGACTCATGTCATACAAGCAGACTCAGCAAGAATATCTGCCATGAATTTTGGTCACTTGGATCTACGCTTTTTCTGCACTGTCTATGAAGGAATGGTGTCCAGCCTGAAAAAGTGGGGTATTACCCACAAACATTCGCAATTTGTATGGTTTTTCTAGTGGGTCAATAAAAATATCACCTTGCTCTTGCACTAAAAAAATCAAGACTGCTGATGTCAATGAGAATGAAAAATAGAGTTGAGTATTCGTTACAACCTGTGTCCAAATCAGCTTTTTTTTTTAACTGGGGGTGGCCCTTTTCAATCTCAGGGCTGAAAACTCAACTCAAAGTCCCAGCAAGAGCATACTTCTTGCTGATCAAGGCCTCTGGGCTGGCTGAACTTTGAGTGTCTGCCTACTGCTTTCACATTTGCATTAGATAAGAAAAATGCTTATACCCTGAAACATTGTGTGAAAATATTAGTTCTCAAGCCAAATGAGGAAACAGCCATGGATTTCAATCTGCAGAGGCAAATATTTGCCACATAAGCAGTGCAGATGAACTCTGGAAAATAGTCTCTCTGTGTGTGGGTATATAATGGAGTGGGGTGTGTGTGTGCGTGTGCGTGTGTGTGTGTGTGTGTGTGTGTGTGTGTGTGTGTGTGTGTGTGTGTGTGTTTCTAAGCTATAACTATTTAAACATAGTTGTTCCTCTCTTCACTTGTCAAAATTATCTCCTCTCCACCCCTATTCCAACCCATGTTAATAATAATAATAAGACCAGCCAGTCAGCTACGCCTCACTCACCTTACAAAGCATGTGTTTATCGCTAAGTTGCAGCCATCCCAAATAGTTTTGACCTGAGGTTATATTGTGGGCCTAGCGAGATGTGAAGCAGGTTAAGTGGATGATAAGCAAACATACCATTATGGCCTCCTCAGCATGTTGCAGAGACACTCAAATCCACAAGAAAGATTTTCAGCACATCCTTTTGCTGAATGGCTTCAGGTTTGGGCCTCAAAGGTTCATTCAATCAGAGCCCCACTGTCACTCGAACTAATATCTTAGCCTTACATCATCCTTCTGCCGCGCCTCCAGGCAACCAAATGCCTTGTTTGGGTTTGATTTGCATGTTCAACTTGCTCCATATTGAACACTCAGATACCGATGTACGAATCTCCTGGCTGGAACTGGTCAAAGGTCTATTTTCTTCACCACCACACAGACGGTGACTGAACCTTTAGAGGAAAAGGACATTTAAGAGGATTTATTCATTCATTTTTAATTCATTTTTTATGTAAGAAGAAGGCAATTTCTTGATGAGAGGATGTGGATCTCATCCCCTACATGGAGATATGCAAATAATTGTACAACAATAATAACCTTTGACCCACAGAGCTGGAAGGGATCCAGTGGATCATTGTTTCCAGCCAGTCTCAATGAGGCACAGGGGATCATAGAATCATAGAATCATAGAGTTGGAAGAGACCTCAAGGGCCATCTAGCCCAACCCCCTGCCATGCAGGAACCCCATCACAGTATTTCCGACAGATGGCCATCCAGGCTCCGCTTAAAAACCTCCAAAGAAGGAGACTCCACCACCCTCTGTGGCAGCATATTCCACTGCCGAATAGCTCTAACTGTCATGAAGTTCTTCCTAATGTTCAACTGGAACCTCTTTTATTGCAGTTTGAAACCATTGCCCCAAGTCCTAGTCTCTGAAGCCATGGAAAACAAGTGAACTTCTAGAATAGAGCATCTTAAAAGGGAATGATCTGTATTTTCAAAAGAGAAGCACACAAATGTTTCATGTTTCATGTTCTCATGTATATGTAATCTTTTTTCATCCTTTTTTCCTGTCAAATCACCTGAGAAATTGTTCATTTAATGGCATTGCAAGGGCTGTTGGCAGCAGCCAACACTTCAGGAAGACTATTTTAGACACACATTTTGTTAGGGATTTTTCCTTCCCCCTTTTCTTAAATTATGTTTGTGCCCTGGGTCTGGATTGTCCACTACCACTTGCTGGACAAAATAGAGCAGATGGCATTATGTAGTGTGTGGGGAAGAGAAATGTCTGCATATTCTAGTTGTGTTGGGTTTGTGGAGAAATGATTTCATTTTCCCTTTGTCCTTCTTGCTTGATTTTTGGAAGGGGGGAGTGTTTGTGCATTTTATTTTGCTATTTTTCCTTACATATGATGGAGTGCTTTCCCTGTTGTATTGTTTTTTAAAAATTGTTACTTAATTTACTGCTATTTTATTATGCTAGAGGTTTATCTTTTAAGTTTCCTTAAAAGTTTCCTTCTGGAGATATGGACCCAGAGGTGGGCTTTGTGACCATACCCCTGAGTGGCTGGTGGCGGGGGTGGTTCTTCTGGAGAAGATTGATCTTCTGGTGCCTTGCCTCTGCTATGTGAGAGAACTTTTAAAGGGTCCTTTAGGGCTTTTGGAGCCAGAAATACAAATAGGGATAGGCAAACTGGATGACATGAAAGAGGCTTTCTCTTTTGTGGAAAAGAAAAGGTTTGGTGCATAAAAAATACAAAAATGAAAGAGGCACTCCCCACAAAAGAGCTCAGTATGGAACTTTTCACTGTGCATATCGCTACGCATCAGATTTCAGGACCAGACAAGATTGAGTAGGTTCAAGGTGGGACACTGTATTCTCTCTATTGACTATCTTAGGATCAAGCCTATATTTTTTAGGGGATTACACGGCAGGTGTGAGCCAGACACATTGTGCAGGCTTTCAGGCAGTCAAGGGAAATGGAGGGCAGAGAAACTGCTTTCAAAGTTTCAAGCCCCTCACCTCGTTCAGGAGATTCGCAAAAGCTTAACACCAGCCGATCAATCCGGTTTGGTTGGCTTGTCGATGAAAATAAATATAATACTTTAAAAGGAAAATCCATAAAGCAAGCTCATGGAGAATAAATGGAACGGGCTCTCGGGGGAGACAGAGGAAGGTTCATTGCTGGATTTTTGTCTGAAGTTGACTGGACAAAGCATTCATGGATGTGAATATGCAGCAAAGGAACAAGCTAGTATTGGCAGGAGACATCCCAGATGACCTGAGAGACCTTTTTCTTTCCCCTTTTCTATGATTCCAAAGAGCAAAAAGTGGAATTGCTTTCTGCCTACAGGAAATCTGATTTTAAATGGTTCTGAAGTTGGTTCACTCAATGCTATATCCTCCTTAAAAATAGAACCACCGGCTTTTAATGGCTTCTTTTTCCTTTTTGGAAAAAAAAATTCTCTGTTGCCTCACATTTTGTATCAGATGGTTGGTTAGAAACGACAATGGATGGTTCTTTGCCTTCCATTAAGACAAGCATCTCTCTGTATTCGTATTGCCTACGGAACACATTTTTCCCACCGGCTGAGAGATGTGAAGAGTGAAGCAACTAGGAATGGATGAGTCCATTATTTTTGCTTTCTTCTACATTCCTCGTACATGCACAACTTTTCTTTCACTGAATTTACAAAGTAATGCAAGGATTTTAGCCTGTTGCAATCAAAACAAACAAAACATAAACAAAAAAATCACACACATCTGTGCAGTGGCCCATTTCAGCAGCTAAAGTTGTTCTTCGTTCCATCAAGGGTGGCGACTCCCATTTCTCAGGGCCAGTGAATCCATCCCGAGTTTTAGTGTGAAAGGCCATATTTCCAGCACCTTATATTACAAAGTTTGAGCTAATAATACCAGGGATGACCTCACCATTTCCCATGAATTCACCACTAGCCATCACTGTCCTCCTGGAATGGAGAGGATCATGTTCCAGTCACCTGCCCATGTGTTTAAAAGGAACAATCTTTCAGGGTCAAATCACATGGGAAGGGAAGGGTATGTGTTCTGTGATTAAAATGTTTCATTTTAAGTCATGGAAAGTTCTTTGTCTGAGCAATTAGATACACAGATTATTATAATGCCATTATACAAAATGATAGTAAGGCCGCACCTGGAGTATTGTGTACAATTCTGGTCACCGCATCTCAAAAAAGACATAGTGGAACTGAAAAGGGTGCAGAAGAGAGGGTTGTCTGAGGGTTGTCTGAGGGTTAGGGGTAATTCACCCCTGCCCGTATCATGGTCGGACCATCATCTGCTAAAATTTTCCCTGTCGATTGCCACCCCGCCCTGCGGGGAGCGTCGGCCCTACTTCTGGGCTCGCCCCCATAGGCTCCTGGACCATGCTAGGTTCATGGAAGCCTTCGGGGAGCTTTCTGGTGGTCTGACAGACAACCCGGTTGATGCCCTGGTGGATAGGTGGTATGAGGGTGCCACCGGGGTGGTAGACCGGATCGCCCCCAAGCGCCTCCTGCGCTGTGGAGACCGCTCTTCGACATGGTATATGGCTGAGTTGCGGTCGATGAAACAAGAACGCAGGAGGCTAGAGGTCAGTTGGAGGACAGATCGGACGGCACTGAGTAGGGCTGCACTTAAGCAGCTGACCGGCTGCTATGTTCACGCGATCAGGGACGCTAGAACATCCTATGTCTCCCTGAGAATTGGCGAGGCCTCTAACTGCCAGGTGGAGTTGTTCCGGCTGGTTCGGGACCTCTCTAATCCTGGTCAGCTGGGGCCTCCTCCTAGTGAGTTCACTAGTGAGCAGTTTGCAGCTTATTTTAGATCTAAAATTGAGGCCATCCATTCTGATCTCCCCTCCGGCTGCTGTAGTTCATCCCCTGATATCCCTGGGGCCTCACCCCCTGTGTCTCCTTGCCTGATGGAGTTTGGGCCGGTGTTTCCAGCAGAGGCCTCCAGAACTATGGCTTATTGCCGGCCAGCTGCTACTCCTTTTGATCCTTGCCCGGCTTGGCTTGTTAAATCAGCCGGAGGGAACATGCTGGAGTGAGTTTCAGCTACTGCCACGGCCTCCTTTAGGGAGGGTATTTTCCCTTCCCGACTGAAGGATACCGCGGTGAAGCCCACATTGAAAAATCCCGGCTTGGCGTCGGATGATTTATCCAGCTATCATCCAATTGCCATTGTTCCCTTCCTGGGCAAGGTTGTCGAGAGGGTGGCTGCCATCCGGCTCCAGTCGTACCTGGAGGAAAATTGTATCCTGGATCCCTTCCAGTCTGGGTTCAAGCCGCTTCGGGGGACCGAGACTGCCCTGGTCACTCTGCAGGATGACCTCCTCAGAGAGGCTGACAGGGGGTGTTCCTCCCTGTTGGTACTCCTTGATCTGTCAGCTGCCTTTGATACCGTAGACCACGGTAACCTGCTGGTCCGGCTTGCTGAGGTGGGAATTGGGGGCCTTGCTTTGTCCTGGCTCTGTTCCTTTCTTGGCGGCCGGTCTCAGTGGGTTCAGCTGGGTGATGACTTGTCGGCTCCTTGGACTCTCCCATGTGGGGTACCCCAGGGGTCGGCAATCTCACCCATGCTTTTGAACGTTTATATGAGGCCACTGGCAGAGGTCATCAGGGTATTTGGAGTTTGCTGTCATCAGTATGCTGATGATATGCAACTCTATCTCTCCTTTTCTTCTTCTGCAGAGGAGGCGGTACGCTCCCTCGACCTATGCCTGGAGGCGGTCTTGGAATGGACCAGGACCAACCGGCTCAAGCTGAACCGGGAGAAGACGGAGGTTCTGTTCTTCGAGGCGCCCTCGTTTGGGTACAATGCCCCCTCCTTAGACTGGGGGGAGTTTCCCTCCAGCCTACAGACAGGGCCAGGAATCTGGGTGTGGTCCTGGATTCAGCCCTCTCCCTGGAAGCCCAGGTGATGGCAGTCTCCAGGGCCGCCTTTATCCACCTCTGCAGGATCGCCCAGATCCGCCAGTACCTTGATGAGTCCTCCCTGAGGAGAGTCGTGCAGGCCCTGGTGATCTCGAGGATCGACTATTGCAATGCCCTCTATGTGAGGTTGCCCTTGACCCTTGTTCAGAGGCTTCAGCGGGTGCAGCATGCGGCGGCCAGACTGGTGGTGGGTGCTTGTAGATTTGAGCACATCACCCCAGTTCTGGCTCAGCTGCACTGGCTACCCGTTGCCCTCCGGATAAGGTTCAAGGTCTTGGTTTTGATCTTCAAAGCTCTCCACGGCTTGGGACCAGAGTAACTGTCGGAGCGTATCTCTCAGAGATCAACTGGGACCAGGCCCATGAGGATGGTGCAGGCGCGCTCACTTAGGGTGGCCACACCCAGAGAGACGTGGAAATCACATACGCACAACCGCGCCTTCTCTGTGGTGGGCCCTACACTGTAGAATCAGCTCCCTAGTGAGTTGCACCTAGCAGCGTCCCTTTGTTGTTGTTGTTGTTCAGTCGTTCAGTCATGTCCGACTCTTCGTGAACCCATGGACCAGAGCTCACCAGGCCTTCCTATCCTCCACTGCCTCCCGGAGTTTTGTCAAATTCATTTTGGTTGCATCGATGACACCGTCCAACCATCTCATTCTCTGTCGTCCTCTTTTCCTTTTGCCTTCGATTTTACCCAGCATCAGGGACTTTTCCAGGAAGTCCTCTCTTCTCAAGAGGTGGCCAAAGTACTGGAGCCTCAGCTTCAAAATCTGTCCTTCCAGTGAACATTCGGGGTTGATTTCTTTCAGGATGGATAGGTTTGATCTCCTTGCAGTCCAGGGGACTCTCAAGACTCTCCTCCAGCACCACAGCTCAAAAGCATCAATTCTGCGGCGATCAGCCTTCTTTATAGTCCAGCTCTCACTTCCATACATCACTACTGGAAAAACCATAGCTTTAACCATCCTGACCTTAGTTGGCAAAGTGATGTCTCTGCTCTTTAGGATGCTATGTAGGTTTGCCATTGCTTTCCTCCCAAGAAGCAGGCGTCTTTTTATTTCATTGCTGCAGTCGCCATCTGCAGTGATCAAGGAGCCCAAGAAAAGAAACTCTGTCATTGCCTCCATTTCTTCCCCTTCTATTTGCCAGGAGGTGATGGGACCAGTGGCCATGATCTTAGTTTTTTTGATGTTGAGCTTCAGCCCATTTTTTTCACTCTCCTCTTTCACCCTCATTAAGAGGTTCTTTAATTCTTCCTCACTCTCTGCTATTAGAGTAGTATCATCTGCGTATCTGTGGTTGTTGATATTTCTTCCGGCAATCTTAATTCCGGCTTGTGATTCATCCAGACCGGCCTTTCTCATGATGTACTCTGCATATAAGTTAAATAGGCAAGGTGACAGTATACAGCCTTGTCATACTCCTTTCCCAATTCTAAACCAGTCAGTTATTCCATATCCAGTTCTGACGGTTGCTGCTTGTCTCACATATAGATTTCTTAGGAGACAGATAAGGTGGTCAGGCACTCCCATTCCTTTAAGGACTTGCCATAGTTTGTTGTGGTCTACACAGTCGAAGGCTTTGGCATAGTCAATGAAGCAGAAGTAGATGGTTTTTCTGGAACTCTCTGGCTTTCTCCATAATCCAGCGCATGTTGGCGATTTGATCTCTAGTTCCTCTGCCCCTTCAAAATCCAGCTTGTAGTTCTGGAAGTTCTCTTTCCACATACTGCTGAAGCCTGCCTTGTAGAATTTTGAGCATAACCTTGCTAGCATGTGAAATGAGTGCAATTGTGCAATAGTTGGAGCATTCTTTGGCGTTTCCTTTCTTTGGGATTCGGATGTAGACCAATCTTTTCCAGTCCTCTGGGCACTGCTGGGTTTTCCAAATTTGCTGGCATATCTTATGCAGCACCTTTACAGCATACTCTTTTAAGATTTTAAAAAGTTCAATTGGAATGCCGTCACCTCCACTGGCCTTGTTGTTTGCAATGCTTTCTAAGGCCCACTTGACTTCACTTTCCAGGATGTCTGGCTCCAGGTCAGCAATTACGCTATCTTGGTTTTCAGGGACATCCAGATCTTTCTGATATAATTCTTCTGTATATTCTTGCCATCTCTTCTTGATCTCTTCTGCTTCAGTTAGGTCCCTACCATTTTTGTCCTTTATCATATCCATCTTTGCACGAAATACCCCTTTAATATCTCCAATTTTCTTGAACAGATCTCTGGTTTTTCCTTTTCTGTTGTTTTCCTCTATTTCTTTGCACTGTTCATTCAAGAAGGCCGCCCTGTCTCGCCGAAAAGCCCTTCTGTATCAACTGCACCATTCTGTTCTGTAACCTGGCCTTACTATTTGCATTTTCCCATTGACATAAATGAGGTTTTCTGAGACAGCTGGCAATACAAAAATGTCATCATGGGCCTCATTTGGCCCATGGCTGAATGTGGGAGCAAATATGAATCACCACCCTGTTCTAGCCGTTCTAGAACAGGGTGGTGATTCGAATCTGCTCCCACATTCAGCCATGGGCCAAATCAGGCCACTCATTCCTAATCAAAGCTATATCAATTAGGATCAGTTACAAGGCCACTGGAGCTATACACAAAGTCAGATGAAATTGCTTTAAAGACTTGTTCTGTGACCTGACAAAATCAGGTCATGTCATTGCCTCTAAAGATGAAAATGCCCTACCCTCCAACACCCCTGAACCAAAGCACAGCACCACCTGTCATAAAATTGATACAATCATGGAGTTGGAAGGGGCCTACAAGGCCATCGAGACCAACACTCTACTCAAGGCAGGAGTAGCAATCAAAGGATACCTGCCAGATGGTTGTCTAAATTTCTCTTGAATGCCTCCAGAGTTGGAGTCTATGCCGCTTCTCGGGGGAATTGGTTTCACTGCCATAATGCTCGAATAGTCTGGCTGCTCAAAGACTGAAGCCAAAGGGTGACCCTTGAGAAGCAAGCTCTGCCTAGCAGGGAGCATTGTGCCCCTGGACATATGCAGAAAACCTTCCTTCCTCCTGGGGTTGGACTAGAAGACCTCCAAGGTACCTTCCAACCTTACAATGATTATATGATTCTTCCTGCAGCTGGCGAGGGGGGTACCGCCACCAGCTCCCCACACCAATTAGAGCAAACTTTTTGCAAGGAGGGCCAGATTTGGTGAGGTGGAAATGTGTGGGGGCCGACCATTCAGCCCATTTGGCCTCCAGGCTGGACTTTGGACAAGCCTCTAGGACGTGCAAGGAGGTCGGGAGGATGCAGCAGCAACAGAGCCAGGGGAGGGTAGGCCGGGCAGGTGGTTAGGGGATGGACAGAGGCAGGGAGGGCAGGTGAACCGCAAAACTGCAAGCTGACATCTCTATCTGGTATGGGGAGGGGCCAGCTAATAATAAAGTTTATTGATTAGCCAAACAAGGCCATATCAGTACAAGATACAAGATACAAAACACAATTTAAAAAAAAAACCAATTCCATATCAATATTTTCACTGAGTTGGGAGGGGCCAGCTGGTGGGGATGCATGACAGCCTGAGTCGGTGGGGAGAAGAGGCCGCGGGCCACTTGAAATTTGAAAACGGTCTGCATTTGGCCCCTGGGCCTGACTTTGGACATGCCTGACTTAGAGGATGGAAACGTTCCTCTGTCTTTTTTACTGCTCCTCTCTGAATCCCTCCTCAGCCAGCCAGCCAGATTGGAGGAGGATTTTGGGAGCCCCTCTCAGCACTCTCCCCCATCAAAGAGGCCATCCCCCCTCTTGCTCCAAATATATCTGAAGGTAACATGGGTTTCAGTTAGAAATCCTGATGAATTAATGAAGCTAAAGAAAGAAGAAGGAAATAGGCAAAGCTTCCAAGTTACCCACCAAGTTGCACCACTACCACCACCACCACCACCCTTGGGACCCTAGCTTCAGAGTTTGCTTCACTGCCTCATTTGAGAATGGGAAGTTTCTCAAAACTTCCAATCAGCCTGGAGGGTTTCTAAGTCCAGGGAAACGAGTGGTTTGGACAGCTGGCAATACAGCAAGTTATAAAACATCTGCTCCCTTTTGCTTGCACTTTAAATGCAAAGTTAGTCCTATACAGCTGCAATGCCTACCAGAAATATATCCAGGGCTAATGCAAGGGAGAGACACAGTGGGTCTTGTCACTAAGCAAATGAATGTGTAAAAAAAGAGAGGCACTCAGCATCATCTCAGTCATTATATGTCATAAAAATCCATCCCTTTGTGGCATGCCACTTAAGATAGTGAAGAAAACAAGAAGCCTGAAAGTGAAAAGACTAAATAACTCCCTCCCAGGAAAAGAGTTGTCATGGCAGTAGAACATTGTTAAGACATTTGCAGTTGCTGTTCCTAAAGTTCTAGTATTACCAGGACTGTGGTATCAGGGAAGAATCAGTTCCAAGCTACCCAACCCTGCAGAAGGCAAATATAGTGGATAAGTGAAGCACTTACTTCCAGTCCTTTTAAGGGTTGAGAGAGGGAGAGTTAGCCTAGTCTGCCCAAGGGACTGGTTTTCCTGCTATCTTGTTTGCAAAGAATGTATTGCTGTAACCAGCAATTCCTACCTGCCCCAAGCACGCATGCAGGCGCGCACACATACCCCAAAAGGTGGTTTCTGTATTTCATTGGATACTGCCTCTCTCAGAGACATAAGGTGTTTCCATTAAGCCACCTGTGCATAGCATATTCTCTGGTCCTATCTAGTGGCCAGTCTTGGTATTACAACTCGGGAATGCACATGGTTGGTTGGTTGGTTGGTTGGTTGGTTGGTTGGTTGGTTGGTTGGTTGGTTGGTTGGTTGGTTGGTACACCAGATAAGTGGAACTAGCCGGGGAGCCCTCCTGAAAGAGCTATCCCTCAAGGAGGTGAAAGGGATGGCTTGCAGATATAGGGCCTTTTCGGAAACTGCCCCCAGACTATGGAATGCCCTCCCAAGTGAGACCTGCCTGGCACCGACGTTGATGACATTTTGTCACCAGGTAAAAAACTTCCTGTTCCAGAAGTTTCATAACTGATTATTGTGGGTCATGATGACAATTTTAGTGTTGTGTTTTAAGGTATTGTATTTATTGTATTTAAATGTTTTATCGTTTTAATTTTATTGTAATTTTGATGTTTTAATTGTTTATTTTGATTGTGAGCTGCCCAGAGACCTCTGGGTAGTGGGTGGCATACAAGCTATACAAACAAACAAACAAACAAACAAACAAACAAACTCTGGGTAAAGATCCATGCATATGGCACTCCAACTGCATAAATATTATCATATCAATTCTCACTGCTGTTCTTTTCCCTTAAGGCCAGTTTTCTTTTATCCCTTTTTTCCAAAGGCACAAGCCACTTTAGCTACTGTTTCTGGAACTCCAAGGAGAAATTGCTAAATGTGTATCTCGGTCCTTCCGACTCTTGCACTGATGGGCAATGTGGGAACTTCCTCGATAGCTAACCTTTTCTGTTGCAATTTTCAGACTGAAAATGTAGGTTTAGCAAATGCAGAAGAGATCAAATGGGCCAAGGCACATATTTAATGCGTAGCTCTAGCAAGAGTTCTCGGTCACATGAAATCTCTCACTCTGTTTTGAAATTGGACCTAATAAACCGAGCTTCTCCTGCCCTCCGCTGATGGGCAAACAAGGTGAGATAATTAAATCTTTTATCCACTCACATTTTTACAAGCCACAGTCTTGGACAGTCTTTGGTCTATAAGGAGCTTGGAATAGGAAAAGTGTTGCTTTGTCCCTGAAAATTTTCCCCCCTGAAAAAATGTCCCCCATCCTTACAATTCCCTCTGGTGCCACACGGCCATATGCTGCCCATCTCTGCCCTATGGCAAGTGGTTAAAATGTTCAGACTGGGAAAAGTTTGCAAATGCAAGAGTTAGGAAAAAGATAAGGGTTAGGTACATGGAGAATATATGAACCAGTATAAGACTAGTAGACCTTAAGCCAAGAATCCAGAAACTGAGAAGTACTGAGATGAGATAATTACCCAATTGGATGTGAACCAATGAAATATTTGGCTAAAGGGTTTTTGTGCTTTGGTGTGCTTGTGTTTAAGAATGGCAATAATCTCTTAATGCCTGGGGAATGGCATCATAGAAATAAAAACAAGCAGAAAAATGGGCATTTGTTTCCCTTTGAAAACAAAACAAAAAACCCAGAAAACTGATGATGTATCAGTTTTCCTCTGAGAGAAAAGGGGGTCCATTTTCCAAATGAGGCACAGCACTAGCAACAATAGTAATTGCAGAAATGAAGTACAGTCAAAAGAGAGATTTGCAGCTGCAGCTCGGATGACATCGGAAACATCTGTGTGATGTTAGACAACCTGAGGAGCTTTTAGGAAGGAAGGAGGTGAAGATGATGACCAGGCAGGCTCCTACCATCCCTGTCACACTACTTTCCTCTGTTTTGTCTGATATATTTAAAAAGCAAGAAAGTTGGTTGTGAAATCTTGGCCTTTCAATTAGCTTACATTCAAGCCTGTTTTGGAAGAGATCAACTGAAGCTGATGTATTGCACTTCTATTATGTATTATTTAAAGTAGCTACTTGTTTTATTGGCTTTGTTGGGTGCTTCGCGTTATTGTTGATTTTATTTTTCAACACTGTTTAGAGTAGTGTTTCGCACTGTCTGAAGTATATAAATTTATAGGAGGAGGAGGAGGAGGAGGACGAGGAGGACGAGAACTTTAATTTGAGTTTTGCAACTCAATCTTACCAGCTTACCCTCCATATAAGGGGATACCTGAAATCACACAACCTCAACACACTTGTCCAGCTTTTTACTCATTAGGTTTCAGTGCTGGTGTTCCACGAGCTGATAGACAAACCATAGGATAAAACATAGGTGTATTATTCAATATATTAATATTAATTTCAAAAAACTTCCACTCCTTTAAACTCCTCATTCCAAAAGCAGTAAAAGCAAGGACCAAAGGAGTGTGGGAGTGAGATTCTGTAAACACAACTTGATGAAAGCAGAGGAGAAGATGGGCAAAGAAGAGGACCATGGGTGGAGGAGAAGAGGAGGAGGGCCGGGGAGAGAGAAGATTAACCAGTCAATAGGGAAAGGGGAAAATGTTGGATGCTTGCTTGTTTAAAATGGTTCAGCCCTGGCACGCACACGTAGCCACATTCCATCCTTGCTAATCAGAGGATGGTGCACTTGACTTTAATATGTGCAGCCAGCACCTCTGCCCTTCCAAGCATACATGTCATGTCCTTTTAACATCAACAGCCACTGGCCTGATTCCTCCCATCCAAAAACAAGTCCTTGCATATTATCAGCCATTTTTAAAAAAACTGCCAAGAGAATGGAGGTGGGGGTGGGAGGGAGAGACTCTGTCTCATAAAAGCAAAGGAGAGGCATAAAGAAAGACCTGTCAATCTGAAATCTTTCCTGAGCTTTTCCTTGCAGCCCGGGTGCACATGTTGATATGTTGGTCTGCACAAAATGAGGAAATATAAAAACAAAAACAAAAGGAGGTGTTTTAATTTCAGATGAACTCCTCATGGGACCAATAATGCAGCTAAATGGGCTTGCTCTGGGTGTGATGGACATCATCAGCCACACAAATAACACACGCCTACTCATTTGATACAGTGAGGCAAGTGACTCTAAGAGCTGACTGTGGGCTCACAATGTCATCTCATTCATTTCACCCTGTCTAACATTGCCCCTGGCACGGCATCCAGACACAAGCCCATGGATCAGTAAATACCCAGAAGGCAATGTTTGAAGAAGGGCTGGTCCTTTAAATAACTTCAGATGATTGCCTCAGACAGCTTATTTTGGGCACCACAAAGGGACAGTTCTGTATGTAGTAATCATTGTAACTGCCATAACAGACAAAGATGCTATGATGGATCTCCAGCCTAATGCAAAATCATTGTGTGTGCAGTGACATACAATCTAAATACGGCATCTCACTAACTGCTAACAAGATGTGTGAAACTTGACACTGTTGGTATGGACACATCTTGTTTGCCAACGGGGAAACTCTGGTCAAAAAAGGGTCCCCCCCCCTGGGAGGTCAGCGGATCCTGACCAAGGGGACGACCAAAACAGTGCTGGATGAACACCCTTGACAATGACATGAAGTTGTCTCAGGTTCATCCAGACTTAGCCCATGACCGTGCCAAGTGGAAGGCTAAAACAAGAATAGTAGACTCCACCACCAAGAGGGACAGATGCCAAGCAGAAGACTATTATAACTGCCCTAGATAGGAAGCAGCAGCATGGCCCATAGGTCAAAATACCCAGCCAGTTCCGGGTCCAGTATGATGTGGGACATAAAGGAACAGGAATTCTTCCTTTGCCTCAAGCATCAGAGTATGGGGCAGCTAAGAGAATAACCCTCTATGTGTCAGAGGAATTGAATTGAACTGAATAGCTTTATTATGGCCAAAGACCAAAAACATCAAACAATTTGCAATAAATAAATACAATTTGAAATTTGAAATAAGTACAAAATTATGCATTCTTCCATTAAAATCATAATAAAGAATCCCTTACTTACAGGTTCATAAATTACATACTCAACTAAGCTGACTATATCCTTAAAATCAGACAAAACTATGAGCAGGGTTGTGGTATAGAGGTATTATCTATCTTGGGTCACAACCCATACATCTGTTTGCGAATCACTATTGCTGCTGCACAGGATTTAGCCACTTTTCTGGTAATATGATGGATATTGCCAGAAAGTAGCAATTGTACATAGAATTCCTTCGATCTCCCTGGAAATTTGCAGATAATAGGAAGTAACAGCTCCATGCAGAGATCGTGATAGCAAGAACAATAGAAGAGCACGTGTTAACAGCTGTTTCAACTTGGTCACTATGGCATGGGCACATACAGTCTGATGGAAGCACACCTTAAAACCTTCCCTCCAAATCTATGTGTCAGAGGGAAGCTGGCAGACCTCCATGTTCAGTTCAAAATGGGATGCTGAAGGTTGGAGTCTGACAATGACTGTCAAAGAACAGATTAGAAGTCAAGGAACATAAATGGTGAGGAATTCCATGGGTAGGAATGGAACACTGGAGACTCCCCTCACACACGCACACAAACACACACCTCACATTTCAAAAGGGCATGGTAATGACTTTTTGTTCTGATAATGTCTAGGCAGCTTTGAAAACCTATTTCTGGTCAGAAAATAGTCTCAAAAAAGAGTGACTGGTGGACTGTTATTATCCAAATTCTCCTTTTTTTTCCTGAAGATTTTTCTCATCCAAACATCACTGCATCCTCTCTCCCCCACTTTCTCTTTTTTTAAAATTACTTCACTTCTTGTGCCTTCTACATTCAACCATGCATTGTAAAGACAGTCAGGAATCTAAATATGTATTAATTAGAACTCTGGAGGCTGGCAACACTGAGATACAATTATCCCAAACTGATGCTATTACAAGCTCTGATAGCTTCATTTAAATTCCTGAATAAAACATGAAATATCTTTAATGAGAAATGAATATAGTTGTCAGGAGGGAGTAGTTGTAACAGTGTTACTAGTTGGAGATTGAAATGATGGAGATGTAATATGAATATCTCCAATTTGATATAAAAATGATGGCTGTTAAGCAAAGACTTACTCCCTTTTGGAGATGTCGTTTAGGCTCCAATTCCAACTGTACATGCAAAGGAGCAACCATAGTGGATATCCAGACATGAAGGTGGCACAACCCAACCTTTCTGGAGACCTTGGGCTTCACCCAAAAGCGTTATTTCTCCTCCCAACTTCTCCTCCTGTTTTAACATTTGAAGAAATAGAGACACACTGATGATTGTTATCCATGTGTTACATTTATAATTCCAATGAGTTATGAGTTCCGGGGAGGGGGTTACCCCCTCCTTCTCCACTCAGACGGGTCATTGAGAAGTCAGTTGGGTGCTGAATGTAGTCCAAGTTTTAGTTTACCTGTTTAAGGAGATCTCCAGGTTAATGAAGTCATCTGGGAGATAGGATTCAGCACCATGGACAGAGCCAGTAAGGTATATACTGTAGACTAAAATCCTGAATAGATTCACTGGCCCACTGACAGGGGGACAACTGCTCTTTGCTGCCCCTTTACACTTATATCCTCATAACCTTCTGACATGTCTCTGCCTTGTAACAGGCACAAAGAGAGCAATGGGCCCAACACCACCAAGGGAACTGCATGCCTGAGTGCAGGCTAAATCTGAGTTTCCTACTTTACAGCCCAATACTCGATTCACTACAGCTTATGGAATATCTTAAGGAAGTGCCTCAACAAACCCAGACGATGGAACATCAGTCACATCCTCTGGTTCCATCTCAGCAGACCCTCGTGCGCCTCCAGATGCACCTCATTCACTCCCTGGCTTGCTATCATCACTGTCTCAAGCCTCCATTCACCATCCAGCCATGACTGAAAATGAGAAAATGGACAATTATCCCGTAGCCCTGGACAAAAGGGCCTTACGCCCTCTGGACACTCGGGACTCCCAAAAAGACTGTAATGTGGTCTCTTGACTGGAAGGGGCCGACAGCCCCCTAGATGTCTGTACACCTCTAAAAGTATTATCGTGGAACATTGCGGGCTGGAAAGGGAAGCATAATGACCCTACATGTCTTGAATTCTTAAGGGAATTTGACATTCTTCTTTTACAAGAAACTTGGTCCCAAGAAGAAATTACTCTTCCTGGCTATAGGGCTTATTGTCTCCCAGCACATAAAACGAAAGCAAAAGGGAGGCCAATAGCTGGCCTAGCCACTCTAATTAATACAAACCTAGCTTCCGAACCCATCACCATGCCCAATGGAGAGGGATACATCTTAGCCTCCAAGCTTAAATTTCAGACAAAGTCTTGGATCCTAATTAACGTTTACATCCCTCCAGGGAAATATGGCACTCAATGTAGAGACTCTTGGGCGGGCCTTACAAATTCAATCAAGTCCTTGGAAAGGAGGTTTCCATCAATCGAATATATAGTGGCAGGCGATTTTAATGCTAGGGTAGGGAGTGACGGGAGGATCTTTATAAAGGCTTTAGGTGTGGAGGAGGATGACCCCACCCCTCCTTGGTGTACTTTAAGCAGACAATCCAAAGATTCACATCATAATGCTGCGGGGATAGAACTCGCCAAATTTTGCACGAGATTTAATCTCTGTTGGTTAAATGGGTTGGTAGAATTTCCAGAATCCGGTGAATTCACCCATATAACAAAATACGGATCAAGTGTCATAGATTATATTTTGATCCCAATAACAATGAAATCACAGGTAAAAGAATTTATAGTGGGTGATGTTCTATCAAGCGACCATCTTCCTATAACCGCAAAAATCAACTTGGGTATACCTAAGGGAAACATAAGGGCTAAGCAAAACCATGACTTAATATCACCAGCAAAATTTGTGTGGAACAGCCAAACACACCAGAAATTTTTGGCTCTTGTATCCAGCCATGTATGTCAGGCTCTAACGTCGCTAGTCACCACAGAAGTGGATCTCAAAACTAGAATCCACTCATATGAAAAGTTACTAGAATTTCTAAAAACTGAATTAAATCACAAATCAACCTCGCACAGGTATCCGCCTATTGCAAATGAGAAAGAATGGTTTGACCAGGATTGTGTCAGGTTGAAAATCTATATCCGTGAACTTTATAGGGTGTACAGAGGCTCAGGTTCCCCTAGTGCTCTGAACAATTATTTTCTTTTTAAAAAGGAACTGAGACACCTGATAAATGAAAAAAAAGACATTCCTTTGCACTTGTTCAATGGGATAGGCTACAGAAGGCAATAAATGACAATAATAACAAAGTATTCTGGGACATCGTTGCAGGTACCTTCAAACATGAATCTCATGATCCTGCAATAATTCCCCCCCCAAAAATGGGTAACCTATTTTTCTGACACCTTTTTCGATAAAGATATATCTCCCAGAGAATCATTCGATTTGAACCTGACGAGATTACTGACATGGCCCCCCGTAACACCTGAGGAAATCATGGAGCTCATCGGACACCTAAAACCTCATAAGTCCGCAGGACCTGATGCTATCCCTCCAGATTTACTAATACACGAACCTGCTTGGTGGGGGAAGCTACTGGCCCCCTTATTTACAACCATAGACCAAACGGGAATTATCCCCAGGGAGTGGCTCCATGCAATTATAGTACCAATATATAAAAAAGGTGACCCGCATCACCCCAAAAACTTTAGACCAATTAGTTTACTTTCTGTAATTGGGAAACTCTATGCCAGACACTTGCTGAACAAACTTATTCAGTGGACAAACACAGAATCTATCCTTGGCATAGAGCAAACGGGTTTCAGAAAGGGGAGGGGCCCACTACACAACTCTCTAATCTTGGACCACTTGATAAATCGCTCCATAAGGCGGACAAACTCTAAACTTTTCGTAGCTTTCCTTGACCTAAAAGGAGCCTTTGATTCAGTGGATAGGAACATCCTATGGTCTAAACTAATAAAAATGGGCATAGATAAAAGATTCTTGTCCCTTATCATATCCCTACACTCTGCTACAACTGCACAAGTGAGATCTTCATGGGATGGGAAATTAACTCATATATTTCCTACCAACAAAGGAGTGAAGCAGGGCTGCATTCTTGCACCTACCCTTTTCAATCTTTTTATAAATGACTTAGCCTCCCACTTAGAGAAGGTCGATGGCCATCCTCCAAAATTAGGGCTGCACCCTACGCCCTTATTACTTTACGCGGATGATGCAGTACTGCTTTCACAAACCCGCATAGGTTTAAGACGGCTGCTTACCAGCTGTGTTGAATACCTTGCCACAAACAATCTACAACTTAATTACGATAAATCCAAGATTCTGGTTTTCTCCAGATCATGGAAGAAAATGTTGTGGAAAATAAACGGACACTACCTAGAACAAGTTAAACAATTCAAATACTTAGGTGTCCTTTTTCACTTCAAACAGTCCTGGGTGCCACAACGGAGAGCAGCTGTAAACCTAGCAAGAGTTACAGCACAGTCCACCTTACGTTTTCATTTCTCCAAAGGTAACCAATTCGTACCTGCAGCCTTACAGGTATGGAAAACAAAGATCATCCCACAGTTATTGTATGGCATTCCACTCTGGCAGGCAGCTATAGACGTGTCAGTGGAACAAGTTCAATCCCAGTTTTTTCGGAAAATCCTGGGACTCCCCAGATGTGTTCCCTATGCTGCTTTATGCCTAGAGACTGGTTTTTCATTGTTGGAAACTACAGCGTGGCTGCAAATAACTAAATTCTGGCTAAAAATCTATTACAATACTGACAACCATTCTCTCTTATACCACCTTCTAAAAGATAGGGCTCCACCATCTGGATCATCAATTTGGATAAAAAAATTGCAGACATGGGGGTTACATGTTGAACATATTGGTTCACTTGGTGAGAAGCAAGCTTTTCGGGTCATAAAAAGACGGGTGCTAGACATAGAACAACAGACACTGTGGAGCCTAGCCCATAGCGTATGCTCACCACTACACTGGCATATTACGGTTACGCCTAGCCAGCAGGCCCCATATCTAGCGCTGCTTAAATCTCCACGAATACGTAGAGCCTTCACCTTAGCCAGATGCAACGTCATGCCATCTGCCGTTCTGTACGGCAGGTTTCAAGGCTTACCTTTGGATAAGAGATGCTGTTCTTGTGGTATGGGAAGTGTAGAAACGCTTGACCACATGTTCTTTTACTGCCCCTTACATAAAGAGCCACGTCAAAAATTTCTGGAACAAGTCCTAAGGAATTTAAAAGTCGGGTCTGACCAGGATAAAATCCGTCATCTGTTGGGGTCCAAATCTGATTTTATAATTGAAAAAGTAGCCATGTTTTTAGCAGCGATAGTTACAGCACGTGCCTAGGATGCTCATTAGTATTCATTTTAATGAAGGTATTACTATTTTATCCTTGTATCAAACTCGCGTTTTAGTTCTTGTGGTAGTCTGGAATATTCAAAAAGAATGTAAACTTTGACTTTAGAAGGGATATTCATTATGACACACCACATATCTGTGCTCCGATGTATGCCAATAAAGGTTGTTGTTGTTGTTGTTGAAGTGCCTATCTTCATGGTCTCCCTGCCCTGTCTTCCTTCCTTTCTCTGTCGCTGTCTCTGTCTCACTCCCTCTTCTCCCACCTCTCCCACACCTAACACACCAACCAAGGAGCAGCAAAATGGGGTCTCCCTCTCTAACTCAGGAGAGGAAGCTGCTTCCTGCCACCACACCGAGAACAACTTCACAGATATTTCTCAGTCATGGGTGTGGCAAGTCCTTTATCTTCAAAAGTGGATGGGGCTAGCTACCCCTACACACTTTCTTTCTCATATCCCCTGGCGCCATTCACCCCTTCATGTGTACTCTCTATGAACACTCATGCATATCTGTCCTCCATTACACATCTCCAGTCTCTCATAGAGACATGAAGACATGAACAAAGAGACTCACAAAACTAAGGAACCCGATCACTTGAATAGGACAGAAAAACAAACTGCAAACACCAGTGGCCTAATATGGAGCTGGAACTCAGGGTTGAAGCTCAGTGGACTTCCACTGTTTACCAGATTTGCAGCTTTTCAATAGGAAAAGACCTAACACTGAAACAAAGAGGGAAAGGTCTAGCTGAAAATGAGAAGTCTGGAGAGACTATTCCAATTTGGTAGCAGGTCAAGCAGGTACAAGATCAAAGCCTTCCTTCCAGGAGAAGGATGCCATGAGTCCAGATGCTGGAATGATCTACTCTGCCCCCCGTGTTGAGACCATGAGCTTTTGATGCCTATGTTGGCAGGGTTACCATTGGGGCTGGCGGTCCACAGCCTGCCATTTCCAGCTTTGCTGTGCTCTTTGGGGAACAAAGGGAGCTTTTTCCTCCACAAGGAAAGCAGAAACTCAGAGGAAGCCACAGGGTGGAGAAAGAAGGACCGTACCTGCCTCAGAGATGGGTGGTTCAGCATCAGTTCTCTGAACCTTTGAATATGCACATATTCTTCCTGCAGGGTGCCTACCCATTACTCCAGCCATGGTGCTTCCCAGTTTGTTACCTGCTACAACAATATCAGGCCTACTGGGAATGCCATGCCAACATGAACAAGGATGGCCAATTGGCTTCTGAGTCTGCATGTTCCTTCAGACCACTCCTTTTTAGTGCAGACAGAGAGCTCAACTGTCAGTGTAATCATCTGATTAGAAGCTGAACCATACTGAGAAAAAAAAGGAATCAGTAATAACTTTTGAGATTCCTGCCAACCTGAGGGCCACACCTGAGTCCTCTTTCTCTCAAATAGCATTGGAGGTCATCCTTTGAATGCTGCGCTGCCTACTTTTGCTTAGTCTCTTCAAATGGCAGCTTCTGCCTTTCACAGCTGCCTAGGAGACCAGCTAGAGAGAGAGAGAGAGAGAGAGAGAGAGAGAGAGAGAGAGATGGAACTTGGCTCCTAGACTTAGTTTTATAGACAGAACCATTCTTGACAGGTGGCCAATAATCAAGACATGGCCTTTGAGACACATTCCTCTTGAATTTTATTTTTTAATTAACTTTTATTTCTGGTATTTCATCCCTACCCCTTCCCCCTTTTAAAAAAAATATATCTGCTTTTCAAAAAGTGTAGCTGGGTCCTTCCTCAATAAAATCTGCATCTCCCCTGGTGCACAACCTTGAAGAATTCCATCACTTAAATAAGCCAAACAAGTATTGAGTTATTATTATTGTTCTTGTTGTTCTTATTCTATCATTGATTTAGCATTTTTTCCAGAAGTGATCACCACCATGTTACATCCATCATCTAAGTAATGCCAGTAATCTTTAGAGTAACATTCTGTGTGCGAATACCAGCCACTTCAATTCTGTCTGAATTATTTGTTTTACAAATGACAGCCTATTTGTTCAGAGCTGATTTGCAGCTCATTCCATTCAATTTGTATCCAAATATGTTGAAATATTTGTACATATTTGCATTTGTCCAAATAGCAGGAGAAGGGAAAGAAAACAGAAGATAAGGGACTTGAGACTGGGATGGGGTGATACTCAGGCCTTGACCTCCAATGTGTGGACAGAGCTCCTACTAAATTACCTCCTTCCTTCCTTCCACGCCTTTTGGGCATGGTGGCTCAGTGGGCAAGAGCACTGAAAACTGTTGGTTACAAAGTTGGCAGCTCAGCAGTTCGAATCCCAGGTGCCACACAGTTTGAAAGCATGTAAATGCAAGTAGATAAATAGGTACTGCCATAAAAAGTGGGAAGATAAAAACAGTGTTTCCTAGTAGTCATGCTGGCCGCATGGCCATGGACTTGCATAACACTGGCTCTTTGGCTTGAATGCAGAGATGAGCACCACCCCTAGAGTCGGACACGACTGGTAGTTTATGTACATATATGAGGTGTGGTTAGTAGGAATTTTCTGAAGTGTAGAAGTAGGTGCAGAGAAAGGTATACCCTGTGCCCCCTGAGTGAGGGTGGGTTGCTCTGTGATTGGAACGATCTTAGTCTGGTGAGTCAAATTTCAAACTAAAGTTGTTGTTCATATCCTTTGTGATTAGAAATGGGCACGAAACAACCATTTTTTCATTACCATTCTCCATTATTTGTTCCGTTACGTAACAGTACGAATAATGACCGTTGCGATGGGCCAGGCTCAAACTGAACAGAACCAAGAAAATTTGGTTCTGTTCCACTCGCACGATGAAAAATGGAGCAGCGGAGGGTGGCGAGATGGGGCTGGGATCCCGCCTCTGCGTGTGGAGGAGGGATCCCATCCCCCTGTCCAGCCATCTCCGATTGGTGAATGACAGCCCACCAGGCTGTCATACAACAAGCGCAGGGCGGCGAGAGGGGGCTGGGCCTGGCAGAGCCTCTTTGCCCCCTCCCCGCCGGAGCCGACGCGAGGTTTTGCTGGTCACTGGGGTGGTGGCTCCTGGGGCGGAGTGGTTCCCAGGGAGAAGGGCCCCAGTTAGGGTGGCGCTGCGTGGGGCTCCAGGGTAGCGACCCGATGGGGGTGGCAGACGGAGTGGCGGATCGGTCCTTGGGGAGGCGGCCCAAGGGAGGGCGGCGCTCAGCGGTGCTCCGAGGGTGGCGGCCTGTTGGGGGTGGTGACTGGAGCAGTGCCCGGCTCCGGGAGAGCTCCCCGTGGCCACGAGATCACTCTCCTGGCAGGCTTGCCACCAGCTCCGGTGGCCCCCGGCCCCGGGAGGGCTCCCCGTGGCTGCGGGATGGCTCTCCATGGAGGCTTCGCCCGGCCCCAGGAGGGCTCCCCGCAGCTGCGGGAATGCTCTCCCGGTCCGCATGCCTCCGGCTCTGGCGGCGCCCAGCCCTGGGAAGAAACGGAAGAAACGGAAACGAAGCAGGCCTCAAGGGCCCGAAAAACAGAAACAGAATGTAGCGGGCCCCAGGGCCCAAATAACAAACATGAAACACCATTTTGGCATTTTGTGCCCATCTCTATTTGTGATTTCATTACCTTTTTAAATGTTGAAAAGCACAGGCATCAATTTGGAGAAAAGGAAATGTATTTTTACTGAACAACTAAAGCTGCCTTGAGCCCCTTCCCTGAGAAACGGGCAACATAAAGATGAAGTAAATAGACAATAAAAATAAATAGCTAGTGTGGGAATTCTCTTTTTAAAGGGCATCCTGTGTTTTAAAAAGGCAAACAGCAGCAACATAACACCTTTGATCCAGCTCAAAGCCAACCAACGCATCTCTCCAAGGGTGCCTGAATTACTGACATAGAGGGTCTAGCCATTTAAGCTTGTCTCGTTCATCAATGTGTTCTGCCTACTATGAGGTGTTACTTATTAACCTGGCCATTTTACCTCTTGCTCACACTTTCACATTCACCTAACACCTAGTCCTGCTCATGGGTGAGGGGATACAATAGTAAATAGGATTTTCCTAGCTCATGAGATGTGAGGTGGCTTGCCACTGGTGGATAGCTCAGAGATTTAGATCTAAGTGGCTTAGATCTCTGGCTACAGAGGGAGAGGTTGAGAATTTGATTCTCCTTGAAAGGAGTTGGACTCAATGATCCACAGGGTCACACCCAGATCTGCAGTTTGATGATGATGATGATGATGATGATGATGATGATGATGATGATGATGATGATGATGATGATGGAGGAGGAGGAAGAGGAGGAGGAAGAGGAGGAGGGGTGGGGTGGGGGTGGGGGTGGGGGTGGTGATGATGGTGATGATGATTGCTAACACCCAGTACGTTTTGATGGCAATTGAAATTGGGAAATTGAATCAAAGATTTCAATGGCAATGTGGGGAATTGAACCCAACTCCTCTGAAACCTAGTCTGACACCTGATCCCGAATACCCCACTGGGTGGGTGGGTCTCCACTTCTATGTTTTGTCCTAAAACAGGTGCAGGCAACAAGGACTTGAGCTCAGCTTTTTCCCTGGGTTTCTCTCCCCTTTCCCTCTTTGAAGATGCACTTTCAGCATCTCGCCAGATAAAGAGATACTATTGTGGAAAGTGTAGGCATTTTCAGTGCACAGGGACACTCTTTGGGTGTGTGTCATTTACATTTGTCCCTAAAGACTCCCCCACGTAATGAAGCTGAGAATACGATTGTTACCCATTTGTCCCTCTTTTCACTGAAGAAATACAAAAAGCTATGAACCCGCCCAGGGCGCTGCTGGAGCAGCCCTCGAGCTGAGCACTCCTGTTCAGAATTGCATTTGCATCTCTCCTATTTAGTTGCTAACAAGGAGGGAGCTCCGTCACTCTTTCCAATGCACGTTGAATGATTTCCCCTCCTAACCGTTTTCTGCCAGGATTCAGCAGCCCTTTAAATTTTAAACAGCCCATTCTCCCATCTGTGCTAAGTGGCACTCCCGGAAAGCAAAGTGGTTTTAAATTTGATGGTACGCATGGCCCTGTGGCGTTAATGTCATTTATCAGCAGAGCGGGGGCTTCCAGCAAAAACGCTCACAGATGTGGGGTTTAATTACAAAAAATTAATTTTCAGCTGTGCGTTTCACTGCGTACCTGACAATAACAGCACCGTTTCTCCCTCTGCATGTGTTCGCTTCCAAAGGCCACAAGGAAGAGAACATGAGAAGCTTCCTTCTTAAGCAGTCTCTCAGAGATATTCCAGATGAATTCAGCGCCCTGAGGATTCGAGAGAGAATTAGGAATCCATTTCCTTTGGCATACTAGGACAATCTCTGTGAAGAAGCTCCTCTGAGAAGTTTATCCCTATCAATCGTGAATTTTGGACTCTTGCTGTCTCTGTGAGGATTCCAGGGGGCATAAGTATATGCCACGAGCTAAAGAAAGAACATTTTCTCTCATTGAACCATTTCCCCTCTCATAATCCCATTTCTTCTGAGATTTGTCCTTCATCAAAGAGACTCCCAAATTAAACCCCCATCATCTGGATGGTTTGCCAGGATAAGGGATATAGCAAGCATGACACAATTGTTATATGAGATCAGTTAACCTCCCAAAGACCAAACACAAGGCAAGGCACATTGAATGCAAAATGTGAAGGCAATAAAGGCCATCTTCTGTGATAAACAAATGCCTTTCACCCTATGGGGAGCACCTCTGCAAAAACTGTGCTAAGATGTACCAACTACTGGAACTCTCCATCATTGTGTTTCTCCCCAGCCCACCTGAATTTGTATTCTGATCCAATTCATATCAAACTGAATGATCCTATTGTGGTTTTTTCTTTTTCTTTTTGAGAATTTCTGTTTTGTAACATGTCAAATAAAGTATTCATTATACACACAGTTTATGTCTGGTTTTTCCCTCACTAATGAAAATGTTCTCTCTCTCTCTCTCTCTCTCTCTCTCTCTCTCTCTCTCTCTCTCTCTCTCTCTCTCTCTCTCTCTCTCTCTCTCTCCAGTATATTATCTATCACACACATTATTAGTAGATCCAATTTTTAAAAATCATAGATGATTTCTTCTGTTATTTTCTTTGTATGGTTCACAGCACATGTTTGCCCCAAAATGCAATAGACTCCCTGAATCCATTGTACATCGATCATCAGCACCATGCATTCAGTGACTGATATTCTGTTATGCAGGTGAATGTCAAAAGAAATAGCTTCCAAATGCTTCCAGCTAGCAATTAACAAGTCCCACTGTGCAAGCGAGACGAATAAGAAGCACAGTGGTGACTTATTAATTGCCAGCTAGAAGCAAATGAATATTACTCCTTTTGCTTTCTGCCTATGGAACAAAGCCAAAGCATTTCAGCCAGTGGGTCTACTCTACTTGGAACTAACAATTTTATTTACTTCTAATTGTATAAATGTAACCTGCAACAAAAGGGTGTGGCATACCCTGTAGCTGAAGAACCTTTGTTTAACGTTTGAGTCCCCCCCCCCCCATATCTTCCTCTAAGATACTTTACAAACACAGTCGGTTCTTGTTTGGTTATATTTGGCCATCATGTGGTTTTTGTCCGTGTGGTTTTCAAAAACAGGAATTGGTTTTCAATCCAATGAAAGCAGTTGAAATGTCAATTGCTTTACTGTAGCACACACACAGACAGACAGACAGACAGACAGACAGACACACATGCACACGCACACACACACACACACACACACACACACAGCCCTATTTTGTGATCAGTTTGGCAAGATTGAGAGCATGTGGCTATGGTGAAATTGACTTGATGGTTTGTGACCATCTTCATGGTCACAAACTACCAGTTTGGTGGTTCGTGCTGATTGATTCCTCCTCCGAAAAGGTGTTTGGTGCTTCCCAGCCCCTCCTCCTATGACACCCAATCAGGTAAATGGTAAAGGTTCCCCCCGCATATGCATGCTAGTTGTGTCCAACTCTAGGGGCGGTGCTCATCTCCGTATTCAACCCGGAAGAGCCAGTGCTGTGCAAGTCCATGGCCATGTGGCTGGCATGGCTGCAAGGAAACACTGTTTTACCTTCCCACTTTTTATGGCGGTACCTATTTATCTACTTGCATTTACATGCTTTCGAACTGCTAGGTTGGCAGGAGCTGGGGTTATCAGCGGGCGCTTGTTCCGCTGTGTGGCACCCAGGATTCGAACCACTGAGCTGCCAACTTTGCAGTCTACAGTTTCGCTGTCTTAGTCCACTGAGCCACCATGCCCCCCACCCACCCAATCAGAGGCACCTCTGAATGGGCACCCACCAAAGAAGGCAGGACTGGGGACCTCTAAATTCCTCTTTGGCCAAGAAATGAACTGGCACAAAAATGCCAAACCAGTTATTTGTGTCCATTTGTACTTGTTATGTAACACAAGCGGGGTAGTGGTGGGGAATCATCAGGGTTTTTTTAAAATGGGAACCTTGATCATTTTTTGAATGCAAACGTTGGAAAAATATCTATTTTCCTTGTCAACCAGAGGTGGGGTTGGGGGAGAGAATCTTATGGTTATCAGTTTGAGATAGCCAGAATTCTGTACCAAGTCTTGCAATGTTAAACTTTTCCATTTTTTTACATGTTGTGTGACTTGTCGATAAAGGGGGACTTGCTTTTGAAAAGACATGTTCTAACAATGTGAGATAATTTTATTTCAGTTCAGTTTTGCAACATGGGCAAAGGTGTCCAAATTCAGAACAGATAGAGTGCGCTCCCTGGGAAGTTTATATGTGATTATGCAGGCTACACATTGCACACACACCCATCAGCAACCTGGGTAATCATTTCACTGACCTTGGAAGGATGGAAGGCTGAGTGAACCTTGAACCTGCTACCTGGAATTCAATCCCCAGGTTATGAGCACAGGTATTGCTGCAGCAGGGCAGTTTAACCACTGAGTAGAGATGGGCACGAATTGAAAAAAATGTTTTTTTTTGTTTCGTTAAGGAGGTTGATTTGTTTTGTTTTGTTTTGCATGAATTTTCACGGGAAAATTTCATTTCGTTGTTTTGTTAATTCATTTTTCATTTTTACCCCCTTTTCCCCAGCGCCCACTGCGTGGCCCCTGGGGCCCAGTCAGCACTGGGTTCTTTTTTGTCCCCCCCCCTTTATTTTAGGGTGCCAAGTCAACCAGGCTACCCTTGGGGCCCAGTCGGCACTCCTTTTTTTTAAAAAAAAATAATTTTTATTTTATTTTATTTTTTCACTTCCAGGTGTAGCATGAGGCTTTTTTTTTTCTTTCAGTGCTGACCGCCCCTGGGGCCTGATTGGCGCTGGGTTTTTTTTAGGGTTGGTGCTCCCTTATTTATTTATTTATTTCTATTTTTATTTTACTCCCCCCCTTCCAGGTTCAGGCCACTTTTTTTTCCTTTTCTTTTAGCACTGACCGCGCAGCCCCTGGGGCCCGGTCAGTGCTGGGTTTTTTATTATTTTATTTTATTTTATTTTAGCGTGCCGACCATGCCACCCTTGGGGTCCGGTCAGTGCTCCCTTTTTATTTATTTATTTTTATTTTTATTTTATCCCCCCCCCCCCCCCACTTCCGGGTTTAGTCCCCGCGCTACAGGTGTAGCATGGGGCTTTTTTCCCCTTTTCTTTCAGCACTGACCGCACGGCCCCTGGGGCCTGGTCAGTGCTGGGGTTTTTTATTATTTATTATTATTATTATTATTTTAGGGTGCCGACCACCCCACGGGTGTTTGTAGAAACTCAAGAGTAAGCCCAGATCTGAAGTCAGAAGCTACATCTTGAACATCACGGACGTCGGGCAAAAAGGTGGCCCTCTGTGGGCTGTGAAATATCAATACCTTCCTGGCTGTATAAGCTGGTCCTGGATTCATGACCAGAGAGGAGGCTTTCCCACGGAACACCTCTTTGCAAATGGATGGTTGCTACAGCTGTAGTGTGGCCGTTGGCTTTTTTTTCCTGGTTGCCATCCCAGAATCCAGGAAGACTGGACCTCTGGACCAGCACCAGGTAGGAGACATCTCCACCCCTCCATTAACGAAACGAACCTAAACGAACCAATTTTTCTCGGTTCTTTTCATTTTGTGTTAAATTTGCCCCTAGGGTCATTATTCATTTTGTTACATAATGAAATGAATAACAAATAAAAAAATAAAAAAAATTCATTTCATGCCAATCTCTACGACTGAGTCACCAAGCTGTTTGGCAGGGTACAGAACATTAGGGCTATAATGAAAGTGACTTGCTGGAACTGCTGTTTTAATCACTTTGCCATCCAGGAACACAGCATTGTGTTTTCAGAATTTGGAACTCTGAGTTCGAACCCTTGTGCATTTCAGTTTTTTAGTGCAGAATTCGGTTTGCCATCATCTATTTTAAAACTATTTTAATTTTAGCAACTTTTCAGCAGCCAGGTATAACAAAGGCCTTGCCTGTTCAGATCTTGGTGAAATTTTTCACTTCAACTCGTTTCTAAAGAATTTACTGAAATTTGCAAAATACAGGTATGGATTTTTAAAAATACTGGTATTTTAAATATTGGAATATAGAAAGTGGAAGTGATGGTCTACAAGAATCATAACACCATTATGGCCCCTGGCTGTTCCATTATTGTGCTCTATTGTTCAACTTTTAATTTTTAATTTGGAACATTTGGACCCTCTTATGTTGCTTTCAAGATATTTAGGTTGGGAGGGACCTTCCTGAGCTGAGACTATTACCATTCCATCCAGCAGCAACCAATTGTTCCCTCTCTGCCTTAGAGTTTTGAAGAGAACCATGCCTGTCTATTCAACTCTTTTTTATGTTCTTTTTAGTTAGAAATGTTCTGTCAGATAGCAATGTAGTCAGACACTCTGTAGAGTGTAGACAGAGCCATGCAGTCAGTAACCAGTTAGCTAACGAGCTAGGCCCTGACCATGTAATTGGTTAATATTTTTCTACAGAATGCTGCTTGTTTATATATCTGAAGAACTGTGAGTAAAATGGAGCTTTCCCCCCTTGTTTATCTTCTTAGAGTTTCTGACTGAGTCACTGAGAGAATAAGTGCCAATTGAGGAGAACTAACCAATGAGGAGTCGTCTGCTGTGGGGAGACTTGACATTAAATCTGCTCTGTAGCTGCCTGACTGTTTTCTGCTTGTGTAGCTAGAGGTGTTTAAGCCACTAAATTTCCACACTTTGCTAATAGCTTCAATATAATATTCAACTTTCCCATGAAAATTGCCCCCCCCCAAACAAGGCAGTGTTTCTTGCTACTCTGAAACAGTACAACCAAAATCCACCCTTCACTTTGGCTCTTTGAAAAACAAGGCCTCCTTTTAAAAACTGACCAGCAACTTTGATATCATCAGATGGTTTCCACAGGGTGAGGAAAAGGCCTCTCTAAATATCCTCTTCCGGTCAGGCATACCACTTAAAAATAAAAAGCCGGCCACACTTCAGGCAACAAGTGATTTCTGCTGATGGGTTTTCTCTAGAGTGGCAGGACTGAATTCTGGAAGTTTCCATGTAAACGCCATCCCAGTCCATACCATTGTTTCATCAGTTCACATCAGGGAAACAAGGGAGTCCTCTGATAAATTGTTATGGATCTCTATGGTTACGGTTCAAAGCTGAGTCAAAAGGCAATTTAGATCAGTTGCATGCAAGAGAAGGTTAGGAAGAACCTTTTTCAGACTCACAGGGCAGCTGCGACAACATTTCGGAAGTCAAGCAAGTGTAAAATAACAGCCATATTGTACAGCACTAAATGTTAGAGGGTACATACGACACACATACACTGCCTCAATCTGAATGTCAGATTATATGGGAGGACGTGAAATATTAATTTCCTGTTGTGCTTCCTATCTTTTGGTTAAAAGAGGGTTAGGGTGACCCAGGAGACAAGTTGTGAAGAAATATGATGACAGACAAAATAATACAGTTTTAAGGACTCCAGTATGACAAAAATTGTCACGACACTTGGAAACAGTGTCTGGCAAGGCAAAGTAAGAAGTTTCCTGCATCGTCAGTTTGTTGCATTTGGAAGAAGGAATTTCATTTAATGTGGTTTTTCACATCCGATAGGATTGTGCACAAAACTGATTCAAAGCATACATTCCTAACAAAATGGGCCTGATTTGTATACCATCCAGATTTTTCTAAACCTTCCTAATACAGCAACCTCTCAAGTTAAGTTATTTGCTATATGGCAAAGTTATTATCCTGGCTGCTAATTAGAATCAGAATCAGAATCAGAATACTTTTATTGGCCAAGTATGGTTGGACACACCCAGAATTTGTTTTGGTAAAATATGCTCTCGATATAAAGAATCAGATAGTCAACAATAAAAATACAGTACAACAATACAATATAACCCATTATTTAAAAGGAAGAAGAGAAGTAAAAATTAATTATTCAACAGTTTGATAGCGCTTGGAAAAAAACTATATCTATATCTAGTTGTCCTAGTATGCAGTGCCCTAAAACGCTGCCCTGAGGGTAACAATTGAAACAGATTATGTCCAGGATGTGTGGAATCTGTGTATATTTTCATCGCCCTCTTTTTAGCTCGTGTGGTATACAATTCCACAATAGATGGCAGATTAGTAGCAATAATTTTTTCTGCAGTTCCAATTATCCTTTGAAGTCTATATCTTTCATGCTTAGTCGCATAACTAAACCAGACAGTTATAGAGGAACAGATAATAGATTCAATAGCACCTCTATAGAATTGAATCAACAGTTCTTTTGGCAGTCTGAACTTCGTAATTTGACGCAGAAAAAACATTCTTTGTTGTGCTTTCTTAATAATACTTTCAATATTAAACGACCATTTTACATGTGCATCAGTGCTAGCACAGAGAAGGTCTATCCATTTTGGTTTCTCAAAAGATTACCTTTGCAAATTTACATCTTGGAACAAACTATGACACATTCCAAAGCATCATATTGGCATCCAAAGTGGACCTTAGATCTGCATAAAAGAAGGAGCACCATTCAAAATTTTATCACCATTTATCATCAAACCAGTATGTTATTTATCATAGTTATATCCCGTGTTTCCGTGAAATTCAGGAACCTGATAGTTCACTGTACTTGCCACATGATGGTAAGCCACCCGTTCCGGCTGGGGTATTTTGCGGGATGGATGGATTCAAGGAAAGGCACGTTTGAATGATGGGACGACACATATTGTGGGGATCTGTTTTATATGGTACTGGTCCTTCTGGCTTGTTGTATATTTCAACACTGTGTCATTCTACACTGCACCACAGTGGCATCTTGCTACTCCAATTTTGAAGGTGATAGGAACCCATTCTGGGGATGACTCTGAACTTTACTGAAGCTCTCTAAAGTGCTGAATTCCATTCCCCAAATGTGTTCAGCACCCTGGATGAACTCCTGTCAAGTACAGACAAAAACCCAGAGGGGATTCACATTCCCCTCCAAAACAAGGCAAAACACTGTCCATCCCCTCGTACCCTTGCGCCCACCCTTACTGGGAAATGTGCACATTGAACATGGGCTTCCTACTTGGAGAGCCCCTCCTGTTTCACTGAGCAACAGGCAACTCCCAGTAAGAACAGCCTTATTTATTCATTTATTTATTTGTAGCATTTCTATACCACTCCATCTTCCAAGTCGGAACTCTGGGCGGTTAACAGGTTTAAAAAGGTATAGAAAACTACAAAAACAGTTAAGGACAAAACCCCAGGCAAGATACATCAGCGGCGAACAAAAAAAAAAAAGATTAAAGTAGGTCGCCATACACCTCCTCAAAAAGCAGAGTTTTCAAAGCCTTTTTGAAGGCAGGCAGGGACTGTGCAAGGCGCAGCTCACTAGGGAGATGGTTCCATAATGATGGGCCCACCACTGAGAAGGCCTGGCTGCGCGTAGCAGACCTCCATGCCTCCCTCGGAGTGGGCATCCTGAGTGAGTGCGCCTGCGACATCCGTGTGAGTCTGGCCTCAGTTGACCCCTGGGAGATACGCTCCAACAGGTATTCAGGATCTGAACCGTGGGGTTTTGAAAACCAAAACCAGGACTTTGAACCTTATCCGGAGGGCCACAGGTAGCCAATGCAGGTGAGCCAGAACTGGGGTGATGTGGTCGTATCTGCGAGCACCCACCACCAGTCTGGCCGCCGCATTTTGCACCCGTTGAAGTCTTCTTTCTATCACTCAGCATTTGAGTTTTGTAATTAAGGAGGTAAAGAACATTTACCGAATTCCTCATCCACATCCATTCCAGCTGTCTTGACTCAATGAGATGCCTCAAATGAGGCAGTTTTGATCACCTTGCCCCCCACACACACACACCTAGGCAAGAGGCAGAGGAGATATGCATGCCCATGCTTCCATATTTGATCAGAGACCTCTGCACAAATGTAACACACTTTCTCTTTGAGAACCAAACCACATGCACCCTCTAAAATCACACCTTCTTAAATAAGATATACACAATGCTTTCTCATGCCCACAACACACAGCTGGAGTTGTTCTCATTTTGCCCAATTTACATTATTTTGGTGATTTGCTCAGTTTATACACACACACATATTTTGCTTCGAGCAGTACACAAACCTAGCCCTCTCACAGGAGGAGGAGAATAATTTTATACCTCCTCGCCCTCCTTTTTGAGGATACCACAAGTGGAGTCCTGCACCCCCAGTTGTTCTGCATATTTTCTGGACCTTCCCTTGCCAATAAGCAGCCTGCAGGCTACAAACCATAGAATTCAAGTGTCCTATTCTACTTTCAACTTCCAACCCTCTTTTTGTCCCTTCTGCCTTTGTCATTGAATCACTTCCTGGGCACTCTTCCTTTCATCTGCACCTCCCTTCTGTATCACTACATTTTTCTTCCTGGCCATGGATCTAATTCTGTGATTTGGTTGTACAGTGGTACCTTGTATAAAGGAATTAATTCATTCCAAATGAAATTCTGTTAAGCAAATTCTCCTTTATACAAATTTCCCATAGGAATACATTGAAAATGGAGTAACCCCTAAAAGAGACCATTTTTATGTTGTACGGATTCGCCCCATAGGCGTTTCTGTTAAGCTAATTTTCCCCTATCTCCGCAATTTTATGTTGTACAGGTTTTTGTTATACGAGGGTCCACTGTATATAAATTTTCGTGCATATGGAGAAGTCATTTCTGACAAATGTTGATCCTTTTCAGGGTTTCCTGTATAGCACTCGGATGTAGTTTGTCATTCCCTCATTCTAGGGTTACTTTGGGACTATGCAGGTGGTCCAAGGTGACACAGGTTGGCTCTTCACCTGGGACTAACACGGGGCAATCAAACTGCCAACCTCTAGCTTCACAGTCAGATGTGTAACTTACTAGGCTATCCAGAAAGCAAATCAGAACCTTAGTGCCATGAACACAATCAGAAAACAACTTTGTGACCCCTCTGTGACCCCAGCATTCTTTACATGCAACCTGTGCCTTCAATTTATTCACCATTAGATGTGACCACTGGAATTGTGCCTTTGTTTAAAAATGTGTAAAGAAAAATGACCATTATTAAATTTCAATACCTGGTCTCTTCCTATTCTTCCAGATGAGAATCAACATTATTACACACAACTATTCATGTGATCATCTATGAAGGGTGTTATGTAAATTCATGCAGGATGTAGGAAGACAAAAGTGCTCATGACTATAGTAGTAAATAGAGATGGGCACGAAACGCCAAAGTGGTGTTTTGTTTTGTTTAGAACGAAACAAATTTTTGAAAAAAGATGTGTTGTGTTCTTCATTTCTTTTCTTTTTTTATTTTTATTTTACAGCCAAGCCAACCACTGTCAAGCACTTTTTAAAAACCCCTAGCAATGTCCAGCTGGCCCACGGGCCGGGTTGGCACTTTTCTTTTAATCCCTAGCAATGTCCAGCTGGCCCATGGGCCAGGTCAGCACTTGTTTAAAAGATCCCTACCGCTGACCAGCTGGCCCACAGTCCGTGTTGGTGCTTTTAGAAACATCCCTAGCGCCAACCAACTAGCCCTCTGGCTGAGTCGGCACTTTTTTCTTTTATCCCTAGTGTCGATCATTTGGCCCACGGACCCAGTCAGTGCTTCTTTTTTTATCCCTAGCACTGACCAGCCGGACCATGGGCCAGGTCAGCACTTTTAAAAAAAAATCCCTAGCACCAACCAGCTGGCCCATCTCTAGTGCTGACCAGCTGGCTGGATCGACATTTTTTTCTTTGCTCCCTAGTGTCGATCATTTGGCCCACAGACCCAGTGGGCACTTTCTTTCTTTTTAGTCTAGCACCAAGCATCTGGCCTGCAGGGCCAGCTGGTTGGCGTTTATTTTTTATTATTTATTTTGAAAAGCGCCCAGATCTGCGCTTGTCAAAATAAATAATAAATGAAAGCGAAATGGAATTAAATGAAAATTTCCATTTCATTTCATTTTTGAAAGGGCACTTCATTTTGTTGTTGTTGTTGTTCTGTAATGAAATGAAAAAAGAAAAGCAAAATAGAAAAAATCATTTTGTACCCACCTCTGGTTGTAAAATATCAACAGCAGCAGCAACAATCTTAGAACTGAAGAGCTGGAAGTGCTGCCCCCCCCCAATGGATCATCAAGTGCAGCCTCTGTCAAGGAGGCTCAGTGTGTGTGTGGGGGGGGGGAATGAACTCCCAACTCCTGGCTCTGCTACCAGATGCCTAAACCACCAAGCTAGCCAGCAGTGATACACGTGAAACCCAAGTTAGAGGGTCTTAGGGACGAGCAGAGACGACACATGCAATGCTATGCATCCATCATTGAATCTAGCATGACTTCAACACAGTTCCAGTACAGAGAGCTTCACCATAAACTTTGATTCTGATTTTCTTTAATGCGTTTAGTGGCTGTAAAAATCCATTACATTTCCAACCGCCTCCTGCCCTGAACCTCATTGCCTTACAGCCTCCACAATCCCAGAGGCCTTTGACAAAGATAATTTGAAATTACTGTAAGGACAGCCCATACATTATGCCTTTAAAAGTCAAAAGAACTGGAGCCAGTTGTCTCTCTGGAGAGGCCGGAAAAGGGAAGGTGTCAAGGCGCAGTTGGTAAATAAGATGTAACTGTGCGAAGCGCGAGGGGAACTGAAGTCCTTTCCTCCTTTGTAGAGCCTCTACCTGTGTAACATGAAGGGCAGAATCAGTGACAGACACATTAAAACACCATTAAACTGTGAAATGGAACACAGTGTGAAAATAGATTTAACCTTCACAGCGTATCGATCGCTACCCTGCGCCGTGCCTAACTACTTGGACAACTGTTTTATAATAGGTTTTACTCATTTTCCTGTTGCTATTCTGACTTCCTCAGAGGAGTGTGTTATTTCTAAAAGATCCTAACAGCTAAGGCCTTGAGGGGGTGTTGAGGGAGGAGGGAGAAAATGTGGACTTGTTTCTTTTTCAACTCTTCCCTCGGCCCCCCAGCGACTTTTCAACTTGTGCAGAAAGAAGCTACTTCTCCAAGACGGCAGCAACAGCACTTCACATCTCACTGGGTTTCAGCGCGTTGTACCCACTGCCCCACGCAGTGGTGTCTGTGGAGGTCAGTCTCTGACAAGGGATTAGAATCCGTGCCTGACTTTCCATGAACGTGAGGAAGAAGCACTGAAAAGTATGTTCCCTTTTCCCACCAGAGGAAGGGAAAATGTGAAATGTCTTCAATGATAGAGCACTCATGATCCTTCTGGTGGAAATCAAGGCCAAAATGGCAGCTGCTTGGATTCAGAGCCATGAATGGATTGGAGGCCATGGAGAAGTTGTTTGTATCTACACACACACACACACACACACACACACACACACACACACACACACACAGCCCTTAGCCTTGGGTTCTGTGCTTGCTGTTTATTTTGGTTCTTGGAAAAAAGAAAGGATGCTAGTTTTACAGAAGAAAGGATGCTAGTTTTATCATATGTGCATGTTACAGATGCCTTGAAGTAAGGGGGGGGGAGGGTCTCCCCTTGTCTCACTCTTACTTGGAGGAATCTCTCAGTCATGTAGAAAATTCTCATCATGGTATTATACAGAAATAAAACAACCTTAAGGTAAAATAAAGAGATAACACAACCTAAAACTACTGGGTCCAATCCCCAACACCACCAAGAAACTGCAAGTTACACTGAAGCTTACACTGGAATACACTGGATTTTAATGCAAGGTTTTGATTGTTTTTAATTTTTTATTGATATTTTATATTTTAACTGTTTTAATTCTTTTGATTGTAAGCCTCCCAGAGACCTTTGGATAGTGGGCAGCATATAAGTTGTAAAAATAAAATAAAATAAAATAAAATAAACTGGAAATGGCCATAACTGGGTGAAAACTGGGATAGAGAGGGGTTATGCAAGGCTCGGAAATAACATTCTCTATTTGGTTGCTGAGGTTTTTGCTGCTGCTTCAGCTCTGTTTTGGAGGTGTTGGATATTTGGGATGGGTGTGTATCTTTCCCAAACCCAGTTGTTCAGAATGTCTCCAGGAGCATAAGAAACAGGTCCCCCCCCATTACTTTTCGATTCTAAAAAAGCTCTGGCTGGTGAGGTCTAAGGAAACTTGAAGGGAGGCCACACATTTTACCTGAGAACAAAGAAGACCGTGGATACTCCTGTCCTGGAACAAGATTGTATGACTTCAGGAACACCTACGCACATCACTATAGGGAGGGAGCAACATCCTGTTAGTTATTGTAGCTGCTTTACATGGGCCGACACCAAGTAGGAGCAGACCTAGGTCCATCCCACAGTGGCAGGAAAAGCACTGGAATTGGCACAGCATTCTTCTGTCTAGTTAGAAACAAGCCCACACATGATTATAGGGATGTAAATCTCCACTTATTTTTGCCTTTGAGGTAAGAATCAAAAGAAGTTCAAACTTTTTCCTCTGCTTCCTCATTTTTCACATTTAAGAACCTTTTGTGTGTGCAAACAGATCTCAACATGGCTAATGTGTATACACATACATAGGTCTGTTAATACCTTACATGTATCGAAGGGTTCGTGTACATGTTTCTTACAGGGGAAAAGATGTCTATTTTTTCTCCCTTATTCTTCTGCTGAGGAAAATCACTGTTCTTTTTATTCAGGAAGACAACACTTCACTGCAGCTGTCCACTTTAATGGGATCTCTTTCTCCCTGAAAACAGGAGGATTTCTAAACAGTCACGATATCCTGACACGTTGAGAGCTAGGGATCTACACAGGATGCTGCCACATGCCCAAACTCTAGCCAAAACAGGGCTCGGTCCATTTCTAGATGGTGTGGATCAAAATGCTCAGGAACACTCCAATTGAGCACCACTAGAGATGGGCACGAAGCGCTTTATGCTCATCTCTACACAGTGCCACCATCAATGAGCTTATTGTTAAATTCGGCAGGTTCTCTCATTTCATGGGGTGATGCCTGCCATCAGCTGCCTTCTTTTTAACAAAGAAGAATATGACAAGAAGGGGCAGAAAGACTCTAACTCTACTTTGACCAATTCAGACAAAGCCCACAGGAAATAATTAGTTATCATCCCACCTTCACAAATGAACTCAGACTGTTGTGAAAATTAGAGATGGGCACGAAATGAACTTTTAGTTCGTTTCATTATTCGTCATTTGTTTCATCACGTAACAAAATGAATAATGAACCTAGGGGTAAATTTAAAACGAACCGAACCGAACTGAAAAAAATTGGTTCAGTTCGGTTCAGTTCGTTAATGGGGGGGGCGGAGATGTGTCCTACCTGGCGCTGGTCCAGAGTTCCAGTCTTCCTGGCCTCAGGGACGGCGACCGGGGAGGGGGAGCGGACGGCCATGCCACAGCTGTAGTGCGGCCACGTGGTCGGCAGTAAAAAACCCCAATAAATAAATAAATAAATAAATAAATAAATAAATAAATAAATAAATAAATAGGAGTGCCGACCTGGCCCCAGAGGTGGCCGGGTTGGTGCCCTAATATAAAGAAAATAATAAAAAAAATAACATGAGTGCCGACCCGGCTCCAGGAGCCACGTGGTTGGCAGTTTAAAATAAAAGCCGGCCACGCTACAGCTGTAGTGGGGCCGGGACCAGGAAGTAAAATAAAATAAAATAAAATAAAATAAAATAAAATAAAATAAAATAAAAGTGCCAACCCAGCCCCAGGGGTGGCCGGGTCGGTGCTCTAAAACAGGGCTGTCCAAGTTTGAACAGCCCACGGCTTACCTGTCCATGATGAATGTCCCCCGCGGTTGACTTTAATTGCACACAGGGGAAGTGCGTGCCTGTGCAAATTGTGGTGATGGCTACCGGCTCTCCTCCCTCGTTGCCCCCCACCCCCACCCACAGCCATGGTGCTGAGCCTGATCTAGTGGGGGTGGCAACAGTGACCCGCAGTGGGGAGGGCAGCAGCGGAAATGGCAGCAATGGACCAGGTTGGGGGGGCTGCTCCAGCCAGGTGCCTCACCCAGAGGGCAGGGATTGTGGCAGTGACTGGTGGTGGGGACGGCGGTGGCGAGGGACTGGGTGAGTAGCAGAGGAGCGGCTGACTCTGCCTCTCCTCGCCCCCTCACCCCCCCCACCCACAGCTATGGAGTTGGGCCTGATCCGGTGGGGCAGCAGCAGAGACCGGCAGTGGGGACAGTGGCGGCAAGGGACCGGGTGGGCAGCCGAGGAGCGGCTGATTCTGGGGCTTCTCCCCTCATCGCTCCCCCACCCACGGCCATGGTGCTGGGTCCGATCCTCCTCCATGGGCTCAGGCTCAGGGCTCAGCTGAGAGGCACTGCCGCCGCAGGGGCCAGGATCCGCCGCTGCCACTGCCACCACACTGCCACCGCAGCCGGTAAGAATCTGAACCGTTTTGAATAAGTTCGGGTTCGTACAATTTTTTTTAAAAAAAATCGTACGAACCCGAACATGAACCAGATGAACCTGAATCATGGGTTTTCTGGTTCGTGCCCACCTCTAGTGAAAATTCCTCAAGAGCCTTAAAACAACACCAGCCAAATCAATGTTTGTAAATATACCATACATCCAACAGCAGATGAATATTTGGTATGAAACGTATATTCCACTGTATATTATATTGTACACCTCATTCTGCGGCTTTATGTCCAAAAAAGTGGATGTGTCCATGAAAGTTTATATTAAAATATAATAGTCTTTAAGGTACCACGTGCTTTTTGTCTTTTGTTTCATTTTGTTTATGTTTGTTTTATTTTTTCCTGGAGTCCTTGCACAGACTAACATGGCTGACTCTTCTAAAACTTCAGTCATAAGTGTGCACCTGGATGAAAAATGGCTGCTTGGTATTATAGAATCATAGAATGGTGAAGCTGGAAGGGCCCCGCAAGGCCATCCAATCCATGCAGGAATGCAAATCAAAGCATGTCAGCCAGGTGGTGGTGGTCCACCTTTCTCTTGAATGCCTTCAGTGTTGGAGCACTCACCACCTCCCGAGGTCATTGGTTCCATTTCGGTACTGCTACAGTATGTATCATTGAGGGAGATCTAGTGGGACCCTCCTATCCATGCGGGGTTTTTTTCAGGCCCCTTCCATGGACTCTAAAAATTGTAGATAATAGCAAACAGCATACATAGCACAGTAAAAAAAAATTCTAAAATAATCACACATTTAATCATGTATTATCAGACCTGGCCACTAGATGGCGCCATAGATAATGCTATGTATTTGTCAACAACAAAGAATACATGGCATGGATTCTGCCTCCTAGTGGCAAATTTTGGTAAATACATTCTGGGCATTTGTATTTCTAGGCTATTGTCTTTTAATATTCTTATTATGTTCAGACCGCAATTGAAACTGTGGATTCTGTTCCCACAGATGGATAAAAACTCAAGTGAGCTTTTCATGCTTTGATGGGAGGTTTGGGCTTTCACTGGAGTTTCAGCTTTCAGCCTTCTCCTACTTTGGTGTTCACTTTTTCCTAGAACACTTTTAATTTGTTTGTTTGTTTGTTTACAAAAATAACCTCCTCACTACCAAGTCGGTTCTGTGTGGCATACAATATATAAAACAATATATTTATATAACAATATTTAAAAACTATGAAACAACATAAACATTCAAAACAATCAAAACCAATATAAGACAACAATACACATATAATAAGATCCTACTGGTTATGAGTCTGGCTAAAAGGTCACAAACTAATTAAAATGCTGGGTGAACAGGAAGGTCTGCATGGTGCCTAAAAGCCAAAAGCATCAGCCTTGGGCAGACCTCCGCTGGGAGGATATTCCAAAGTTGGCAGGCGGGCAACTGCCAAGAAGGCCTTGCTTTGACATGCCATCTCCCTCACCTGTTTGAGAGATGGCACCTCTAGCAGAGCTTCCTAGCCTGATCTTAGGGTACAGGCAGGGTTGTATGGAAGAAGGCAGTCCTAAGCCATTTAGGGCTTAATATGTAACCTTCTAGATGCCCTAAGCACATCCGATCTCACCTGATTTTGGAAGCTAAGCAGGGTCAGGCCTGGTTTATACTGGGATGGGAGACCATCAGGGAATACCAGGCACCTGGAGTAGGAACTGGCAAAACCCTCCAGAATTCCTGCCAAGAAAACTCCATAGACATGAAGTCATGAAGAGTCGGTCACTACTGGCAACACACACACACACGTAAGCATAAGCACTTTGTATTGGGCCCGGGCAACAACAGCCGGCCAGTGTAAATTTTTCAGAACTGGCATGATATGAGTCCATGTGGCAGCACCACTCGCCAGCCATGTGGCCTGGTTCTGACCAGTTGCAATCACCAGGCTGTCTTCAAAGGTTGACCTACATATGACACATTACAGGAGTTCAAGCTGATTGTTTCCAATTGAGGCAAAGAAGAGATTTCTGCAGAATTTCTGAAGCTTTGGTGATTTCAGCCCTGCTGGGATGCCATGCTGGAATGGATGAAAGGCAACAGATTGAGGAAGATCCCAGGCAAGATGGGTAATGCGCCCTACTTCAGGGTACCAAGGGCTGCCATGGCTGCCCATGACGTTGATATGGAAGCTTGAGAATGTGGCAGCCAGATTGTTGAATGGAATGGCCAGATTCCAGCATATTTCCCCTACCCTGGCCGCACTGCATTGCATTGCATTGCTTCCCTGTTCATTTATTTGCCAGCTTCAAGGTGATGACATTAACATACAAAGCCTAAATGGTTTGGTACCTAATACGTGGCAGAACACCTTGTACCACCAAGTACTGCCCGCCCTACTTATTCCTCCCAAGTGGGGTTTCCGAGGGACCATGCAAAGATAAAATAAAATAAAAGATGTCTTCACTGCAAAGATAAAATGAAATGAAATGAAATGAAATAATGCTTTAAAAACAAGATCCCTTCCACAAAATCAGAGCAAAGGGAAATTTAAACCTGACCCTGAGAGAGACCCAGAAGGGACAACAACAACAACAACAACAACAACAACAACAACAACAACAACAACAACAACAACAACAACAACAGGAAACAGGCATTCACTCTGGTGGCTACACATCTGGGGAATCATCTCTCCCTAATAGAGATGGGCACGAACTGAAAAAAATGACGTTTTGGTTTTTCGTTTTTCATTGTGGGTCCATTTTGGTTCATTTTCGTTTTTTGTAAAAAAAAAATTAAAAAATTCATTTCATTTTTTTAATTTCATTTTTCATTTTTACCCGCTTTTTGCGCGACTTAAAGCATTTCCATGCGTGGATGTCCCCCAATGCCCCATACCAGAAGGAAAACAAAAAAAAATGATGCTGGCAGAGACACAGTGTAGACTAGGTATGCAGGGAGGCTGCAAAGGCAGCGGCAGGCATTGCCCAGGGCGTAAGGCAGCCGCAGAGTGACTGCAGTGCGGGGCAGGGGAGGGTATTCACTGAGAGATACGCATGCACACAGGGAGGCTGCAAGATAAATCTCTTCTTTCTCTCCCCTAAGAGCCAGGCTGCAGCCGGCAGGAACACAGAGACACACACCTGCCTGGCTGGCCTAAAGTAACAAGTCGCAGAGACAGCAATCCCACCCTAACTCCCACCGCAGACTGCAAGGAGGACGGGGGCTGCCAAAGCTTTTTATGCCCTCTGTGGCTGCCTCACCTACCCAGTCTGCAACCTGGGCATGCTATTGGTTGAAACTATCCAAGAATTTACATTATCCCATCACATGGCTTGCATCCATCTTGTGGCTGGGATCCATTTCATGTCATCCTTAAAGGGAAAAGAAAAAATACATCGCGATGGGAGAAAGACAAAAACAAACATTTTAAGGACCGCAACCCCCTGGTAGGTAATAATTTCAAATAATTATCACTGCATTTTTACGGATGTCCAGGGAGTTTTAGTACCCAAGAAATCAATATTAGGCATCTGGGAGCCATTTTGGGTCAATGTCCCCTAACTCCCCTTAAAGGAAAAATACTACAGAAAAGACATAAATGCATATTTTAAGGACCCCAACCCCCTGGTACGTATTATCAGGCAGAATAAATAATTATTGCGGGGTTTTTACGGATATTCAGGACGTTTTTTAACATTTAAAAACAGCTCATTTAACTGTGCATCGCCATTAACGAAAACAAAATGTAACGAACCTAATTTTCATGGTTGTTTCGTTGTTCCAATTTCATCGACATTTTTGTTATTCGTTTCATTACATAATGAAACAAATAATGAATAATGGAACTTTTTTTTCATTTCGGGCCCATCTCTACTCCCTAACTTTTTTTTCACTCAATGCCTTTAAGAGATTCTGAAAATTCCTTTATAAGATCCTTTAAATGTGTTTTTTTTTAGACAGGCCTTTCTGCCAACCGGATATTGAGTTTTATCATCTCTAATCCAATGATGCTGCCATGCTAATTGTTTTCACTGGATGTGTTAGTTGTTGTTGTTGTTTATTTCATTTTATTTTTATTTTTGAAATTAAGTTACATTGTAATCAGATGGGTGGTAAATAAATAAATAAATAAATAAATAAATAAATAAATAAATAAATGATCCCATAGTGACTGCAGACTATTTGAACTGCCCTGCAACTGATTCAGAAACAGATAAATATAAATGAGTGTATAGATCATGAACTGCTAATATCAAAAATAAAGTGGAGGAAGAACACTAAATCAGTCACAACACTAACATGCAATTTACCTGTAAATAACATCCCTGAAGAATATGAAGTCAATGGAAAAAACAAATTTTCATAACTAAAATAATTGACAGCAATACAGAAAAACTGTTAATTGAAATCAGACTTATTATTAAGGAAGAATACAGGTTGCTTAATTCTGTAGTGAGAAATGTCACCATAGAGGACTGAGGAAACTCTTAAAATTCTTCATAACAGAGAGCAAAAGTTAAAAGTGCTAGAAATAGTCTTAGACTCCTAAATGAAAATTTCAGTGAATTGTCAAACAGAAAGAGGAATTTAATCATTGTCCTCACTGCAAAGATAAAATAAAATAAAATAATTGTTTCAAAAACAAGAATCTGAGCAAAGGGAAATTTAAAACTAATGTAGGCATGTCAAAAGATCAAAATGGGAGTATTTTATCAGATCAAGTTGAAAAAAGAGAGAAGATGGAAACTGCATCCAGAAGAAGTCTACAGTTCTTAAAGAGGCAAAGATGAAATATCTCTTTCATACAGATTGTTTTGATGGAGAATGTGAACTTGTAGGTTTTAAGTAAGCCTGCTTAGTTCTAAGGTTGGAGCAGTGTCATGTTCTAGTAACATGACCGGTAATAGAGGCCCAGCGCAAGTGCATACCACAAAGAAAGAAGAGCTCATCTAAGTCCAAGAGGGCACTGGCATGGTTAACGGGTGGAGTTAGAGAGGCTCTTAAGTTGAAGGAGAGGTCTTTCCATAAATGGAAATCCTCCCCAAATGAGGAAAATAAAAAGGAATACAAACTCTGGCAAAAGAAATGTTAGAAGATGATAAGAGAGGCAAAGAAAGACTTTGAGGAACATATGGCTAGCAATATAAAGGAAAATAATAAAAGCTTCTTGAAATATATTAGAAGTAGAAAACCTGTCAGATAATCAGTTGGCCCTCTGGATGGTGAGGGAGGAAAGGGGGAGATTAAGGAGGACTTGGAAATTGCAGAGAAATTAAATGAGTTCATTGCAGCTGTCTTCACGAAAGAAGACCTTGGGCAGATTCCACTGCCCGAATGGCCCGTCTTGACTAAAGAATTAAATCAAATACAGGTTAAAAGAGAGGATGTTTTAGGACTAACTGATAAATTGAAGATCAACAAGTCACCGGTCCCAGATGGCATCCAAACAAGTGTTATTAAGGAACTTAGAAATGAAATTGCGGTACTATTACTCTTAACGGTAATATGCAACCTATCTTTTAAAATGATCACAGTGCCGGAGGACTGGAGGATAGCGGATGTCACACAATTTTTAAAAAAGGAAGGAGGGGGGACCTAGGAAACTACAGGCCAGTTAGCCTTATGTCTGTCCCAGAGAAGATGGTGGAAAATCTTAGAACACATAGAACAAACCTTGCTGACAGAAAATCAGCATGGCTTCCATAAGGGTAAGTCTTGCCTGGCAAACCTTTTAGAATTCTTTGAAAAGGGCAACAGGCATGTGGTTTGGGGTGAACCGGTGGATATTTTCTTTAGCGATTTTCAGAAGGCTTTTGACACAGTCCCTCACCAAAGGCTGCTGAGAAAATTGCACAGTCAGTGGATAAAAGGGCAGTCCCTCTTATGGATTGAGAACTGGTTGAGATCCAGAAAACAAGGAGTAGGTGTCAATGGGCAATTTTCACAATGGAGAGAAATAAAAAGCGGTGTGCCCCAGGGATCTGTCCTGGGACCGATGCTTTTCAATCTGTTCATAAATGACCTGGAGACAGGGATAAGCAGTGAGGTGGCCAAGTTTGTGGATGACACGAAACTTTTCTGTGTAGCAAAACAGAGAAGATTGTGAAGACCTCCAGAAGGATCTCTCCAAACTGGGAGAATGGGCTGCCAAATGGCAAATGCGTTTCAATCTAACCAAATGTAAAGTAATGCGTATTGGGGGGGGGGAATCAAAACTTTATCTATCAACTCATGGGCCCTGAGCTATCTGTGACAGATCAGTAAAGAGATCTTGGTGTGCTGGTGGACAGCTCGATGAAGGTGTCTACCCAGTGTGTGGCAGCGGTGAAGAAGGCCAATTCTATGCTAGCGATAACCAAAAGAAGGGATTAAAAATAAAACAGCCAACATTATAATGCCATTGTACAAAACAATAGTAAGGCCACACCTGGAGTATTGTGTACAATTCTGGTCACTGCATCTCAAAAAAGACATAGTGGAACTGGAAAGGTGCAAAGGAGAGCGACTAAAATAATTACTGGACTGAGGGACTTCCCTTATGAGGAAAGGCTAAGACATTTGGGGCTCTTTAGTCTGGCAAAAAGGCACCTCAGGGGGGATATGACTGAGACATACAAAATAATGCAGGGCATGAGTAAAGTGGATAAAGGGACGCTCTTCTCCCTCTCACAAAATACCATAACGAGGGAACAACCACTCAAATTGAGGGCTGGGAGAGTGAGAACAGACAAAAAAATATGTGTTGTTAGTCTGTGGAACTCCCTGCCACAGGATGTGGTGATGGTATCTGGCCTGTATGCCTTCAAAAGAGGATTAGATAGATTCCTGGATGAAAAGTCCATCACAGGTTACAAACCATGATGGAGATGTGTAATCTCCAGTCTTAACACCGGAGTACTTCAAGGGCCAGGTGCAGAGGAGTGGTATCAGGAAGCAGATATCTAGTCTTGTGTGCTCCCAGACACATCTGGTGATAACACTGTGAGATACAGGAAGCTGGACTAGATAAGCCTTTGGCCTGATCCAGCATGGCTCTTCTTATGTTCTTATGTTCTTATGACCGCTGGCTGGAGTTGTCTTCAGAGGCTGAAGAGGAAGGATAATGGATTGCTAAGCTAAACAGGTCTACGACTTCAAACCAACATAATTTGAGAGCCAAAGCAGTTCCAACCCAGTATCCATGAATCTGAGGTCCATGGGTGTAACAAGTTTCACACCTTAGCTTGCTTCCCAGAGCTCCATTTTCCCAGGAGCTGATACAACACCAGCCATGTTGCTGGGAGTGGCTCTTGAAGAGGTGATGAAGTACTAGACTGCAAGCCATCAATGTCCCCTTGAGGCTTCTTTCTTGGAGGATACAGAACCTGGAAAGAGTATACCTGAACCAACAGTGTAAAAGACATGGATGGAGTTTAAGCCATTGTTTTGGTAAGGTGCTCACCAGGAGCTGTCTTTGGTGCTGCATGAATGTCCTTGTCTGGTCGGTTCTCCACTCTTACCCTAGACCAGTGGTTCCGAACCTTCTTAATGCCGCAACCCTTTAATACAGTTCCTCATGTTGTGGTGACCCCTTGCCCTGCTTGGAAGAGGCCACAAGCCCCCTTTGGCAGGCCACTGCCACAGGTGCCATAGAGAACTTCCCTCTAGGCACCCTCAGCCAATCACAGCCTTGGGTGCCAATGACTGACATCCCCTCCAGCCTATCAAGCTGTAACCCACTCTTTTTCCCCTTCCTCCCCCTCCTCCTCCTGACCCAAGCTGTTTGTGTCTTTTTAGTCACTGGCTCATGACGACCCCTGTGAAATGGTCATTTGACCCCCAAGGGGTCCTGACCCCCAGGTTGGGAACCACTGCCTTAGACACATGTGTGCTTATGATTTCATGTTGCTAATGTATGTAGGCAAATGATATCCTACGTACTACTACTACTGATAATTATGGCATGATATGTTTGCTTGTTTTTAGTGTATATTTTGCAATGATCTGATGATTATGCAATAAATAGTCTATCTACTACTACTACTACTACTACTACTACTACTACTACTACTACTACTACTACTACTACTACTACTACAGAACTGCTGAGCTGAAAGGGACCCCATGGATCATCAAATCCAGCTCCTCACAAGGAGGCACACGAGGAATTGAACTCCCAGCAAATTTTTCTGCAGCCAGATACCTAAACCACTGAGCTCCCCTGCAGGTATTCCAGGTTATTGCTGTTGTTTGTCAGCACATGAACATTTCACAGAAGTATTGATTTACTAATTGACGGATTGAACCTATTTCTGTCACGTTTTTCTCCTTAAAAACAAGCCAAGCTACTCCTTGGAAAAGTAAAGCGCTTCGTGCAGCCTGTCCTCTCCAGGGTAGTTCAGTGGCACACATATTTCTCAACCAATTTTGGGCCCACTGGCTATGCATGGCCTTTGTTGGCAATTTTGCATCAACCCACAGGCACTGTAGGCAGCAGCTGTGAATTGTACCAGCCTCGGCCTTAGTACATCCGACGCAGAGCTTGTTCTACATATGGGATGTGGGAATGAGCTAGCGTTGTCAGACACAGTGACCCCTTAAAGTCACTATGCAGGCATTTGACTGCTCATATGTTAGACTAAAATTCTAGTGGGGAAAGCTACATCCGAACAAAATCTTCCCGCAAGCACCTTCATGCACTTGGCAGCGTTTGAGGCCACCGCGCATTGAGCATGAAAATTTCAGAAAGGACTTGGCATATGCATTCAGCTGAGTGGTAAGAAATCTGTAACCCACCTGATGCTGCCCCAGCCAGAAAGATCAGAATACAGGTTAAAAGAGAGGAGAGACAGTTCCCTAACCCTGCCTTGTTTCCAAAAGCCATGAGCAAAAGATCCAGGAGTTTACAATCGGCTCCGAGTGCCAAAGTAGCTACTAACTCTTTGTCTCTCTTTGTGGCATTCAGACATTTAGGTGGTAGGTTGCATTGAAAGATTCCCATCCTTACAGGCATGCCAACCCTAATGCCCTCACTCCAATTGCTCACTCCTATCAGAGGGGACCCAATAAAATAGGCAAGCAAATAATAGAATCATAGAATCATAGAGTTGAAAGAGACCTCAAGGGCCATCTAGTCCAACCCCCTGCCATGCCCTGAGTCCTAGTCTCTGAAGCCATGGAAAACAAACCTGTTCCCTCTTCAATATGACAGCCTTTCAAATATTTAAACATAGCTATCATATCCCCCTCAGCCTTCTTTTAGAGAGGCTAAACATTCCCAGTTCCCTAAGCCGTTCCTCATAAGACATTTCCTCCAGACCCTCAACCATCCTGGTCGCCCTCCTCTGCACCCGCTCGAGGTTGTCAACATCCTTTTTAAATTGAGGCGCACAGAACTGGACACAGTACTCCAGGTGGGGTCTGACCAGAGCAGGATAGAGTGGTACTATCACTTCCCTTGATGTAGACACTATGGTTCTGTTGATACAACCAAGAATCGAATTGGCTTTCCTGGCCGCCGCATCACACTGCTGACTCATGTTCAATTTGTGGTCCACCAAGACTCCCAGATGCCTTTCACAGGTACTAGCCTCCAGCCAAGTATCCCCCATCTTATATATTTGTGCAATTCATTTTATTAACCTAAATTTAGTACCCTTCATTTCCCTCTGTTGAAATCCATTTCGTTAGCTTTGACTAACGAACAGCACTGGACCCAGAACAGAACCCTGGGGCACCCCACTGGTCACATCTCTCCAAGCTGAAGAGTGGCCATTTATGGTCACCCTTTGGGTGCGATTAGTCAACCAATTACAAATCCACCTAACAGTAGCACTATCTATCCCACTTTCTACTAACTTCTTAGCAAGTTCTTTGTACTAACTTCTTAGCAAGAAGTTCATTCATCTTAGCAAGAATCTCATCCATGCCATGCATCTACACTTGTTGAGACTCGCATATGGATTTCAGCTGGGACGTTATAACAAATAACAAGAAAGTCTACCACATCTGAATAGGGAGCTCCCATTTAACTATTATAGTTGATGGGAGGAGCTTCTGTTAAGGAGGTGGAGCATAATCAGTAAGTAGAGCTGGGAATGGGTGGGATGGAAGCAAAATGTGGGGCTCACTCATAGCAGCTCTGGTTTTCAGAGTTGGTAGTCACTCTGATGACATACGTATACAACTATTTGACGAAACAAATCATGCCTTTATGAACCAAGCTGTCCTCACCTAAGAAAATATACACACAACTCCCAGGAAATCTTGCTCCTCAAAGCCAAAGGAGGTATATTCTCTCTCCCTCGCCCCTTTTTTAAAAGCCCATTGGAAATGGATAAACAATTAAAATGTATTGAAAGCAGGGGGTGGGGGGGGAGAGAGAAAGAGAAATAATTCCTAATTAATTCTGGTGCCCTGCACAACCTCAGTCTATTTGTAATCCAACAGGGAACATTTTTATTGATCTGGGGGATGCTTCTGCAGACTTCTGATGTTTATCTCAGCATAAAAATAGGTTCTCCTGATGAGCAGTGATTTAATTACATGACAATCACTGTTAACAATGCATGGCGAATACCATCCCAAATTTGGGGGGGGGGGGGTTGCAGAGGAAGACTGGCAGTGATAAATGCGAGATGGTAGCATTGACTTTCAGTAAAGTCATCTATTGCCAGGAATGGTGGGAGGTTGAGACATTCCCCCTCCTTCCTCCATCTTCCCATTTCTCTGGAAGAAGCTTGCTCAAGTCCGAGAAACACTCAGGGGGATCTCCAGACATATTGGAGGCTGGGGTGGGAGAGAACAAGGCAGGCAGAGAGGGAGGAGGAGAGAGGATGGTGATCAAAGTAAGGTTTAACGCACATGACAGTTGACCGTTGAACTTGCGACAGTGTGACGCCTCTGAGTGTCCTGGGATTTCCTTTGTGTGTGGGCTTGTCAGGAATTAACTGGAGAATTATTTCTGCAGATCGGTCAATACATGAAGGATGTCGGAAACAGACAGAACTTGAGTCCCTCAAAAAAGGTCACCTAGAAAATGACCAGCAAGTCCCTCAAACTTGAGCCTTCAACATTAGGGGTGAGCAACCACAAGGAATGGAAAGAACACTGTTGGATTCACACCAGTTTAAAAAATATGTGCAATTGTTATACTTCTTGAGACATGCTGGAGATTGAAATTGAGGATACACTATTGCTCTTTCATGAGTGTTGGTCCCACCCTTGGTTTTCCATTGGCAAAGGAGCACCGATTGCCTTTCTCACAGTGGTCGACCTGTCTCAGAACATTATTGCTATATTTTATGAAGCATTTGCTTTTGTTTTTACTACAGCCTGAAAGTCCACCAGCCTAAAGAGCAGCAATTTCTTTGGAAATAAGGAGAAGTAAATACTCTGTGTTCATATTACAGCAAACTGGACATTGGCTTCCAGCAAATTTGCTTCGAATGTTTAAAAAAACACAATTTTTCACACTAGAATCAATTCAAGGTTTTCTTCTAAGCTTTCTTTATTTTGCAATCCCATTTTTGTGGGAGGCAGTATCTTTTTCTTCACAATGCTGTGATCCTACTGGGAGTCAAAAACTCTGCAAACTACCCAGAGAAACGCCAGTATATCTCTATTTGCTATTTTCTCAACCAGTGTAAACTGATGGGTCAACTAGCCTGTGGAAATGCATCGACGGATACTGGGGAAACTCGCACATCAGTTCATGAAATAGCACTCTAGTGTTGAGTGGTCTGAAATGTAAAATGACTACAAGTCATGTCAGACTAATTTGATCGCTTTTTTTGAAAGAGTAACACGCCAGGTGGATGAGGGGAACACTGTGGATATTGCTTATCTTGATTTTAGTAAGGTCTTCAATTGGGTTCCCCATGATATACTTGTAAAGAAGTTAGCAGAATGGGGGATAGATAGTGCTACTGTTAGGTGGATTTGTAATTGGTTGACTAATCACACCCAAAGAGTGTTCATAAATGGCTTCTCTTTAGATTGGAGAAAGGTGACCAGTGGGATGCCCCAGGGTTCTGTTCTGGGTTCGGTGCTATTCAATATCTTTATTAATGACTTGGATGAAGACATAGAGTGTAGACTGATTAAATTTGCAAATGATATCACATAGGGAGGAGTTGCTAATTCCCTAGAGAATAGGATAAAAACCCAAAATGACCTTGACAGATTAGAGTGTTGGGCCAAAGCTAACAGAATGGAATTCAACAGAGGGAAATGTAGGGTGCTACATCTAGGTAAAAAGAATGATGGGGGATACTTGGCTGGAAAATAGTACCTGTGAAAGGGATCTGGGAGTCTTGGTGGACCACAAATTGAACATGAGTCAACAGTGTGATGTGGTGGCCAAGAAAGCCAATGTGATTCTTGGTTGCATCAACAGGACCATACTGTAGATCAAGTGAACTGATAGCACCACTCTATTCTGCTCTGATTAGACCCCCACCTGGAGTACTATGTTCAGTTCTTTGCACCTCAATTTAAAAAGGATGTTGACAATCTCGAATGGGTCCAGATAAGTGGGGCTAGGATGGTTAAACGTCTGGAAGAAATGTCTTACGAGGAGCAGCTTAGGGAGCTGGGAATGTTTAGGCTCACAAAATGAAGGATGAGAGAGGATATGATAGTCATGTTTAAATATTTGAAATGATGTCATATCAAAGGGGCTGGTTTGTTTTCCATGGCTTCAAAGACTAGAACTCAGAGCAATGGATTTGAACTATAGGAAAAGAGATTCCATTTGAACATCAGGAAGAACTTCCTGGTGGTTAGAGCTGTCCAGCAGTGGCATATGCTGTCACAGAGGTTGGTGGAGTCTCTTTCTTTAGAGTTTTTTAAGTAGAGGCTGGATGGCCATCTGTTGGACATACTATGATGGGGGTCCCTGCATGGCAGAGGGTTGAACTGGATGGCCTTTGCAGTCTCTTCCAACTCTATAAGTTTATGAGCATGGAGCATTTTAAACACCAACAATTCTGCTATGGTTCAAAATATGTGCTTATTGGGGGGGGTGTTAATTTCTCATAGATGTAATTGCACCAAATGCCAGAACTTGCAGAATTCATATGTGTCTACGTATACAGTGGTACCCCGACTTACGAAATTAATCCGTTCCGAGCATACACTCTTAGGTCGATTAGCTCATAAGTCGGGGAGCAATTTCTCATAGGAATGCATTGAAAGTCAATTAATCCATTCCGGATGAACGGATTTCAATGCATTCTTATGGGAAACTGCTTTAAACCACCCGCAGTTCCCCACCACCACTGGACATGTTGGGAAAGAAGTGACTGGTGGTTTAAAATGTCTTTAGCCACTGAGGCAACCACTTCTCTCCATGGCTAAAGACATTTAAAATACAGTATCTGCCACTTCTCTCCCCACCCCAATAAATAAATAAATAAATAAATAAATAAATAAATAAATAAATAAATAGGTAGCACCGTAAAAAGCAGGAAGGTAAAACAGTGTTTCCTTGCAGCCATGCTGGCCACGTGGCCATGGACTTGCATAACACTGGCTCTTCGGCTTGAATACGGAGATGAGCCTTGTCCCTAGAGTGGGGTAGGGTCAAACCCAATGGATAGTAGAAGGCACTTTCCTTTCCTTCTAACAATGGGGTTTAATATCCTATGGTGACCAATCACAGAAGAAAGCACAGGGAATACAAGAGACTGAACTGGCAAAACCCACATGCTGCAATAGACAATTTTTTTTCATGTGAGAGATCACCTCTTCTAATAATGTGCAGAGCGGGACTCCTTCTTTAATTGGCCACATCTCTGAAGATATTCCCAATTTAGTTGGTCCACAGTGCTTTTCCTACCCTTCAGCCCCATGTAGAGAGAGACCCTGCAGACACAACTGCCATTTCCTTCACACACAAAAACCTGATCTCTATCAGATGCTTGGGTTGCCAGAGAGGTGGAACACTGATAGGTCACTATGAGGGCTCACTTGCCAATGTTACAGGCTGCCTCACTCCAAGCATAATCGGAAATACGCAAACTTTACTATTTCTTCACCTTTGGCTCTTATAAACAAATCTATCTCCCCTATTTTTCAATATCCTGACTAAACAAAAAACAAAAAAAAGGTTTGTGAACTTGGAAAATAGAAGCACTACTGCACAGCATGATGTATTAAGAGGAATACAATGAAAGCTATTGGTAGAATCCTCTTTTCCCATTTTCCCAATAAAACCTGCATTATAATATTTGCCTTTTTCTTTCAAGCTCAAGACACCTCCCTTGAAACCCACACAATGCATCTCCATTTCCCCGGATCACCAGGTGCAGGATTACTTACTGAATACTAGTTTTTGACACATTTCTTATTCTAGGCACTAGAGATGGGCACGACTTGAAAAAAAAATTTCGAGTTGTCCTTAGTCGGGCCGGTCCCGTTTCGGCTCGTTTCCGGTTTTCGCGAAAATTCGCAAAAATTAGTCGGTTCGTTTTTTGTTGTCGTTAGTACTGGTTTTGGGGGGGGAGTGGGCTCCTGGAGGCACCTCTGTGGGGTGGGTGCCTCCTCTGGCCCGCTATAAAGGGAAAGTGGGCTCCTGGAGGCACCCGTGGGTGCCTCCTATCCTCACCCACTAGGAAGGGGAAGCAGGCTCCAAGAGACCCCTCTACATGGGGGTCTCCCCTCCTCACCTGCTGCTGCTGCAAAATGGTATGCAATAGCCATATGGATATGCATGCCAGTTGCAGGCTATGAGACCAGTGAGAGTGATAGCGTCATGCCTTCCCTGCACAAGGCTCTCGCACCACCATGTCTCACACAGAAGGGAATTGTACTTGCTGCGTGTAGTGCAATGCAAGCAAGTAGATCTGGCTTTAAGGTGGCTTAGTGCAAGGGCTAGGGTTAGGCTAGTGACGGGTAAGGTTACGGTGGGCTAGTGGGTTGCACCTCTGGGTGCCTCTCTGACCCACTAAGAAGACAGTCTGTGACGTATGGGTAAGGAGTCAAGGATTAGGGTAAGGGTTAGGGGGCTAGGGCAGGTTTTAGGGGGCTTTTTGGCACATCCCAGAAGTCTCCATGGCCAAGTGGCCATGCGTTTGGTGGGATGGCTCCAAAAATTTGCATGGTCGTCCACTCCCACATGGCTGGCCACTCGGCCAGCCCATCATTGCGCAGGTGTAAATAAAATAAAATAAAATAAAATCAATGGAGGACAGAGGAGGAGAGGAGAGACATTTTGTTGCAAGAAAAAACCCACTGCTACTGTGAAAAATCTGGCAGTTTATAAATTTTCGCGTGTTTCTGTTGTGCTTGTGTGTTTTTGGACCACGATTTCAAAAACAATATTGCGTTCGCCGCCCCATTTTGGATCCCCCGCCCGCACCGCATGGCATGGCGAGTCCGGCTGCCCAGGACGGGGGGGAGGCGGGACCCCCCCCTCCAGAAACCACCCCTCCGGTAGGTGCCCTGCGCCCTTAGTCAAGCAGGCATTTTTCCGCCTCCTTTTTTGGCTCAGGAATGGGTGGGGGGAGAGTTTAAAAGTTTTTTCCTGTGCCGTCCGTGCCGCTTGCTTGCGCTTTAATTGCAGCGGCCGGCGGCGAGACTGGGCTTTTTGCTGGCTGCGAGCCTGCGGCGAGTCCCACCAGAGCAGCCCAGGACGGAGGATGGGGGGGAGGCCGGGGACCTCCAGAAACAACCCCTCTGGTAGGTGCCCTGAGGCACGGCAGGCATTTTTCCGCCTGCTTTTTGGCCGGGAACCGGGTTTTTTTAACTTTTAAAAACTTTTTTTCTGTGCCGCGTGGCATCGCGCAATCGCGCGATGCAAGGAACGAGCACGACAAATCAGACCAAAATTGTTCGTTCGTCGGTTCGAGCTCGAAGTCTGGCGGAGTAATTCCCGTTACCATTTCCGTAGAGTAACGGAACCGAGTAACGGAAACGGAAATACCGCTAAGTCGTGCCCATCTCTACTAGGCACTTTTGTGAGTCTCACCATGTTCATATATCTCATTGAGATTTCCCCCTACACGGGTGAGATTTCTTGGTTGGTTATCTGTAAAACAAGTCCCTCATTTTTCACTCCTCCCTAACCTGCCCCCCATTTTCTCCCACCCCACCCCACCCCCGTCCCCCAACCTGTTCTGTACTGCTCCAGGCCCTTTCCAGAGAATCTGCAGGAAAGAGAAGACATAATCATTCTGCACAGAATGCTGCTTTTCCTGAAAAAAATGGGGGAGGGGAGGCAGATTGTGAAATATCCATGAAACCTCACAAAAAAATTGAGACTTCGGCAGGAGGAAACACCATTGCACTGACACATGTCTCCGCAGAGAAAATAGCAACATTTTCCTCAATTTCTTACCATGTACAAGAGGTTGGGAAATTAATATCCTTACTTAGGACAGCAGGCATATGGAGCTTCTCTTCCCCCATCCATTTTATTTTTGCAAACCTTTATTTTATTTTATTTTATTTTGCTTCTGTTGTTAACTGCCCAGAGTTCCCTATGAGAAAGTTGGTGTGGTCTATAAGTGTAAAGAAAGAAAGAAAGAAAGAAAGAAAGAAAGAAAGAAAGAAAGAAAGAAAGAAAGAAAGAAAGAAAATCTTAGTTGCTATTTATATACTGCCCTCCTGGGCACTTAAAATACTCTATTTACAATTTATTCATGCAGGCTACATGCACAAGCACCCTGCCATGGGCTGGATACTCAATTTACTGACCTCAGAAGGATGAAACGCTGAATCAATCTCAAGCCAGCTACCTGGGCCTGAACCTGGGACATGCACAGCATTTTAGCTGCAGTGCTGCCATTTAATCACTGTGCCATGAGCCTGATATGTCAATTAGGCTGAGAGAGAGAGAGAGAGGGATGGGGAGCAAAAGGCACACAATCTTTCATTGTGCTCTGTTCCATTACTTTGATCAAGTCTCACTCCAGCAGCACTGAGAGTCTCACCTTTATGAAATCCGTAGCCAAGGAAAGCTCCCCTTCAACCTCCACTCCAAGGAGGTTATGGCAGTCACAGGGGATCCCCTATGAGCCTGCAAGATTTCTCACTGGCCTGCAGAAGTCTCTAGGGAATGATCTCTCCTCCAAATTCAGGGTCTTTGTGAGCTTTGCTCTTTCTCCTTTCCGGTGCAGGAAAATAAGAGAGGATCACTTCTAGTGTTTAGCTGAAGCAGTACTTGGAAACACACCCAAGCACCTTACCCAAGTTGTTGGCTACTAGGCATGGGAAAAGTTAAGAACATAAGAACATAAGAAGAGCCATGCTGGATCAGGCCAAAGACCCATCTAGTCCAGCTTCCCGTATCTCACAGTGGCCCCACCAGATGCGTCTGGGAGCACACGAGACTAGATATCTGTCTCCAGATACCACTCCCCTGCATCTGGCCCTTGAAGTACCCTAGTTGTAAGACTGGAGATTACACATCTCCATCATTGTTTCTAACCCATGATGGACTTCTCCTCCAGGAATCTGTCCAATCCCCTTTTGAAGGCATCCAGGCAAAATGCCATCACCACATCCTGTGGCAGGGAGTTCCACAGACTAACAACGCGCTAGGTGAAAAAATATTTTCTTTTGTCTGTTCTTACTCTCCCAGCCCTCAATTTGAAGGAATGTCCCCTAGTTCTGGTATGTTGTGATATGGAGAAGAGAGTCCCTCTGTCCACTTTACTCATGACCTGCATTATTTTGTACATTTCAATCATATCCCCCCTCAGGCACCTTTTTTCCAGACTAAAGAGCCCCCAATGTTTTAGCCTTTCCTCATAAGGGAGGTGCCCCAGCCCAGTAATCATTTTAGTCGCTCTCTTCTGCACATTTTCCAGTTCCACTATGTCTTTTTTGAGATGGGGAGACCAGAATTGTACACAATTCTCCAGGTGTGGCCTTACTATCATTTTGTTTAATGGCATTATAATGTTGGCTGTTTTATTTTCAATTCCCTTTTTGATAATCCCTAGCATGGAATTGGCCTTCTTCACCGCTGCCACACACTGGGTAGACACCTTCATCGAGCTGTCCACCAGCACACCAAGATCTCTTTACTGATCTGTCACAGATAGCTCAGGGCCCATGAGTTGATAGATAAAGTTTTGATTCCCCCCCCCCCAATATGCATTACTTTACATTTGGTTAGATTGAAACGCATTTGCCATTTGGCAGCCCATTCCCCCAGTTTGGAGAGATCCTTCTGGAGCTCTTGTACTGCAATTCCTACGATCCCAGGGTCAACGAAATCTGGAAGTCACTGTTAAATAAAGTACCTTGTCCCATCTCTACCTATGTTGGCAGGAGCCAGGATCACACAGTACAGATACACAATATGCAGGTAACTGAATCAAACCATAGTGAGAATGCAAGTGATAAGAAATACACAGCAAAGAGAAAACTACCTTTTCAACTGAAGGTACACCATCTTCCTCTTTATTGCATCATCAAATTTTTTTCCATATAAAATTAAAATCTCTCATAAACCAACCCTCCAGGTCATTCCAGAAAGCTACTAATTGAAGTAAAATAACACATAGGACTCGAGACAAGCAGATAAAAAAATAAGTGACCCGTTATAGAAACTCCCTCCATATTTATGGCATGATCGAGCAAGACGGTTACAAATGAGGTGCAGGATTATCAACAGCAAGGCTAGATTCTTACCTAGCTACAAACTGAAACTTCCTTTCTCTATGTTCAAGGGTTACACCACCACCAATCTCTTTAGTCTTGCTTTTCTTTCTTGCTTCACCTGAACTTCAAAATGCAAAGACGATTCTGTTTCCAAAGTGGCTTGCCATTTTCCCCCTCTGAAAACTCATAAGGTCATGGAAATGTTTGTCTTCTCCTCTTTCCTCTACCAACCTTACCTTCCACTTGGAGGAGCTTACCTGGGGAATGAAGCTTCAGATTTCAGAGTTTTGATGCAGCGGCCAAGAAAACCAACACAATTCTTGGTTGCATCAACAGAAGCATAGTGTCTAGATTAAGGGAAGTGATAGTACCACTCTATTCTGCTCTTGTCAGACCCCACCTGGTGTACTGTGTCCAGTTCTGTGCACCTCAGTTTAAAAAGGATGTTGACAACCTCAAGCGGGTGCAGAGGAGGGTGATGGTTGAGGGTCTGGAGGAAATGTCTTATGAGGAACGGCTTAGGGAACTGGGAATGTTTATTTTATTTATTTATTTATTTTATTTTTATATTTATACCCCGCTTATCTTTCGTTCGAAACTCTAAGCGGCTTACACGGCGAACAAGCGCCAATAACACAGAACAATAATATATAAAACAGCAAAGTAATTTAAACAGTAAAACTCATTGCATCCAAAAACAACAGTACAAAGACTATGAGCCAAGCGCGCAAAAACATAGTACACATAAGCATAGCCGCTTGGACATTAAGATGGCGGGACCTCCACAGGAAAAAAAAAAATCAGGGTTCGCCAAAAGCCTCTCGAAATAAATAAGTTTTTACAGCTTTTCGAAAGGCTAGCAGGGACTCTGCAGAGCGCACTTCGCTAGGGATGGAGTTCCATAAGGACGGGGCTGCCACCGAGAAGGCCCGGTTCCAGGTGACCGACTTCCGGGCCTCTCGTGGGGTGGCAACCCGCAGCGAGTGCGCTCGCGCCTGCCGAACTGGTCGGGCCGAGATGGATCGCTGAGCGATACGCTCTGCCAGGTAGTCCGGTCCCAAGCCATGGAGGGTTTTATAAACTAAAACCAAGACCTTGAATCTAATCCGGGCCGCAACGGGCAGCCAGTGCAAGCGGGCCAGGACTGGGGTGATGTGATCATAACGACGCACACCAGCCACCAGCCTGGCCGCCGCATTCTGAACCCGCTGCAGGCGCCGGAGAAGAGTCAAGGGCAACCCCATGAAGAGGGTGTTGCAGTAGTCCAGCCTCGAGATCACCAGAGCCTGGACCACTGCTCTCAGAGAGTCACCATCCAGGTACGGGCGGATCTGGGCGATTTGGCGAAGATGGTAATATGCGGCCCTGGTAACCGACGCCACCTGGGCGTCCATGGTCAGCGCCGGGTCCAGGACCACGCCCAGATTCCGCGCCCTCTCCACAGGCCGGAGGGAAACTCCCCCCAGAGAGGGAAAAGGGCCACCGTACCCAGATGGCGAACCCCCAAAGAACATGACCTCCATCTTCTCGGGGTTGAGCCTAAGCCTGTTCGCCCCGGTCCAGGTCAGCACGGCATCCAGGCACCCATCAAGGATACTCACAGCTTCCACTGCAGAGGTGGAAAAGGAGAGATAGAGTTGCGTGTCATCAGCGTACTGATGACTGCACACTCCAAAACTCCTAATGACCCCAGCCAACGGCCTTACATAGATGTTAAACAGCAACGGCGAGAGCGACGACCCCTGCGGGACCCCACAAGGGAGAACCCACGGGGCCGACAACTCCCCCCCATGCTGAACATACTGGGGACGGCCCTCCAGGAAGGATCGGAGCCAACTGCGAGCAGTGCCCCCGATTCCAACCTCAGAGAGCCGATCCAGTAGGATACCGTGGTCGACGGTATCGAAGGCCGCTGACAGATCCAGGAGGACCAACAGGGTAGAGCAACCCCTGTCGGCCGCCCGGAGCAGGTCATCTTGCAGGGCGACCAAAGCTGTTTCGGTCCCCCGACGGGGCCTGAACCCTGACTGGCATGGATTGAGGCACTGCCGATCCTCAAGGTACGACTGCAGCCGGACCGCCGCCACCCTCTCGATGACCTTGCCCATAAACGGGACATTAGCGATCGGACGGTAGTTTCCCAAATCGTCCGCCGCAAGGCCCGGCTTCTTAAGAATGGGCTTAACCACCGTCTCCTTCAGGCGGGAGGGAAAAACCCCCTCGCCGAAAGAGGCGGTGGCGATGGCGGAAGCCCATTCGGCCATAGTCCCACTGGCAGCTTTGATAAGCCAGGAAGGGCAAGGGTCGAAAGGAGTGGACGCCGGCCGGCAATGCGCCATAGCCCTAGAGGCCTCGACAGCAGAAACAGGCCCAAGCTCCTCCAACCGAGGCGACGAAGGCGGACCAGCAACCGGGGATGCCGAGGCAGTGCTACCGCAACCGGAGTCAAAGCCGGCATGGATGGCCTCAATCTTTGATCTAAAGAAGGCTGCAAAATTCTCACTACTGAAATCAGTAGGAGGAGGCCTAGCCAGACTAGGATTGGTGAGGTCCCGAACCACCCGGAAAAGCTCCGCCTGTCGGTTCGAGGCCTCACCAATTCTCACGGAAAAAAACGATGACTTGGCTTCCGTGATCGCGTTGGAATAGCGACTAGTCTGGGAATCAACAGCAGCCTTGCTACTAGCCGTCCGGGTTTTTCTCCAGCTGCGCTCTAACCTTCTCGTCACCTGCTTCATTGCCCGTAGCTCCCCCGTGAACCACGGAGAAGTCCGGGCTCGGCACCGGAGAAGGCGCTTAGGGGCGATCCGGTCTATGGCGTGGGCAGCTGTCTCGAACCAATGGTTAGCCACAACCTCGGCCGGAGCGCCAGTCAGTCCACCAGGAAACTCCCCGAAGACCTCCTGGAACCGCTGAGGGTCCATAAGCCTACGGGGGCGGGCCAAAACAAGAGGCCGCTGGTCCCCGCGAGGGGGAGCTGCAATCGCCAGTGAGAAAGAAAGCAGGTGGTGGTCCGACCATGACACAGGTAGGGAGATGAGATCCCCCACCTCCAGACTCGAAATCCCCGACATGGAGGAAAACACCAGATCCAGGGTATGGCCAGACCTGTGAGTGGGACATACAACATGCTGGAACAGACCCATGGAAGCCATGGTTTCCATGAATTCCAGAGCTGCACCGGAAAGTCCACCGCCGGCATGCACATTGAAGTCACCCGCCACCAAAAGGCGCGGGGACCTCAAAAGCGCAGCCGCGATGAACTCCGCGAGCTCTGGTAGGGATTGGGCTGGGTTGCGGGGAGCACGGTAGCCCAGCACAATGCCAAATCTGTCCCGCTGCCCCACTGACAAGTGAAGGCATTCTAAACCCTGGCTAACCAATGTCGAGGTCCTGCTGACATGAAAAGAATCCCGATGGACGATGGCGACTCCCCCTCCCTTCTGACCCCCCAACCTTCCCACCCCCTGAACCAGATACCCAGGCGGGCAAAGCTGGGAGAGCGAAGCCCCCCCATCATCGCCCACCCAGGTCTCGGTAATGAAGGCCAGGTCAGCCCGCCCGTCAGAGATGGTATCATATATGACGGGGATCTTATTGTGGACTGACCTGGCATTCAACAGGAGGCAGGACAGGTTGGGAGCGCTGGGGGAGTGACTCCTGGACACGTGGCAGGGAGCCGGGGGGTCAGAACGAGGGACAGGCAAAAGTTGCCTGACCCGTGTTCTTCTTGTCCGACTAACCCCACAGCTACAAGCGTACCGCCCACGGCCCGACACAGTCGGTATGTGAGTCCCTGCAAACATGGCGGTCCCCTAAGAGAAAAATAAAAAAAAGGAAAAATAAAAAAATAAAAATAAAAGAAGGCTGAGGGCGGATATGATAGCTATGTTTAAATATTTGAAAGGATGTTATATTGAAGAGGGAACAGATTTATTTTCCATGACTTCAGAGACTAGGATTCAGGGCAATGGTTTCAAACTACAGGAAAAGATATTCCATTTGAACATTAGGAAGAACTTCATGACAGTTAGAGCTGTTCAGCAGTGGAATAATTTGCTGCCGCGGAGGGTGGTGGAGTCTCCTTCTTTGGAGGTTTTTAAGCAGAGGCTGGAAGGCCATCTGTCAGAAATATTGTGATGGGGGTTCCTGCATGGCAGGGAGCTGGACCGGATTGCCCTTGAGGTCTCTTCCAACTCTATGATTCTATGATTCTATTCTACCCAAAGCCCAAATGGAGTCTAGAATAGTGGTTTCTCATCTTAAATCCCCAGATCCAGTTGGATTGAAACTCTCACCCGTTTAGACCAGCACAGTTAAAAGCTCACTGTGGGGATATGAAAACATTTCAATTTTGATTTCCTTGTATTTATCTGAATCCCACCTGCATCTTTTTCCTGTCCTCGTTATCAGTGTTTTTCCTTTTCATATTGATATTTGCACCTATTTAATATATTTCACCTAAGACATCCACATTTATTTATGTGCTTTTCCCAACTGATGCATGTTCTCATGCAGACCAAAGCATCGCCATCATAGTCTTAGAACTACATCTTCTGCTCATTAAGTCCAGCCCTTGTCAAGGAGGTCCTGTAAGGAATCCAGATGCCTACACCACAGAGTTGTCTAGTAGTGACAAAGCTTATGGCTTTTTTAGCCCCCCCCCTCAAATATGTGAACATGTTGGCTGTTCATATTTATTTCCCCTTTCTGTTCTCTTCTTTGCTCTAAATTCTGACTGATTTTTAATTAAAAGTGCATATTTGACTTTTCCCACATAGAAAAAAGTGCAAATTCTTCAGCCACAGTGCCATTCTTCTCACAGCCATTCCCAATTGGTCTGAAAAGTCTATACTTGGTCAAACGTTCAAGTCTGGTGTTCTTCATCTCTAGCTGAAGGATGGCGGGCCATCAGAAGAACTTAAGTTGGGAACCCCTACTTAGGTTCTTAGTAGGGCATTAAGATGAGGCATTACAGAAGGAACTCACAGCTATTTCAAATGCATGTACAACTGCACAATGATCTACAGACTTCTCCTCTCCATTGCAGTATGCTAGCTGTTCAGTAACAGAGGTAGAACACAGGACACTGGGTGCTGATGAGACAGGCTGGTGATTGACATAAGAACATAAGAACATAAGAAGAGCCATGGTGGATCAGGCCAAAGGCCCATCTAGTCCAGCTTCCTGTATCTCACAATGGCCCCACCAGATGCGTTTGGGAGTGCATGAGACTAGATATCTGTCTCCTGATACCACTCCCCTGCATCTGGTTCTTGATTGGGAGTGGACATCCTATCCTAAGGCCACACAACCAGTATAGCAGCACAAACTCTGGATTGCACAATTAAATTAAAACAATTTGCTTAAATAAACCAGAGGGATCACCATTCCATAGTTTCCTCTTATATTCTACTCGGCCATGCAACCTCACTGGTGGAACAGAACCGGTCAAGCACTCCTGAAAAATCTCACTTCCATTGAAACCTCTCCTTGGTTTGCTCTAAGCAGGTTCCAACCTGAACGTGCATAACCCTATGGGATGCCCATTGCCAGCAACAGACCCTTCCCAAGCACCTTAGCTCTGGCAAGTGGCAGTTCTTTGTGAATATGTCAGCAGCATTTATTAGTTGAAAGAAATATGAATTCTGAGCATGTCCAAAACCTTTCTTTCTCTCCTCTCCCCCAACCCCCACAACATTTCTTTCTGTACTTTACTGAAAGCAGATGATGGGTATCAAGGATTTCTGCATTCCGAATCCATTGACACATAGCCAACGTGGCTCAATGAGGAATCGTTTTTGTATCTTGATGCAAATCTGTTGGATATGATTTTCTTGTTCTTTTCAGTTCTAAGGCTTCTCAAATCAATAAAGAGAGAGAGAGAGTTGGAAAGTGTGTGTGTGTGTGTGTGTGTGTGTGTGTGTGTGTGTGTGTGTGTGTGAGAGAGAGAGAGAGAGAGAGAGAGAGAGAGAGAGAGAGAGATTTCTTCTCTATTAAAAAGTGTCTTGTATGCCTTTGACACCAGTATCCACAGTGCAAACCATTTTAGCATCTACAGGATGAATGATGTCTTTAACAGAAGAAAAACCAGTGTGCTTTGGGAAAAAATGGCCAGCTGCAAGGATAGGTTCAATTGGAAACTAATAAAAGTAAAGCCCGCGTATGCCTTCCAGACAAAACATCCAGGATGCAGTGCACACAGCAGAGATCTGATCCAAAAAATTGGGGGGAGGTCCTGTGGACATACAAGTACATAGGAAGGAGGGGGGAATGCTACATTCTGAAACTCTTCCTCCTACAGAGCGCTCCGTTTCTTCCTAATGGGACTGGAACCGCTGTATGGTTTCAATTCAGCATGTTGCACCTGTAAAAACAAACAGACGTCATGTTTGCAACAAGGTAATCCAAGCTCCCTGCGCTATGCGTTAATGGCTCCCCAAGGACTAACGGAGGGAAAACCAAGGAAGGTTCAAAAGTAATGAATCATTTTCTAAACACGGTAACATGGGGGATTAATTGCAGGAAGGATTTGAGAAGTCATGCATCATTTCTTGAAAACCAAAATATTAAAACCAGATTTTTATTTCCTAATGAGATGCACCACGCTGGGGGTAAGGAGTGGGGGCGGAAGCGTCCACCTGATTTCAGCATGTGCGAAGCAAAGCCCTGGTCTGTTTCATTTTTAGTTCTCCTTCCTGGAGTCTAAAAAAGAAACCAGATCTGCTTCTTGCACACAGACACACTGTTATAAACTCACTGTGGTTTCAGAAACTGGGAATACAGCAAAATATATCCAGGTTTATCATTGGATGTAAACAAGCTAAACTGCATGCATCCTTAGATATGCCCACCCTCCATGAGCCCCTGTGACTGGCTCTTGTGGATTTCCTTTAACTGATCAACTCCTGTACATAACTCACTGTATATAACTCACTGGTGGAACGGAACCAGTCAAGCATGATGTACCAAGAAAGAGGCAAATGGAACCATCAAGAGAGAAATGACTGCAACACTGGGTAATCTCTTTCCTTTTATTTGATCCAATTGGCTACACTCAGTGGACTTTTCCAAATCTTATCCTCAAATGAAATGCATGGGCCATCTGCACCAACCCCACTCCCCTGTTGCTGACAAATCGGGGGCTTTTGGCCTCGACAGTCACATTGAGGAGAGGTGTGAATGCGTGTACGTGAGAGCCATGATATGTCTTTCAAAGGACTGGGACAATTAAAACACCTCCCTCCCTGCAATTCGGATACAGCGTAATAACATCCAAGCTCTGTGCCTCAAGTAAACTGCCTGGCTTTTTCTCCATCTTGCCATGGAATCTACATCTAAGAAATAACTCCTGGCAAATCCATCTTTTGCCATGTTATTACCTATTGGTACTGCTCTGAGGAAGAGGGTTTCGCCCTCGAAATATTAGCAATGTTTTGTTATTTTTATAGTAGCCTAAAGGTATCACCTGTCCCACTCCTGTATATAGAGTCTCATGGCATTTATGTGGTCACTGTATTTTGCAAAATTACAAATGTGTTTCTCTTAAAGATGTCACAAAACGATGGGTTTTGTCTTTTGCTTCATCTGACTTACTCTAGTAATTTTCCAAAATATCTTTGGTTTATACATGTGTGGCATATTGTGCTTTGGCATCCATGTACAGAAGAATGACTTGATATAGTTGCCCAGTATCATGACCACATCGCCAGCAGGGAAAAGGATGCCAGGCCTTTTGTAGCAAATGTTGATGACACCCATGTCAGAAGTCAAGATGATCTATGTCAGGGCTGTCCAACTTTGAACAGGCCAAGGTCTGCTTTTTCCGGACAAAAGTGTCTGAGGGCTACTACACTAAAACCTCTACTTACGAATTTTATCTGTTCCGAGCGTATGCTCATAAGAAAAAAAATTGTAAGTAGAGCAGCAGTTTACCATAGGAATGCATTGAAAATCAATTAATCCTTTCTGGAGGGATTCCTTCCTCCACTCTGCACCAACAACTCAATTGGTCACAAGACAGTGGCACGCCGATCATCTGGCTGGTAGGGAGAGCAGGGGACGGTGCCATGGCCCTTGAACTGCCCTGCTCGGCTGAGATAGTGGGCTGGCAGACCCAGAGCTTTGCTGAGGCAGTGGTGGTCCTTGGGATGGGGGAGGTAGAAGTGGAGAACTTATCCCCTCACATTTTTAATTGATGGCTGGTGGGCTACTTCTGAACCCTTCATGGGCTACTTGTAGCCCCCGGTCTACCTGTTGGGCAGGCCTGATCTATGTGATACCCTCTTGTGCTTGTTACTGCCATTCACAGAGACATCAAGCAAGTGAACATTTCAGAAGCTGATTCCTTTTTCAACTGTCAACCACTTCTCACCTAAACACAAATCAATTGTCAGGGCTCTGTTTTGACATATTGAAGCAAAATAGGCTATTTGACTCCTGAAGATCACAAGTTCAAATTGCCCCAGACCTGGAGCTGATTTCCCCTTTAAGGACCTGTCCCAGAAATCCAGAAACATTTTTTTTACTGGAAGCACTCAAGTTTGGGACAAACACAACTGCTCTCTGTTTTGTAATGCAGAAATACTTTGAACATGCCTTATAAAACTGCATGTTAATTTCCTGGAGATGCATGACAAAATGTCCCTTTCTTGAGGACTGTCATTTTTTTTACTGTTTCTGTGACATATAGTTGCCTTTCAAATGTCTCTTTCTCACCCATGAAACTGTAGTAATACATCTACTTTGGAACACTCTTGATGGTAAGCCTGTTCCACCAATGCTCAGTCTTATAACAAAGGGGCTGTTTTTGCCCGTTTCGAAAGGCCTCATTTGATGATCAATATTTCAGCCACTGCAGCCTGGATTCATTTCAAATTTAAAAAAAAACATGAGTGGGACCAACCATTTCCTTGAAATATAAGCAAGAATGGTCTGCTCAATTGGTATGAACTATTTTAAATCTGGTAACTCTTAGGATCACTTGTTTCTGCACAGGGAGCAGCTTTACTTGTTTAAAAAACATCATAACTTGAAAATGTTTTGGCCAAACCTCCTCAAATTTGGTAGAGAGCAAGTGCAGACTGTTTGCTACATCTATACCAAATTTAGTGCTAATCTGAAGTCCAGAGTCAAAATTATATATATTTGTGTTTGGGCTGGACCAATTTTCAGAATCGCCTTACAGAATCTTAATTTGCTCTGCTACTCAATAACATACACTACCATGCAGCTATAATTCAGACAACCTCCATAGTGATAGTTTCTCTTCAAGTCCACATACTTTTTTTAAAAAAAAGCCAAACAAAATAAGTATGGTTGAGGAACTATTAAACATGCTAAAATTTTAGTCATACAATTTGGGGAGGCTTTTGGTGATCTGATCTATTGTGCTCGTTTCCTCTGTTCTACAAACTTAAATGCAATTTGTCCTGCTTCAGTTCTAACAGCTGGTGCCATGCCTTCATTCCAACAATACACACTCACAGAGAAGGCCCCCAAAATATCTCCCCCCCCCACTATCCCCTTTAGCATGAACTTCTTTTAAGGTCAATGAGGATAAGAGGAAACAGATTCAGGCAAACTCCACACATGATTTCTTTATGTATATCCTAAACGGATGAATAGCTTATCTTTAAATATAAATATTCATGTGCTCTGCGACTGCCAGCCCTATGTCTTCTCTAAGAAAGAGCTGGAGCAAAAAAAGTAAGATGGAATGGGAAAGTATACTTAAGCTTAATGACTTTATAGACTGGGAAGGAAAACATGAATAAAAAATAAATCAGGAGCCAGTCGATTGAGATGGTGTTTCTTCTGCCTCGCCAATGACTTCCCTGCAGAACTTGACGATTCAGGTCAAGAGAGATTTGCCAAAGAGAAAAATGTAAACACAGTTCATCATATGTCTCTAATTGCTCTCAAAAAGAACACATTTGGGGCAGAATCTACCAGTAGCAAATGAAGTTTTCCTACCTACCTGGACAGACTGCATAAAATATTTTGAAAACTCACTAATAAATCTCCCCATTTATCCTCAGCCAACTGGCTTCAACAGCCACAATTTAATCTCTAGCACGAGGACTTATTTCTGCTTCCCTTTCAAAGCTTCCTGGGGCAAGATTCCTGTTGTTTGGCAAAGAAAGTCATGCTAAAGTAGACCCATGGAATCAACCCCGGACAGTAGAATTGGTGAGTCAGCCCCTCTGCAAGTTCCATTGATTCAAATGCACCTACTCTAAGTGCAACTTACAATGCTAAAGTCGTGGTTAGAGTAGGCCTATTTGGAACAATGAATTGTACAGAGAAGAGACTCACTAAACTCACTAAACTTTGCTGTCCTGTTTTTTAATAAAAGTTTTTTGAAGAAACACGTCCAGGATGTTGTCATTGTACAGATGCCTTACTTTAGCGATAGATCACCTCCTCATAAGAAAAGAAAATGCTACGAAATGGAAACAAGCCAAATGAAATACAGAAGAATGCAGGTTACTTACCTGTAAGGTAAGTTCTTCGAGTGGACCTCTGTGAATACACACAATGGGTCTTCGCGCCTGCGCGCTTGAGTTCCCGTCGTTCCAAGCTTAAGGCTTACAAGCCCCTCCCCTCCGTGCGCATGCTCACCCATCTCCCGCCTTGCTGACTCAGTTGCCCTCTGGTCCGCCGCTGACCCTTAGAGAGTACAGCGAGCCATGACGGAGAGAGGGGAGGCGGGTGAGTGGTGTGTATTCACAGAGGTCCACTCGAAGAACTTAACTTACAGGTAAGTAACCTGCATTTCTTCTTCGTGGACTCTGTGAATCTACACAATGGGTGACTGGCAAGCTGACTTACTGGTGGAGGGTAGTCATGGTAGCACAGTTGTCAAAACTGCTTTGCCAAATGCGGCTGATCTCTGCGTTCTGACGTCTAGTTTGTAGTGCTTCAGGAACGTAGATGGTCGAGACCAGGTAGCCGCTTTGCATATGTCTTCCAAGGGCACTCCTTTCAGGAAAGCAGTGGAGGAGGCTACTGCTCTTGTAGAGTGTGCCCGAGGCATGACAGGTAAGGAGACATGCGCAGTGCTGTAAGCCATTTTGATAGTTGTGGCAATCCATCTGGAGATGGATTGAGGGGATACTTGATGACCTCGAGATGGTGCCGAGGTTCTGATAAAGAGCTTGGGTGTCTTTCTAACATAAGCTGTCCTGGCTGTATAGAAGAGGAACGTTCTTTTGACATTGAGGGAGTGGAGCTTCCTCTCGAGGTGAGTACTTGGGTTTGGGAAGAAGGTTGGTAGAATAAGTGGCTGAGACACATGGAACAAGGACACTATCTTTGGTAAGAAAGAGATGTCCGGACGCAGTTCCACTCTATCATGGTGGAACTTAAGGAACGGTGGGTCCACTCTGAGCGCAGCGAGCTCTGAAGCTCGTCTGGCTGATGTGATTGCCACTAGGAATGCTGTTTTTAAGGAAAGTAAGTAAAGAGATGCGGTAGCCATAGGTTCAAATGGCAGCTTGGTTAGACAGTTCAGTACCAAGGAGAGAGACCATTGTGGTGTCAGGGTTCTTTGTTGTGGACGGAGGTTCGCTATGCCTCTTAGGAACCTCTTAAGTTTAGGATGCAAACCTATCCATTCTGAAAGAAATCAACCCCGAATGTTCACTGGAAGGACAGATTTTGAAGCTGAGGCTCCAGTACTTTGGCCACCTCATGAGAAGAGAGGACTCCCTGGAAAAGTCCCTGATGCTGGGAAAAATCGAAGGCAAAAGGAAAAGAGGACGACAGAGAATGAGATGGTTGGACGGTGTCATCGATGCAACCAAAATGAATTTGACAGAACTCCGGGAGGCAGTGGAGGATAGGAAGGCCTGGCGAGCTCTGGTCCATGGGGTCATGAAGAGTCGGACACGACTGAACGACTGAACAACAACAACAAGTTTAGGATGTGTAAACAAAGCTGCAGCCCCCGACTCAGGTGGCTGATGAGCTACGATGGCTGCAGTGTAGACTCCTAGGGTAGATAGGGATAGTCCTCTGTTGAAGAGTAAGAGGAGGAATTCCAGGAGGACCTGGATGTTGGTTGGACTCGAGGGTTGAGAGTTGGCACGAGTGAAGTGTAGGAAAGATGCCCACTTATGTGCATATAGGGTATTAGTAGACTTTTTCCTGGAGCTTGTGAGTACTTCTGCAATTGTTAGCGGATGCACCATGTTGTTAGGTGGAGAGTCAGGACGTCTGGGTGCCTGACTTGGCCCTGGTGTTGCGTGAGGAGATCGGGCGTTGATGTCAGCCTGACGGAGTCAATCGCCATTGTTTGCAGGACTTGAAACCATGGCTGTCTTGGCCACCACGGGGCCAGAAGTATGACATGGGCTCCATGGTGTCTGATCTTCATTAGCGTCCTCTGAATGAGTGGTATTGGTGGGAATGCATACAGGAGGCCGGCTGGCCACCTGGTGGCAAAGGCATCTCCCTGTGAGTGGTTGCCGATTCCCACTCTGGAACAGTACAAGCTGCACTTTGTGTTGGCCTGAGATGCAATCATGTCCATGGCCGGGGTTCCTCATCTGGTACAGAGGATTCAGAACACTGCTTCTGATAGGCTCCACTCGTGATTGTCATGTGTGAGGCGGCTCAGTTTGTCTGCAGCGACGTTGTTGCATGACGCAATGTGTATGGCTATTGGGTGAATGTCCTTGGCCATGCACCATCTCCAAAGTTTGAGGGTGAGGTGCAGGAGAGATTTCGAGTGAGTACCTCCTTGCTTGTTCAAGTAATAAAGTGCTGTGGTATTGTCTGTTATTACTTGGACCATCTGGTGGGCAAGGAGGAGCTCGAATGCCTTGAGGGCTTTGAGAATGGCAAGGAGTTCCAGATAGTTGATATGATGAACTCGCTCCTTGAGTGTCCACCTGTGATGGATCGATAGGTGGTTGCAAGTGGCGCCCCATCCTGTGGTACTGGTGCCTGTCGTTACCTGAATGGATGGGTACTGCTGTTTGAAGGGCCTTCCCACTCTGAGATTGCGGGAGGACTTCCACCACTTTAGGCTGGTGAGGAGAGAGGAGGTAACTCTAAGCTGTTTGGATGGGTTGTCGCAGTGAGGTCAAAACCTGGCTAGAAGCCATGCCTGCAGCCGTCTCCTGCAGAGTCTGGCATGTGGTATGATAGCTGTAGTGGAGGCCATCAGGCCTAATAAGTGTTGGGCCTGGTGAGCAGATACCTTGTTGGAGCTCTGAAATGGGTGTAGAGCTTGTTTGATTTTTATTGGGCGATCTGGTGCTAAGTATGCCCTTGCTTTTCGAGCGTCCAGAAGTGCTCCTATGTACTGCACTGACTGGCAGGGTAGGAGGTTGGACTTCTTTTCGTTGAGACGAAGTCCCAGGGATGTTAGGAGTCGGATGGTGAGGTCTCTATCCTTCTCTGCCTTCTGTTTTGTAGGTGCTACCAGGAGCCAATCGTCTAAATATGGGAAGATGTGGACTCCCTGGAGCCTGAGGAAGGCCGCCACCGGTGCCATGCACTTTGTAAACACCCGCGGGGCGGAGGAGAGACCAAAGGTCAGGGCTTTGAACTGGTAAGTTGAGCCTCCTATCCGGAAGCGGAGGTATTTCCGGTCTTGAGGGGCAATGGAGATGTGAAAATAAGCGTATGGTAGGTCCAGGAGGATGAACCAGTCTCCTTGTTGTAGCATGGGGATGATGGTGTCTAGTGTGGACATGCGGAACTTTGAATGAAGGTGTTTAGTTTTCGAAGGTCCAGAATGGGCCGAATGCCTTCGTCTTTTTTGGGTATTGTAAAGTATCGAGAGTAGAAGCCTAATCGATTTTCTGATAGCTTCCTTCTCTAATACAGCAGCTACTTCGTCTCTTAGTGCCAAAGAGAAATGTGTTGAGATGACCCGTCCTAGTGGGGGTCGATGATGGAACTGGATTCGGTATCCTCTTTTGATGATTGACAATACCCATGCATCTGTCATTATGTTTCTCCAGTTCGGTAGGAAGGGATTGAGCCGGATGTCCTTGTGCAAGGGGTCCGGGTCAGGGCAACTGCTTCTGTTTACGGTCAAATCTCCTAGCTTGCTGCTGTTGCCATTGCCTAGGCTGCTGTGCCGGGCGCTGGTAAGGAGACTGTTGGTACTGTGGCCTGTACCTGGCCTGCGCCCTTTGGTGGGACGGAGTATACTGCCGTCTCCAGGAAGGGGCTGGTGGCCTGGAGGATGATTGTGAAGAATTTCCCTGGTATGTATAAGATTTTGCAGCCTTACGCATCTTCTGGATCTTGTCCAGTGACGCATCGGTGGACGTCGCAAAGAGTCCTTCTCCATCAAATGGGGAGTCTTCTATAGGGTTTCTGGCATCATCTCTAATGTTGGATGTCCTAAACCAGGCATGACGACGGAGATGTATAGCAGTCGTCAGTTGCTTAGAAGCTGCATCCGTTATGTGCAGGGAGGTGATCATCTGGTAGTCGATCAGAGGCAAGACTTCCATGTGTGAGGCCTGTGCTTTGGCCCTTTGTTCTTCCGGAAGCTGGTTTATGAAGTCCAGAAAACTGAGTAGGAGGTGACAGGTATACGCCTCCATTGCACACAGATAGTTCAGTGCTCTCAAGGAGAATGAGGCAAGGGAGTAATGGCGCCTGCCAATGAGGTCTAGCTTCCGAGCTTCCTTGTTGCTCGGAGCGGTGTTGGAATGGGACTTCCCTCCGTTTTGCGTGGCATCCACTATCACCGAATTTGGTAGGGGGTGCTTCATAAGGAAGTCTGTGCCATCACCATGTGTCTTGTAGAGGCTATCAATTCTCCTTGGAATCAGAGGATTGGAGGAGGGTTTGGCCTAGGCCTCCTTGTGTATTATCTGAGAATAATGTTTAAAGTCTTCCATTGGGGTGGAAGATTGTTTGTCTTGCATATCGGTCTCAGAGTGTCTAGATTTTGAGAGGGTGGACCGATACGATGTCTGAGAGGATGCTCCCGTGTTGGAATCATCCGTTAATGGGCGATCTATGGAGGCTGGCGAATCCGGCAACTGTGCCTGCTGATGCACTGCTTGCGGTGTGGTGTCAGTGGGGCTTCGCAGGCCATGGCTCTGAAAGGCTAGACCAGTAATGGTGTCAGAGTTGGACACCAGAGGGCGCTGGGCCAGTGGCTTAGGTTTACCTCTTTGCTGCCTCTTATGTAGTGAGGAGGTGGATGAAGAAGTGGTAAAAGAATCGGTGTCTGAGGAGCTTGACACCATGCGGGCATGACGTCGTTTCTTCTTAGAACGACGTTTGCCTTTATGACGTCATGCGGGGGACGAAGAGGAGGGAGATCCATGACGTCAGTGCCTCTTGCCCTGTCTGCGTCTAGATTTTTGACACCTAGGAGAGGATGAGGGGGATGATGTGGAATCATGAGAGTCTACCCTCACCCTCTTTCTGCCCCGGCCCGACATCAGAGACTCCTCTCTCTTCGATGCCTGATCGCATAGCGGCCAAGCGCTTGGGGCATCAAGACCCTGCTCCTCCGCATCAGAGTGCTGAAGAGCTGAGGTCATGGAGGCAGCCTGTAGATTTTGTAGGTGCGACAATGGGTTGTAACTGACTGTGGCCATGTCCGTGTCATGGACAAGCTGGCCCGGCGGTAAGCCCGATAGAATCATAGGACTATGAGGGGGTTCACGGGTACCCGTCGCCTGATTTTCAAAGGCATGGGACCATGGCTCATCTCGTGTGGCATCAGGAGACTGGGCGCCAACCTGCGCTGAACTGTGAACCCCCTCTACGCCGCACAACTCGGTTAAGACGAGTGCACGTGTTTTCGGTGTCGCCTTCGTTGATCGCACATCAGAGGCCATTTCCTTTGATCTTTTCTCCGGAATCGGAGCAGGCTGGAGATGTTTTTTCTTTCTTTTCTCCATCGTTTTGCCTTAGGTTGAAGATTTGGATTTTGAGGAAGTAGAAGGCATGGAAGCCTCGGAGTGGGTTTCCATGGGTTGGAGGAACTGAGTCAGCACGGCGGGAGAATGGGTGAGCATGCGCATGGAGGGGAGGGGCTTGTAAGCCTTAAGCTTGGAACGACCGGGAACTCAATCGTGCAGGCGCGAAGACCCATTGTGTGGATTCACAGAGTCCACGAAGAAGAAATACAGGTTTCCACAGTATGGGAATGTTTTCAAAACATACACAGATCTGTGTATGTTTTGCAGAACTTTAGAAAGATGTTGACTTTTACCTACTGCTGTGCAACAGTTTAATGCTTAACACCAAACCATGAAAGGATCGGCATAAGAAGGAAGGAAGGAAGGAAGGAAGGAAGGAAGGAAGGAAGGAAGGAAGGAAGGAAGGAAGGAAGGAAGGAAGGAAGGAAGGAAGGAAGGAAGGAAGGAAGGAAGGAAGGAAGGACTGTGGGATAGTGTGAGGATTGCTCTCTATCTCTCTCTGTGGACACCAGTTCTGATTCAGAGTACATCTTCATAATGACTAACTCCAAATAGAAATGGAAGCTATCTAGAATCAAGAAGCCTTGCTCCAATTTAGCAGCTTGTCTTTGTCTTTCCAGACAACAGGAGTCTTCATATAGTCTTCCTCATTCATAAATAGGGAGCAATGCCAGACAATGGATCATATTTTAAATTACCCTTCTCTCTCAACACTACATTAAAATAAAAAAAAATCTTGTTATAGTACAGCAAGAGCAAGGAGTTGGAAAACTTGCTTTCTTGATCCACGGGTTTTCAGAACCCTGTATCTAGAATGACCAGGATCTTCCAATTCATCAAATTCTGGGAGCTGAAAATGTCAACTTGCAAACTTTGGACAGCCTTTAGTCCCAACAGGAAAAGTTCTCCATCAGCACTCTCTCTCCCCCCCCCCCCCCGTGTCTTCTGTTGGAGATTCACTGAATTCTCACAAGTTATATTTGAAAGTAAAGACATAACACAACATGGCATCAGTTCCTGGATAAGAAAAAAATTGTCTCTCTTACTGCTTTTTCTCTGGATATTCAAGAAAACAAATCAGGTTGCTCATTTGGCAGTTTCATCTTTTTTCTTCTTCCAGGAACTGAATATTGCAAACATCTTTTCGGCCCAATTCTTCCCCCACCCCAAGCCTCTGGGTTTCTTTCCTGCATTCCACTTTTCCATTTAATTGTTTTTAATTCTATCGGTGTGGGTACATAAATATGCATGTGTGTGTGAAACTACATATAGTGTATACATACAAGGTATAGGCAAATATATTCTCACACGGCACAGTCCTAGGGGTCATTCCCCCTGAGTTCAATAAAACTGGTGTGTGTTGTGTCGTTACAGTTGTGACCAACTCTCCATGACCCCATGTCCATGGAGTTTTCTTGGCAGGAATACTGGAGTGGCTTGCCAGTTCCTACTCCAGGCGCCTACAGCACCTGGTATTCCCATCCAAGTACTAACTAGGGCCGACCCTGCTTAGCTTCCGAAATCAGGTGAGAGAGGATGTGCTTAGGGCATCTAGGCAAATATTTTACACCATTTCTGCTTTTAAATGCTGTCCTGGATAGGACGGCTGTACATATACACACAGACATACACACACAGGCAAAGTTTGGTGTGAGGAGGGGAAGCCTTTGGTAATCACACTGAGTGAACCATCAAGCCCTTGATTTAAAATAAAAATAATAATTAAAATGGCACTTGGAAGGAGGGCTACCATTCCTTCCCAACAAGGCATTGGGCTTCCCTTTTCCTGTGCCTGCCCCCTCCTTTCCTTCCTTCGACCCCCCCCCCCCCCGCACCTTCCCACCCTGGTTTATGAGTTCTTCAGAAGCTGGCTGATCCCTGCCGGCCCAGAATGCCCCTGCATTGTGTTTCTCCACAACATTGCACCTGGTGGCTCTTTGGGCTTGGCCCGGTGTCTCAGCTGGATGCTGGCCATTCATGTCTTACCCTTTGAACATCCGATGGGACCCTGGAGAGGAAATCCAGCAACTCATTATTGTCAATGGCGTAGGGGTTTCTAAGCTTCTTTGTAAATTTATTTATGCCTGGGAAAGGAAAACAGAAGGACAAAAATGGTTGGAAGAAGACAAAGAGGAGGAGGAAGAGGTGGAGGGCGAAAATGCAGCCTCTGCAGCATATAAATGCCTTACTTGCTGAGGCACGAACGTGGTGGCATCAGAGTGGGGGGGGGGATTTTACAAGAAAAAATTAGTGTGAAAACACAGATGAGTTGGACACATGTTGCTGTTATGTGGAAACATTCACAAACATCTTTCCTTCAAGGAAGCTGTGGGAGGTTTATTACAAAGCCTCGGGAATGAAAAAAATCTCATTGTTAAGAGAGTGGGGGGACCGGGGGTGGGAAGAGAGAGAGAAGCAGTGGAAAAGCAGGAATAGATACCACATTGAGCTTCGGGTTGTCTTTGCCAGCAAACATTTGGACCTGGAAATCTCTCATCAGAAGCAAAATCTTCCAGACTATTTTTTGGAAGAGTTTGACCGAAGGGTTCCTGGTCAGTTTCGGCATTCGAGGATGGGAACGAGAAGGAATTTACACGCATGCCCCCTTCTTAGAGGACATGATACTCAGGTTTTCTGTACCCAAGGAGAAAAGGGATTGTGACAAGCCAACTTCAAGGCACAAAACATATTTTATAACAGGACTGAGGAGGCTACATTTTCAAAGTTTTCCTCAGACAAACACAGAAATTGCCTGTTCCTCTGAATTTCCTCTGAGAAAAGAGTTTATTTACTGTTTCTAAGCTGAGCAGATAGACCGGTCTGTTTTTGCCACTCTCTTGCCTTTGCACATGCATGTGTGAATACATGCACACATAATTATATAATCCCCCAAAGAAGAGACACAGAGAAGCTTCCTTGACAGGGGCTGGACTTGATGTCCAGCAAGGTCCCTTCCAGCTCTGCAGTTTCAAGATTACTGAACTGCTAGATAGCCCAGTGTTTTAGACAACTGACTGTGAAGCCAGAGGTTAGGAGTTCAATCCCCCCAATGTGCCTCCTTGCCAAAGTTTGGACTAGATGATCCACGGGATCCCTTCCAGGCTTGGCAGTTCTAACTAATGTGAAGGGTGAGCTGCGAAGAAAAGTGGGTACATGGCTGTCATTGACTGGCATTACAGAGAGAGGGGCTAAAGCTTGTGCACTCCTGTTCTGGGTCAGGAATCTTGGGGATTAATTGTGACCAAATCTGTGCAATATTCATTTGATACGATAAAGCCATGGGTTCCTATGTAAATGCATCCCTGAGCAACAAAATACTCAAAACAAACAAACAAACAATAAATAAATAAATAAATAAACAAAGTGTTCTGCTTATATACCGCCCCATACCACTTCAAGTGGTCTCTGGGAGGTTTACAGTTTTCATTACTTTATGCAGGCTAAACTTTGCCCCCCACCCCCACCCCCGCCCGCCAGCATGCTGCTGGGTACTCATTTTACCGACCAGGGAAGGATAGAATGCTGAGTCAAGCATGAGCCTGCTATCTGGGATTGATAAATAAATAAATAAACTTACCCCAGATGAGTATGATGTATCTGAGTGGTATGTAATACAGAATCATGACTGCCGCTGCAAGTATTAAACAGGCCAAGCCAGAGAGGAAAGGAACAGTCCAATTGAATGTGCTGTGTATCGAGATGGGGAAAACAAGAAGCAGAAAAAATTTATTGGGAGAGTGGTTTCTGTTAGTCTTCATAGGAATCACAGATATCATCCACCGGGGTCACCAACCTCATGGAAAACTGCATTAGTGTACAAGCCAATATGGCTCAAATGTTTTTTCAGGTTCGGCTGCCCTTTCTCACCAAGTCTGAAATGAGAAGCAAAGGTCACCAAGTGTTGGGAGTGAGTGTGAGGTCACCACAAATGATCTCTGGTGCCTGGTATGATCAGACAACCCTGCTCAGGCTAAATGAATGAGCAGGACTTCCCTTGGCAACCAATGAGATGTGATGGCTGGGTCACGTATGGTTGCTAGTTTGCATTTCATTTTTACTATTGTTTTAGTTGACTGTAGCGCACTCAAGACTAATGAGTGCATCTGCACAAATGGGGTGGAATACTAACTAACTAGCTAACTAACTAACTAACTAACTAAATATTTTCTCTGAAGACAACTTCTTCAGCTTAGAGATTGCCACCCCTTTCTCAATAATGTCTACTTTCTGCCCCAAAGTGTGAATTGGCTTTGTTGAAAAACCAAGGTCTACAGGGCACTGCAATGAATGTGTGGAGAATCTGGAGAGCTACTGACCCTGATATCAAGAAATCCAACATAACCCACAGTCAAGCATTATATAATCCTAAAAGATTTGGCGGGGATCAAGTTTCTAATCCTAGGTATAAATATTCTCCCCTTCCCCTCCACCCCTGTCCTGCTAAGAAAGAAAGAGAGATGGACCTTTGACAGAAACCTTGTAGCCTGGCCTAATGTATAAAAACATGATGTGCTTGGCATATGTTGAGAAGCAGTGTTTCCTCAAGCAGTAAAAAGCATCTCTTTACCCTCTTCTTCATACCACCCTGCTAATCGCTTTGTTTTGTAATTAGTTAGGAAGGAGGAGATCACCAAGACTTAACAAAACGTGTTATGAATTGACAAATTTAATTCATATTCAAAATTAATTCATGCTATATTCATAACATGTTTTGCTAATGTTTTGTTAATTATTAAGGATGATCAGGGGACTGGACTTAACAATTTAGTCTTTTTTTTTTAGGTTGTTTCAAGAAAGTGGCCCACGAGTGTTCTCTGGATGGCCCCAATTGATGTTGGTGCAACAGGATGAACTGAGCTGAAGGGATGGAATGGGGAAACACCAGATTGGGCTATGAAGCACACTTTGTCTTGGACAAATGGACAAATTTTTAAAAAATGAAGAGGAAATAATGCATATATCTCAATTTCAATGGAGACCTTACATGTTAAATTGAAGGAGGGGTGAACCCTGGCCATGGGAAGTATTTTTAAACCCGCCAACCCCCATAGAACCCAACTCTGAAAACGTCTCTTTGATAGTCTGGGTTATACAGATGGAAATGCTTATGTAAACCATCGTGACACTTATTGAAACCACTGTGCTAGACTTATGGCCAACCCGCATCCAGAGCAACATTGCTACGGAGATACAATAGGATTCCTAGGAGATTAGGGAGGGCAACCACGTTAATGCCCCACTGAGTTCTGAGGGATCATTGTCACCAAAATGAATACAGGAATTTACAATCGCCCTGCATTCCCAAGCTTTCCTGTCACCCAGCTGCACATAGAACAGTGCTCTGTTCACAGGCAAGGAGACACAGCTTGGCCACTTCCCGCACAGCTGGGACAGATGTTGGGGGCACACAACACATGGCCTTGTTGTATTTTTAGACCCCCCTGGTGGATGTTCTTTTTAAGAGTGGAACTGTTGACATGACTCAATTTGTACTGTGTGTGTTTAAAAAGGAGGATCACACACTCACAACAGAGTACTGGTTGGGAAGAAGGAGACGGAGAGAGAGATCATTATTGTTTGCTTTCCAAGGAGGCAAGAGTTTAAAAAGTCGTTTGAATTTGAGTGCCAAAGCCAAAATAGTTTGGCCCTCTAATTCCTCCCTCCCTCCCTCCTTTCCTTCCTTCCTTCCTTGGTAAAGGTAAAGGTCCCGCTGCACATGCATGCTAGTCGTGTCTGACTCTAGGAGTGGTGCTCATCTCCGTATACAAGCTGAAGAGCCAATGTTGTACACGTCCATGGCCATGTGGCCAGCATGGCTGCAAGGAGACACTATTTTATCTTCCCACTTTTTATGGCAGTACCTATTTATTTACTTGCATTTACATCAGTGGTGTCCAAACTTCGGCCCTCCAGATGTTTTGGCCCACAACTCCCACAGTCCTTTGTCATTCGCATTACAGGTTTGGAATTCTGGGATTTGTGGTCCAAAACATCTGGAGGGCTGAAGTTTGGACACCCCTGATTTACATGCTTTTGAACTGCTAGGTTGGCAGGAGCTGGGGTTATCAGCGGGAGCTTGCTCCACTGTGTGGCACCTGGGATTCGAACCGCCAAGCTGCTGACTTTGCAGCCAACAGTTTTCAGAACCTTAGCCCACTGAGCCACCACGCTCTTGGTAAATACATGTAATACCAAAAACACATTCAATGCAGTAAGGTACACACAATATCAGTCAGGCAAATTGGTACACGTTCAGAGGAGGACAACAAGGATGATCAGGGGACTGGAAACCAAGCCCTGTGAGAAAAGACTGAACGGGAGAAAAGAAGACTGAAGGGTGATAAGGGCTGTCAATTTGAAGGGCTGTCATCCAGAGCAGGGACAGGATCTCGATCATCCCAGAGTGTTGAACTGCAACAATGGGCTGAAGTTCAGAGGACTCTGCTTTGGGCTGAATATCAGGAAAAACCTTCCGGTATCAGGCAATGGAACCAATTACCTCAAGAGGTGGAGGGTGGAGGCATACAAGGGAAATTTTGAAAACCACCTGGCAGATATAGTTTGATTTGCATTCCTGTATGGAGCCGGGGGGGGGGGAGATTTGGACTTGATGGCCTTGTAGGCCCTCTCCAACTTCTCAATTCCATGATTCATTTAAAAATCCCACTCAGACAGCCAGCCACTCAGGGAAAGCTTGCCTGAAAAGTCTTTTCCAGCTTGCAGGAAGGCAGCAAAGATGGGGCCAACCTGGCCTCCTGTGGGCGGGAGTTCCAGGGTCTAAGAGCAGCCAACAGATTAGGCTCTCTCCCACATCCCCACCAAATGTACCAGTGATTGAGGTGGGACCGAGAGAAATACCTCTCCTTTGATGCTTGTAAAACCCAAGGAAGTTCATAACGGGAGGCGTGGTCCTTGAGATAGCTTGGACCAAGTCACTTAGGGCTTTATAAGTTAGAACCACCAGTTTGAATTCTGCCCCCAAAGTGATTGGCAGCTACCGTATTTTTTGCTCTGCAACACACACTTTTCCCACCCCCCAAATTAAGGGGGAAATGTCTGTGCATCTTATAGAGTGAATATAGTAGTCCCAGTCACCTATATAGCCCAGATTTTACTTTAGAGAGAAGTTACCTGCATGGAGCCTCTCTTAAGAAGAACCATGCTGGATCAGGCCAAAGGCCCATCTAGTCCAGCTTCCTGTATCTCACAAGATGCATCTGGGAGCACTCGAGCCTTTCCTGTCCCCTGCGGCAGCCTGGATTCCACAGTTCCAATAACCTCATCTGCAAGCCTCCCCTTTTGCAGCTTCCTTCAGGGAGTCTCTCCCCACCCCTGCCTTTCTGCAGCCAATATTCCTCAGTCAAAAATCACCTCATTTGCAATTAGGCCTCCACAGAGCTTCTGCCGTCCCCTTCTGAAGCCTAGATTCCCCAGTCCCAATTACCTCATTTACAAGCCTTCTTTTGCAGCTTGCATTCCACAGTTCCAATCACCTCGTTTGCAAGCCTCCCCTTTTGCAGCCAGGATTCCCTGGCCATGAAACCTTAGGCTAAACACTTTTTCTTGTTTTCCTCTCTAAAAACTAGATGTGTCTTATGGTTAGGAGTGTCTTATACAGTTAAAAATATGGTAATAGAGCTGAGTTATATGATCCTTGTAACCAACCCCAGGAAACAGTCAGGAAACATTTTTGACCCACTGAAGTGTCTTGAAAACATTCTCGTTTTAAAACCTTGCCTTACTGAATATTGAAATCTATATCTGTAGTGATAAAGGAGAATTTTTATAAATTAGTTTAGGGATGGTATTTAACACTGGTGAAATTATACCAAATAAACAAGTTATTTTTGGAAAGAACATCAGAAAAGAGACACTGATTTTCAAGTGTAGTGAGAATATGAAAATATATTGAAATGTTGGTAATTGATTTTCAAGGAAATAAATGAAATGACTAAGTTAAATTTAAAAATACAGTATGACCAAAAAGAGTGCTTTTATTGATAAGGAGCACTATAACTGAACAACTAAATAATTAAGTTCTAGTTCAACATCAGCAGTGAGAGTAGCCCTTGGGCTAGATGGCTGTGGTATATAAATCTAATAAATAAATAAATAAATAAATAAATAAATAAATAAATAAATAAATAAATAATGGTAAAGAGGAATTGTGACGCAAATTATGATTTTCAATTAAATCATAGAATCATAGAGTTGGAAGAAACCTCAAGGGCTATCCAGTCCAACCCCTGCCATGCAGGAACCCCCATCACAGGACTCCTGACAGATGGCCATCCAGCCTCTGCTTACAAACCTCCAAAGAAGGAGACTCGACCACCCTCCGTGGCACCATATTCCGCTGCTGAACAGCTCTAACTGTCATGAAGTTCTTCCTAATGTTCAAATTGAATCTCTTTTCTTGTAGTTTGAAACCATTGCCCCGAATCCTAGTCTCTGAAGTCATGGAAAATAAATCTGTTCCCTCTTCAATATAACATCCTTTCAAATATTTAAACATTGCTATCATATCCCCCCTCAGCCTTCTTTTTGAAAGACTAAACATTCCCAGTTCCCTAAGCCGTTCCTCATAGGACATTTCCTCCAGACCTTCAACCATCCTGGTTGCCCTCCTCTGGACCCGCTCGAGGTTGTCAACATCCTTTTAAAATTGAGGCATAATTGGATGGCATAAAGAAGTTCAGGTTAGAACTATTAATACATTAATGTGAAATACTGAAGCAAAGAAGGGGTTGATAAGCAAGAATATTGTATAGATATTTGGTGAGATTTTTTAATAGAGGGGAAGGGATATGCATCTTTGAAGTATCTATGAAATTTTGGGAGTGGAATGGATCCCCATAGAGAGCAGAACAAATGATTACATCTCCAAATTGCCCCAGTTGGATGGGAAGAACAATTTGTAGAATTGTTTCCATTGCTTGTCTTATTAGATGCTTTTAGTTTGTATGTTTTTGTTTTATGCTTTTTTGAAATTTAAAAATATATTTTAAACACACACACACACACACACACACACACACACACACACACACACACACACACACACACACACACACACACACACACACACACACACCAGAGTAACACATTCCAGTGGAATTTCTGGGAATAGCAAAAACTCGTAAGACAAATTTTGCCTATGGGATGCCTCCTTGCAAGACAAATTTATCAGTATTCAATGCATTCCTGTGGGAAAACACGTTAAACCACATTTCATAGGATGATTTTTTTCAAAAAATGAAGACCCATAGAATGAATTAAATTCATCCTACGAGGTACCACTGTATATGTAGAAAAGCATGCATATTGAGAAAGCAACATAATGTTAATGAAGGCATTATTTCCATGCCTTTAAAAACACTGCAAATTAATGCAAAAATTGGACAGAATTTGTGACTAATGCGACTGTAACACCTTTCAATTTCCACATGGCTATTTGTTTATTTCGATATCTACTAAGGAACACTTTCACAAAATGAGCTTCTTTACAGTTATATTACAGCAATAATGACTTATTACAAAAACAACAGAATACTGATATGGAATGTGCTTGCAGGATTATGAAGTTGAAGCATCCTTTGAGATTCAAATTCAGACAAATATCCAAGGTATCTGTAACAGAGACCTCTATGCAGAATCTTCAAAATCCTAGAACAAGCCGGCAACCTCAGCTTCACCTTCTTCAGCTCCCTCTCTTTTTGGTTCAAGTCTCTTACTCACAGCCCTGCTCTTTCTTAGTCTCACCCCTTTGGGCTCAAACAACATTTCAAGCAAAACTGATGTGGACCAGAAATAAGATTTTGGTCTCTTCTGCAATATCAATGCAATTAATTTAAGTTGAATACTGCAAGAGGTGGAAATAGGATGATTGTGTTCAAGTAGGTTCAAGGGAACCCAAGCAAATCTGGGTCATTTTGCTTTAACACAAGGTTGTTGGGTGTTGTTTTTTGGACCACTGGTAAAAGAACCAAGGTGGTGACTCTCCAACTTTAAGCTGAAACATGACTGGAGCTATCCAAGTGCTGAATCTGCTACCACAAAAGAAACCCAGTTTCAGCACTTTAGATAGCTCCTTTTGATGTGTGGATTAAAATGTGGAACAGATTTGCTGCCCTCGTGAAACTGCGAGTCACTGGCCTCTACTGGCATTCTTAGACAAAATTTTCCATTTCTGCTGCAAATTCTTCCAGGTGAATGATTTCCCATAGAACCCTGGAGAAAATCCAGGTAGTCCCACAAACGACCTCTAGTTGATCAATCTTTATGAGTCCAACAAGTTACCCATGAACCTTGAATAGTTTTTCTTGGATCACAAGAACCAACCCCAGCCACTTTGGTGGCCACACTGGATAATATATTTTGGGAGTGGTGGTCTAATACACAATTTTTCCTGGGACTGCATGTTACTGATAACAAAAGGCAAGTGATGGGCCAAGGAGATGATGCCCCAGCTTGTGCAGAAAGAGAGAATGCAGGTTACTTACCTGTAAGTTAAGTTCTTCGAGTGGACCTCTGTGAATACACACAATGGGGTCTTCATGCCTGCGCGCTTGAGTTCCCGGTTGTTCCAAGCTTAAGGCTTACAAGCCCCTCCCCTCCGTGCGCATGCTCACCCATCTCCCGCCGTGCTGATTCAGTTGCCCTCTGGTCCGCCGCTGACCCTTAGAGAGTACAATGAGCCATGACGGAGAGAGGGGAGGCGGGTGGGTGGTGTGTATTCACAGAGGTCCACTCGAAGAACTTAACTTACAGGTAAGTAACCTGCATTTCTTCTTCGTGGACTCTGTGAATCTACACAATGGGTGACTGGCAAGCTGACTTACCGGTGGAGGGTAGTCACGGTAGCACAGTTGTCAAAACTGCTTTGCCAAATGTGGCTGATCTCTGCGTTCTGACGTCTAGTTTGTAGTGCTTCAGGAACGTAGACGGTCGAGATCAGGCAGCCACGTTACATATGTCTTCCAAGGGCACTCCTTTTAGGAAAGTAGTGGAGGAGGCTACTGCTCTTGTAGAGTGTGCCTGAGGCATGACAGGTAAGGAGACATGTGCAGTGATGTAAGCCATTTTGATAGTTGTGACAAGCCATCTGGAGATGGATTGAGGGGATACTTGGTGACCTCGAGATGGTGCTGAGGTTCTGATAAAGAGCTTGTGTGTCTTTCTAACAGCAGCTGTCCTGGCTGTGTAGAAGAGAAGCACTCTTTTGACATTGAGGGAGTGGAGCTTCCTCTCGAGGTGAGTACTTGGGTTTGGGAAGAAGGTTGGTAGAATAAGTGGCTGAGACATGTGGAACGAGGACACTATCTTTGGCAAGAAAGAGATGTCCGGACGCAGTTCCACTCTATCATGGTGGATTGAGGAACGGTGGGTCCGCTCTGAGCGCAGCGAGCTCAGAAGCCCGTCTGGCTGATGTGATTGCCACTAGGAATGCTGTTTTTAAGGTAAGCAAGTAGAGAGATACGGTAGCCATTAGTTCAAATGGTGGCTTAGTTAGACAGTTCAGTACCAAGGAGAGAGACCATTGTGGTATCAGGGTTCTTTGTTGTGGACGGAGGTTCGCGACGCCTCTGAGGTACCTCTTAAGTTTAGGATGTGTGAACAGAGCTGCAGCCCCAGACTCAGGTGGCTGATGAGCTATGATGGCTGCAGTGTAGACACTTAGGGTAGATGGGGATAGTCCTCTGCTGAAGAGTAAAAGGAGGAATTCCAGGAGGACCTGGATGTTGGTTGGACTCGAGGGTTGAGAGTTGGCACGAGTGAAGTGTAGGAAAGATGCCCACTTATGTGCATATAGGGCGTTAGTAGACTTTTTCCTGGAGCTTGTGAGTACTTCTGCAACTGTTAGTGGATGTACCATGCCGTCAGGTGGAGAGTCAGGATGTCTGGGTGCCTGACTTGGCCCTGGTGTTGCGTGAGGAGATCGGGCGTTGATGTCAGCCTGACAGAGTCAATCGCCATTGTTTGCAGGACTTGAAACCATGGCTGTCTTGGCCACCACGAGGCCATAAGTATGACGTGGGCTCCATGGTGTCTGATCTTCATTAGCGTCCTCTGAATGAGTGGTATTGGTGGGAATGCATACAGGAGGCCGGCTGGCCACCTGGTGGCAAAGGCATCTCCCTGTGAGTGGTTGCCGATTCCCACTCTGGAACAGTACAAGCTGCACTTTGTGTTGGCCTGAGATGCAAACATGTCCATGGTCGGGGTTCCCCATCTGGTACAGAGGATTCAGAACACTGCTTCTGATAGGCTCCACTCGTGATTGTCATGTGTGAGGCGGCTCAGTTTGTCTGCAGCGACGTTGTTGCATGACGCAATGTGTATGGCTATTGGGTGAATGTCCTTGGCTATGCACCATCTCCAAAGTTTGAGGGTGAGGTGCAGGAGAGATTTCGAGTGAGTACCTCCTTGCTTGTTCAAGTAATAAAGTGCTGTGGTATTGTCTGTTATTACCTGGACCATCTGGTGGGCAAGGAGGAGCTCGAATGCCTTGAGGGCTTTGAGAATGGCAAGGAGTTCCAGATAGTTGATATGATGAACTCACTCCTTGAATGTCCACCTGTGGTGGATCGACAGGTGGTTGCAAGTGGCGCCCCATCCTGTGGTACTGGTGCCTGTCGTTACCTGAATGGATGGGTACCGCTGTTTGAATGGCCTTCCCACTCTGAGATTGCGGGAGGACTTCCACCACTTTAGGCTGGTGAGGAGAGAGGAGGTATCTCTGAGCGGTTTGGATGGGTTGTCACAGTGAGATCGAAACCTGGCTAGAAGCCATGCCTGCAGCAGTCTCCTGTGGAGTCTGGCATGTGGTATGATAGCTGTAGTGCAGGCCATCAGGCCTAATAAGTGTTGGGCCTGGTGAGCAGATACCTTGTTGGAGCTCTGAAATGGGTGTAGAGCTTGTTTGATTTTTATTGGGCGATTTGGTGCTAAATATGCCCTTGCTTTTCGAGCGTCCAGAAGTGCTCCTATGTATTATTTATTTATTATTTATTTATACAGTTTATATACCGCCCGTCTTCCCAAGGGAACTCCGGGCGGTTTACAACAATTATAAAACACAGCAAAATACAAAACAGAAAAATAAATAGTAACTAACTAATAAAAGCAAATATAAGCAACAACAACAGCAGATGGTGGGACCGGACCAGCAAAAAAAACAACACAAAACTATTTGGGTCACCCAAATGCCTCCCGGAAGAGAAGGGTTTTCAGCACCTTCTGGAAGGCAGGCAGGGACTCTGCTAGGCGCACTTCTGCTGGAAGATGATTCCAGAGGGTCGGGCCTGCCACAGAGAAGGCTCGGGCACGGGTGGAAGTTTTCCGAGCCTCCCTGGGCGTGGCCACGCGCAGCATGTGCGCCCGCGACGACCTAGTCGGACGGGCCGAGGTTGATCGCTGGTCGATCCGCTCCGTCAGGTAGCCAGGTCCTAGGCCATGGAGGGTTTTGTAAACCAAAACCAGGACCTTGAATCTAATTCGGGCCGCAACGGGTAACCAATGCAAGCGAGCCAGAACTGGGGTGATGTGCTCAAATCGGCGCACACCCGCCACCAGCCTGGCTGCTGCATTCTGGACCCGCTGCAGCCGCCGAATGAGAGTCAAGGGCAACCCCATGTAGAGCGCGTTGCAATAGTCCAACCTCGAGATTACCAGCGCCTGGACCACTGTTCTGAGGGAGTCCTCATCCAGGTACGGACGAATCTGGGCGATTCGATGAAGATGGAAAAAGGCTGCCCTGGACACGGCGGACACCTGGGCTTCCATGGTGAGCGCCGGGTCCAGGGCTACGCCCAGATTCCGGACACAGTCCGATGGCCTGAGGGAAACACCCTCCAAGATGGGATACGGGCCACCATAGCTGGATGAGGAAGCCCCAAAGAACATAACCTCGGTCTTATCGGGGTTGAGTTTGAGCCTGTTAGCCCTGTTCCATTCCATGACCGCGCCCAGGCACTGATCGAGGGTCCAGACAGCCTCATTTGCAGCGGTAGAAAAGGAGACATAGAGCTGCGTGTCATCAGCGTACTGATGACAGCAGACTCCATGTCCCCTAATGACCTCAGCCAGCGGCCTGATGTAAATGTTGAACAGCATGGGAGAGAGGGACGAGCCCTGTGGAACCCCACAAGGGAGTATCCAAGGGGCCGACAACTCGCCCCCATGCTGAACCTGCTGGGGATGGTCTCCGAGGAAGGACCGGAACCAACTGTAAACAGTGCCCCCGATCCCAGCCCCAGAGAGCCGATCCAGCAGGATACCGTGGTCGACGGTATCAAAGGCCGCTGACAAATCTAGGAGGACCAACAGGGAGGAGCACCCCCCGTCGGACCTCCGGAGGAGGTCATCTTGCAGAGCGACCAAGATTGTCTCAGTCCCCCGACCAGGCCTGAACCCAGACTGGAACGGATCCAGGGAGTGCTCTCCCTCCAGATAAGATTGGAGCCGGGTCGCGGCCACCCTCTCGATCACCTTGCCCATGAAGGGAACATTAGCAATCGGGCGATAGTTGGTCAAGTCGCCCGATGCTAGGTTGGGTTTCTTCAGAATGGGCTTTACCACAGTCTCCTTCAGGCGAGAGGGAAAAATCCCTTCTCTGAAGGAGGCTGTGGTGATGATCGATGCCCATTCAGAGATGTTCCCACCAACTGCTTTCATAAGCCATGATGGGCAAGGGTCGAAGGGGGTGGACACGGGCCGGCAGTGGGCAATAGCCCTGGAGGCCTCAAGTGAGGTGACAGACCCAAACTCAACCATACAAGGAGACCGAGGGGGCACAGGCGCAGGGGATGCCGAGGGTGGGCTACGGCAACAGGATTCGAAACCGGCACGGATGGCCTCTATTTTTGATCGAAAAAAGGCTGCAAAATTCTCACTACTGAAATCAGTAGGAGGAGGCCTAGACACTCCAGGATTAGTGAGGTCGCGAACCACACGGAACAATTCCGCTTGATGGTTCGAGGCCTCACTAATTCTCAGGGTGCAGTAAGATCTTCTAGCAACCCTGATCGCATGAACATAGCGCCTGGACTGTGCGATGACTGCAGCCTTCTTAATAGCCGTCTGGTTCTTCCTCCAGCTGCGCTCCAGCCTCTTCCGTTCTTGCTTCATCGCTCGAAGCTCTTCCGTGAACCATGGTGAGGAACGAGCTCTGCAGCGGATGAGGCGCCTAGGGGCGATCTGGTTGACAGCCCGGGATGTTTCATCAAACCATTGATCCACCATGGAGTCTACCAGATTGTCAGCCAGTCCGCCAGGAGGCTCCCCGAGAACTTCCCGAAACCGATCAGGGTCAAGGAGTCTACGGGGGCGGGCCCAAACAGTAGGCCGGAGGTTCCCACGGGGTGGGGCGGCGATCGATACAGAGAAGGACAGCAGGTGGTGGTCTGACCATGACACGGGGGTGGGAACAAGGTCCCACTCCCTCAGACATGAGTCATCAGACGCGGAGGAAAATACCAGATCCAGGGTGTGTCCAGATCTGTGTGTTGGGCATAAAACATGCTGGGCCAGGTTCATGGAGGCCATGGTCCGCATGAATTCCAGAGCAGCACCAGACAGGTCACCGCCAGCGTGCACGTTGAGATCACCCACCACCATGTACTGCACTGACTGGCAGGGTAGGAGGTTGGACTTCTTTTCATTGAGACGAAGTCCCAGGGATGTTAGTAGTCGGATGGTTAGGTCTCGATCCTTCTCTGCCTTTTGTTTTGTAGGTGCTACCAGGAGCCAATCGTCTAAATATGGGAAGATGTGGACTCCCTGGAGCCTGAGGAAGGCCGCCACCGGTGCCATGCACTTTGTAAACACCCGCGGGGCGGAGGAGAGACCAAAGAGCAGGGCTTTGAACTGGTAAGTTAAGCCACCTACCCGGAAGCGGAGGTATTTCCGGTCTTGAGGGGCTATGGAGATGTGAAAATAAGCGTCCTGTAGATCCAGGACGATGAACCAGTCTCCTTGTTGTAGCATGGGAATGATGGTGTCTAGTGTGGACATGCGGAACTTCTTTTTTCGAATAAAGGTGTTTAGTTTTCGAAGGTCCAGAATGGGCCAAATGCCCTCGTCTTTTTTGGGTATTGTAAAGTATCGAGAGTAGAAGCCTAATCGATTTTCTGATGGCACTAGCTCTATAGCTTCCTTCTCTAATACAGCAGCTACTTCGTCTCTTAGTGCCAAAGAGAAATGTGTTGAGATGACCCGTCCTAGTGGGGGTCGATGATGGAACTGGATTCGGTATCCTCTTTTGATGATTGACAATACCCATGCATCTGTCATTATGTTTCTCCAGTTCGGTAGGAAGGGATTGAGCCGGATGTCCTTGTGCAAGGGGTCCGGGTCAAGGCAACTGCTTCTGCTTACGGTCAAATCTCCTAGCTTGCTGTTGCCATTGCCTAGGCTGCTGTGCCGGGCGCTGGTAAGGAGACTGTTGGTACTGTGGCCTGTACCTGGCCTGCGCCCTTTGGTGGGACGGAGTATACTGCCGTCTCCAGGAAGGGGCTGGTGGCCTGGAGGATGATTGTGAAGAATTTCCCTGGTATGTATAAGATTTTGCAGCCTTACGCATCTTCTGGATGTTGTCCAGTGACGCATCGGTGGACGTCGCAAAGAGTCCTTCTCCTTCAAATAGGGAGTCTTCTATAGGGTTTCTGGCATCATCTGTAATGTTGGATGTCCTAAACCAGGCATGACGACGGAGATGTATAGCAGTCGTCAGTTGCTTAGAAGCTGCATCCGTTATGTGCAGGGAAGTTATCATTTGGTAGTTGATCAAAGACAAGACTTCCATGTATGAGGCCTGTGCTTTGGCCCTTTGTTCTTCCGGAAGCTGGTTTATGAAGTCCAGAAAACTGAGTAGGAGGTGACAGGTATACGCCTCCATTGCACACAGATAGTTCAGTGCTCTCAAGGAGAATGAGGCAAGGGAGTAATGGCGCCTGCCAATGAGGTCTAGCTTCCGAGCTTCCTTGTTGCTCGGAGCGGTGTTGGAATGGGACTTCCCTCCGTTTTGCGTGGCATCCACAATCACCGAATTTGGTAGGGGGTGCTTCATAAGGAAGTCTGTGCCATCACCATGTGTCTTGTAGAGGCTATCAATTCTCCTTGGAATCAGGATTGGAGGAGGGTTTGGCTCAGGCCTCCTTGGCCTTTTCCAACATAGAGGGAATAAATCCCATTCTCAAAGGAGGTGGCCTAGACTTGTGCAAGTGGCCAAAGAATTTGCACGAGTCACTTGCATCTGGGAGTTGAACTTGAAGTCCCATGACTTGTGCAATTTTGTGTATCATCTGAGAATAATGTTTAAAGTCTTCCATTGGGGTGGAAGATTGTTTGTCTTGCATATCGGTCTCAGCGTGTCTAGATTTTGAGAGGGTGGACCGATGCGATGACTGAGAGGCTGCTCCCGTGTCGGAATCATCCATGGTGGCTGGCGAATCCGGCAACTGTGCCTGCTGATGCACTGCTTGCGGTGTGGTGTCAGTGGGGCTTCGCAGGCCATGGCTCTGAAAGAGACCAGCCATGGTGTCAGTGTTGGAAACCAGAGGGCGCTGGGCCGGTGGCTTAGGTTTACCTCTTCACTGCCTCTTATGTTGTGAGGAGGCGGATGAAGAAGTGGTAGAAGAATCGGTGTCTGAGGAGCTTGACACCATGCGGGCATGACGTCGTTTCTTCTTAGAACGGCGCTTGCTTTTATGACGTCGTGCAGGGGACGAAGAGGAGGGAGACCCATGAAGTCGGTGCCTCTTGCCCTGTCTGCGTCTAGATTTTTGACACCTAGGAGAGGATGAGGTGGATGACGTGGAATCATGAGAGTCTGCCCTCACCCTCTTTCTGCCCCGGCCGGGGAGACAACTGGGCGTTGCTCCTTTGCAGGACGCCCGACATCAGAGACTCCTGTCTCATCGATGCCTGATCGCATAGCGCCCAAGCGCTTGGCGGCATCTAGACCGTGCTCCTCCCTGTCAGAGTGCTGGAGAGCTGAGGTCATGGAGGCAGCCTGTAGGTTTTGTAGGTGCGACAACGGGTCATAATTGACTGTGGCCCTGTCCGTGTCATGGACAAGCTGGCCCGGCAGTAAGCCCGATAGAATCATAGGGCTATGAGGGGGTTCACGGGTATCCTTAACCTGATTTTCGAAGGCATGGGAGCAAGGCTCGTATCGTATGGCATCAGGAGACTCGGCGCCGACCTGCGCTGAACTGTGAACCCCCTCTACGCCGCGCGACTCGGATAAAACGAGCGCGGGTGGTTTCGGCACCACCGCCGTTGTTAGCACATCGGTAGGCATTTCCTTTGATCTTTTCTCCAGGATCGGAGCAGGCTGGAGATGTTTTTTCTTTCTTTTCTCCATCGTTTTGCCTTTGGTTGAAGATTTGGATTTTGAGGCAGTAGAAGGCATGGAAGCCTCGGAGTGGGTTTCCATGGGTTGGAGGGATTTTTCCCACAAGTAAGCCCTTAACAGCTCCAGGCGATGTTTAAGGGCGGGCTTCGTTGGCTTTTTGCAATGCGGGCAGAGTTCAGGTTGATGAGCCTCGCCCAGGCAAAAAAGGCACAAACTGTGTCCGTCAGCAAACGGAATTCGCTTGCGGCAGGATTCACACTGCTTGAACAGTGCTGCCGCGGCCATAAACGGCCTTTGTGCCCGCCAGTACGGGGGGGGAGTATACAACCCCTCCGCCCTAAGGGCGGGCGCTGAAAATAAACAATAACTGAATAAACTTGGAGGGGGGGAACTGGGAGGAAAGGAAATAAAATAAATTAAATATTTGAATAAAGTTTTCACTTTTCTTTTTGTTTGCAGGAGCTCGTGGAAAGACAACCACACTCAGTGGTGGCAAAAAGGAACTGAGTCAGCAAGGCGGGAGAATGGGTGAGCCTGCGCATGCAGGGGAGGGGCTTGTAAGCCTTAAGCTTGGAACGACCGGGAACTCAAGCGTGGAGGCGCGGAGACCCCATTGTGTGGATTCACAGAGTCCACGAAGAAGAACCATTGAACCAGACCTAGAACACTGCTGCTATGTTGGTACCCTTCAGCATGAGGATTGCAGATAGTTATTCTGTCTTTGGTCCTGGGTGCAAAGTCTGATGGAAATAGCTATAAGGTCAATAAAGACTTGCCATTTGGAATTCTTGGACTAGAAATCCCATAATGATAAATTCAGAGAGTTGGTGTCTGAGTTAGGTGGGACTCTTGGAATGAAGAACCATGGGGTTTCCTGTCTAAAAGCTTGAAACTACACAATCCCACAGGTCAGGTCAGGGATGAAGGCTCAAATCTACCAACATTGTTAGAGGAGACCTCCACAGCTATGGGAGGCAGGGGTAGGGAGCATTAATATAAATAATCTCTCACATCAGCTTCCAGAGAGGAAGAAAAGGGTCAGAGACAAATCCAGATATCAATTTTTACAGGACTCCTACATGTATCTAAATATGCAAGATGATCAGAAATGAAAAATGAAAGAATAATACAATGAGGTGTTGCCAGTGGATTAAAAATAATGCAATTTAAGACATCTTTTCATTTATTATTTATTTTCATTTTTAAAAATAAAACCAAAGAAGCAGAGAAAACCGGCAAAGAATCTACTCCATGCAGTTTGATACCACCTGAACTGTCATGGCTTCTTCCTGTGGAATCCTGGGACTTAGAATCTTGTGCTGAAATACAGCCATGGGGCTTCTTAGGAGAAAAGTACAGATCCCAGAATTCCAGAAGAGACAGCCACAACAGATGAACAGGTACCAAACTGCTGCTTAGAGAGAAACTGGGATGGCACTCAAGGTGGGTTACAGTATTCCCATAAGGAACAAAACGTACACTTACTTTTTTATCCTTTCAGCAATAGACGCTACTTCCTCCAAAATAGTTTGGACTGTTATCACAATGTCCTGAACCATGTGGATTCTTTCTATCAAGCCTTTTTTCTCACATTCCTGGAAGAATTAAGAAAAGAGGAACCGGGGGGGGGGGAGAGAAAGACACAACCATGTCATGTGATATTTCCTAAACTTGTTTCTCACAATAAGTGTTGCAAGAGAATCACAAATAGCTATTATGTATTAATTATATTGTTTATTTATTTATTTATTTATTTATTTATTTATTTATTTATTTATTTATTTATTTATGTTGTTATTGTTGTTGTTGTGACCGACTCTGCCCCATGTCCATGGGGTTTTCTTGGCAGGGATACTGGAATGGCTTGCCAGTTCCTACTACAGGCGCCTAAAGAACTTGGTATTCCCTGGTGGTCTCCCATCCAAGTCCTAGCCAGGCCCGACTCTGCTTAGTATCCAAGATCAGGTGAGGTTGGATGTGCTCCTTAGGGCATCTAGGCAGCTTCAATTATATTGGTACACCGCACCATCTAGCTTTCTTGCCACTGCTCTGGGCGGGTTCCAGTGATCAAGTAAAGAAAACACTCAATCCACACAAGTATCCACGACAGAGAAGGACCAGCTTCTGGTTGTACACTTCCTGGCCTCCCTCTCATCCCCAATAAGACGTATGACAACAAGATTTGTCAGAGTACCAGGTCGGAGTACAAAGTTCTACTTTGGTATGTTCCCCACCCCCCACCCCCAGTAAATCCAGTGGCAAGCCACACACCACCTTTAAGTTGTCGCTGTTATGTGTTGTCAAGTTATACCCAACCATGGCAACCCTAATAGAGTCTTCAAAATAGAGTTTGTTTTACTCTTTTTTGTTTACCGCCCGGAGTTCCTTTGGGAAGATGGGCAGTATAAAAATAAATAAATAAATAAATAAATAAATAAATAAATAAATAAATAAATAAATGTAAGCTATTTAAGGAGCCATTTTGCCTAGTCTAAACCCCATTGTGAGTGAGTTTCCATGGTAAAGCAGAGATGTGAAACCAGTTTTTCATGTGATGATCTTCTGGGATCCTCAAGAGCTGCCAAATTCTACATGAGGGAAGCTGCTGTTGGAATCTGTGTGCAGTTTAGGTATATTTAAACTTTTGTTTTAAAAAGCCAGTGCATTCAACTGGGGGGGTGGGAGCAAAAAAACTCCAATTTATAACTATAGGATATTGTACTCCTGTATCCATGGTCCAAAGCTCCAGGAAATGGCCCAATATTGCTGCAAAATATCACGCCTGCATTGTGCAGCAGGAAAACCTTCGCAAGGAGCAGTCTGAATGTTGATGATACTTTATTTGTGTCAGCAGTGAAGATGGTCTACACAGGGCCTCTTGTGCTTGCCGTCATTCAACAAGAAACACCAAGCAGGGGGAAATTGCAAAGCCTTATTTTGTTTTCCCCATCTGTTAACCTCTTCTCACACAAACACAAAACAATTGTTGGACTTTTCAGCAAGTTCCCTAGATTTCTGTTACTTGGAACCACAAAGTAGTCAAAAGGCCTAGAGGACATAGCAGTGAGCACAACAGGGTACCCGGCAGACACCTTGATGTCTACTGGATACCCAGTAGACACCTGCTGATATGGGTGTTGTCAGCATTTAGGCTGCTCTGTGCTCTGTAAAGCCTGGTATCCTTTTTCCTGCTGGCAATACAGGCTTGATATTGTGCAGCAATATCAGGGCCATTTCCTGGCATTCTGAACTGTGGATACAGAAGCACAACATTCCACATTCATCAAGTAGACTTCTTTTTTCCCTGGGAAGAGTGAAATTATAAACCAAACCAAACCGTGCTCTTCCAAGGGCAAGCCTGTGCTTGCAATCTGGAGCTGTGAAAAACATCATCTGGCAGCTGGATATGCATCCTGCTGGCTTTGTTTACACATCTTAGATTGTGCTACAAGAAAGTGGTGATAACACAATTTAGCAAACACAATATTACATCTTCTCTTGAAAGCTAACCAGAACGCCTAGCGAGGAGAGAGCAAGCCAAAAGGAAATGATAGATAGATAGATAGATAGATAGATAGATAGATAGATAGATAGATAGATAGATAGATAGATAGATAGATAGATAGATAGATAGATAGGTGGTATTCCACTGCTAAGCCAAAAAAGTGCTGTCAACAATAAACACCCAAACATCTAAGTAAAACTTCATGGAATAAGCACAGTCATTATTTTACCACAAGAAGCAAAAATACAAAAATACTCCCACAAAATGAAAGAAAGCAACGATAAACTAAGTATCTCTACCCCTACTAGGTAGAATGAGTTCCTGAGATAAGACCAGCCTTGCTCCCAAGAAAGGTAACACTCACATTCTTACAAGAAAGGACTGGGACTAAGTCTCTTTTAACTTAAGCTCACTAGTGGAGTCATGTTCTACAGGATTTAGATGGACTGTGTATTAAGTCTTTGTTTTAAGAAGACTTTCCTCCCGCTTTTATTTTGACTAGTGGACTCAATCACAATTGTATGATTTTTTTAAAAATTGTACCTAGACTTGGACATGAATCATGCTTCAGCGCAGTTTGGTGGATCAGGCCCACAGGTATTGTGTGAGGGTCCCAGATTCCCCACCCTGCTTCCTCCTCTGAGTGGGCACCCACTGGAGGAGACAGGGCAGCAAATCCAGGGCACACACGCAACACCTGTGGCTCTAATAATTCATCAAACTGCCCAACTGTGATTGGTGTCCATCTCTAATGGTGGCTTGTTTAATCTATATTTAAACCATGTGTCATTTGTAAATACCATATGATTTAGAAATACGGCAAATAATAAATGCTAAGAGAAGCAGCGGAAACAAAACATTTAAAAGATGGTGTTGCTATTTCCAATTCAAACAAAATATTCTCGAGAAAAAGGGAAAGATTGAAAAAGGAACTGAACAAATGAGTCAGAAAGTCAAAAGTAGGCTATATAATTAACATGTCATTAGAGGCAGAGCATGACACTAGTTCAACAATCGATGCTGGTATATTTAAGAAGACGTTTGCAAAAACACCATAACATAATCTGGCATTCTCAAGGCATTGCCCTCTGTTGCAATGATGAACAGACATTTCCATAAGGTGATGGTCTGGACCTCCCTAACTATTTATAAATTATTTATATTTTACATGAGGAATAATCTATGCAAACACAAAGTTCTAGAAACAGATTTAAGGGAGGCGGCTCCATTTTACATGCTTTCTATCATACCTAGGAAGAGGTCCTTTTATGGAATACGTATCCAAGAGATTATTGTTTTAGGATGTGGCCACATAGGGAAATCGAGTAAAACACAATTTTGACCTCTTGTGGAGCAGTCTGGGGCAATCTACTTCATGGTGATCACATGACACATAGGAAAATGTGCTCCAGGCAGACCCTGATCTATGCCCATGCTAGACCTCTTTGGTCAAGTTAGAGATGGGCTGAAACAATTCCCCAGTAGGCAGAAGGGTCTCATTCAAGGGATCACTCCCATTAAAGTGTCCCTTCCCAGTGCATGGTCAGGCATGTGTCATGGTGGCCATCTGAACGGTGCCCTTAATCTCTTCTAGCACTCAGCACAAGCGGCCACATTCATTTCAGTGGGAGCTTTTGCAGATTACAAGTCAATTTTATCAGACACAGGGAGTGTAATATTGAGACCACGGGATTCTGTACACAAGGTCCATAGCTGCAGGGTACATGATGGCAATGTCCAAGCTGCCTGGTGGGTTCTCAGAGCTGCAAATTCAAAACCCTTGCAAAAGCCAGCTTCTGACTGTTCAGATTGAGCACCTGCCTTCACTACATGCAGGCAGATCTTTAAATATATTTTAGAGCCCATGGAAGTGTCCGATCTAGCTTTAGCCAATGTCTCACGACACTACATCTGTGGCATGCAGAAGAATGAACTACTCTTTGGAGTCCACCAGAGCCAGGCTTCCTTTGATAATCTTTTGTGGTTTCTTTGATGATGCCCCCACCCTGCTCTCTCTTAAACCCAAATCTAATTGGCTCAATGAAGAAAGAAATGCACCCACCGAGGGAATGGGGTACCCATAGCTCAAAGCTCTCCTTCCTGGAGCTTCTGTTTAAAATTAAAGAGAAAATCCCCTGCCTCCATCTGGCAAAGCTGTCCCTGCAACCTTTTCCCCTTCTCACTCTGCATGAAGCAGAGAGACCTTGCTTCTTCACAGTCCATTTCTGATTTCTTCTGCTTCGCGGTTGACTCTGGTATTCAGGGGTGGAATAAAAGTAGCCTTCCACCTCTGGGAAAGAATTAAAACGATCAAAACAAATTTAAAACTGTGAGTTAATTACATAACCAGTATGTTTCTGAAAATCCCCCCCCCCATATTTTTCAGCTAAGAAAGAGCTGGATTCTGTATTAATTGCTCAAGCAAAACTACAAAAGAGGTCCTTGGGAAAGATTAAGGGTTTTTTTTAAAGCTGAAACAAGTCCGAATTCAAAGCCTTTTATGTCTAAGTAATTCACCTCAACTTGAACTTGGAAAATGAGATGCATGGCTGCGGCCGATGAGAACGCAAAATGTCCAGCCTCTCAACTTTTGTCAAGCAGGCATGTTGGGTGTCCCTTCCAGAGACATTGACATTTTCTGACACCGGGGCCCAAGTGCCATGCTTTCAATGGCTCAGTGCTTTCCTCCAGTCTCTGCAGAAGAACAGGAAGAAGAAAACTGCATATGCCATGGATCCTGCATTCACTGTGCATGAGGGATGCAAAACAAATGGCATATCTCCCTTTATGAGCCTGCCCAGGTAATTAAGATCATCAGGAGAGGCCTTTCTCTCCGTCTCACCATCCTCATATGCTTACTTGTTTGGGACACAGGAGAGGGCCTTCTCTATTGCTGCTCCCAAACTCTGAAACTCCCTCCCACTGGAGGCCAGGCCATTCAACAACACAAGTCTGAACCATTAATTGAACAATCACTGGCCGTTGCACAGAACATGTTGAATGTCACTTCCAAAACAGCAAATGGACAGAAAAGCATGGAAGAATGGTAGATACACCCTGGGAATGAACCATGATTATCTTCCATCAAAAACTTATTGGCTAGCATTGAGATGGGCCAGGAAAACAGCACTTTAGTTCATTAATAAACAACTGATCATTCATATGGAAGTGAATTAATAGGTTCTTCTGTTTTTGAACTAAGTGTCATTCTGTTTCTAAGTCATAAACAGTTAAGTCTCTGAGGGTGTGTTACAATTCCCAGAAGCAGGGTCTGGTATGTCTAACATGCAACAGAATCCAAGAAAGCTCGCTCTCCCTTTTTCTCTGTAGACCCTGACAGAACTCACAAACATACATTTGGTAGAAACCATGAACTTCTGAGCCCATGGCTTTCCCAAGTTCTAGGTCTTCCTGAATTTTAGTGAGGCAAATGCTACTGCTGATGCTTCTTGTTTTGTTTTGTTTTGTTTCTTACATATTTTAGTGACTGTGTACTAAAGAAAAAGCAACACAATATGTTTCTGCTCAACAGGCAGGATTTTCAGGGCTGTCTCCATTTTTCTAAACCCATGCCTCAACTGTGCCAGTTTTTCGGAAACTAAACATGTCTAAATCCCTCACTCCCACCCCGTTCGGATGATTCAGAAGCCCCCTTTGTCATGGCGAAGCCATTGAGGGCCATGTGATGAGGTGGGGAGAAATATGTTTTTCATAAATTCAGATGTCTTCCCACCACCAGCACCATTTTGTGGCCAGCAAAAGCTTCCCCGGGATGAAAGGGATCTCAATGAACCCTCAGGACCTGTGGGAGCAGGAGATCAGATATTTTGATTATCCCCCCCCCCCAAAAAAAAAAAACCCCAAAACCATGCAGCTGATGATGCCATCAGCCTTACAGGCTGTAAGTTGTGCTAATGGATTTCAGGCAATATTTTTGATGGATAATGCTGAGGTGTATAAACACGATAATCATTAGGTCACTTGAGGGTGCCCACCCCAAAGGAAGCCCAGAAATCAGTAACAAGGAATCGGGCTTTTTCGGTGGCGGCCCCCCACTTATGGAATCAGCTCCCTGCTGAGATTTGTCTGGCCCCTGTGCTGTCAATGTTTTATTTTAAAAAATCTCAAGACATGTCTATATAGAAAGGCTTTCCCTGGCTCTTAATTCATCCTTTTTGATTCGCTGTCCTTCAATCTGCCTTTTCTATTTTAATTATTTCTCTGTTCTTTGAGTGCTTTTTATGATGATATTGTTGAGTCAGTTATGTTTATTTTGCTTATTAGTTGTATCTTTACATTGTATACTGTTTTGTTTGTTTGTTCAGTAATTTGTACACTGCCCAGAGTGGCCTTGTTGCTAGATGGTGTGGTATATAACTCTAATAAATAAATAAATAATAAATAACCATTTCATGCAACTAATGCAGTTCTTCCCTATGGAACCTTGGGAATAGTATAGTTTGATAAGAACTTATGGACCTCTGTTTGAGAGCTTTAGTGTTCACCCTAATAGACAGCAAAGATCTTATTTCACCTCACCAAATTATAGATTTCAGTAGCCACCGAAATGAGTCACAGCAGATCATTTCCAGGAATCATCTGGTACAGACAAACTTTCAATTATAATTCCAGTCCCTCCTCACCACATATTCTTACCTTGTCATCCTCATCTTCATCATCTTCTAAAATAATGCAATCCTTAAAAGGGGGGAGGGAGAGAAGAAGATAGAATTAGCAGTCTATTCTAGGAAGCTTGGCAAAGTTAAGAAGCAGTGTTGTCCATTCAAACATTTATATGCCACTTTCCTGCCGATTTTAGCTCAGCAGCTGGGAACAAACATTTCAACACACAATGCAAGGTAATGGCAGTAGTTTAATAATGTGCACCAATGAAACATCAACAATAAATATCATTTTCATATCTGAAAGAGCAGCAAGAGTTGGGCACTGCCAAACTGTCATCTCAATCAAATGTGTTGAGACTGGGTCATGGGAATCGATGGTGTGGTCTGTGTAAACACCACAGAAAGGCCTCTGCCTTCAGCTTCTGGAGGGAAGGAAACGTTGGGCTGAGTTGTAACTCTATAGACCCCGAGAGCTACAGTTATATCATTTCTGCAGCTATTTAAACCATTTTACCATTTTCTATTCTCATGACACATGACTAAGATTGATTCATTTGCCCAACCACTTTATTTTACATTTTCCTACCTTGCAGGCATGGGCATTTTTAAATGACCTGATCCTTCTTGAGTCATTTTCTAGTCCCAGTGGTTTGGCATGTGTATGCTACTCATTTACTTATGTTGCCCCCCTCGTATGTTTTCTCAGCCATAAGTACATCATGGTTGTCCCACTTGTTCTCTTCCACTTATTTTTTTTCCAGAATACAAAGCATTTCTCTCCCCCAAGCATTTAGTGTTGCATCACTTTTTAACATTCATTCCCAACTCATCAGCTTTGCTTATTCCTGTTTCTCAATATGGAGAAACACCCTAGCTAGTGTCCCTCGAGAAACAAAGCATCCTAAAACCAAAAACTGACAAGGGAAACCTTGCATTTTGAAACGTCCCCCAACATTGCGCTCTAAAGTTTTCCACGTGAACTTAGAGGCTGTTTTAGTGCTATATCATGCAGGTCTTTATTACATCAACAAAAAGCAATTTTAAAGCACTGTACTACTGAAACAATTTTGTTGGGTAGGCACCTGTTGCCCACCAAACCTGTTCCAGGTTGGAGAAACGTATTGAAAGAAAAAATAGCTATTTCAACTTGCCCAGAGATTTATATATATAAATGTTTATATAAATGCTTATCGGTATAAAATATAGAAACAATTCAAATGGCCCATGTGATTAGGCCCTCAGTTGAAGATGAGAAGATATGAGGAAGTTCATAATGGTGTGCGTATTTCTTCCAATATGGCCACTAGGGCAGAAGCAAGGGTGATCCACCTCATTTTTTTTCATTTTCTTTTTTTTCTTAAATAGCACTTAGCATCACAGAATTACAGAGTTCAAAGAGACTTCAAGGGCCATCTAGTCCAACCCCCTGCCATGCAGGGACCCCCATCACAGTGCTCCTGGCATATGGCCATCCACCCTCTGCTTAAAAACCTCCAAAGAAGGAGACTCTACCCCCCTTTGTGGCAGGAGATTCCACTGCCGAACAACTCTAACAGTCATGAAGTTCTTCCTAATGTTTAAATTGAATCTCTTTTCCTGTAGTTTGAGACCATTGCCCTGCGTCCTAGTCTCTGAAGCCATGGAAAACAAACCAGTCCCTTCTACAAGGTGACATCCTTTCAAATATTTAAACATAGCTATCATATCCCCTTTCATCCTTCTTTTTGAAAGGCTAAACATTCCCAGCTCCCTAAGGTGCTCCTTGTAAGACATTTCTTTCAGAACCTCAGTCATCTTGGTTTCCCTCCTCTGAACCCATTCAAGATTGTCGACATCCTGTTTAAATTGAGGTGCACAGACCTGGACACAGTACTCCAAGTGAGGTCTGAACAGAGCAGGATAGAGTGGTACTATCACTTCCCTTGATCTAGACACTATGCTTCTGTTGGTGCCACCTAGAATTGTGTTGGCTTTCCTGGCCACCACATCACACTGCTGACTCGTGTTCAATTTGTGGTCCACAGCCAATAATTCCCTAAGTTTACAAAAACTGTCTTTCTTAAAGTCCAGGATTCTTGTCTGACTATGCTTAGCTTCACCTTCCAACTGTATAACAAATTCCAAGAGGGCATGGTCACTTTTACCTAATGATCCCACCACTTCGACCCCATTTACAAGGTCCTCCTTATTGGTTAAAACCAGATCTAAAATGGCTGTGCCTCTTGCTGCCTCTTCTACCTCCTGGACCATGAAATTGTCTGCAAGGGCAATAATCTTCAAGAGTCTCCCAAAGGCTTCTAAACATATATGGAAGCTTAGTTGGACTGATATTTTATTTTAGGGAGGGTGAAGGGGAATGTCCTTGCATCCTTTATGCACTGTACTACCTCAAGGTCTCTCTGGAACATGTTGGACTCTCTCTTTCCCCTCATTTGTCTTGTTCAGTCCCAAATGTGTTGGTGTGCAGCCAACTCGTCCTCCAATAGGAGCGAAGAGAACTATCAAGAAGGGCCAAGGATTAGCAGCAGCACATAATGCACCACAGTTCAACCGGTGGCTGTACCCTGACACACGCTCCAGCAGTGTGAGTTTTTGAGTCTCATCTCTTTGAAAATAAAACAATGAAGTTCTGCAGCTCCAACTCCCTCACCCCCTCCTCAGTCCCATTTTCTAATTTTCAAGGACTAGTGGCTTTGTGCCTGTTTGTTTTAGCTTGCTTTTTCTGCAAAATAATACAACAGCAGGACAAAACATCCTTTTGTCCAAGGCAACATTTTACACTGAAACAAAACAGCTGCTGCCTGATGATTCTAGAGGCACAAAGGGTTGGGACTTTAGTTCATATTAGTTTAATGCATTGCCAAGTTGTACTGCTGGTAAGCAGCTTTGTTCTTCCGCTGACAAATGAACCAGTTAGAATGTCAAGGCTGAGGATTCTACACTCAGATTGTTCCACCCTTGTCGCTTCTCTCAATAACTGTTCTCTCCCTTTAGGGCCATTACTAAAACATTGGGGGGGGGACGCAGAAATGACATTAGTGCCTATGCAATCAATCTTCAGAATCAGATACAAAAAATTATATGGTTTTATCACTCTGTTTGCTAAAACAATACAGAAGGGAGGGGGTATGAAGGGACTCCAAAAGCAACTTCTACTTCAGGGTAGTTTGCCAGAAATGTATAAAATATAGCCCCTCTGGTTTAACTGGAATGTTTGGTTGTGTATAGACAAGACAAAACATATAACATTTTACAATGCAGAAGAGGTGGATAAATGTGTCAACACAAATTAAGAGTTGCTTTGTTTGTTTGCTTGTTTACTTGCTTGGACTCTTAAAGACAGAACCTAAGACATGAGACATGAGGAAGAGTCATTCTGGATCAAACAAAAGACCCGGGTAGCTCACGATTCTGTGTTTTGTTTTGTTTTGTTTTACTCTGGCAGAATTGTTCGGGGTTTTCTACAGGTCTAAGTGGGTCAATGTGTAGTCTTAATCTACAGCACCAAAGCCAGCAAAAAAAGGCCTCGGGGCACCTTAAACTCTAAAGACAGAATCCATTTGGTGGTCATAACTAATATTGTGACCCAAAGAATCCATGGGATTGACCAGGGATTGCAACTCAAGTCCCAGGACTCGCTGTTAAGATGGACATAAGTCTCACCAGTGACTCAGCCTACGTTTCCCCCATCCCCAATGACTCGTACTAGAGGCACAACTCAGAACTCACCCACCTCTCCCTTTTTTTTCTGGAGAAAAATGCTTATTTTTACTAGGGACTCTGACTTGGGTCAGAGGTACCAAGTACCAAAGACTTGGACTTGAGACTTGGTACCAAAGACTTGCCAACATCCCTGGGAATTACAGAAGTGTTGGCTCTCCGTTTAGGTCTGATCTACCTGGGATTTCCAACCTGATTTAGGCCTAAAATGTTTTACTTGGTGTAGTTTTTGTGGGCTGTAGAAGGCCCAAGAAAGGTTATGCCTCATAAATGCAGAATTTAGAGTACCTTAAAGGTGACACAAGATGGACTGTCTTTTGCTAATTAATCAGTGAAGTACCTATATATGTTCACCTTCCCTTTCCTGTCTCCCCATCAGGTCTGGACATGTTTTCATTCATTACTTTTCCCCAAGCAAACCAAGATCCATCCTTATATTTTTCTTTCCAAATGCAGGCCTCTTTCTGTACATGTTTTACATTGTACCTATTACTGGATCTAGGGGTGTAAATCCTCTCCCGTCTCATCCTCACAAGCAAGCATGAAACACCATAAATTATGCATTAAAACAATGGAACTATGCTCCTGACTGAAATACAGTGGAACCTTGACTTACATACTGCTTGACTTGCATCATATTTGACTTGCAGCAAGAAGGGGCCTGTTTGACTTGAGTCGCAGGCTTTGACTTACATCTCGGAGCCTCGGCGCAAGGCACCAGAATTGGGCGGCAGCCACAACCCAGCATCGCGGCTGCCGCCTCCAAACTGCTCCTGCCTTCATCCCCTCCGCCGGCAGCGGCGGCTTTGGCGAGGCCAGCTCTGAGCACCTGGAGCTGGTCCTCGGCCTCACCGAAGCCGCCGCTGCTGCTGGAGGAGAAGAAGGGCCGGGAGCTCGGGGCTGGCCTCGCTGGTTAGACAGTCGGCTCAGTCTTGTAAAAAATCTGGCTGCAGAAGTCTGGTCCACAATGGAAGTGTTTTAGTTGGGGAGCTGTAAAGTTGTGGGACTCTAATGGTAAGCATAGAGTTGTTCAGAACGTGGTACGTCAGGTTAAAAATCAGTAAAACTTAAATGTTAGACATTGTTGCTATGAACATTAAAAAGTGGAGGCGTATAATTTGTGGAATATAATTCCACTGCCTTCTCCTCTCTTTGAAGAGACATTTCATTTACATCCCTGGAAGGAATCTCCTATCCCAGTCAAATTTGTGTTAATTTGTGGTTTTCAGGGGTCTTTTTCATCATCTGGAATGGATTAATCCGCTTTCCCATTACTTTCTATGGGAAACGTTCATTTGACTTAAGTCATGTTTGACTTAAGTCTACACCACTGGAACGGATTAATGACGTAAGTCAAGGTTCCACTGTACGTTGAATGATTCAAAATATATTAAACTTAAAACTTCACTTAAAAAAAAGGTCTTCAGTGACTCATCAATGACTGCTAAATGGCTGCTTTAAGAACTGGGCCTACAGTTTTGAGCAGAAGGAAAAAGGGAGAGGACCAGCCTGACCTCCCAAGGGAGACCATTCCATGATCTTGGAGGAACTACTGAGAAGGCCTTTAGTCATGTCCTCATCAAAGGTAACTATGCTAGCGAGAGGACTGAGAGGAGGGCCTCTTAAGATCTTAAGAGCTGAGAAGAGGGATATCGGGTGACCCAGTCCTTCAAGTAGTTTGACTGATGTCCCCAATCATGGCACACTTTCATTGGTTGAAATCTATAAAGCTCTGACCAGTTGAGGACCTTGATATCCGGTGGAAAGTCTGTCTCACAAAAACACTACCAGCTCCACATGCTCCATGAAGTCCTTGATGTTAAGAACCTTAACACTCAAGGAGTCTAGAAAAGTCATCACAAGAAAAGTCATCACAAGGCACTGGACATTCTGGGTCATGGGCCCCTTTCCTCTTGGAGAAGCTTCATTTAGAAGTTCATTAGACACCTTGCCTCTTTGTTTTTAGGAAACTTATTAAGACCAACCCAAACAAAGCGGCCCTTTGTCAGTGTGAATCTAGTCCTGAGATGTTTAAATGGGTTTCAATTTATGTATTTTTATGTAAAGGTTATGTAAAATTACATAATTTTATGTAAAATTACATATTTTTATTATGTAACTAAGGGGGTTCTTTGAATGTTATTGTACGTGTTGCATTTATTACGTGCTTTGTATTGTGAACTGCCTAGAAAGTGAGATCGCTAATGGCACAGCAATGAAGTAGAATCAAATAAATAATAAGCAGCTTGATTATAATGCCTCAATTATGGCTAGCCTGACTTGGTTACTAGTCCACTTCCATGTCATGTTTGAGGTGCTGACCATTTGGAATCCTGTTACTTGTCTGAAAGTCTTCTGCCAAGTTTGATCACCCATTGAACCAAGTCCTCCACAGATTTTGGACCTATGAATATGTGGGGGCTACAAAAATAAAATGGAAAACATTGCCTTGAACTCACACTTGTCTACTCTCACTAAGCACCAAAAATACAAAAAAAGTCCCACCGCATAAGCCAACCTCACTTCCCATAGAGAATAGCGCAGCTGAAGCCTCCCCACCTTGATTGACAGGAAACTGGATACATTGTAACAGCCTGTAGTGACTGGGAGTCTATTGAACATGAGTCTATTGAACCACAAATTGAACATGAGTCAGCAGTGTGATGTGGCGGCCAAGAAATCCAACGTGATTCTTGGTTGCATCAACAGAAGAATAGTGTCTAGATCAAGGTAGGGGATAGTACCACTCTATCCTGCTTTGGTCAGACCCCACCTGGAATACAGTGTCCAGTTCTGTCCACCTCAATTTAAAAAGGATGTTGACAATCTTGAACATGTCCAGAAAAAGGCGACCAAGATGACTGAGGGTCTGGAAGAAATGTCTTACGAGGAGCAGCTTAGGGAGCTGGGAAGGTTTAGCCATACAAAAAGAAGGCTGAGAGAGGATATGATAGCTATGTTTAAATATCTGAAATAGAGATGGGCACGACTTAGCGGTATTCCCGTTTCTGTTTCCGTTACTCGTTTCTGTTACTCTACGGAAACGGAAACGGGAATTACTCCACCAGAATTCGAGCTCGAACCAACAAACGAACAATTTGGTCTGATTTGTCGTGCTCGTTACTTGCATCGCGCAATGCCAAGCGGCACAGAAAAAAAGTTTTTAAAAGTTAAAAAAAAACCGATTCCCGGCCCTAAAAGTAGGCGAAAACTGTCTGAGGGCACCTACCAGGCCAGAAGGGTGTTTTATTTGGGAGGGGGTTCCCGCCCCCCTCTCCTTGGCTATTGCTACTGCTGCGCTGCTGGTACCAGGCTGGGAGGGCGCATCCATTTGCCATGCGGTGGGGGGGGGATCCAAAATGGCGACCACAATATTTTTTTGAAATCGTTGCCCAAAACCCCACCAAAGCACCACAGAAACATGCGAAAATTAGCTATTTTAAATGCTTGAATTTTTACAGTAGCAGCAGTGGGTTTTTCTTGCAAAAAAAGTCTCCGTTGATTTTATTTTATTTTATTTTATTTTATTTTTTTACACCTGCGCATTCGCAATGATGGGCTCGCCCATGGGAGTGGACCATGCAAAGTTTTGGAGCCATTCCACCAATCGCATGGCCAGGTTTTGCTGACTGTACCAGGCTGGGAGGGCGCATCCATTTGCCATGCGGTGGGGGGGGATCCAAAATGGCGACAGCAATATTTTTTTTGAAATCGTTGCCCAAAACCCCACCAAAGCACCACAGAAACATGCGAAAATTAGCTATTTTAAATGCTTGAATTTTTACAGTAGCAGCAGTGGGTTTTTCTTGCAAAAAAAGTCTCCGTTGATTTTATTTTATTTTATTTTTTTACACCTGCACATTTGCAATGATGGGCTCGCCCATGGGAGTAGACCATGCAAATTTTCCACCAATCGCATGACCACTTGGCCAGGTTGACCACAGAGACTTCTGGGATGTGCCAATCGGGCATAAACAGCCCACTAATCGTAGCCCAAACCCGAACCCTAAGCCTAAGCCTAACCCATACGCCAGTACACTGTCCTTCTAAGTGGGTCAGAGAGGCACCCATAGGTGCACCCCAATACTCACCCTAACCTCACCCGTAACTAGCCTAACCCTAGCCGTTGCGCTAACCCGTCTTAACCCTAAGCCAGATCTACTTGCACTGCACTACATGCAAGTACGTGAGATACAGCGGGTGCAAAGAGTCTGCCAGTCCGTCACTTGTGGCTCTGGCTGACTCCTGCAGCTCCCTCCAGGAGCCCGCTGCTCCCCAAACCAGTACTAATGACAACGAAAAAACGAAAAAACGAACCGACTAATTTTTGCAAATTTTCGCGAAAAATGGAAACGAGCCGAAACGGAACCGGCCCGACTAACGACAACTCGAAAAAAAATTTTTTCAAGTCGTGCCCATCTCTAATCTGAAAGGATGTCACATTGAAGAAGGGACTGGTTTGTTTTCCATGGCTTCAGAGTTTAGGACACAGGGCAATGGTTTCAAACTACAGGAAAAGAGATTCAATTTAAACATTAGGAAGAACTCCATGACAGTTAGAGCTGTTCGGCAGTGGAATATGCTGCCGCGGAGGGTGGTGGAGTCTCCTTCTTTGGAGGTTTTTAAGCAGAGGCTGGATGGGCATCTGTCGGAAATAATTTGATGGGGTTCCTGCATGGCAGGGGGTTGGACTAGATGGCCCTTGAGGTCTCTTCCAACTCTATGGTTCCATGATTCTATGAATCCACATGGGGCGCTGAAGAGAAAAGCCAGTAATGGATTCCAATCCACACTCAGGAGTCCATTGAAACCCCATTTGTACTTGTCAATAAATTAAGACTACCAACCCAAACACAGCCCCCTCATTAGCCAATACTTTTCCCTCTTAAAGAGACACAACCGAACCTCCAAAAACAGCAAAAGCTGCGGTTCCTGACTCCCCGGCGATGGACCCAGGTCCGCAGGGCTTCAGCCTTCGCTACTTTTAGAAGAGTTACTTTTCCTAAAAACACTCAGGGACCATGGGGCATCAACCCTCGTTACCTTTGGGGAAGTTACTTTTCCATAAAGTGTCAGTTCTCTTCCTTAGGGGTCCCTACTTCACTCTGTGCCAGGGATTCACTCTCTGCACTCACGGGAACTCACGGAATTGTTAAAATTTGCACAAAGCACCCTCCCACACACGAGAAAGGGTCCTACTCACCCTCCCTTAGTATCCTTACACCTCCCATTTGCGTCCCCCCCCCCTTGTGTATCATTTTCATCTCCTGCTTTGCCCTAACAATCCCTGTTGTGTCCACTCCTGGCATGGAGGCACTGTAGTCATCACCTTTCTACAGCACGGTGGAATTGAGCAGTCTCACTTCTCCAAAGTGCTATCGAATGGACCAGAATCATTCCGTTGAAGCATTGTGGACAAATAAAAGTCATTAGTTTCATCTTTAAAAACTACTTATTAATTGACCTCTTCTCCTGGTCCCCTAAGGAATCGGTTTTCAGCCAGTAGAAACTAGCCCAGACATTGTATTTCCTTTTTGTACCAAATATCTGTATTCCAATAACCCCAATATTCCCCACCCTGGGTGCCCCATTGTGTAAAGACCAGTTTGACCTGCCACATTATCCAGGTGGAGGCCTGGCAGTTAAGCCCATCAACCAGCGAGCCCTCCTATTCAAGATGCCTCACAATGTTGTTGGTGCTCATCACTGTTCATTGTCCCTTGATAATGGGACAATAATGGGACTCTTCTATCTCACCTCATTGTCTCTTGATGGCCCAACCCAGACTTGGCCAGGAAGGGTTTTATCTCACCTTGCCCATACACCCATTGTCTCATGAATCCCAGCCCCTCTTCCCCTTTGGCTATTTTGAATCTATTAAAAACAACAACCCAACACTGCTTCCTGTAGGGTTTTGCTCCTTCCCTTGTGGTCAAAACCTCACTGCTTACTTTATTGGATCCAATAAACATGCAGATATAAGAACATAAGAACATAAGAAGAGCCTGTGAAGATTCTCAGTCATCCAGGTGCGTTTAACTGGGAGTTGAGTCATGGCTACTGGACTTCTTTTTTGAGAGATAGAAACATTTCGCTGTTCATCCAAACAGCAAGCTGTTTGGATGAACAGCGAAATGTTTCTATCTCTCAAAAAAGAAGTCCAGTAGCCATGACTCAACTCCCAGATAAGAAGAGCCATGCTGGATCAGGCCAAAGGCCCATCTAGTCCAGCTTCCTGTATCTCACAGCGGCCCCACCAGATGTGTTTGGGAGCGCATGAGACTAGATATCTGTCTCTGTCAAGATATGTAAAAGTTGATAAAATATATGTTATGTATATTTAACAGATAGTGGAAAGAGAGTTGTAAAATAGAGGCAGTTAGATTTTGCAGACTCATGATGTTAATTCACAAGTGTAAGAGATAAGTAATCACAGGCATGTTATGTGATGAAGCACAGGTGAAAGAATTTATAGCATCATGATTGTATCAGATTGCATCAGATTGTAATTAGTGATGACTCATATCTGATGGGTACTGAACTGTATAAAAAGCACTAGCTTTCCATTTGTTAGGTGGGTCTGTTATGGTGAGAACAGAACCCCACACTCTGTTTGTCTGTTGTAAATATTGCTTGGTTGTTATGCTGTATATAATTTTGATGTATATATGAATATATGAGTTTTTACTCTACCTATTGTCATTGTCTCTTCATAACCTAACTCTGCAATACTTTATATCAATACTGACATTTTATCTGCACGCTACTGCTGCACTGCTCTGTGTCAAGCACAAGTAAATATTATATTTGTTGCTTAATTGCTGATAGTCTCCTGATACCACTCCCCTGCATCTGGCCCTTGAAGTACCCTGGTTTCTCCATCATGGTTTGTAACCTGTGATAGAACTCTCTCTCTCGTCAGAACATTTATTGGGTAAGAACTGGTCTGGCATTACAAACACAGATGTTAGCTTTGTGGATTCAACAAATATTAACATCTTGAGGTACCCAGAAAACAACAACCAGAAGCTCAGCCTTGTCAGGTGGGGCACCTTCCTTGTGGTGTGCATTGCCATAGGTGCTACGCAAGGCGCCCTCCCTCCATGCCTTTTAAAAAGAACAACTAAAAGGAGAGCTTCTAAAGGAAGCCTTCATCAATTGGTTGAACAAGTGGAGGAGGAAGAGGAGATATTTTTCTTTGCCATTTAACAGTTTCTTGTCACTTGTATCATTTAGTATATGTTTAGAATTTTTCATTTTTCATTTTTTTTAAAAAAGATGTCAAAGTATTGTACACTGCCCAGTGTAGCAGTTTGCTAGATGGGTGACATATAATTGAATGGATAACGGAAGGAAGGAAGGAAGGAAGGAAGGAAGGAAGGAAGGGAGAGAGAGAGAGAGAGAGAGAGAGAGAGAGAGAGAGAGAGAGAGAGAGAGAGAGAGAGAGAGAGACCCTTTTTCTATCCAATATGCTGCTTGTTCCAAATTTTCATTTTCTAGATATAATGAAGTTCCTTCCCTCTGAGGCATTGCCCTGGTCCCTCATCCACTGGGAATTTTAAAGTGCCAGACCACAACTTACATGTCTGTCTGTACGGTTGCGAACTTTGCTCAGAGTATTTGCACAATGATCATTTGTTATCAGATTGATCTGCTTCGAAATCTCTGTGAATTGAAAATGTGATTTGTTGAAATCTGTAATGGTGTCCTCAGCCTGAGGAGGGAGCAGAGGAGGAAGAGGTTTCAAAGAAGGACTGGAAATTAGAGACAAAATTGGAACCAAGATTTGAATGGGACTGATGTTCTCCAACACAGTGTCTTCTTTTCAGAATTTACTTCCATGAAGCATAATGTGAAGCTGCACTTAGCACAGAAAAATAAGATTTACGAATAAGTTTGACAAAAGCTATATTGTTAGGTTATATTTCTTCAAACAGGAAGATTTAAAAAATAATGCCTTCTATATTAACAGGTCCAAGGACTTGAGCTCTGTGTCTGCATCACTTTTTTTTAATTTTAGTTTTAGCGCTCTTGTTGAAAATGATTTAAATCATTCCTTCCCAGCACTTCTCACCCCAGCCCAGCCCTAAGAGCACTTGTGGAACAGATTGCACCCATCTCAAAGTGGCAGGAGCTCCAAACAAACTTATCTCAATTGGAAATGATTGAAGAGGCGGGAAGATTCTCAGCCACGCTTCAGAGCTGACTTGTATTCGTCTTTAATTCAAGGTAAATTGCATACACAAAGCAGCGTATGTTAAGAGTGTCTGTAATGCTGCTTTGAGAATCTAATGTAATGTTAACAACACAGGTTAGAGATAAGCAGTTGTGTTTAAAGCAGTTGAAAATAGGATGATAGATTTCCTGTTGGGTAGGTATATGTACAACTCTCATGTTCCACTCTCATCAAGGGTCATACAGGTTTCACAGTGATTGTATTTTTAAGCACCACAGAACTCAGCAAAACTCACAAGCATTCACATTAAAAATAACAATGCCCAGTTTGGCGGACATCTCACCAATGCCACTGTATGTGTGTGTGTGTGTGTGCAGCTAAGACTGAAAGGAGCTCCATCCCAACAATGTAACCCACCCAAATCCCTGGGGACTAGTTTTCGGGATTGATACCCATGCTATGGCACACTCATTCAGCGATGATTCTGTATCCTCACATCATGGAATAAATACATTTACATTAGTCTAAAACAGAGAGGAGAGTATCTAGCCTACAAGCTTCATTCGCTATCTCTGATGAATGACTTGAGAAAAGATTCTATTTTGCATAAAAAGTTCCATGCTTAGGTTTGCAGCTTCTGAAGTCACTGAATTGGGAATTACTCTAAAAGAGGTATACATAGAACTTAAGATTATACCTCCAAGAGTCCTCCTCTCTTTGCCAGACGCTGATCTGCTTATTCCTTATATTTTGACATTCTCTGTTTTTTGCCTTCTATCTTCTAAAGCAGGCCTGCACAACACGTTGACCACGGACTACCGGTCGACTGCAGGGCCCTTTGAAGTATCCCATAAGGTCTCCACAGGCCTGTTCTAAAAACAGAAAAACAATTGGCCTGCCCGCCTGGACTACACCCCTTGCAGTGTGCCAGGAAGGGAGCTAAGGAGGGTCGGGGGAGGGAGGGAGGAGGAGGAGTAGGGCGAGCCACCCTCCTTGGGCAAAACCCAGCTGTCGCATTCACAATTGTGGTAGCGGCGAGGGACCGCACACATGTGTAAATTGCAGCAGCAGCAAGGGACTGGGTGGGAGACCCCACTCCACCCAGGTGTCTCGCCCAGGAACTGGGCTGGGGAAAGCAGAGGCACGGCTGCCTTCGGCATTCTCCATCACCCGCCTGCCCCACAAGCTCCATGGCAGGGCTGTGAGGAGGGGGAGAAAAGGGAAGAGGAGGAGGAGGAGGAAGAGAAGGAGGAGGCCTCCACAGGGCCTGGGTTGAGGACGCTGGGGCGTAAGCGGCACAGCTGGCCGGCAAGACTTTTAGGGTCCGGTAAGCAAAGAGCTGTCTCTCTGAAGGGCAGCGGTGTGTTCTTCTGGGGTCAGGGTGTACGTGCCTGCGGGATTGCTCGCTGAAGCAGCTATGATTTGCATGTACAAGCAGCTAATATATGCAGGGGGATGGTAAAAAAAGCTAAAGCGCAAAACGAACTTAGACTTGTCAGAGAGATTAAAGATAGTAAAAAGGGTTTCTTTAGTTATGTCCGCAGCAAAAGGAAAAATAAGGAAATGATAGGCTCTCTGTGTGGCGATGATAACCAGTTACTAACAGAAGACAAGGAAAAGGCAGAACTACTCAACACCTTTTTTGCCTCTGTTTTCTCCAAAAAGGAAGAAAGAGATCAACTGGGACAAAGAGTAGATGAGGTAGGACGGGAATTGCAACATAGAATAGGTAGAGAGGTAGTACAGGAACACCTGGAAACATTAAATGAATTTTAAGTCTCCTGGGCCAGATGAATTACACCCAAGGATATTAGAAGAACTGGAAGAAATAATTTCAGAACCATTGGCAATAATCTTTGAGAAGTCCTGGAGGACAGGAGAAGTCCCCATCGATTGGAGGAGGGCTAATGTTGTCCCCATCTTCAAAAAGGCAGAAAAAGAGGATCCAAATAATTAGCGCCCAGTCAGCTTGACTTCAATTCCTGGAAAGATCCTAGAGCAGATTATTAAGCAGTCAGTCTGCAATTATCTAACAAACAATGCTGTCATTACAAGAAGTCAACACGGGTTTCTTAAAAACAAGTCATGCCAGACTAGTTTGATCTCTTTCTTTGATAGAATTACAGGCCTAGTGGATGAGGGGAATGCTGTGGATATTGTTTATCTGGACTTTAGTGAGGCATTCAATAAGGTTCCCCACGGTATTCTTGCTAAGACGTTAGTAGAAAGTGGGATAGATAGAGCTACTGTTAGGTGGATTTGTAATTGGTTGACTGATCGCACCCAAAGGGTGATCATAAATGGCCTCTCTTCAGCTTGGAGAGACGTGACCAGTGGGGTGCCCCAGGGTTCTGTTCTGGGTCCAGTGCTGTTCAATATCTCTATTAATGACTTGGAGGAAGGAATAGAGAGTATGCTAATTAAATTTGCAGATGACACCAAATTGGGAGGGGTTGCTAATTCCCTAGAGGATCGGATGAAAATCCAAAAGGACCTTGACAGAGTAGAATGCTGGACCAAAGCTAACGGAATGGATTTCAACAGAGGGAAATGTAGGGTGCTACATCTAGGTAAAAAGAATGAATTGCACAGATATAGGATGGGGGACACTTGGCTAGAGAATAGTACCTGTGAAAAGGATCTGGGAGTTTTGGTGGACCACAAATTGAACATGAGTCAGCAGTGTGATGCGGTAGTCAGGAAAGCCAATGCAATTCTTGGTTGCATCAACAGAACCATAGTGTCTAGATCAAGGGAAGTGATAGTGCCACTCTATTCTGCTCTGGTCAGACCCCACCTGGAGTACTGTGTCCAGTTCTGTGCGCCTCAGTTTAAAAAGGATGTTGACAACTTCGAGCAGGTGCAGAGGAGGGCGACCAGGATGTTTGAGGGTCTGGAGGAAATGTCTTATGAGGAACAGCTTAGGGAACTGGGAATGTTTAGCCTCTCTAAAAGAAGGCTGAGGGGGATATGATAGCTATGTTTAAATATTTGAAAGGATGTCATATTGAAGAGGGAACAGGTTTGTTTTCCATGGCTTCAGAGACTAGGACTCGGGGCAATGGTTTCAAACTACAGGAAAAGAGATTCCATTTGAACATTAGGAAGAACTTCATGACAGTTAGAGCTGTTCGGCAGTGGAATATGCTGCCACGGAGGGTGGTGGAGTCTCCTTCTTTGGAGGTTTTTAAGCAGAGGCTGGATGGACATCTGTCGGAAATATTGTGAATGGGTTCCTGCATGGCAGGGGGTTGGACTAGATGGCCCTTGAGGTCTCTTCCAACTCTATGATTCTATGATTCTATGAATTTGTGCATGCATGGTCCCTCGCCACCACCGCTGAGATTTGCACGTGCACACAAGTTCAGGAACTTCCAGACTTCTGAGTGTCGACTGCAGGGGACGTTCCGGAGCCTCAGGTAGGCCACAGGCTGTTCAAAGTTGGACAGCCCTGTTCTAAAGTACAATTTTTCAAAATTTAAACAAATTTACTGATCTTTTGGTCATTTCTTGTTAGTTATTCTCGTACTGCTTTCAGGGGCTCTTTCTATGCTGTTCTATTTCTGCATTCATAAATTATTACAGTGTCCAGGATCCTAAATATATATAGGATACTGTTTTGGGGTACTGTGTATATTATGCATATAATATGCATATGTGGGTATTTAGGCTCTGAATGTACAACAAATTAACATAGCAATATTCATAACAGCAAACCCTGGAGTCCAGAGTTTTGAGTGTTCAATGCATAATAATTTTCTACACTAACTCTATTAGATTTGAACGAAGGTTGCCAGGGCTTCTTTCTCTCCTGTTTCACAACTACATGGCAGGCAGTAAATCATAACTCTATCAGTGCTGGAGAAACCTACACCCAATGGGGTGATAGGTTGCCAAAGCAAAGACTATATCTTCAATTTTCTGGAAAAAACACAGAATAATGACACCACAATGGTGCTTAAAAATTGAATAAGATACAATAAAGCCAAGAGTGAAATGTTTTGATGTACTACCTCAATTTCTATCACACATACAGAATGGTTGTGCTTATATAACCATAATGAGAGAGGCACAAAAGATTAATACATGGAATTGTGCCTTTTTGGTTGAAGCTCCAAGTCTCGAACAAAATGGCAACTGAGATATGCCAGGCTTCTTCCCTCTTTCTGCTCAGAAAACTGATTCCTCTCATGTATTTTTGGGATTCCCAATGTGGCGTAGTAGATAGAGAGACAAATGATAGAAATATTTCAAGCTTACTTGAATAACTGAGTCTCCTGAATATTTCCCATTTCCTCCACTCATTTCAGATGTTTAGGGTTATTTATATTTTTGATTGAATTACCGTACTGTCTGTGTGTCACTATATCAGTTTTGAATGATTTTGGTGTTGTTGCTGCACAGTTTTGAGGGTTTTAAGTTTTATTCTGATCAATTGCCCAGGGGAGTTCTTGTACTAATGGGCAGCTTATAGAGAAAACAAAAGAATGAACAAGTGAAAGAACACACAAAGAAATGAATAGGGTTGGTCACTTAATTCAATTTGGAGACCTTGTTATTCACACTCCATTGGTGACCACCATGGGGAGTAGCACATTCAGGACACAGAAGGCATAGGTATATCAGCAGAGCAGCCCAAATAAAGATTTCAGTTCTTGAAATCCAGAATGAAAGCTCTCAGCTAGCACCTGCAGGAGGAACAGGAAGGAGCTAGGTCACACCAAGCCTCAAAACCATCCAATTTAAGTCTTTCCTTCCAAATCAGACACATTGAGGATTCTGTGAGGTAGGTCTAACACCAGAAAATGCAGATATTCTATCCCTACGTCTGATCTCTGGCTCCATACATAATTCACCGAGCTATCCAACCATAAAAGGCATAATAATGACAACAATTGCGTTCACTCAAGTTAATTCTGACTTACGGTGACCGTGTTCAAGATTTTCGAGGGAGCGAAAATGGTTAACCATTCCCTTCTTCTGGGGGCATCCTGGGATGATGCAGCTTGCCCCAGGGTACATAGGGCAGGCTTTTCAGGCATGCACCGTGGGTCACTAAACTCCCAACCTCTGGCTCCTTGACCAGATACTAAATCACTGAGCAAAAGTATACAGCAAGAGGGGAGAACCCCATCATTTCCTTGAAATTTCAAGGACAAATCATGATCAGGCTTAAAACACAGGGTCCACTTTTACATACCTGAGTGTCTTGGGTGTTGGCGACTTTTTCTGGTGTGATCTGGGAGAAATTGTAAGCGAAAAGCAGTAGCAAGGCCAAGGGAACCATGTAAAGTTCAAAATGCCAAACGGTGGTCACAAATACCTGAAACAAACAAAGAGCATGAGGGAGGAGATAGCCGGCTCATTTTCATGAAACAAAAGAAGCAGGAGAAGAGAACTGCGAAGAACGAACCTTTCTGGGATTTTAGTCTCTCAAATCTACATCCTCCTTTGCAGACTTCCGAGTCTCACCCCCTTCCTTGAAAGGGAAACAGACTAGATTTCCTTCATGTTTGTTATGCCACACATTGCTCATACTGAGTGTCAGCAACTCAAATTCTCGTTGCACAAGAAAAACACAAGATGGTAGCCTCCTGCAGAATCACAGTACAAAAGAAAGGTCCTACATCCAGGCCACTGAGCCAACTCAAAGCAAGGAAGGTGGTTCCAGCCACTCATGCCATGTGACTCAAGACCCTTGGATTCCACATCAGGTCCCCAGATCTTGTTGTCATTGCTTATGCTTGCTGCTGCCCTTGTCTTCTGTCTGTCCATTCTCTAAATAGAGAAGCTATGCTCACTCTGAACCATTGGCTTAATTTCTTAAGCCAGAATGTTCTTCTAGGCCCTGGGCCACACTTCCCATCTATCTTCCCCTGAAGGATAACCTGCAGCAGATGGCTTTTGAGCCGATGATTTAAGCAGATGCAGTTGAGAATTTGACAGGGAAATGGATTCTGTTGTGTCCATTTGTCAGTGCAAGAGTCAGGTTACTGGATGATGTTTAATTTCAGAGCCATACACAAATGAATTTTATGCAAGTCTCTTGAATTTGGGATCCTAAAGCTGCTAATAGCTCTGCATCAGTGGGGGGGGGGAATTAACCATTTCCCAACTCAATTAGAAATGTTTTCCTTCTAGAGGGATCCCCTTTGCAGTTTAATAACTCAGATCCCTGAACCCCAAACCTCTCCAAATTTGGGGAGGGCTTACAGGGAAGAGTCCAAAGGAGCTACCCTGTGATTTTGGTTCCTCTAGGATGTATTGTTTCATTCCTAGAGGGAAAAAATGTGTTTTGTTTCATTTCATAAAATGTGTCCTACCATTTCGTTTTGTAATGAACCGCCTCCTACCGTTTCGTTACATAATGAAACGATTTGTTACTTCATTGGCATCCTTCAGCCTCGAAAGACTATGGTATCATGTCTGGAGTAGAGATCCTAAGAACAACACCTGGCTTGACTAAATAGACCAATTCAGGAATGACAGATGTATTCTGTTTCTTGCCCGGTCCTCGAGTTTCGTTGTTTCTTTGTTACTTAATGAAATTATTAAACAGCATTTTGTTTTTTGTTTCCTGCCCATCTCTAGTTTTGGCCCTTCATTCTATCTACTACACCACACAGGGAATCCCAAAATACATGGCAGGAGTCAGTTTTCTGAGATCTCAAGTGTTGAGTACGAGGAGGCAAACAGGAAATTTCATAAGCTATCTTCTCCCCTCCATGTCTGGAGGGAAAAAATCAAAATGGTTATTTAATGATTTGCTGAAACCTAAAATTTGCAGCCTAAGGTATCCATTTCATTCTAGTTGTCCTATGCCTCTTGCCATTTATGTATGTATGTATGTATGTATGTATGTATGTATGTATGTATGTATGTATTCATTTTTAATTGTTGTTGGGTATTTTCCCCTTTATTTTATTATTATTGTCTTCTCAATTACTATTATTATCTTGTGCATTTCTTGTGTTTTTATGTGAACCACCCAGAGTTCCCTCTGGGAAATTGGCACAGTATATAAATATATAAATAAATAAATATACATAAATAGTTAATGTAAGGGCCTGAGAGGATGGATGGGGGTTAGAAGTAGTGCCCTAGTGACGTCATGGCTAGACTACTGCAATGCACTCTATGTGGGACTCCCAATGAAAAGTCTCAGGAAACTTCAACGGGTCCAAAATGCAGCAGGGCGGGACACGGAGATCACATTACACCCTTATTAAAGCAGCCCCACTGGTTGCCAATCAGCTATCGAGCACAATTCAAGGTGCTGACCTTGACCTACAAAGCACTATATGAACTGGGTCCAACTCGGGTGTTAAGATCATCAGGAGATGCCCTTCTCTCCATCCCACCACCCTCACAGGTACATCTCATGGGAACACATGAAAAGGCCTTCTCAACTGCTGTGCCCAGACTCTGGAACTCCCTCCCACTAGAGGCCAGGACTGCCTCATTTCTATTGTCCTTTCGGAAATGGGCAAAGATCTTTCTCTTCAGGCAACTATTCCCTGAATGATGGACTACCATGTGTATTTTATATGAATCTATAGGTTCACATAGACTTTGTGTTTGTAACTACCTATAACCTTGTAGTTTTAATGTAATGTTGTCTATTAATGCTGTAAGATGTCCCTCAATTCCTTGTTCTCAATACTTGAACATGTCTTAATTGTACTGGACTGTATATTGTCCCTCATTACTGTAAGCCGCCTTAGGTGCTTTTCCAAGGAGAAAGGTGGGGTAAAAATACAGTGGACCCTCATATAACAAACAGTTTGTATAACATAAAATCTGTACAACATAAAAAATTCTGGAGATAGGGGAAATTTGTTTAACAGAATCATCTATGGGGTGAATCCGTACAACATAAAAATGGTCACAATTAGGGATTACTCTGTTTTCAATGCATTCCTATGGGAAATTTGTATAAAGGAAAATTTGCTTAACAGAATTTCATTTGGAATGAATTAATTCCTTTATACAAGGTACCACTGTACTCTAAAATAAAAATAAAAATAAATAGGATGATCTCTAACATGTAGTAGCATCCTCAGGTATTTGGGCAGTGATTCTGCGTGCACATCGAATGCTGATACAGACCACTCTATACACTCTCTCTTCCACACAGAGAAACATGCCCCGTTTCCCATTTGAATTTCTAAGCGCTAAAGAAAGGTTGCTCCTATACTTTCAGGAGAAAGAAGGCGCCATCCTTTCATATCTCTTCCAAATTTTCTGCGCTACAGAACAGATCCAACTTGCAAGTTGAAAGCAAGGGCAGGGGAGAGGGAGGGAGGGAGACAGAGCACCATCCCAAGTGTTTTTGTAATTAGACAAATGTGCATAATGAACCATATGCCCAAAAGGGGGGGTCTCTGTTTTTCCCCCGTGTGGGCCAGATTTTAGTTTGAATTTTTAATTTTTATATACAGATGAAATACTGGGTGTGATGAAGCCACCATGCGAGGTAACATGTCGTGCAGTGCAGGAAGGAAGAAAAGCCTGTCAACACAAGGGTGAGTATTCTTTGGATGATGGCATGTCTAGATTTCACTATTTAGAGACAAAGATTGGGTTTATATATATATATATATATATATAAATAAAGCTATGCTGCATCCTTGCTTCCTTTGAGCAACTGTTTTAGGCATCGGTTCAAAGGCTTCATGAAAGAGATATTGACAGCTTTTTCAGGCTGAACCATCCAACAAAAAGCAGAACACCGTCTGCCAACCCCCACCCACCCCTCCTCCACTAACCCCACAGGACAAACAACAAGGACTCTTCTGCTTTTTGTGGGACCCACCGCAACGTCTCAATGGCTCAGGTTGGGCGGGAAACAGCTTTTGAAGTAAAAGCCAGAAACATGGCAGAACAATAAGCTCCTGGCTCCAACACTGGGTTCGCTCGCTGAGCTCCATTTGTTGAAAAGTTTCGTCACCTGGCTACCCTATTTCTGAATTCACAACGTGTTGAGCTATTTTTTTATTTTTTAAAGCACTAAAATGCAGCCAATTTAATAAGAGGGACATTCAAAGCATTAGGTTATATGTGGCATTCCCCTGTCCCAAAGCCAAAGTAAATTTTGAAGTATTTTCCAATCCTGTTGTCGGTTGAGGGATCAAAAATACACAGCCAATACATCCATTGTCACTACTTCTGATGGACAACAGCAATGTTGGCCATGTTTTCCAAAACTGCAAATTCTCCTAAGATGTAAAAAGGAGATCTCATCATCTTGCGGATATTGATTTACACTTTCAACTTGGCTAGAAAAGGAAAAAACAACTTTAATTCAATTCAAGTCCATTCAAAACTTTTACTGGCATTAAACTAAACAATCAGGATTATAGACTCCTGATAATATAAAATAGGTATGATCAGGTTGTATCAAAATTCTTCATAAGGAGTCATCTTGGTTCATAACAATAGCTAGGTATTTGATTATCATCTAACAAAAAGTTGAACAAAAGACACAAAACATGTGGCACCTTAAATACTAACTTTCATATTTTAATGTAACGTTTCATGGACATGTCCACTTCTTCAGACATACTGCAGCAGAATGAGATGTATAATATAATAAATGAAGAGATATATATTTCATACCAGATGTTCTATTAGTGGATAGGGGAGGGGGAACAGGAGGGAGATATGATTTGTTGTAGAAGTGATGGAAGGATTTGGGCCAGGGGTCTTAGATATGTTAAGCATTATTAATGGGTCTGTGAAGGTGGGAGAGATGATTAGTTGTGCAAATGGTGGGAAGGAAGATTTGGCTAGGGGGTCATAGATATGTTAAGTATTGCTAATGGCACTGTGGCCAGGGTCTGTAGAAATGTTAAGTGTGGTATTAAGGTAAATTCCTAAAGAGTCAGAAACCAGAACCAGATAGAGTGGGTGGGGTGGGGGTGGAAGAGGGGAGTGAGAGAGTGGTAGTTTTTACCTTAGGGTTCAGGTGGGAGATAAACTTCCATGAAAAAGTGACAATATAATAACATTAAATCTGATAATGACTCATGAAACCAAGGCTTATGTTTAATCCATTCTTGTGTGTGTCCATCATGCATATAAAGTTTATCTCAGCTGTTTAATGATTCTGTTCCAAAAGGTGACCTTCAAATCCTTCAAGGAGTGTCCTGGTAGACTGAAATGGTTTGAGACAGGTTTCTGTGTATCACTCCCTAAGTCGCTCCTCATAAGACATTTCTTCTAGAACTTTACCCATCCCGGTTGCCCTCCTCTGGACCTGTTTGAGGTTGGAAACATCCTTTTTAAACTGAGGTATAGTACTCCAGCTGGGGTCTGACCAGAGCAGAATAGAGTGGCATTATCACTTCCCTTGATCTAGACACTATGCTTCTGTTGATGTAACCAAGAATTACATTGGCTTTCTTAGCCGCTGCATCACACTGCTGATTCATATTGAATTTGTGGACCAGACAGACTCCCAGATCCGTTTCATATGTACTATTCTCCAGCCAGGTGTCTCCCATCCTGTATCTGTGCAATTCATTTTTTGTGCATAGATGCAGGACACTACATCATTTCTCTCTTTTCGAACTCATTCTGTTAGCTTTGGCTCAGCACTCTAATCTGTCAAGGTCATTTTTTACTTTTACCCTATCCTCTAGGGCCATGGTGGTGAACCTTCAGCACTGCAGATGTTTTGGACCACAACTCAAAGAATTCCAAGCCTGTATAGGCAGTGACAAAGGACAGTGGGAGTTAAGGTCTAAAACATCTGGAGTGCCAAAGGTTCACCACAACTGCTCTATGGAATTAGCAAGCCCTCCCAATTAGGTATCATCTACAAATTTAATCAACCTACTCTCTATTCCTTCTTCCAAGTCATTAATAAAGATACTGAATAGAACTGGACCCAGAACAGAACCCTGGGGCACTAGTCCCCTCTCTCCATTCTGTGGAGAATCCATTTAAAATCACCCTTTGCATATGAGCAGTCAACCAATTACTAATCAACCTAACAGTAGCCCTACCTATCCCACATTCTACTAACTTCTTTGCAAGTATATCACCGGGAACCTTGTTGAAGGCCTTACTAAAATCAAGAGAAGTAGCAACCACAGTGTTCCCTTCATCGACTAGGCGAATTAAAATCTGGCTAACACAAAAGCTTGGCACCAAGTTGTAAACCACGGGATGCAATCCTCCTGTTATGGGAAACCTGTCCAAGCAAAGGTGTATCTCATATGGCCAAACACACAATCTGTGGAGGTTGTGACAAAAATGTGCAAGCAGAACAATACAAGGATGGAAAATGAGACATGTGACTCATGGTTGAGGCAGAACTTAAGTCAAACCGGCAATTCAACTTGGACTTGATTCAGGTTTTATTTTATTTTTAATGACTAGGATTTGAATTGTGACTTGGACCCATTTTCCCAAGTCATGTTTTTGAGTCCCTCTTCTTTTAAAGAAGAACACTGTAAACCTGGACGAAGCTTTGAGATGTTCACCAGAAGATGCAGGAGCAGTAGACAAATGGAGGTGGTGGAGAAGGTAGAAACAGAGAGAGAAAGTCGGGGTGGTGGAAGGCAAGGTTGGTTGGGCAGATGGGACCAAAAGTGGGTGGTTCACAAGTTTCAGACCTACTCACAGCCATCCCTTCTATTTTTTTCTAGAGGGGAAAAAACAACTTATTTTTAATACAGACATGTACTTCGGGCTTGGGATTTAGAACTTAGTCCCAAATAACTGAACCAAACTTGCAACTTTGTACCAAAGACTTGGCCTCAGACCCAAAGACTTGACAACCTTCCTTGTGCCATGTGGTTTCCTTCGTACCCACATTTTCTACAGTGCACAAGAGAGTTGAAGTGGTTGAAGTGAATAACCGGCTTTGGAGATGGTGCCGGCAAGAACTACAGTGGTGCCCCGGATAATGACAGTAATTTGTTCTCCGAGGTTAGTTGTTATCTGAAACCCGTCGTTATCCGAAACGCAGTTTCCCATAAGAATCAATGGGAAACCGTTTAATCCATTCTGGAGCCTAGAAAAAAGGCACAGACACCTGGTTTTTTGCTCAAAACTATTTAAAAAGTGCACTTTAAAGGTACAGATGCAATTTCACCTGGAATAACTTTTATACTGATGCATGCAGGAAATTCATTATCTGAGGCAGTCCATAGGGAAAATTCGTTATCCGAGGCAGCCCATAGGAAGATTCGTTATCCAAGGCAGCCCATAGGGAAAATTCGTTATCCGAGGCAGCCCATAGGAAGATTCGTTATCCAAGGCAGCCCATAGAGAAAAATTCGTTCTCCAAGGCAGACCTATACCTAGGAATTGTGATTCGTTATCCGAGGCAGTCCATAGGGAAAATTCGTTATCAGAGGCAGCCCTACACCCGGAAATTTGCAGTTGTTATCCAAATTATTCGTTATCCGGGGCAGTTGTTATTCGAGGTACCACTGTATTTTGGATTCTTGAACCATGGTTTTCATTCAGATGGGATATTGGGCGAGGATGGGGTGCACGTCACCACTACTGGTAGGAATCGTTTTGCCAAGAGCTTTAAACTGAGTTTGCAGGGAGAAGGAGAAAGGTAGAGATCCAGAAGGGGTTGTGGAAATAAGCTCAAATGTTTCAAAAGGAGCAGGGCACGGAGTGGTGCAGACCATCAGTGTGAGGAAAAACAGTTTAAGCAAAGGATATGTAAGAAGCACACACAGCCTCAAATGTCTCTATACCAATGCACAGAGCATGGGGAACAAGCAAGAGGAGCTGGAACTTCTAATACAGCAAAATAAATATGACTTAAACTTGGTGGGATGAGACATCACTTAAACTTGGTGGGATGAGACTTATGATTGGAATGTAGTTATTGGAGGGTATAACCTATTTCAAAGGAAAATACCTAGTAAGAAGGGAGGAGGTGTAGCTTTATATATTAAGGACATTTATACTGCTGAAGAAATACAAGATATATAGCAGGAAAAGCAGGTTGAGAGTATTTGGGTGAAAATCAGGGGTGAGAAACCTGGGAGGGATGTCACTGTGCGGATATATTTTAGATCCCCATGACAGCTGGAGGAGTGGGGCGATGCCTTCTCTGGGCAGATGGCCACACAGTCAAAAGGGAGAGACGTAGCACTAATAGGAGATTTTTACTATCCTGAGATATGTTGGCAATCCAACTCGGCTAAGAATGCATGGTCCAACAGATTCCTTTCTGCCGTTGCAGACAATTTCGTGGTCCAGAAGGTAGAGGATCCAACAAGAGGACCAACCATTTTAGATCTGGTCTTAACCAATAAGGAGGACCTTATAAATGGGGTTGAATTGGCCGGATAAGGTAAAGTGACCATGCCGTCTTGGAATCTGTTATACATTTGGAAGGTGAAAGCCAATTTGTAAACTTAGGGAATTATTACCCTCCAATAACCCATCTTCAAAAAGGGGGAAAAAGAGGACCAAAATAATTACCGCCAAGTCAGCTTGACTTCAATTCCTGGAAAGAGCCTAGAGCAGATTATTAAACAGTCAGTCTGCAATTATTTAACAAACAATGCTGTCATTACAAGAACTCAACACGGGTTTCTTAAAAACAAGTCATGCTAGACTACTTTGATCTCTTTCTTTGATAGAATTACAGGCCTGGTGGATGAGGGAAATGCTGTGGATATTGCTTATCTGGACTTTAGTAAGGCCTTCGATAAGGTTCCCCATGGTATTCTTGTTAAGAGGTTAGTAGAAACTGGGATAGATAGTGCTACTGTTAGGTGGATTTGTAATTGGTTGACTGAACGCACCCAAAGGGTGACCATAAATGGCCCCTCTTCAGCTTGGAGAGACGTGACCAGTGGGGTGCCCCAGGGTTCTGTTCTGGGTCCAGTGCTGTTCAATATCTCTATTAATGACTTGGAGGAAGGAATAGAGAGTATGCTAATTAAATTTGCAGATGATAACAAATTGGGAGGGGTTGCTAATTCCTTAGAGGACAGGGTGAAAATCCAAAAGGACCTTGAAAGATTAGAATGCTTGGCCAAAGCTAATGGAATGGATTTCAACAGAGGTAAATGTAGGGTGCTACATCTAGGTAAAAAAAAATGAATTGCACAAATATAAGATGGGGGATACTTGGCTAGAGGATAGTACCTGTGAAAGGATCTGGGAGTCTTGGTGGACCACAAATTGAACATGAGTCAGCAGTGTGATGCGGCGGCCAGGAAAGCCAATTCGATTCTTGGTTGCATCAACAGAACCATAGTGTCTAGATCAAGCGAAGTGATAGTACCACTCTATTCTGCTCTTGTCAGACCCCCCCTGGAGTACTGTGTCTAGTTCTGTGCGCCTCAATTTAAAAAGGATGTTGACAACCTCGAGCGGGTGCAGAGGAGGGCTACCAGGATGGTTGAGGGTCTGGAGGAAATGTCTTATGAGGAACGGCTTAGGGGACTGGGAATGTTTAGCCTCTCTAAAAGAAGCCTGAGGGGAATATGATAGCTATGTTTAAATATTTGAAAGGATGTCATATTGAAGAGGGAGCAGGTTTGTTTTCCATGGCTTCAGAGACCAGGACTTGGGACAGTGGTTTCAAGCTACAGGAAAAGAGATTCCATTTGAACATTAGGAAGAACTTCATGACAGTTAGAGGTGTTCGGCAGTGGAATATGCTGCTACAAAGGGTGGTGGAGTCTCCTTCTTTGGAGGTGTTTAAGCAGAGGCTGGATGGCCATCTGTCGGAAATATTGTGATGGGGTTCCTGCATGACAGGGGGTTGGGCTAGATGGCCCTTGAGGTCTCTTCCAACTCTATGATTCTATGATTCTATAATTTCATGGACCGAAACACTGAAAGAGAAGGGAGTCGAAGAAGAATGGGAGTTCCTTAAAAGTGAGATATTAAAGGCACAATCTAAGACTGTTCCAAGAAGAAAAAAATGGGAGATATCTAAAGAAGCTGCATTGGTTTACTAAAGAACTTTCTACTCAGCTAGGTATAAAGAAAAACTAGTACAGGAAGTGGAAAAATGGGTAATTAACCAAAGAGGAATATAAGCAAACAGCTAATATATGCAAGGGGGTGGTAAAAAAAAAATCTAAAGCACAAAATGAACTTAGACTTGCCAGAGAGATTAAAAATAGTAAAAAGGGTTTTTTTAAAAAAAGTTATGCCCAGAGCAAAAGGAAAAATAAGGAAATAATAGGTTCTCTCTGTGGGGATGATAACTGTTTGGTAACAGGAAACAAGGAAAAGGCAGAACTACTCAACACCTTCTTTGCCTCAGTTTTCCCAAAAAAGGAAAAAAGAGATCTGCTGGGACAAAGAGTAGATGAGGTAGGATGGGAATTGCAACATAGAATAGGTAGACAGGTAGTACAAGAACACCTGGAAACATTAAATGAATTTCAGTCTCCTGGGCCAGATTAATAAAAGTCCTGGAGAACAGGGGAAGTCCCCATCGATTGGAGGAAGGCAAATATTGTCCCTATCTTCAAAAAGGGGAAAAAAGAGATTGTCCCTATCTTCAAAAAAACGGGGGAAATTACCGCCCAGTCAGCTTGACGTCAATTTCAGGGAAGATCTTAGAACAAATTATTAAGCAGACGGTCTGTAAATATTTAACTAGCAACTGGGAATTGAGTCATGGCTACTGGACTTCTTTTTTGAGAGATAAAAACGTTTCGCTGTTCATCCAAACAGCTTCATTCAGACTCAAAAAAGAAGTCCAGTAGCCATGACTCAACTCCCAGTTAAACGAACCTGGATGACTGAGAATCTTCACAGTCGTATTTAACTAGCAACGCTGTCATTACAAGTCAAGACGGGTTTCTTAAAAACAAGTCATCTCAGACTAATTTGATCTCTTTCTTTGATAGAATTACAGGCCTAGTGGATGAGGGAAATGCTGTGGATATTGCTTATCTCGACTTCGGTAAGGTCTTTGATAAGGTTCCCCATGGTATTCTTGCAAATAAGTTAGTAGAATGTGGGATAGATGGTGCTACTGTTAGGCAGATTTGTTGACTGATTGCCCCCAAAGGGTGATCATAAACAGCTCTCTTCAGCTTGGAGAGACGTGACCGGTGGGGGTGCCCCAGGGTTCTGTTCTAGGTGCGGTGCTAGTCAATATCTTTATTAATGACTTGGAGGAAGGAATACAGAGTATGCTAATTAATTTTGCAGATGATACCAAATTGGGAGGGGTTGCTAATTCCCTAGAAGATAAGATGAAAATCCAAAATGACCTTGACAGATTAGACTGCTGGGCCAAAGCTAACAGAACAGTTTCAGCAGAGGGAAATGTAAGTCTCTGCATCTAGACAAAAAGAATGAATTACACAGATATAGGGTGGGAGATACCTGGCTGGAAAATAGTACAAGTGAAAGGAATCTGGGAGTCTTGGTGGACTGACTACACATTGAACATGAGACAGCAATCTTACACGGCAGCCAAGAAAGCCAATGCAATTCTTAGTTGCATAAACAGAAGAAGTGATGAAGGAAAGTGATAGTACCACTTCATTTTGCTCTGGTCAGACCTCACCTGGAGTACTGTGTCCAGTTCTGTGCACCTCAATTTAAAAAGGATGTTGACAACCTTGAGCAGGTACAGAGGAGGGCAACCAGGATGGTTGAAGGTCTGGAAGAAATATTTTATGAGGAGCCGCTTAGGGAGCTGGGAATGTTTAGCCTTTCAAAAAGAAGACTGAGGGGGAATATGATAGCTATGTTTAAATATTTGAAATGATGTCATATTGAGGAGTGGACTGGTTTATTTTTCATGGCTTCAGAGACTAGGACTCAGGTCAATAGTTTTAAACATTATGAAGAACTTCCTGGTGGTTAGAGCTGTTCGGCAGTGGAATGTGCTGCCATGGACAGTGGTAGAGTCTCCTTTGGAGGTTTTTAAGCAGAGGCAGGATGGCCATCTGTCATGGGGGTTCCTGCATGGCAGGTGGTCGGACTGGATGGCCCTTGAGGTCTCTTCCAATTCTACGATTCTATGATTCTATAATTAACAATCCCCTGGATTTTTGTTAACCACAAGGGCCAGAGTATCTGGAATGTATTCCTCCAGATTACATTGGACTACATCCACCCGAGCCATTGCAGCCAATCATGAGGAACACTAAGAGCCAGTGCATACTCGTCCTGCCAGATGCCAAGTCCATATCTCAATGTAGAGCCCTGTGCACTGTGTTGAGCCCAAATGCTCTGTGCTAGTCTAGTCAGACCATCAACAACAAGGGCTTAAACTATCCCATTCAAATACATTTCTACATCCACTTTAGTTGCTTGCAACATATCTTACAAATGCATCCCCTTCTCTCCCCATTTTTAAATTACCCAAGCGGCCAATGTGATAATGAAACACTTGGGCATTGTTTTGATCCTTCAGAGATGATGACGATTAGCACCAAGGAGCACCAATTTTAATGCTCATTCAGCCTAAGGAAACACTCTCTGCTCTCCAGCTTTATTTATTTTTTGGTTGGGTGGTGGGTATGTGTATGTATCTCCCCTGTCTTCAAGGTGCAGAGGACTTCATAACAACTGCAAAGTGAACAAAGTAAATCTGCACACCTAATGTAGGGTGTATAAAAGAAATAAAGTGTGGCATAGTGGTTAGACCATATAAACTGCCCATGGAAATCAAGGTTTTAATCCTCATTGAGCTATGAAACTCACTAAGTGTCCATGGACCAATCATAAACACACTCTTAGTCTTACCTATCTCTCTGTACTGCTGTTCGAATAATGTGGGAAGGACAGCCACATACTTTTTCCAGACCTCATGGAAATGGCAGGATTTGCAACTATGTTACTGTGCCGCAGAGCAAATAAAAATGGGTAAGTCAAACAACAGATTATGAATTGTGAAGTGGACTTCGTGCACACACAGTGGATGAACAGGTGACCTCAGTCATTCCCAGATTTAAAACAGACAAAATACATTGAAAATATCAATTTTCCTTGTTTTGAAAGCAAATTGTTGGTCTCAACCATTTTTATTCACTAGGAAAAATGCAGGCTGCAGGGACTTAAATACTGATCTGCAAAAAAGGTCAAAAGGGAAAAACAGCTACTTTGTAATAAACTGACAATGCATAGGTATAGGCTTTCAAGCAAGAGGCTCCCAAAATAGATACGATTCAATTATTTCAAAACCTTGATTTCATGGATGGATAGCCATGATGGATGGATGGATTGCCATGATATAAGAAGCCATAAAATGGTCCGATATTGCTGCACAACATCATGCCCGCATTGCCATCAGAAAAAAGGATGCCAAGCTCTACAAAGCAACAGAAATCCTGAATGTTGACAGTGCCAATGACAGCAAAGTCTAGAACAGCGTTTTTCAACCACTGTTCCGCGGCACACTAGTGTGCCGCGAGATGTTGCCTGGTGTGCCGTGGGAAAAATTGAAAAATTCTAAAGAAATTCAACCCAGGGCCAGCGGGCGGCCCACAGCTGGGAGGCGCTATAAATAGCATCCAAGGGCCAGCTTGGCTCCCCCCCCCGAGGCCTGCGGCGCTGGCGTCACTTCCTCCCCGGCCGGACCTGGCCCCGCTCATTCTCTTAGTGTTTGCCCTGTGCCTGCCGCCGCCACCGCCGCGACTCGCTCGCTTCCCTCTCCCCCCTCCTTTTTTTACCTTGGACCACCACCACCCCTTTCCTGGGAGCTACCAATGGACTGAGCCACCCGACAGCCCGCCCGCCAACACGAGCCGGCCCGGAAGCCCCAGCCCAGAACAAACCACCAGGTGAGGGGAAGGGGAGGAAGGGCGCCCGGCTGCCCCACGAGCACCGCGGCAGGGCTGCGAGGAGGAGGGGATGGAGGAGGCCTCCGCCGGGCTTGGGCTGAGGAGGCAGGCGGGCGGGGGGGGGGGCTACTGGCACGTCTGGACGGCCGGATGGCTGGCCTTTAGGGTCCAGGAGGGGAAGAGCCATCTCTGAGGGGCCCCGCGATGGGTTCCTTGAAGTCTTGCCCCTTTCTTTCTGTCTTGGGTCGCCCTCTTCTCTCTCTCTGTCTTTTCTTTCTTTTTTTCCCCACCTCTCTCTTTCCATTCGTACCCTTTCCCCTCTTCATAGAAACGTGCTCATTTCTAGCCTGCATATGTGTATGTCTAGCAGCCTGCCTACTGTAATTAAAACTGTAAACCGCCCAGAGACTCCTTGAAGTGGTATGGGGCGGTATACAAGCAGAACACTTTCTGCCTTCTTTCCTTCCTGCTTTCCTTCATCCTCCTCCCCTCCTGTCGCTGGACTTGCTGAAGGCATGTGCCTGGGCCACAGTGTGGAGAGCAAGATGGGCTTTTGGGTCTTATTTGTGTTCCTGGAGAGTCAGTGCCCCTTCTCAGGTCTCCACTGGACACAGAAGTCCATGCATGGCAAAATGTCTTTAAAAAAACAACACAGGTAAGTGGGAACTGGGTGCTAGAGAGCGGGCTGCCTCAATCTGTGGCCCCTCTGTCTTGCTTCTCCCTACACCAGCAATGGCGAACCTTTTAGAGACTGATATAGGCACAGAGTTAAATTTTTTAACATTTTCTAATGGTGGTGTGCCTCGTGATTTTTTTCATGAAACAAGTGTGCCTTTGCCCAAAAAGGTTGAAAAACACTGGTCTAGAAGATACTCTCCATTGCTCACAACCATTCCCAAAGAGACACCAAGCAAGGATAAATCCCACAATCAGGTTATTTTATATCTATCTATCAGTTAACCACTTCTCACCCACAAAGCAATTGTCAAGGATGTCTATTGTCTAGCGTGAATGGTAGTGAATGCAAGAGGGTTTTCTCCACCTAAATCCAAGGAAGCTGTCGAAACTAGTGTAGAATATTCTATTCTATTCTATTCTATTCTATTCTATTCTATTCTATTTGAAACTAGTGCCTGGGGTCACTGATAGACTGGGTGTTCTGGGATCAACTGGAGTTTAATCTAGGCAAGAGAGATGCTCTTGGTCTGTCTAATGATATATGGGGTTGTAGAAATTTAGCATGTACTTCATGGCTGTGCTTCTGGATTCCTTTCTGATCATGTATGATCAGATTGCAGCAGTTGTACAGTTAAAACCAGAGCATTAGCCATGCACATTCCATGGGACGCCTGGCCTGGCTATGGTAACACATGCCTTGGTTACCTACTGTTTGGATTGCTGCAACACACTTTACATGCAGCTACCTTTGAAGACAGTTGGAAACTTCAGCTGGTAGAAAATACTGCAGACTTTTACTGGGGCTGATTACTATGATTGTGTCAATCCCGTTAAAACATCATTGCATGCCAGTTCATTTCTGGTGTGTATTCCAAGTGCTGTTCATGAACTTTAAACGCTCTATAACTTAGGTCCGGGTTTTTTGAAAAATCATGTGTCCCTATATCAGTGATGGTGAACCTTTTAGAGACTGAGTGCCCAAACTGCAATTCAAAACCCACTAATTATTTGCTAAGTGCCAATACAGCAGTGCTCACACCCGTGGCATAAATTCGCCACTATATGAACCCACATGCGAATTAAGATCGTCAGCGGAGTGCCTTCTCTCACTTATAGGACTCTCAAGAGGACATGGGGTGAGGACCTGAGCGGGTGCTTCTTCTGTGCTGCTCTGTGCCCCTTCACTCTTTGTCACTAGTAATACAGGCTTGGAATTCTGGGAGTTGGGGTCTAAAACAGCTGGAGTGCCGAAGGTTCGCCATCACTGATCTACAGGATCCTTTCCACCTCTTCAATTCTACTATAATGAAATATTAAAATGTTCTTCTCTCAAGAGGCTTCTGCCAGAAGACAGGCCTTTTAACATTTACAGCTTTTCAATTTATATCATTAAAATAATGCTTTAGATATGTATAAATTGTAGTTGAAGTGTTAATAAATTTGCTTTAATTAACTGTGGGTTTTAACTTGTCCTCAATGGTGCCTGGGGTTCCCATTGGGGGGGGGGGATGTGAAAAAAACCAAATACACATGTAACCAACCAACCAAACAAACAAATTGCAATGTAATTTTAGTGGGGCTAATGGGCATGTTTCACCACTCTCAATTTGTAAGCTCCTTTGCTAGATTCAAGCAAAAGGTGAGCTACAGATTCCTAGATGGACTGATGGAAGGAAGGAAGGAAGGAAGGAAGGAAGGAAGGAAGGAAGGAAGGAAGGATTTATTTGCCGTCCAAAGAGGCAGAAGGGATAATACAGTGAAAGGGTAGCAACATCACTTTTCTTGATTTGTTAATCCTTTTAAGGAAGTCCTTGTACAATTAGATGGGGAATTGTAATCATGACTAAGTAAACATCACCTGCCTCCAGCTGAAAGATCAGATCTTAGGCACATTGAACATGCCTCCCAAGGGATTTTTATCCAACCTGACTCTTAGGATTTCCCAGTCACCTGTGGTGATTGGCTGCTGTCCTATTCTAGGTGTCAATGAATGACCAGAAGGCACTGAAATAGTGAAACTTAATTTCTGAACATCTTCCAGCATTCCATTGCCACCTGTAGTCCAAAAAGGTATGCATGCTATCTGGTACCAGTCAGTACCTAGGTTACTTCTCGGAATCACTGGACCAAATGTGGGGAGATCCTGTTGACACTTCCTAGCATGGTCTCTACCAGTAATCTTTGTGGGACATGAACTCTTGCAGGTAAAATTCTTTGTTGTCTTTTCCTCCCTCTCATCTCACACCCCACAGGATTAGCACTACAGCCCTGCCAGACAATAAGCCCTGTGGTTCGGTGTCCAAAGTTACTAAAGCAATTTTCTCAAGTGACATGTCTGATTATGTCCAGCAACACATCTGTAAAATAACAAGAAGATCCATGGAATCAGAAGTTACACCAAGGCAAAACAAAACCCTGCATTCTTTGTGGTTGAAGAAACAGCATTGGTTAGGGGGAATTGGAAGATAATCTGTCTGCTTCTCCCACAAACACAGAGTGGGGAAGGGCAGGAAATTGCAGCCTTTTCTCTCTTTCCCCATAACCCAAATCCATGTTCATGCTCCTGCCTTGCCATCAGGAGTTCCATGGTGACCCTTTGGTTTTCTGGTCTCCATGCAGCAGTATGAGCTAAGGTAGTGGAGAGAATGATAGAGTGGGACTCGAGAAACCTGGGTCCAAAGCCCTGTTCAAGCAAGGAAAGTCACTGGAGGGGGCAAAGGCCAACCCTCTCCTTAAAAGCTGGCATACCTTAGAAGCTCTATTAGGGTCACCAAAAATCAGATGTGACTTGATGACATATATCATTCACCCAGTTATGAGATAATTTACTTCTCTGTTGTCTGCAAACATCTACCCTGGCCCTCCTTCCACACCCAACTTCCTTGTTCTTACTTTAAAAGCCCTCTTTAGACTTGATCCGCCTATCCTTGTAGACTTGACTTCCTAGTGCCTTCCTGCCCACTTCTTAGCTGCGTCATTTCTTAGCTGTCTCCAAAAGCTAAGTGTGCCACTTACATACTGCCCCATAGTGCTTAGAACCCTGTCTGGGTGGTTTCCAACTTATGCAGCCTGCACATTGCTCGTCTTTGCTCATTGCTCATTTTACAAACCTTGGAAGTCTGGAAGGCTGAGTGAACCTTGAGCCAGTGACCTGTGACTGAACCCTGGGCCGAGATGACAGTTTTGGATACAGGACAGCAGCCAAAAGGATCCCACTCACACCAAGATCTCTGCTGCTGCTGTCTTGGCAAATTTTATGCCAGGAATTTACTCTTGCCCTTTTTGTCTGCCCAAATGACTGTCTATTGCATGGTTTCCAATCCAAACCTTTAAAAATTGGGACAAGGAGATTGCTGGGCTGTTGGCAGGATTCTGCCCCTGTGATTTTCCCACCTAGCCCTCAAAAGATTACAACCCACACCCGTACCTTATGCCCTATATCTCCACCCCAAAAAAAACCCTCTTTAGAAAGGTTCTATCCATTCGATGGATTTATGGGAGATTTTGCATATTTTTGCATGGAAATTCACTTTGTGAAAAAATATATTATTATTTGTGAAATGCTATACTTTTGCACACAGTGCATTTTTGTGCAAATTACAGCTTTCTTTGATAAACAAACCATGCTTCTGCTGATGACAACAATGAAAAAAATTACTTTTTGGAGTCTTATACAGGGCTGAAAAAATCTCAAGATGGTTCAATATTGTCATTTGATGAAGAAGTGGCTAGATGTACGTGTGCATGTGTAACACGGTTTTCGAGCCCCAAGTGTGAGTTTTAGTCTTCATGCCAGTGTCCTGAGTCCAAAGCTTCAAGTCTGAGTCTCAAGCTGATGGCCTCCCTAATTGCTCCCCGCAGTGGTGCCAGGGAGGCCCGTGCCTAATAGAAAATTTACAGCACAACTTGGAAAAAATGAGTACAAGTTATGAGTTGAGTCCAGGTCCTTAAAACAACAACAACAACAACAACAACAACAACAACAACAACAACAACAACTCCGAGTTGAAGCCAAGTCAAGACACCAGTGTGACTTGCATTGGGCTCAATAGTGAGTCATGAGTCACATAAATCCCCATCCCTGGCATGCAAATATATGGGTTCATCTATCAGTGTATGTGTGTTTATGAACAATACTTTACATCCAGGATAGGAACAAAACTTTACATCCAGTATGATAGGACAAAGTTGGGAGACAAAAAGGGTGGCAGAAGAGTCATCTGGGGCCTCGAGGAGTGGTTAAATGCTGTACTGCTATGTATGTGTGGGTTCAAGACATCTGGTTCACTCAGCCTTCCATCCTTGGGAGACAAAAAGTCAGTTGCTGGGGGGGGGAGCCTGCAAGATGGCAAAATTGTAAACCGGAGACTACATGGGGCTCTAAGCAGAACACTTTTGCTCTGCTGTGAGCTCAGCAGTCAGTAAGGTCAACTAACTGCTTTTATCTTATATTTCCACTCTTTATTATAATTTTAACCAGAGACAACAAGCTAACCCCCACCAAGCCGCAAGATTTTGGCTTAGTCTGACTTTGGGAAGCTATCTCGCTATTTTGCTTAGCTCGGCTTGTTTATTTTACGTGAGCAGCTGTGAGATAAGCTGAGAAATCCACATTTCTGCAGACTCACTTCTTCACTCCCCTCCCCCCCCAAGTCTATCCCCAATCCAGTGAGACAGAAGAGAACTATCTTTTGATTTATATCCGTCAATAAGTACACTGCCTGCATTTCTCTGCTGTTTATATTCTTCTAAGTATCTGAAGGAAGAAAAGCCAAAGCAATCTGTTGCTCACCGTTTTCAGCCAGTTAACTGTCCCTTCAAGCAACATTTTGGTCCTGGTTCAACCCCTGGTGTTTTCCAATGGCGAAGGCCAAAAGGCAACGAACTCCCTCAGGATGCTTCTCTGTATCGAAGCCCTCTAAACAGCTGCGCATTGAAGAGACCCCCCAAAGTGTTAAGTGTGATCCCACAGCCATAGATGTCAGTGCATCAGATTTACCCCTGACAATGGGTGGGAAACCCTCACTTGACTCTCACACTCCGAAGGCAACTGTCTTCTCTACTTCTCAAGCTACCTCAGCCCCGACTGACTTACCACTGCGCTCTGAAAGATGTTCCATGGGAGAAACCCTACCCGATGGTCTGCTTAAAAAAGCCAGCTCAGAATCAATGTTGATGCAGACAACACAGTTCCATGACCAATTTTTCCACCCACCGGAAGGTGAGGCCCACACTGCTCTTCATGCCACTCCAGTGACGGCAGGAGCTGCCCCAGGAACTGCTGCACGTCTAACTTCCAGCTCAGAACAGGACCAAGAGCAACTCTCTACCTCTAAACTGCTTGGTATGCTGGGAGACTATGCGGTGCTCATGGGCAAAGCCGTGATGGCAATATTTTCCAAGCTGGACCATCTTACAAAGCAACTCGCGTCCTCAGGCCACCAGTGCTCCATCTCAATGACCATCTGTCTAACAGAAATAACAAGGTCTACCCCAGGTCAAGTGCCACTCCATCACCCTCTTTGGAGGCCTCGTCTCAAGGACCTGCTAAGGCTCCTATGTTTAAAATATTTGAAAGGATGTCATATTGAAGAGGGAACAGGTTTGTTTTCCATGGCTTCAGAGACTAGGACTCGGGGCAATGGTTTCAAACTACAGGAAAAGAGATTCCATTTGAACATTAGGAAGAACTTCATGACAGTTAGAGCTGTTCAGCAGTGGAATAATTTGCTGCCGCGGAGGGTGGTGGAGTCTCCTTCTTTGGAGGTTTTTAAGCAGATGCTGGACGGCCATCTGTCGGAATTATTGTGATGGGGGTTCCTGCATGGCAGGGGGTTGGACTAGATGGCCCTTGAGGTCTCTTCCAACTCTATGATTCAATGATTCTATGATCCAGCGGGAGTCACTGTCGCGCATCCTCCAACCAAGACAAATTTACATGGAAATTGCAACTATCCTAGTAAATCAGTGCAGATTATTTATTCACTCAGCTGTCTCCTTCACGTGGATAAGTGTTTTATCGATCTTGAGGGACTTGAGAGACTGCCTGCCTCTAGTCTCAATCTAAGGCTGTTACTAAAATTTGCCAGTTCCATGATTCCAACGGTGCTTTTTAGGATGTCTGGTTTTTTACGCACTTTTCGCATAAGCCTCAAAAGAGTCTTTACTGATGAGGCCCCCCAAAGCCTACGGCCCCACCATCGACCTAGACAATAGTCTGCATCCCTCGTCTCCTTCAACTCTAACAAGAATGATAAACCCAATTCTGTGCCATTACTTGGCAGAACAGCCAATTTATGCAAGCACACCAAACTCCCTGCGTTCGAAGTGGACGCTTGCACCCACTCTTCCAGTGAGGCGGTCAACATTGCTCAAATGTCAGCTCAGACTTTAAGTCTGAGAAAGCCCTTTTATTATTCAACAAGACTGGTGAGGAATCCCTGGAAACACCTCCAGCCGGGCAACAAAACATGGAAACCCAGTCTTATTCCAGTGCTCCCTATAAACAACATACCAAGAATACACCAGGTCTTTCAACATTGGATGCCATGGTCAAGGCGAACCACATAGCTGAAGAACCTTCAATTACAGACCACGTCACACCCAGATCTCAATCTGCAGACCCTTCAATTGAGGCCCCACTCATACAGCTGGACTTAGTGAGTTCTCCACCTATGATGTCACCAAGGATCCTAGGATTATATACTCCAGTGAACTTATGACTCCTCAGCAGCTGGACATTGTCACACCACTGCTTACTATCACTAACGACAACTGCCCACAATTTACTGATTCCTTTCCTGCAACCACTTCCCCCGAACATACAACAATGATTGACCTACAGTGTGCAATCACTGGTCCCTCATTGTCAACCCTCCCAGTGCATACTGTATGAACATGCTGTGGCAGATTCCACCCAAATACCGGCAACACTGTCCCCTGCTTGTGTAGAGCCCCCACCCACTGACCAAACTACTCAGTTGGTTTGACACTCTGTGGGCGTCCCCCCACCAGATTAATTTCCATCCTCTAAGTATACTCTCTTGGAATGTAGCAGGATGGAAGAGGACAATGCGAGATTCAGAGTCCAGAGGGGTCCTATTGAATCAAGGGATCATTCTCCTCCAGGAAACCTGGTCTACCACTGACATTACTCTGGATGGATTTCACTCTTACTCCCTCCCAGCTTCTAAGCAGAAGCTTAGGGGCCACCCTTCGGGTGGCCTTGCTATATTGGTTGCACAACGTATTCTTTCGGAGTTAGTATTTATGGCCGAGAGTTACTGTAAAGTCCAGATTATCAGAGTTAATACTCTGGCCCAAGACTTATTAATAGCAAACGTGTATATTCCCCCAACTGAGAAGAAAGCTGATAGAGAACTGCAATGGAGCTATTTATCTCAAGCATTGGATAACACCCAAATTGGTGCCTGGTGGCAGGTGACTTCAATGCCAGGGTGGGGTCCGGCCTTGAGGTACTCAAGATAGGAGATGTCTTAACTGCAGGAGACTCCTGTCCTGACTACTTTTCCTGGATGAGAGTCTCCAAGGACAAATCAATTAATCATGCTGGTCGTCTACTCGCCAATTTCAGCATTTCAAGAAGCCTCCTTTGGCTAAACGGTTTAGCTCAGGGGTGCCCAAATTTTTTTGTAAGGAGGGCCAGATTTGGTGGCTGAGAATGTCAGGGGCTGGTTTCTCCCCGACCCTGCCACCCCACTGCAAGGCCCACCCACTGACCCATAAAAAACATGGGGCGAAGGGGGAGAGGGAGGGGTGGGCCGGCCAGCTGCGGGCCACTCAGAATGGCCTGACGGGCCAGATTTGGCCCCTGGGCCGGACTTTGGGCAGGCCTGGTTTAGCTGATCTAAACTTTGATGGTGAGTTCACCTATATTTCACCACATGGAGCAAGTGTGACTGATTACATACTGGTACCTGCACTATTATCCATTGTCCTTGGTTTCAAGGTCATACCTCTTGACCCCAGTGACCACCTCCCCATACTCTGTACCCTCACCGTTCAAACGGCACTTCCTGAATCTAGTATAATGCTCCCACGCTCCCTCTCCACACCATCTCATACAGTTAAAGTAAAATGGGATTTGGCTACCAAAATTCTTTTCGAAAATTTCCTCCAGAGCAACTCACCACTAGGTGTCTTTACAGTTTCTGTCATTGATAGCCCTTTGGCTTGCATAGAAAGATACAAGCAGTTTCTAGAAACTCTAACAGTCTATATTGGTCGGCCATCTTCTACTTCAGCTCCCCATCAATCAAGGGTCGTTCCTGAGGGACTTAATATGGCCTGTCTTAATTTAAAGAAAGAATTACACCAAATTTATCATACCTTTCAAAAATCCAACAGTTCTTTTCCACCTCACAGATACTTTATTATCAAGCACCAACTTGCAGAGGCCATCAAAGTAAGCCATAAACATCGCTCAGCAGCCTGTTGGGACAGGTTAAGTAAAGCCATCAAAAGTAGGAACCCGAAGCACTTCTGGGAAGTGATTTCAGGCTTTTTCCGTCCTAAAACCTGCCCAATCTCTGCGATTCCCTCCTCCACCTGGGAAGACCATTTTCGATCTCTCTTTTTTGATGACTGCACGACTGACCACCCCTCTAATATGGTTAATCTCAATGATCTACCTGACTGGCCCCCAGTCGCTATTTTAGAAATTAAGCAGCTACTTAATAAGCTGAAATCAGGAAAGGCCCCAGGCCCTGATCAACTCCCACCTGATCTATTTAAAACATATGCTGACTGGTGGGCACCCATTTTGGCAGATCTCTTTACTTTTCTGGATAGATCTGGGATAATGCCCAAGTCTTGGATCCAATCCATAATTCTACCCATTTTTTAAAAAGGGGACAGAAAAATGCCAGGCAATTACAGACCAATCAGCCTGTTGTCAGTCATGGGCAAACCACCTCCTGATTTGACTCAACTCATGGATAAATGACAATAACATACTTGGGCCAGAGCAAGCAGGATTTCGCGAGAATAAATCCACAGTGGATCACTGTCTAATATTGTCTCATCTTATAGCCAAGCAAACTGCCCACATGAAGAGTCATTTATATGCGGCCTTTTTAGATCTTAAAGCTGCATTTGACCCGGTAGACCGGGATCTTTTATGGGCCAAGTTACGGGCTGCCGGCTTAGACAGAAGACTGCTTTTTCTAATCCAAAGGTTATATACAGAGAACACCTGCTGCATTCGGTTATCCAGCGATGGTGAACTCTTCAGTAGTGTTCCCATTAACAGAGGAGTTAAACAGGGCTGTGTTCTTGCCCCTACCCTATTTAATTTGTATGTTAATGACCTTGCTCTCCTTTTGTTAGGAGTAAACAGCCACTGTCCAAGATTGGGCCATTTGACAGTGCCCATTGTCCCCTATGCAGACAACATGGTACTACTATCTAGCACCAAGATAGGTTTAAGACGGTTAAACGTAGAATGTATTAACTATCTCTCTCGCAACAAACTGTCTCTCAATTATACAGTAGTAAGTCCAAAATAATCGTTTTTAGTAAGACCTGGAAACCCCAATCTTCGATTTTTTACGGGAGAGTAATTCAACAAGTCAAAAAATTCAAATACTTAGGCTTAATTATTTTTTACCGCAACACCTGGGCCAGACATAGGCGTATCACTATCAACTCAGCCAGACTGACCATCCAAGTCATTTACCGGTTCTTTTATGTATGGGGCAATCAACATATCCCCAGGGCCCTGCAGGTCTTTAAAGCTAAAGTCATCTCCCAATTGTTATATGGAATACCAGTTTGGCTGGACGCCATCAATCGGACGCCATCAATCCACTGGTTGAAAGGCTCCAATCTGCCTTTTTGTACAAAATACTGGCAGTTCCCCATTGTGTACCTTACACAGCCCTCTGTTTGGAGGCCGGTCTCAGCAGATTGAGCACTCAGGCACAACTAAGATAATTCAAATCCTGGCTGAGAATTTGTTTTATTTCATACAAAGACCCCCTGACCATTTTTACTCCCCTGGCCTTAAATTGTTTCTCCAAAAAAATATGGTTCTGGGCATTTCACCTGAACAATTGGGGGCACTACCTTTCATGCAGGCTTATAGGCTGTTAAAGCTTAGACTGCTAGATATTGAAAGGCAAGGCCTCCTTGAAGCAGCCTCTAAGGCATGTTCTCCCCTCAGTCTTCAACTCCCGCTACCTGTTGGCAAGCCGGCCAGCTACCTACATCTTTTAGAGAACCCGCAAGAACGACGCACTTTTACTCTAGCTAGATGTAATGTGCTCCCTTCCAATGTCTTATATGGAAGATTCGGCTCTCTACCACCGGAGACTCGGTTATGTCCCTGTAATACAGGGACCACTGAGTCTCAGGTGCATATGATCTTATATTGTCCTCTATACAAGGACATCCGTGCTTCCCATTTAGACCCACACCTTGCTAGACTTCCTGGTCGCCAGGATGAGGTCATCTTGCATAACCTTTTGTTAGGCTCAGACAAAACCCACACTAGGCAGATTGCCATATTTATCAACTTGATAATCCAGTGTCGCAGACCACAGCTACTTAACGGGCCCTCTGTTCTACACCTCTAAATATAGTTTGCTCACCCTGGATGGTCTGCAGTCGTTTATGGCTGGACAAATACAATGCTTCATGGAAACACCCTCGTGCTCTCGTCCTGTTACAATACTTTTCCATTCCCTTCACCCCCCCTTGTTCTTTTTAAGCGATACTGATTTGGGTCCGCACACTCCCACAAATGCGTGCTTTTATTCTCTATTGCCCATTGTCTATTTTATCTATTTATTTATTTATGCCAATAAAGGTGACTGACTGACTGACAAAAAGTCAACTAGGGTGGGACACCCACTTAAACCTGTGGCCAAGGGTCCCAACTTCCTTGCAAACTCAAGGAAATATTGTCTCAGATCAATGGGACCCTTTGGAAAGGAATCTCCTTTAAAGCCCCTTTTCTAGATGGTTTGGTTTCTGTAAGCATACAAGTGGTTTGAAAGTAAAATTGTGTCATGCTCACATGGCCTTCTTTATACCAGGGGTTCTTTAAACTTGATTCTGCATATGTACAGAGACTGTTATACTTTCTCTTTTTAGAGAAGAGAGAATTGGATCTCTCTGCAGTTTGGGTTAGGCAAGACCTTGCTTTCTGTCTAACAGAAACACACACAAGTGCATTCAAGAGATCAACACCCACACCTGTGAACTCCAATCTTCAGACCAATTCTCGGTTCTCCATCAATAAAGCCGAGGAAGGGGAGTGCCTGAAATCAAGTATTCAGGTATATGTGCCAAACAAGAACTAGAACTCAGCTGCGAGGGATACAGATCTGTTTACCCCCCAAAAAAAAGCTATAGTCCTAAAAAAATAGTCTAGATTAGAAGGAAAAAAGGAAAAGGAAAAGCCACAATGAAGCAAATAATCAGGTTGTTTCCTCTCTTGGCCTCTGTCCCCAAAGAAAAAGTTAAGGAATACTTGTACAACGATCTTTTGCTGATCATTTAGCAATCTTTACATCTGAACTCTGGTGGATGCACATGTATGCATCTGAAACAGGCTCATGGCTGATGCCTAAACATCTGTCTGCTTTATCAGGGCTCCCCCCCCCCCATCCTCACTACAAGTTGGACTGGAAATAGGAGCTGAAGCCACAGTTTACAAAAATAAAAAATAAAAGAAAAAGTCTTTAACACAAACACACTGTACACCGTACAGAAGTGTACGCACAACCACCACATATGCAGGGAAGAAGAGCATGCAAACATTCAAGGAAGAAAACCAAGAGTACTGTAATATGAAAAGAACAATTGAAAGCAGGTCATTTCTGCCTATTTTTGATTGCTTATCGCCACCTACAGGAATTTTCCTTTTGGGGGGAAATGCACAGAAGTTTTGAATAATGCTTTAAATCTAATAACATTTTGTCTGGCATTCTTCCACAGTGAAATGGTACACGGGGGTGGGGGTGGGGTGGGGATTTCAGGATCTTATTTCTTTATTTACTAGATTTATATACTAGCCCATAGGCTACTCTGGGCAGTGTACAACAAGATACAAAGCTTAGTTACATAAGAACATAACCTAAGAACAGCCTTGCTAGAAGAGGCCACAACCCATCCAGTCCAGCATTCTGTCTCACACAGGGGCTCACCATTGGCTTCAGGGTATTTCCAACAGTGGTAAGTAAATAAAGTGATACACAAATCAAAGCACAATAAAGTAACACAAATATACACATGCAATCAACATCATGTGTCAAAAAGTGTCAAGATAGAAAAACGTTAGAGGCAGAGGCAGGTTGTCCTAGGAGGTGAAATATCCTAAGTATTTTTTTTTACAAGTTCAAATGGTAACAACCCATACTTAGCATTTCACATATAGCCATCCTTTATGTAGCTTACAATTTTAAAACATTTTTTTTTTAACATTAATTATTTTTATCAAATAACCAAGGCCCTCTGGGAGAAAACCTGATCAATTACACAGAACTATTTTGCCATCTCTGTGACATAAACTTAAGCCTGTCGACACTCTATCTGTACAGTAGCTCTGTTCCTTTTAATCTATAAGTAGAGGTAGTGGGCAGAGTCTGCCATACTGCAGTATTTAAGGGGTAGGTAGGTTGCTCCTTATGGGGGAAGTTTTAAATGAATGGGTTTAATGTAGTCAACCTTGACATTTCACCAACCTCACTATGCCCCAGTTCCCAACAGAACAGACTTTGTTTTGGCTCCAGTACTGTCAGCACTCACAGGATGACTTTGCTTCTAGCTTTTGGAAAGCTTCGTTCTCAAGAAAAACTCTGGCACTCAAAATCTGGCTCAGAAACACAGCCTTATCTGGTCAAAGACATTTCTCCTTCTAGGCATGTTGGGTTTTAGATTCCCCCCCTTTCTCCTGAGCACCTCCAGACCTCCCCATTTTGTGCTGCCTAGATAGCTGAGTGAGTTCAGCAACTGGCTGTGGAAACAGGGTAGCCCCAAGAGAAGGAAATGGGAAACCGGTTTGGAGTAGCTTCTACCTGGAAAACCATAGAAAGGGTGGCCATGACTTAAAATTGACCAGACCCCATGAGACCGGGATCACTTTGAAAACCTTTAATATAGTTAAAAGATCAAGCTTTCTGCATGTATACCTGTCGTGCCATCTTCAGGATATCAGAAACAACAATTACTGACTAGTCCAGGGATGGCGAACCTATGGCATGTGTGCCAAAGGTAGCACACAAAAAGCTTTCGCCTGGCATGCAACATGCTCCCTGCCCCCCCCCCCACTTACTCCTCTGCTGGACCACCCATGAGGAATTTGTGGAGGGGGAAGTGGGGGGTTAGGGAGCATGTTGCGGGCCAGACCGACCCTACCATCACCGTCCCCATCGCCATTGGCATTGCCACCACCCTGCCGCCGCCGCCATCACCGACGGGAATCCGGCTTCGGCCCCGACTCCGGAGCAAGCGGGCTCCTCCTCTCTCATCTCCCCCCAAACACACACACACACCTTCCGCCAGGAGGATAGAGATGGATGGGGTGCGACGTGGCCTGGCGGTGGACTAAAGGGAGGGAGGGACGGTTGCCGGCCGGGAGGGCCGAGGAGAAGAAGCGGCGGTGGGAGAGGAGAGGCCTGGGTACCACCACCAATGCGGATAGCATCTCACTCAGCTGGCTGCCAGCTCACCACCCAGCCCAGAGGGAGGCGAACGCTGCAGGGCTTTCCTCTGGCCGCCTCCCCAGGTCACCTGACGAGGGGGCGGCAGGCAGCTGGCGGATGTCGCGGCCCCCCGGGAGAGGCGTGGCAGACTCTGGGAGGCAGCCAAGGCTCGGTGTTTTGAGGCGGTGCCCCTCCCGCTGCCGCTGCAGATGACCCTGACCCCGTCACCCTTGCTGCCCTTGCCCTCACCCCCACCCCTGCCCCCTGCAGCTGCTGATCCCAACCCCCCCACTGCCGCCATCGCCATCACCCTTGCTGCCCCTGCTGCCGCCGACCCCGCATCTGCCGCCATCACCGCCACCATCCCGGCCCCTCCCACCAGCACTGCCGATTACCCTGACCCCGCCGCCCCCGTCGCCCTTGCTGCCTTTGCCCCCCCCCCCCGACACCGTCCACTGCCACCGATCCTGACCCCCCCCGGCACCGCCGCCGTCCCCATCATTGAGTTTGGGCACTCAGTGCAAAAAGGTTCGCCATCCCTGGACTAGTCTGTTACATGACTAGTCTGTTACACTGACTATCCATTACATTTTTCATTCTACTTCTTTTCCAATAGTAGCAGGGTATCTGCAAAAAGTATAAGCAGCCAGGAATTTGTGGTCCATCATTGTAGGTTAAAATATTTTTCCTGGGGTGTTCCCCCTTTAGCATTCGCTATTATCCATGGATTTCACAGAGCACCCCCTGAATGAATAAATGCACAGCCAAGGAGGTGGGCTCCCAGCTCCGGTACCACAAAAAAAAAGGGATGACCCATCTTGGTAGCCAGAAGCTGAAGGAGACCAAAATCCAGGTCTCTGACATTCCACCCTAGCAGTCCAAACTCTACATTACACTGTTTCCTTATGTAGAGCAAATAATGGCACTCTGTTCCCCATGGTTGCAGCTATATTTAAGCTATCCCTACAACTGCTGGGATTTTTGCCCACCTCAAGGAAAGACTAAAAAGATCCCAGGCTTTGCCAAGCCATCAGCGTACAAAGCCATCTGCATTTCAACAGGCACTGAAGGGCAAATGCACAGCCAAGGAGGTGGGCAGCTCGGCCACAAAAAGGGATCCCATCTCCAGAAGACATCAGATCAGGCAGCTAAAATTATTGCCACCATTCCTTTGTAACTGTCACCTGTGGTGGATATAATTGCAGACTACAACTGCTGTCATGCCCACCTCATAAGAGACTAAAAAGATCCCATCCTTTGCCAAGCCCAATATATACAATGGAGAAGAATATATATATATCTGCAATGAGGGAGTATATATATATAAAGACAGCTTAAAAAAAAGGATGATGCCCTCAAGTACACATGTGTGTGCATGCGTACACAGACACACACAAACACAGAAGTCAGCAGGGAGAGCAAGCATGGGGCCCAGTCCTCTAAAATGCCACAGAAATGCAAGGCTGTTGGAATTGTTTTTCTGTCTTCTGGATTCAGTTTTTTTTAAAATGATGATTATAACTTCTGTTCTATCATCATCATCATCATCATCATCATCATCATCATCATCATCATCATCATGCTCCCACAGTTCATCAAAGGCCAAACCAAAAGCAAAAGGAGTTTGCTATTGAAGCTAGCATCAAAAGCAGCATAAAGGTTACAATAATTCTTTTACTTATTCATCACTCATTCCTTACACTTATACCGCACCCTTCTGTTAGTGAGGTCATGTCACAGCAGCACACCTAGCTTTTCTTTCCCCCTTTGAGCTATACAACAACCGTGTGATATAGGGAGAAAGAGAGAGAGAAGAGAGAGAGAAGCTAGCACAAAATGAATTTTGTTTATTTATGACTTTGGCTGTAATTAAAGAAAACATATGTTTTTTTTAAAAAAAGATTGGTCTTTAACCACTGTATCCTATTTCAAATGGACAAAAATCACAGTATGATTCATCTTCTCTTAGGATGTGAGTCTTAACTTCTTGGCGTTCTTGAGAAACTAGGGTGGGCATATGGGGTAGATGTCCATTTTTTAATCCTACCTTGCAAAGAGATTTCTCCATGGATTATCCCCCACCCCAACTTGGAAATCTCCCATTAAACATCATGAGATTTATCATTTTTTTAAGGGTCATGTCTTTATTAGAACAAACATGAAGCTGCACAGAATTATTCCAACATCTGAACAACGTGGCATCTTTCCTGTGTACAACCCTCCCCCGACCCCCCAGAAAGGGGATTAAATGATACTGTACAAAATTCTGAAGAAAGAAAGAAAGAAAGAAAGAAAGAAAGAAAGAAAGAAAGAAAGAAAGAAAGAAAGAAAGAAAGAAAGAAAGAAAGAAAGAGGGAGGGAGGGAGGGAGGGAGGGAGGGCAGTGGATGAAATAAAGATGGGAAGAAGGCAGGCCAGAAAGGTGGAGAGAAAGGTGGATCAGAGATAGAAGGAAGGAAGGAAGGAAGGAAGGAAGGAGGAAGGAAGGAAGGAAGGAAGGAAGGAAGGAAGGAAGGACCAACAGTTCTGACCTCCTGGGTTCTCCATGCCTTCATTAGGCCATCCCTTGAGAAAAGCACAATACATCAGGGAGCTTCATCTCACCTTCCACTTCACACACACAGTTCCTTCCCCAAGACAAAAGACAGCAAAAAAAAAAGACAGTTGAACACATCCTTTTAATTTCCCTCAGATTACTGTAATTGCATTAAGAAAACTGTAATTCCATTAAATGACATAATTATCATTAATACTCAGCAAACTGTCAATACAAGGGGTAATTATTCTGGGGGAAAAATCATAAGCAGAAATGTACAACCATGCATAATTCCTCACAACAGTCATTCGATGTATCCCCCCTCTCCTCAACGTTTAAAATTAACCCTAAAAATGGTTTTTAAATATGGTGTTACCCACTGGTAGCAATTAGCTCCATGGAGGCAGGCTTAACTCTCAGGACCTGGATATGCAAAATGAGTATTCAGCAGGAGTTTAATAGAAAAAGGACAGCAGCATTCTTAGCTTTCCGTATGGCTTGCTTTATGCATGGCATTTTTCACCTTTTTGCATTTCTTAAACTCTTATTCCATAGTGCTATTCAGGGGATAAAAGATGTACAAGAACGACTCCTTGCCGTGTTCCTCTCAAATGACTGGTTCTATGTTGCAGAATACTGCTTAACTAAATCACTCACCCTTCTCTGCTCTTGAGCCAACAACCAATCCCAAAGTGGAGGAGCTACACTGGGGCCTTGATTCACAGTTTCGTAAGCTACTATGGTTGACAATGACAACTTTTTATTAAGTCAGCTGATGTGTGAGCTGGGGCTGAAAGGGGACAAAATTTAGCCTTCCCCTTGGAGGGGAAATCAGGAGAGAGAGAGAGAGAGAGAGAGAGAGAGAGAGAGAGAGAGAGAGAGAGAGAGAAGAGGGGTGATTTAAAGTCTCCTCTTGTGTAGGTTTGTGCACTATGAAAACCTGCCACCCAGTACTGGTGTTCCTTGGTGACAAGGGCCTTCTTCTCCTGTTACCTTACCATAAAAGTTATTTGCAGGAAGAACATTTCACTCTGCAGGTCAGAAAGCCCACTCACCACAAAGGCGATCACACTTCTGACCGGAGACTCCCAGAGAAAGCAGCTGCGGAGAAACTGGATTGTGTTCCATATGGTCATGGTGATTCTTTTCACACGATAAACGTTTCTGGATAAGATCTGATGGCCATCGAGCAGGAATGAAGAACAGATCAAAATAGAAAGGAGTTGGGTCATTGATTTTTTTTCTGCAAGGGATTTGTCTTTTCAATATGCTACTGGAACAGGGCAAGTTGAGTTAGGATTTACCAAGAAGATCCTAGAGGTTACCATTGCATTTACCCTCTATGGGGACCAGGGGGCATGGTTTTCCCAATGTTTCTAGATTGGAATGTGTGTCTTCCTGTCCAGCAAAGCCACTGGTGTAGGATATGAAGTGCTGAGTCCAACAATAGATGGAGAACTGCACATTCCTCGTTGCTACTCTTTGAGCTGAATTTCAGAACCCACTATGGCATTTTACGAGGCATGGGGGCACAGCCCTTCTTCTTTAAGGATCTTGTGATGCAATGGTTAAACTGCAATACAGTACTGCAGTCAAGAATCTGCTCACAGCCTGAGTTCAATCCCAAATATATTCATTTCTTTCTTTCCAATCCCTGTACAGGGGAGCTGATCTATTTTTTTTAAAAAACGATGTTGTCTGGTTTGGAATATATCTCTAGCACGGAAAGGAGGCTAATCCTTTGCACAGCACCTGACTTCCAAGAACATTTCCATCAGGACTCAGAAGGTTCCCACTGCATGGTGTGGCTGCCTTCATATTTTCTTTTGTTGTATGGTATAGAGTGGTCCCCCATCCTTTTGCGTTTCATATACTGCGGTCCCGCTATATTGTGGGACCACAGTATATGAAAAAAGGCCCCCTGGGGTAAGGGGCAAAGGCCTATTTCAGGCCTCCCATACTTACGCCAGGATGGGCTGCCCCGAATGGGCCTGCCTGAGAACCAGAAGATCATTTCTGAGAACTCTGAGGGCTGGGGGTAAGTACAAGAGCCCCTAGTTAGGCCCCTCAGGCCCAACCCAGCCTGCCCGCATATCACGGATTTTCAATTATCGTGGGTTGGGTTGGGTTCCTAACCCCCATGATAGGCGGGGGATCCCTGTAGTGCTATAAGGTGTGGCAGAGACTGAGGAGCAAAGGGCCAGCAATGAAGGGACTAGAAAATACCATCAAGTGTAAGGAGGTCTCACTGGAGACCAAGGCGATCTCCACTATCATGAGGAAGACAAAAGAAAATGTATTTTGCTACATCTCAGAGATTCTGCACATTCATCTTAGGGTACTAAGAATTTGAAAATTGGGAGCACAAAGCCTCAGTTCCTAGGGAACACCTATGAACAGTTTGATCTAAATTCATTCCAGGTATTCATGGCAATCATTCTTACATCCACACCCTTTCCCTCTTGCATGCATCCCAGGGCCAGTGTGGTACAATGGCTATAGCAATAGCCCAGAGCTTTGGAGTGCTGGGTTCAAATCCCACTTGGCCACAAAACTCCCCGAGTCACCTTAGGCTAGTCATGCTCTCACAATCGTGGTGTGCTCCTCATACACACACAAAAGCAAGGGCTCCTCTGAAACATGCTGGTTGTTTGAAAACTCAGCTTTCATTGGCAGTCTTCGCAAACTATCATCCTCTGCCTGCAGAAACATGCAAGGAGTCGCAACCAAGAGACTCACATACCTTCTTTGAAAACTTGCGCTCATCATCCAGAAACCGCCTTTGCCGTGGAGAAAATGTTCGGATACTTGCCTTCACCTGAGAGAGAATACCAAATGATCCCGTTGAGTATGCATTTATGATCTTCACTTGATCTTGGCAAAAAAATCTAACAGTGTCTTGGGTCCCAGCTAGCTCAAGATCAATATCTCCCAAGAGGAACCTGCCCAGTTGATACAGACATCAGGAGAGGCTTTTTCCCTCTGTCCTGTCACCATCGCAGGTGTCTATGATGAGAACACAGGAAACGGCCTTCTTTGTTGCATCTCACAAACTCTGGAACTCCCTCCCGCTGGAGGGCAGATGGGACCCCCTCTCTGCTGTGCTTCTGCAAGCATGCAAAGACCTTTTAGGTCTAGGCAAGCTTTCCATTAATGATTGGCTGCCTGACTTGGGTTTTTTAATGGGTGATGTCCCTTACTGCTTTGAATGTGTTTTTGGTGCTTGCATTGATTTACTGTCTTTAAGTGAGGTCTTTGCTTGATCCTTTTTCAGTATTTCTTGACTTAATTTAGCTTTAAACACTGCCTTCTAATTGGTGAAACTGTCATGGGTCCTTTTTAAGGAGAAAGATAGGGAATAAATAAATAAATAAATAAATAAATAAATAAATAAATAAATAAATAAATAAATGGTCCATTATGAGAAAAATTTAGACCAGATACAGTCATAGAATCATAGAATCATAGAGTTGGAAGAGACCTCAAGGGCCATCTAGTCCAACCCCCTGTCATGCAGGAACCCCCATCACAATATTTCCGACAGATGGTCAGTTGTAGTGATGGTGAAATGGACTACTGTACCTAAGTTCAACCGATTAGAGGTTAAATTCAACAAGAATATTTTCCCTCCTCGTACCCTTTGTTTGGCTTTCAGTTCAGATGTAAATTGGAATGACAAATTACTGAGAAATCAGCTTTGATTTCTGGCGTGCTCCTTTTAAAACCGAGTAGAGCCTCAAGGTTAACTGACAATATAAATGGGCCATATTATTATAGATGTCACTTTATCCATGTATATCAGATGATACGGGTCTGAGTGTTGCATTTTGCTATATTATGACTTGGTTAGCTCTTTCTCTAAGGAATTTTAGTAAAGAATATTTAAAAAGAAGCAGCAGCTCTATCTTGCTTTGCAGTATTTCCCCCTAACACTAAAAACAGAAGAATTAATTAACATTGATCACAGATATGATGTCTGCCTCCACATTGTTCAGCAATCAATTAACATGGCGGTTGCCAACCTCTTTCACAAGGAGAACATGTGTGTGTACATGCACACAGAAACTCTTTGGATGAACTGTTAGCTTAGTGACTTAGGCTGCTTTTACACGACCCCTAAAATCCGAGGCAAAGGGCTCCCAGATGCGGAGCTTATAATTGTTTTCCCACCAGCTGTGGACTTTAAACAAAATAAAGTACGACCACGCCCACCTAAGCGCACTCCAGAGCATTTTACAACTACCTGGTCTCCGGAGGTGAAAAAATTTCCGATGCGAATTGTAAAGCTGTGGATGCTGGGCTCTCCTTGCCTTGTGTATGTTTGTTTTTTTGCCCCCGCTCCTTTAAGAGACTGGAATGGTTCCCAGAGGGCAGAGGGAGCTGAGCCTGCATTCTTTTCTCCCTTTTTTCTCCCTTCCCTCACAGCAGATAGGAGCAATGGAGTGTGGAAGGGTGGGAACACAGGAAGCAGAACAAACCCCCACAATCTCTGGTCTGAATTTAAGTTGCCAGTGGATTTTATAGGTCATGTATAGGTCGTCTCTTAGGTAACTGGCTGCAGAACCAGAGGTTGGGAGTTCAAGTCCCAAATGCGGCTCCTGCAACTACAGCCAGCCTGTGTGGCCTTGGAGAAGCTAGACAGTCCCAGGGTACCCCCAGAAGAAGGGAATGGCCAACCACTTTGGAGTAGTCTCTACCCAGAACATGTGGGAAAGAGCTGTTGTGAAATCAGAATCAATTTGATAGCATATTATTATTATTAATGAATTGTAGCAAATCCTGGTCTTACGTAATCCTCCGTTCCTTGACTTTCTGTGCAGTAAAACTCTTTGGATTAGAGAAGGAGGAAATTGGACAGTGACAGGTTCACCGTCATCTGAATTTAGTAAACCTTTGCATGCATTCCATTCCAAATAGGGAGACATTCGTAGATACTGGTGAATTATTCAGCAACGAAGAGACACAAAATTTCTACCTTTCTGTTCTGGACAGATTCAACAATATTTCAGTCTCCTGCTCCCCAAGAAGGAAAAGTAGACTGTACTTGCCTGTCATGTATGTGTGAAGGATGAGGAAACTCACAAAAAATAAAGGTGTATCAATATTAATTTAGCATTGAATGCTTTAAAAGGTGGGAGTCCAAACTTATTACCAAAGCACTGTAACCCAAGGAATGAATCTGTAAGCCTCACTTTCTCTTACATTTGTTGCTTATTCCTTTAACTCTCATGTTCTTTCCACTTCAAACATAAAGTGGAGATTTGGACAATTCTGGTGTAGAAAGACAACTGAACCAATGGCATAAAAATTTACTCTCTCCCTCTTTTGATCAGCCACAGCTGATTGTGCTTATCCAATCTGTAACTTCTTCTTAGCCTTTGTTATGGTTTGTAAAACAGGACAGTCTTCATTACAAGATAGCCTTGGCTGGATTCCTTGGAAGATCTTCAACTTACCGGATTAAAAAGCACATCCAGCTCCAAGCAGATCATTCCTTTTGTGCGAAGTTCCAGATCTTTATTCTTTAGGGCATAGCAGCATTGTTGTCCATTTCTAATCTGAAGTTAAAAGGAGGTGGAGGAGGTGGTGGAATAGAAGAAGGAGAAGAAGGAGATGGAGGAAGAGAAGTTAAAAATAGAGAAGTAGCAAAGCACCATGTAGTTCAGAATTATACAAATACTGTACAAGAGTAGGGTGATACCTTCATTGAACCACCAAAGAATTCACACAAATAACAAGTTTTCATTGGTAAATATTCCACTACTGCAGACTGTAAACCAGTGGTTCTCAACCTGTGGTTCCCCAGATGTTCCTGAATTGCAACTTCCAGAAATCCTGGCCAGCTCAGCTAGTGATGAAGACTTCTGGGAGTTGCAGTCCAAGAACATCTGGGGACCCACAGGTTGAGAACAACTGCTGTAAACCATAGTACAGAAATAATGATAGGTATTGCAAGTTAGAGTCCCAGAACTTCATGGCCAATGTCCATGCCAAAGCTGTCTACATGAGGTGAGCAAAAGTTGTACTCTTGCATTTGGGAAAAACAGACTTGCATTTAGACCTCTCAATACAATTCTACAAGATCCATTTCCTCAGTAGAGATGGGCACGACTTGAAAAAAAATTTTTTCGAGTTGTCGTTAGTCGGGCCGGTTCCGTTTCGGCTCGTTTCCGTTTTTGAGCAAAAAACGGTTCGTTTTTTCGTTGTCAGCGGGCTCCTGGAGGGAGCTGGTGGCAGACTCTTTGCACCCGCTGTGTCTTAGCAATGCAAGTAGATCTGGCTTAGGGTTAAGAGGCTTAACGCAACTAGGGTTAGGCTAGTTAACGGTGATTGGGGTGCATCTGGGTGCCTCTCTGAGCTTAGAAGGACAGTGTAGCATGGGTTTTACGGGTTTGGGCTACGATTAGTGGGCTGTTTATGCCCGAGCATCCCAGAAGTTTGTGTCAACCTGGCCAAGTGGCCATGCGTTGTGGAAAATTCTACTCCCATGGGCGAGCCATCATTGCAAATGTGCGCTGGGTGCAAGAAAAATGCTGCTACTGTAAAAATTCAAGCATTTAAAATCGCTAATTTCCGCATGTTTCTGTGGTGGCTTTTGGGATTGGGCAACCAAAAAAAATATTCGCCATTTTGGATTTGCATGCGCCCTTTCTAAGTCAGCAGAACCTGGCCATGCGATTGGTGGAATGGCTCCAAAACTTTGCATGGTCCACTCCCACCATATTGCAAATGTGCAGGTGTAAAAAAATAAAATAAAATAAAACAAAAGTCAACGGAGGACTTTTTTTTGCAAGAAAAACCCTGCTGCTACTGTAAAAATTCAAGCATTTAAAATAGCTAATTTTCGCATGTTTCTGTGGTCTTGTGGGGTTTTGATGATTTCACGCCATTTTGGATCCCCCGCACTGCATGGCAGCCTGGTACCAGCAGCGCAGCAGTAGCAATAGCCAAGGAGAAAACTTCCCCCCCAAATAAAACACCCTTCTGGCCTGGTAGGTGCCCTCAACAGTTTTCGCTTCTTTTAGGGCCGGGAATCGGGGTTTTTTTTAACTTTTTAAAAACTTTTTTTCTGTGCCGCTTGGCATTGCGCGATGCAAGTAAAGCACGACAAATCAGACCAAATTGTTCGTTCGTCGGTTCGAGCTCGAAGTCTTTCCTGTTACCGTTTCCGTAGAGTAACGGAAACGAGTAACGGAAACGGAAACGGGAATAAAATCTCTATTCCTCAGGATGAGAACTCTCCAGTGGTGGATTTAACTCTTAGGCAACCACAAGGTGAGCATCAGCAGAGGCAAGCATTGACGGTCACAGCTGGCAGCACCTTTTGTCACCGTTGTAATTCACAGCCACCTAACGCTGGGTAGGGAATGGAGTAAACACATGGTTTTGAGATTCCCATAAAAATTATTCATTTTGCACTTTCTAAGACCGCTTGGGAGACCATATTGAAAATGCAGACAATAGTGAGGCTTGCACTACATTGTGTTTTCTTGAAAGTTGATGGCACACATTTTTAAAAACGTGAATGGGTTTTAAAAAGCATGCAATTGAAAAAGATGCAAAAAGCACACTCTTGCCAATAAAGAAAATGTGCTGGAGGAAAAATATGCCAGTAAATGTTTAGAGAACACAAAAATGTGGATGACTTTCTTGAATGTTTATCTAAAATATGCCTTCCTTGAAATGTCTACCTGTCCTTCACTCCTAAGAGGCAGAGATGTCTGCTACATTCCTGTTCTGCTCACCTATTCTGGGAGGGAGGGAAGCTTCTCTTAGTTGGGAACAGAAGTACAATTTTTGTAAGTTGAGTACAAATTGAAAGACCAAAGAGCATCTGCACCCCCTTCTTTACAGCAAAAATTATTATTTGCCACATTTTGCAAGCTTCCGTGATGTCTGATGAAGCCTTCATTCTCTCCACTAATTTGTAAGACTGCTAGCTATATAATGGCATCTAGCATGTTCTGAATCCTCCCCTGTAAAAGTGTGGGGTTCAGTGATTTCAGGAAGTGATTTCAGCTCTGTGACATAGTAGGCTGGAGGCAGCTTCTATAGTAACAACTCTTTATTCAGGAAGAGAACAAGGCTGGGGACTGGGGTGAGGGAGCTACATTTATAGGAACGGGGACAGGCTGGGAAAAGATACATTTAGGAGGGAACAATTACAAGCAATCACAAAGCTGCCTTTTGGCGGGAACCAATAGGATTGAGGATCCAAATGCAGCAACTAGAAATAACCAATAGGCCTGTTCCCTTTGGAACAGGAGGGCAGTTACTTCAACAAGCAATTACAGATAATAGGAATACAGATCAATACACAACACCCCTTTGGTTCAGACATTTTACCAGCAAAGGTGGCTCATGGTCTTAGTAGGGGGAGCAACATCTGACTCCTAATTTGGACTGTGACTGTCCATTGGTTTTCAATAAGCGAATATTATAACCTTTGCCTCCAGCTCTTGTTTTGTAGAATGGTTCTCCAATCACATTCAGGAGCTACCATGGGCGAAACACTTTTGCAACACAAGTTACGATCTCCCAATTGACTAAACATCACCATTTCTCACTTCAGCCAAGTTATTTTTACATAAACAAAGGCTCAAATCCTATTTGTTATGTGAGCATGACACAATTTACAAAGGCAGTGTAGACCAGTGCGTTGGAAACTCAGTTACCTTCTGAGCTTCTGTCTCTAGCTTCCCACTCTTTGATGCTCCCTTGGCATCACATTAAAAGAGAACAAAAGAGATTGCTGGGATCTTCTCTACTCTGTGACCTACCTATGTGATATGTAGGTCCCGATATGTAGCTACATGATATTTTTGTGTTATGTGACCTTCCTTCCTTCCTTCCCCATGACCAAAGGCAACTTAAGTAAGTAAGACTACTGTATATATTTTTAAAGTCCAGTTAAAAATGCATTATTAAGGCACAGTTGAAACAGTTGCTACACACTCTGCCCTGTTCTGTGATTCCCTTACTTCTGGGAGGAACATCATTAACTCGTAAGATGATTTAGGCATGCTATTTCTCTCTTTCCCCGCTAAGAAACAACAGAATGAACAACGCACTAGAATAAGCCATTTGGGGCTAGCAGCCCTTTGAGAAAGCCAAGTGAGGGCCACATATGCGTGATTTTGCACTACAGCTCCCAGAATTCTCCAGGAAGCACAACCAGTGAAACAGAGCTGAGCCAAACGAAGCAAGGGGCCCTCGTTTGAATATTTGAAAAGCCAAGCCCCAGTGATATGGGGACGTTGAAGCGGTACTCAATACTGCAGCCTAACAGCTCCTGGGGGAGATGTCAGATCTCATCCGACTGCACAGCAGGTTTCTTAAGGGCTAATGGATATATTTGCTGAGCCACAGATACATAACAGGCAAAAAGGATGTGAGAGGGTACAGCGATGCTATGGATAGCCAATGCTAACTCTATTAAAGGAGCAGCCCAACTGTCCTCGTGAGAATTTTAATGAAATAGGAAAAGTCAGAGATTGATAAAGTACAGAACCTCACAGAGACAGGGAAGAAACTGTCTTTTCATTGCTCTTGTCGAAAAGAAAAATGGGATTCCCCCCCCCCCTTTGGTGCCTCCCCTACCCTTTGCATTTCTTAAGAATGCTTCAGATGCAAGCCTGTTGCCAACGCAGATTCAGGATCTAACACAGATAAGGCAGCTACAAATGAAACTCAAGCCCTTCAGTGGGTGTGCTAAAGCATTTAAAAAGGGGGATCACAGCAAAAGGCCGGAGGCAACGTGTTTCCATTTTGATCACCGAGGTGGAATAGACTCTTTGGCAGACAGGCACAGCTCCTGCAAAACATTTTAGTCCTGAAAGTATTCATCCCTCTCCTTCCCTTGTCAGGGAAATAAGAGAGAGTCGTGTGGTCACTACAAAGGACCAGTGCAAGAGTAGGTGCTGCCTTTATAAACAACTAAAATCATAATTGTAGTAATACGATCTGCTAGCTTTGGTAAATCAGGGCCAACCACTTGATCAGGCTCAAAAGTTCACAGTGAGATGGACCTTGCAAAGCAATTTTCTTAGATATAAAATAGGAAAGAGGCAGGCTGCACTGGGGTTTGTTGGATCTGAGGGAGCTGCAGGTTGGATTTCCAGTTTGTCAGGCAAAGAGACACAGGCTTCTGCGGGCACCTTCCTTTCTGCCTGTCACAGCCCAGATTTTCCAGGCAGCCTTTGGTTGCCAATGAGGGCACCAGGGCCCAGCCCACCAGACTTACAGAGGCTGGCTTGTAAGGTCAGGAGCTAGGCAGACAAGAATGCCACAGCTAGAATAGAAAGGCAAGGCAGGGGGCAAGGCAAGCAGGCAAGGCCACAGCTTGGCCATAGACCTTGTTGCTAAGGCAAGTTCTAGGAGGGAGAGCCACTCCTTAAATAGGCTCTCCACCAGGCTTCCCAGGTGGAACTCAAGAGAGACAGGATCTTTCTGGCCCTGATCCTGCAGCTGCTGTGTGCCAGATCGGGCAAGACAGGACATGAGTCTGCAAGCATGGTAGCTGCTGTGGACCAGATCATGACACTGCTCTGTCTTTGAAACTACCTCTTTCTGTTTGACTGGCAGACAGAAGGGAAAACCTCTGAGTTGTCCATTTTGGAAACTGGGTCTTTAAAAGCACAGAGAGGGGTCCTGGCCAAAAATGAAAACAAAAATGAAAGCCACAGCTCAGTAGCACTTTATTAACAACAGTGCAGACATTTTGGATCTCTCAGCACTTTTTTCTGCTGTTCAATAGTCAGCAAAATTGGAACGGGAGAGATAGGTGGTGTGAAGGCATACAGTTGACAATCAGCCACTTTTAAGGGGCTTCGAGGAATTGATCTCTACCTGCCTACTCAGGTTGTGAACGCCACTGGATTTAATGCAATTTTTTGTTGCTGCTGTGGTTACATCAAAGTCACTGTCAACCATCTAGCTTGGACAGAGCTTTGACATGACCAAAATACATTCACGGTGAGTCTTTTTGTCTCCTGCCAAATAATTGTTGATCTCTCTGAGTAACGCAGGAAATTGTCTGTGCTGTGTAACCTTTTCCCCAGACCTTGGCAGTAACTAGAGCTAGTTACTGTTTTGATATTAAGCAACGTAACCAACAACTACAAAGCTACTTTTTAGGTCTGATACCCAAATACTTCCAAAGGGTTCCCCCCCACCCAGGAAATTGTATGAGATTCAGCATGGGATGAGTATGCACTGAACCTGATCAATTTTCCCCATTTACAAGGCAGATCAAATTCAATTTGTCTCCATGCTTTCCCCCTGAGAAGCCAGCATCCCTCCAAGATCTTTCCTTAACATGCGTACCCAAAGTTTAGTTAACGAGAGATACTGGAGACAGCTCTGGCAGCTTTTTGGTATATAACACTTGTGGTCGGACACCAAGCACTGTTTTTAGGCCTTCTCTCTTTAGAATTGAGCACACATTTTAGTACACATGGATTTGAGTCAAAGCCAGTGGGATATACTGGTTAGAACAAGGACCACTGTCTTGAGAGATGGAAGTTCATATCCTTCCCAAGTTGTGTAACACAGCATACACTTAAAAGATTGATTGACAAACAGGAGTATTGAAGCAAAACATTCCAGAATTCTGCCTTCTTTGTTCAGCCTGCCAAAAGCATGTGGTGTCCCAGAGGACATGACTTGTCTTTTGGTTGGATGAGAAGTTCCACCACATTCTAGGACATTGGGAAAGGGGGGGAAACAGCTGGCTTAAAAGATTAGCTCCCTTAACACTTCAAAGCCTAGCCCCGAAGAACAACAAATAACATCATTCACTTGCTTTGGAATAACCTGTCCTCTAGGTTATATCCACATCATCTGGGAAAGAGCACACTTTTAGGAGAGCAATTGAAGAAGGCAGTGTTGCCGAGTTTTGAATGTTTGGTTAAATTCCTCTAGCTGTACTGCAAAGGTTCAGGGATTTGCAGGGCAAAATAGGTCTACTTTCCCCAGAGTGGTCCACTTCTTTTCTATAACTGGTATTCTGGGGCATGAGTAACAGGAGAATTAAAATGTTTCATTAGTTTACAGATCAACATCAAACTGACAAACGTGACTGCTTTCAGTAACAGACTTCAACAGCCTTTGAGAGAGGAAAAGACACAGAGTGGGTGGGGCTGTCCTTTAATTCAGAGGCACAAGGAAACAATTTGTTAGTACTGAGTTGATTGACAGTCACCTCCACCCAGAAAAGGTCCAACCCAGGCACACCTTCTCTGGATAGCATGCGAGGTTGTAGAACTCCAAGAGGCAAAAGATGAAATGCTTTTCTTAAATACTTTTGTTAGTCACTCATGTGTTTGTGTGTATGTGTGTGTGATACATAAAGTGTTTTCCCTGAAAGGAAAGAGTTGTATGTTTGATAAACCCTAGAAAAAGGAGCCTGACAGAACTGTGTTAGGACTTCCCTTTCACCACACATACGCTTCTCCTCCCTCCCGCCTCCTACACTGCCTACCTCGTTACATGATTCCTGAGGGACCCTCTTGACAAATGTCTATAAAATGAAGAGAGGGGGGAATTGGAGTCTAACATCTTCTCACTGTCATCCCACACAGCCGGCTGCTTCTCACATAGACCATTTGGCAGGCGCTGGCTCTCCAGGAGACCAGCTGCTCACACCACTCCCGTCCAGTAACAGTGAGGATACGAGGACTCAGGGAGAAATTAACAGAGCCATCAAAAATTGAATAAAAGATGTTAAGGAGTTGTTCCTTCCCTGTAAACATCAAACGGTCCGTCGCACAACACGGGCTTTGAGAACGATCCAGAAAACTCAAAAGGAGACTCCAATGGAAAGGACATCAGAAATCAGACTATGGATCCAAATGGCATCTAAAACCCACAGAGAAGGCTGACGGTCCAGAAAATGACACAGTTCAAGGCACCCTGCCTCCATGACTGAAGCAGGGATATCCTGCTTCAGTCATGGGCCAGAGTGATAGAAAAGAGCAATAGCCACTGATTTGAGCAGGAAAAAACATGGAGGAAAGCAGGAGCCACAGAGCTAAGTCTTCTGTTTGGTTTTTCAAATAACATGACCACTCAGCTGGGACAGAAAGTTCTGCATCAGACTGCACATTAGTGGAAATGCCACTACCTCCATCCACCAAGAACAACAGCCAGTTTGGTGTGGCACTGAACTTTGTTCTCTCTTTTTTGCTAACTTTAAAGAGAGCTATTTTGCTCCATCTCCCCCTCCCTTCTTTAAGCCTACCAAGAGGTTTGTGTGCCTCACCCAAGGCAACGGTCTCTATTGCTCATTTCTGGAGATAAACAAGCAAGTGGAAATTAATAAACAACTCCTTAATCTCCAAGTGAACCTGCAGACTCTATTTTGCATTGCTACCAATGTATTTTCAAGAGCAATAGCCATTGCTTTTCACCCAACTTTGATTACTGGCCTTAACCTCATATATCTCCTGACAAAGGCTTCTGCAGACATCAAAATGAGGATTTGTAAATTTCTAGTGACCCAAGAGATGCATTATATCAACCCAGAATCTTACTTCATGCAACTTACTAAATGGCAAAAATGTACAAATCTTTAAATGACTCCCATGATTCTTAGTGTTTTGAGAATCAGAAGAAACCACACCTGGTGTGACCAAGAGATGGATTTTTATTTGATTGTATTTATTTGGATCATATTTTCATCCCTCTATCCTCTGTGTGAAAGAGGCTGGCAAGGCTTCGAAAGACTTCAATACCCGCAGACCTCTTCACAAAGGGTGAACACATCATAAGAAGCGGTGATTTTATCACATTGCATGTAATGTTTTGGAAATAACTCCCTCTGAGTGAGCTTAGAAGAAAGAAAAGCAAGGTAAAGACGCAGATAAAATCCAACATAACGTGGATTACTAAAAGCATCCTCACTGAAATTAATGCAAACATAGCATTCACTCTCCAGGCTGAACTTGGGGGATGAACATGGTTTTGCAACCTTGAGAAAAAGGGGTTTATGGAGATGGCAGCACCTATTGGCTAATAGATGAGTCCTCACCAACATCTTCCTGACACATAGATTTGGGGAAATCCTTGCATACATCATAATAATGGACAAACTATAGAAATGAACAAAAATTCTCAAAGCTTACAGCTTTAAGAACATAAGAACATAAGAAGAGCCATGTTGGATCAGGCCAAAGGCCCATCTAGTCCAGCTTCCTGTATCTCACAGTGACCCCAACAAATGCATTTGGGAGCGCATGAGACTAGATATCTTTCTCCTGATACCACTCCCCTGCATCTGGCCCTTGAAGTACCCCGGTTTTAAGCCTGGAGATTATGCATCTCCATCATGGTTTGTAACCTGTGATGGACTTTTCCTCAGGAATCTGTCCAATCCCCTTTTGAAGGCATCCAGGCCAGATGCCATCACCATATACTGTGGCAGGGAGTTCCACAGACTAACAACGTGCTGGGTGAAAAAATATTTTCTTTTGTCTGTTCTTACTCTCCCAGCCCTCAATTTGAGTGTATGTCCCATAGTTCTGGTATTTTGTGAGAGGGGGAAGAGCTTCCCTCTATCCGCTTTACTCATGCCCTGCATTATTTTGTACGTCTCAAGCATATCCCCCCTCAGGCACCTTTTTTCCAGACTAAAGAGCCCCAAATGTTTTAGCCTTTCCTCATAAGGGAGGTGCCCCAGCCCAGTAATCATTTTAGTCGCTCTCTTTTGCACCTTTTCCAGTTCCACTATGTCTTTTTTGAGATGCGGTGACCAGAATTGTACACAATACTCCGGGTGCGGCCTCATTATCGCTTTATACAATGGCATTATAATGTTGTCTGTTTTATTTTCAATCCCCTTTTTGATCATCCCTAGTAGAGATGGGCACGACTTGGCGGAATTCCCGCTTCCGTTCCTCGTTTCCGTTACGGAACGGAAACGGTAACGGGAATTACTCCGCCAGAACTCAAACTCGAACCGACTAAAGAATAATTGGGTCTGATTTGTCGTGGTCGTTCCTGGCATCGCGGCGATCCCGCAATGCCAAGCGGCACAGAAAAAAGTTTTTAAAAGTTAAAAAAAAAAAGATTCCTGGCCAAAAAGCAGGCGGAAATATGCCTGCCTGAGTGAGGGCTCAGGGCACCTACCAGAGGGGTGGTTGACCCCCCCCCTCCTGTCCTGGGCTGCTCTGGTGGTGGTGGTGGTGGGGAATCCTCGTCGTAGTCGCTCGCAACAAGCACCGGACTCGCCGCCGGCCGCCGCAATTCAAGCGGAAGCGGCACAGAAAAAGTTTTAAACTCCTCCCCCCATTTCTGGGCCAAAAAGCAGGCAAAAATATGCCTGCAGTGCAGAGTGCACCTACCAGAGGGGTGGTTTCTGGGGGGGGGGGTCCCGGCCTCCCCCCCCTCCTGTCCTGGGCAGCCGGACTCGAGTCGCCATGCCATGCGGTGCGGGCGGGGGATCCAAAATGGGGCGGTGACCGCAATTTTTTTTTTGAAATCGTGGTCCAAAAACACACAAGCACCACACAGAAACATGCGAAAATTGCTATTTTAAAACTGCCAGAATTTTTACAGTAGCAGTGGGTTTTTCTTGCAACAAAATGTCTCCTCTTTCCTCTCTCCATTGATTTTATTTTATTTTATTTTATTTTATTTTATTTTATTTTATTTTCCCTTTTACACCTGCTGCGCAATGATGGGCTGGCCATGGGAGTGACCATGCAAATTTTGGAGCCATTCCACCAATCACATGGCCACTTGGCCAGGTTGACCACAGAGACTTCTGGGATGTGCCAACCGGGCATAAAAAGCCCACTAACCGTAGCCCGAACCCAAACCCGAACCCTAAGCCTAACCATACCCATACGCCAGTACACTGTCACATTGGGTCCTTCTAAGTGGGTCAGAGAGGCCCCCAGAGGTGCACCCCAATACTCACCCTAACCTCACCCGTAACTAGCCTAACCCTAGCCCTTGTGCTAACCCTGTTGCCTAAGCCAGATCTGTACTTGCATTGCACTACACGCAAGTACAATTCCCTTCTTAGTGAGACACAGCAGGTGCAGAGAGTCTGCCAGTCCGCCACTTGTGGCTCTGGGTGACTCCTGCAGGCTTGGCTCGGCCAGTGCAGGGCAGCATGTGTGACATGCAAACCATGCCCCCGAGGCCTGACTGATGCAGGGAAGGCACCCCAAAAAGAGGGGTGCCTCTGCCAGTCTGCTGTGTCTCTGCGTGCAACTTGGTATGCAATCATATCCATATGGCTATGCATGCCCTTTTGCAGCAGGTGAGGAGAGGAGACCCCCATGTATGAGGGGTCTCCAGGAGCCTGCTTTCCCTAGCGGGTGAGGATAGGAGGCACCCACCCCCCAAAAAGAGGTGCCTCCAGGAGCCCGCTATCCCCCCAAACCAGTTTAACGACAGACGAAAAAACGAAAAACGAAAGGACAATTTTTTGCGAAGTTTCGCGAAAAACGGAAACGAGCCAACACAGGCCGCCTCCGACACACGATAACTCGAAAATGTCATTTTCCCTAGTCGTGCCCATCTCTAATCCCTAGCATGGAATTGGCCTTCTTCACCGCTGCCACACATTGGGTAGACACCTTCATGGAGCTGTCCACCAATGCACAAAGATCTCTTTCCTGATCTGTCATGGATAACTCAGAGCCCAAGAGATAGATAAAGTTTTGATCCCCCCCCCAATATGCATTACTTTACATTTCGCTATATTAAAACGCATTTGCCATTTCGCAGCCCATTCCCCCAGTTTGGAGAGGTCCTTCTGGAGCTCTTCACAATCTTCTCTGGTTTTTACCACATGGAAAAGTTTTGTGTCATCTGCAAACTTGGCCACCTCACTGTTTATCCCTGTCTCCAGGTCATTTATGAACAGACTGAAAAGCACCGGTCCCAGGACAGATCCCTGGGGCACACTGCTTTTCACTTCTCTCCATTGTGAAAATTTCCCATTGACACATACTCTTTGTTTCCTGGATCTCAACCAGTTCTCAGTCCATAAGAGGATCTGCCCTCTTATCCCCTGACTGTGCAATTTTCTCAGCAGCCTTTGGTGAGGGACTGTATCAAAAGCCTTTTGAAAATACAGATAGACTATATCCACTGGTTCATCCAAATCCACATGCCTGTTGACCTTTTCAACAAATTCTAAAAGATTTGTCAGACAAGACTTACCCTTACAGAAGCCATGCTGATTTTCTCTCAGCAAGGTTTGTTCGTCTATGTGTTTTAAGATTTTCTCTTGGATGAGGCTTTCCACCATCTTCCCTGGAACAGATGTATGGCTAACTGGCCTGTAGTTTCCCGGGTCCCCCCTCCTTCCTTTTTTAAAAATTGGTATGACATCCGCTATCCTCCAGTCATCCGGCACTGTGGCCGTTTTAAGAGACAAGTTGCATATTACTGTTAACAGATCTGCAATTTCATTTCTCAGTTCCCTAATAACCCTTGGGTGGATGCCATCTGGGCCCGGGGACTTGTTAATCTTCAATTTATCAATTAGTCCTAAAACATCCTCTCTTTTAACCTGTATTTGATTTAATTCTTTAGTCAAGAGGGGCTGTTCAGGCAGCAGAATCTGCTCAAGGACTTCTCTTGTGAAGACAGATGCAAAGAACTCATTTAATTTCTCTGTAATTTCCACGTCCTCCTTAACCATCCAGAGGGCCAACTGGTTCTCTGACAGGTTTTCTCCTTTTAACATATTTAAAGAAGCTTTTATTATTACCCTTTATATTGCTAGCCATGCGTTCCTCAAAATCTTTCTTTGCCTCTCTTATCATCTTCTTACATTTCTTTTGCCAGAGTTTGTGTTCCTTTTTATTTTCCTCATTTGGGGAGGATATCCATTTACAGAAAGACCTCTCCTTGTACTTTAGAGCCTCTCTAACTCCACTTGTTAACCATGCTGGCACCCTCTTGGACTTAAATGAGCTCTTCTTTCTTTGTGGTATGCACTTGTGCTGGGCCTCTATTACCGTTGTTTTAAACAGGCTCCATGCACTCTGAAGATACTGGATTCTTCTAACCTTCCCCTTCAATTTCTTTCTAACTAGTTTCCCCATCTGAGGGAAGTTTGCCCTTCGAAAATCAAGGGTTTTTATGTCTGATTTGCGTGACACTCTTCCTCCAACATGCATGGCAAAGGAGATTGCAACATGGTCACTCTTCCCCAGAGGCTCAGTGACATTCACATCCCTAACCAGGTCCTGAGTATCACACAGTATTAGATCCAGAGTTGCCTGTTCTCGGGTGGGCTCCATGACAAGTTTCTGTAATGCACAGTCATTCAGCAGGTCAAGAGACCCGGTTTCTCTTTCTCGCCCGGAGCTCGCATTGGCGCAGTCAATGTGGGGATAATTGAAGTCCCCCATGATTACTATTAAATAAATTACTATCCTATCCCTCTTAGACACCTCCATGATTTCTCTCCTCATTTCAAGGTCCCCCTCAAGTTTTTGATCTGGTGGATGATAGAATACCCCAACTATCACATCACTCCTTGGACCTGGTAGTTTAACCCACAGTGATTCTCTGGTGGAGTCAGACCCTCTGTCAATCTCCATTCTGCTGCATTTTACCCCTTCTTTGACATAGATGGCCACTCCTCCTCCAACCCACCCCTCTCTATCCCTTCTATAGTGTTTATAGCCTGGGATTGCTGTATCCCACTGGTTCTCCAGATTCCACCAGGTTTCTGTTATGGCTATTATATCAAAGTTATCCCTAGCTGCCAAATCATAGAATCATAGAATCATAGAATCATAGAGTTGGAAGAGACCTCAAGGGCCATCTAGTCCAACCCCCTGCCATGCAGGAACCCCCATCACAATATTTCTGACAGATGGCCATCCAGCCTCTGCTTAAAAACCTCCAAAGAAGGAGACTCAACCACCCTCCGCGGCAGCATATTCCACTGCTGAATAGTGCTAACTGTCATGAAGTTCTTTCTAATGTTCAAATGGAATCTCTTTTCCTGTAGCTTGAAACCATTGCCCCGAGTCCTAGTCTCAGAAGCCATGGAAAACAAAAATGTTCCCTCTTCAATATGACATCCTTTCAAATATTTAAACATAGCTATCATATCTTCTCGCAGTCTTCTTTTAGAGAGGCTAAACATTCCCAGTTCCCTAAGTCGTTCCTCATAAGACATTTCCTCCAGACCCTCAACCATCCTGGTAGCCCTCCTCTGTACCTGCTCGAGGTTGTCAGCAACCTTTTTAAATTGAGGCGCACAGAACTGGACACAGTACTCCAGGTGGGGTCTGACAAGAGCAGAATAGAGTGGTAGTATCACTTCCCTTGATCTAGACACAATGGTTCTGTTGATGCAACCAATAATCGCATTGGCTTTCCTGGCCGCCGCATCACACTGCTGACTCATGTTCAATTTGTGGTCCACCAAGACTCCCAGATCCCTTTCACAGGTAGTATCCTCCAGCCAAGTATCCCCCATCTTATATTTGTGCAATTCATTTTTTTTATCTAAATGTAGTACCCTACATTTCCCTCTGTTGAAATCCATTTCGTTAGCTTTGGCCCAGCACTGTAGTCTGTCAAGGTCTTTTTGGATTTTTATCCTTTCCTCAAGGGAATTAGCAACCCTTCCCAATTTGGTATCATCTGCAAATTTAATTAGCATACTCTCTATTCCTTCCTCCAAGTCATTATTAGAGATATTGAACAGCACTGGACCCAGAACAGAACCCTGGGGCACCCCACTTGTCACGTCTCTCCAAGCTGATGAGAGGCCATTTATGGTCACCCTTTGGGTGCGATCAGTCAACCAATTATAAATCCACCTAACAGTAGCACTATCTATCCCACTTTCTACTAACTTCTTAGCAAGAATACCATGGGGAACCTTATCAAAGGCCTTACTAAAGTCCAGATAAACAATATCCGCAGCATTCCCCTCATCTACTAGGCCTGTAATTCTATCAAAGAAAGAGATCAAATTAGTCTGGCATGACTTGTTTTTAAGAAACCTGTGTTGACTTCTTGTAATGACAGCATTGTTTGTTAAATATTTGCAGACTGCCTGTTTAATAATCTTCTCTAGGATCTTTCCAGGAATTGAAGCCAAGCTGACTGGGCGGTAATTATTTGGGTCCTCTTTTTTTCCCTTTGAAGATGGGGACAATATTAGCCCTCCTCCAGTCGATGGGGACTTCCCCTGTTCTCCAGGACTTCCCAAATATTATTGCCAATGGTTCTGAAATTACTTCCGCCAGTTCTTTTAATATCCTTGGGTGTAATTCATCTGGCCCCGGAGACTTAAATTCATTTAATGTTTCCAGGTGTTCCTGTACCAGCTCTCTACCTATTCTATGTTGTAATCCCATCCTACCTCATCTAGTCTTTGTCCCAGTGGATCTCTTTCTTCCTTTTTGGAGAAAACAGAGGAAAAGAAGGTGTTGAGTAGTTCTGCCTTTTCCTTGTCTCCTGTTAGTAACTGGCTATTATCGCCACCCTTTTTATTATCTTTAATGTCTCTGGCGAGTCTAAGTTCGTTTTGCACTTTAGCTTCTTTTACCACCCCCTGCATATATTAGCTGTTTGCTTATATTCCTCTTTGGTGCTGTAGTATTTAAAGAGAACTTAATAGTATATTTCACTTAGGGCGCTTTTACACGACCCCTAAGATCCGCTGGTCACTTAAATTCGGACCAGAGATCTTAGGGGTTTGTCGCTCTTCGTGCGTCCCCACCCCTCCGCACTTCCTGGCTGCTGGCTGCGTGAGGGGAGGGGGGGGAAGGGACAAAAGAATGCAGGCTTACCTCCGGTGTCGGTGGACGCCGCCCCGTCATTGTGATTCCTTCTCTTAAAGGGGCGGGAGGCAAAAAACAACAGCAAAAAGAAGCTAGGAGAGCCCCGCACATCCGCATCAAGATTTTTCACCCTTGGAGAGCAGGTACATGAAAAGTGCGCTGAGACGCGCTTAGGTGAGCGTGGTCGCACTTAATTATCTGTAAACTCCGGAGCTGGTGGGTAAACAATTTTAAGCTCCGGAGCTGGGAGCCATTTGCAGCGGAGTTTAGGGGTCGTGTAAAAAGGCCCTTAGATCACAAACACAGATGTGCACAAATTGAACCACAAACATTCTTGAAGTCAGGCCCAACGTCTCTTTACATGTACCTACCTATAAGGAAGAGAAAGAAGCCCACAGAACCAAGTAGGATGGTGACAGGGCAGTAGTGGCGAACCTTCGGCACTCCAGATGTTTTGGACCACAACTCCCAGAATTCCAAGCCTGTATTGCAAGTGGCAAAGGACTGTGGGAGTTGTAGTCCAAAGCATCTTGAGTGCTGAAAGTTTGTCACCACACTTATGGGGTAGTGGGAAGGTGATGGGCAGGTGACAAAGGACAGGAGCAGGTAGCACATACACCCTGAACAAACAAGAAAAATGAACCATGAACGAGTTCATTTTTCTGGGGGGTTTGTGGTCATCCATGAACCACATGCGAGCCCAATTAACTCCAGAGTTGGACTGTTGCCTCTACGCATATGCCTGCTGCTCAACTGATAGGTAGGGACATGTGTAGAGCCATTTGGCCCCACTTCAAGCAGGTTTGTGGTTCGGTTTGCATGCATCTCTATTTATGATCTGACCAAAATATATTTGTACATTCTATTTAAATACCGCTGCTGTCTCCAACTATAAAGCACCAGCAAATACCCACTAATACTGAGACTATGTAGAAGATAAGCTATAATCTTAAAATTTCCTATTGCTTCCTAAACTTGGGAAAGTATGCAAGTCAAGGGAAAAAGAGGAACTCTCAAAATCATATTCCAAAGGGAAATCACACAGTGACACTGATGAACCGACACCCGACGGCTGATTTTCTCTTCTTCCATGCATCTCCACCTTCAACTGAAAGGCTACCTGCCTGCGACACAAAGGGCTGTCATAAATACTGACTGAAACACACACATCACAAAGGGTGATTTGTCTTTCCGACCGTGTTATGACTACAGGAGGGAAGGCAACACAGTCGTTTCCCCTTGAAACCATCAAGGCTAGAATGATACACGGAGCAAAAGATTTAAACAACCCAACTCACCGACAGTAAAGGAATGGCAACTTTCCCGAGGAAATCAGGAGGCTTATCCCCATCTTCATCAAACACCGTCACTTCTAAAATGTCATGGATGTCTTTAATGGGGCTGGAGAGATATTCATGGAGAAATGAATTAGGAGGGCATACTCCCTTCGTCTAATATACAAAGAGCTGAACGTACATATTCACTAACCAAGCCCCGGTCATACTAGAATATTAAACTTGCATATAATTCCCTTTCTTCGGGTCTAATTACACTGATCCTAATATTTTGCCAACTTTTTTTTGGTACGTTCACAGGCACAAGTTACAAAAAGCCTTATGAGCTTGAAACAAAGCCCATAATTCTGTTGTACTTTCAAGGGTGATGGGTTTATTATAATATCATTTAATTCAGTCGTCTCAACCTGTGAGTCCCTGCTTGTTCCTGGACTGCAACTCCCAGAAGTCTTCATCACTAGCTGAGCTGGCCAGGATTTCTGGGAGTTGCAGTCCAGGAACATCTGGGGATCCACAGGTAGAGAACCACTGATTTAATTGGTGCAAATTGCTCCCTGGTGTTCAAGCCATCACTCTTCCACAGGTATCATTATGCCAACAGTATTTCAGCTTTGTGTGTGTGTGTGTGTGTGTGTGTGTGTGTGTACGCGTGCGTGCCTGGGTGCTGAGAGGTAGGTCTAGACCCCACCTTACATGTTACAAGTTCCAATACAGACCTAACGATATAGGTCAACTTCAGAAAGCAGTTACAAATCCACTTACAAAGTGAAGACCTGGTTCCACTCTGGATTGAGGTTTTTATAAATGGTATAACTCTGAAGCCTGTCATTCCCAAGCTCCAGAACGCAGAAAGGATCACTTTTGCCTGGAAGAAAACCCAGAAATATAATATTTACTTTTCAAGTATGTAATAAGTGAGGAAAAATGGATTGATTTTTTCCCTGAAAATCACCATAGGATCCTACTTTTTCCAGTCTTCCCACTGTCTTTTCAAAAATGACTCCCCCCAAACAGAATACGTATGAAAGAAATAAAGGCCGGATCAGGATTGTATAAACCTCACACTAAATTGTATATGGTGCTGTATGAAGTATCGTTCCCTGTTGGTGGTCCTCTACAAATGTGCCAGGGCCCCTGTTAAAAAGGGCTGCCCAAAACCACCATCTTCCTGTTTCAAATATATATAAATATAGCTCCTGATCAGCTGCTTAGGACTGACCTGTGATGTTGTTATGCACTGCTAACAAGTTGCTTTGAGTCCATCTCAAGTTGGACCCTTTCCCTCATGAAATTACATGGCTGAGCAGGAATCTGAAGTCTCCTAAATCCTAATCAAATCCCACCTGGAGTAGTGTGTCCAGTTCTGTGTGCCTTAATTTAAAAAGGATGTTGACAACCTCGAGCGGGTGCAGAGGAGGGCAACCAGGATGGTTGAGGAAATGTCTGGAGGAAATGTCTTATGAGGAATGGCTTAGAGAACTGGGAATATTTAGCCTTTCAAAAAGAAGACTGAGAGGGATTATGATAGCTATGTTAAATATTTGAAAGGATGTCATATTGAAGAGGGAACAGGTTTGTTCTCCATGGCTTCAGAGACTAGGACACGGGGCAATGGTTTCAAACTACAGGAAAAGAGATTCCATTTGAACATTAGGAAGAACTTCATGACAGTTAGAGCTGTTCAGCAGTGGAATATGCTGCCACAGAGGGTGGTGGAGTCTCCTTCTTTGGAGGTGTTTAAGCAGAGGCTGGATGGCCATCTGTCGGAAATATTGTGACGGGGTTCCTGCATGGCAGGGGGTTGGTCTAGATGGCCCTTGAGGTCTCTTCCAACTCTATGATTCCATGATTCTATGACTTACAACACTACACTAGCTACAGGATAGGTGAGTATTATTCTAGTATTTATTTATTTATTTATTTATTTATTTATTTATTTATTTATTATAATACTTGTATACCGCCCGTCTTCCCAAAGGAACTCCGGGCAGTTCACAACACATTAAATGGTAACAATAAAATACAGCATAAACAATAATAAAATTGATTTGTGAACATGTTAAACCGTTATTTTTGGCTTGATATACTAAATGTAATTTTATAGTGTATTTCCTCCCCCTCCCCCACACCCTCCCTCCTCTGCCCCCCCCCAAAACCCCAAGAAAATTACTTAAATGAAAAAAAAAACAATAATAAAATTAATCTACCTAGGTAAAAGTACAAATAAGCAGATGGCGGGCAAGGAAACAAACAAACAAACATAATTAAGAGTCACCAAATGCCTCCCGGAACAGCAAGGTCTTTAATGCTTTCCTGAAGGCTGGCAGGGACTGTGCAAGGCACAATTCACTGGGAAGATCGTTCCAGAGTGTAGGGCCAGCCACAGAGAAGGCTCAGGCACGAGTAGATGTTTTTCGAGCCTCCCTGGGCGTGGCCACCCGCAGCGAGTGCGCCTGCGACACTCTAGTTGGTCGGGCTGAAGTTGACCGCTGGGAGATCTGCTCTGCCAGGTAATCAGGTCGCAGGCCATGGAGGGTTTTATTAACTAAAACCAGGACCTTGAATGTAATTCTGGACGCAACGGGTAACCAATGCAGGCGAGCCAGAACTGGGGTGATGTGGTCAAATCGACGCACACCTGCCACCAGTCTGGCTGCCGCATTTTGCACCCGCTGCAGTCGCTGAATGAGAGTCAAGGGCAACCCCATGTAGAGAGCATTGCAGTAGTCTCTCCTCAAGATCACCAATGCTTGCACAACAGTTCTAAGGGAGTCCCCACCAAGGTATGGGCGAATCTGGGCAATCTGATGGAGGTGGAAAAAAGCAGCCCTGGACACGGCTGCCACCTGGGCCTCCATAGTAAGAGCCGGGTCCAGGACCACTCCCAGATTCCGGACACTGTCCATCAGCTGGAGGGAAACACCCTCCAGACTGGGGAGAGGGCCTCCACATCTGGAGGGGGAGGTCCCAAAGAACATAACCTCGGTCTTCTCAGGGTTGAGTTTGAGTCTGTTAGTTCTGGTCCATGTCATGACTGCATCCAGCCACTGGTTGAAGGTCTGGACAGCCTCAACTGCAGAGGTAGAAAATGATAGAGCTGTGTGTCATCAACGTACTGATGGCAGCAGCCTCCAAATCTCCTTATGACCTCTGCCAGCGGCCTCATATAGATGTTAAACAGCATGGGAGAGAGGGACAACCCCTGTGGAACCCCACAAGGGAGTATCCATGGGGCCGACAGCTCCCCCCCATGCTGCCCACGCTGGGGATGGTTCTCCAAGAAGGATCGGAACCAACTGAGAACAGTGCCTCCGATACCTATCTCAGAGAGCTGGTCCAGCAGGATACCGTGGTCGACACTATCAAAGGCCGCTGACAGATCCAGAAGGACCAACAAGGTAGAGCTACCCCTGTCGGCCCCCCGGATGAGGTCATCTTGCAGCGTGACCAAGACTGTCTCAGTCCCCCAACCCGGCCTGAACCCAGACTGGAATGGATCAAGAACCCGTTCACCCTCCAGGAACTTCTGGAGCCGGGTAGCGGCCACCCTCTCGATTACCTTGCCCATGAAGGGAGCACTGTCGATCGGACGGTAGTTTGCCAATTCATCCGACACTATGCCAGGTTTTTTAAGAATGGGCTTCACCACTGTCTCCTTCAGGCGAAAGGGGAAAATCCCTTCCCTGAAGGAGGCAGTGGAAATCGTTGAAGCCCATTCAGGCATGGTCCCTCCAGCAGTTTTTATAAGCCAAGATGGGCAAGGATCAAAGTGGGAGGATGCAGGCCGGCAATGGGCCAGGGCCCTGGAGGCCTCAAGTGAGGAGACAGGCCCAAACTCAACCAATCAAGGGGGTGCAGCGTCAGGAGATGCTGGGGATAGAGTAGGGCAACCGGAGTCCAGACCAGCATGGATGGCCTCTATCTTAGTTTTAAAAAAGACTGCAAAGATTTCACTACTGAACTCAGTAGGAGGAGGCCTTACCAGACCAGGATTAGTGAGGTCGTGAACCACGCGGAATAGTTCCGCTTTCAGTTCGAGGCCTCACTAATTCTCAGGGAGTAATAGGATGTTTTAGCCTCCCTGATCACCCGAGTATAGCGCCTAGTCTGGATTGTAACTGCAGCCTTATTAAGCGTCGTCCGGTCCGTCCTCCAGCTGCTCTCCAGCCTTCTCCGCTCTTGCTTCATCGCTCTCAACTCAGCTGTGTACCACGGTGAAGAGCGAGCTCTGCAACGGAGAAGGTGCCTAGGGGCGATCCGGTGGACAGCCCAGGAGACATCATCAAACCATTGGTCCACCACGGCTTCGGCCGGCTTCGGCCGGATTGTTAGCCAAACTGCCAGGAAGCTCCCCGAAGACCTCCGGAAACCGAGCAGGGTCCAGAAGTCAAACGGATGGCTGAAGTTCCCTGTGGGGCGGGGCAGCAATCAATTGGGAAAAAGTCAGCAGATGATGGTCTGACCATGACACAGGCAGGGTGACAATGTCCCCTACCCTCAGACTAGAATCCTCCGACGTGGAGGTAAACACCAGGTCCAGGGTGTGCCCAGATCTATGGGTGGGGCATACAACATGCTGGGTCAGGTTCATGGAGGCCATGGACTCCATGAATTCCAGAGCCGTGCCGGAAAGCTCATCGCCAGCATGCACATTGAAGTCCCCTACCACCAGAAGGCAGGGGGACCTCAACAGTGCAGTCGCGATGAACTCCGTGAGCTCTAGTAGGGATTGTGCTGGGTTGCAGGGAGCACAGTAACCAAGCACAATGCCAAATTTGTCCCGCTGTCCCACCAATAGATGAAGGTATTCAAGCCCCGGACTTACCAACATGGAGGCTCTGCTGACAAAAAGAGATTCCCTATAGACAATGGCAGCCCCTCCCCCCTTGCAACCCTCTGACCTGCCTACGCCCTGAACCTGAAACCCGGGGGAGGGCACAGCTGGGCGAGCGAAGCTCCCCCCTCTGCTCCCACCCAGGTCTTGGTGATGCAGGCCAGGTCGGCCTTCCCATCCCAGATGGCATCATAAAGGATATGGATCTTATTATGGACCGACCTGGCATTCATCAGGAGGCAGGACAGGCCGGAGGCGTTGGCGGGATGGCTCCGAGATACGTGGCAGTGAGCTGGGAGGTCAGAACAAGGGGCAGGCGTTAATTGCCTGGCCTGAGTTCTTCTTATCCGACTAACCCCCCAGCTACGAGCATATCGCCCACAACCCGACACAACAGAGATAGCAGTCCCTGGTGATCAGTGGATGATTAAGATCAAGAACCACTTACTGGTAAATAAGCTTCTGAGTAAGTAGAGGGATCCCTCTGCTCCACATGTTGCACAGAATCATGAACACAGGAAGATAGTGACATATGTAATTCACAGCTGCAAATTAGCTTATAAAAAAATCTGTCTCCTGCTTTTGAATAGGGTCTTCCTAAGTACCACAAACAAGTTATTTTGGGCAAAGCAAAGATGCATAAAAATATATTCATTCAGAAATAATCTACTTTTATTATAGTGTAGAAAGACCAGTTTCAGGGTCTTGTATTTTGCATAACACAGAGCAACTTAGTCGGGTAACAGGTAAAATGTATGACTCTGATTTGATAGACTCCACCTTATGCAAGTGGTGTACATACATCACTTTTATGCCTGCATTCTATTATACTGTTTTTCATAATAAAAAGAAAAAGCCCGACTTGGTTCCCATTTTATTTCTGGTGACTTGCGCATACTGAAAGACAAATAAATTGAGAGAAGCAGCATTTTATACCTGAAAAATCTGCCGCTAACAGACTGACAGCTTTTAAAACTTTGACTTGCAAAAGGCCAATGTCACTCAGGTTGTAGAATGAGTTCTTCATACACTGGAAGGAAAAAAAGGTGCAATGAGAATAAAGAAATACTGAGATATCAAGAATGCCCCCCCCCACACACACACACATACCAAGAAGGAGCCAAATGGACCATCAACGGAGACACAAGACTGAAGCCACTAGGCAATTTCTTTCCTTTTTATTTGATCCAATTAGTGGACTTTTCTAAATATTATCCCAAGCCCCAAATGAAACGCATGGGTCTTCTGCACCACCCCTTCCCTGGCCAAGAAGGGGCATTAGCCTCGAAGAGCCACGTGGAGAGGGGGTGTGAAAGTATGTACGTGAGCCATGACATGTTGTTTGAAGGACTGGGACAATAAAAACACTACCCTTTACTTCAGATGCAGCCTTAGAACATCTATGCTCCGGGCCTCGACTGAGAAAATACCTGGCATATGTTCCCTCTTTTTCCAAGGACTTTACATCTAAGAAATAACTCCTGGCAACTCCATCTTTTGCTATGTTTTAAACTGTTGCTACAGCTCTGAGGAAGAGGGTTTTGCCCTTGAAATATTAGCAACTTTTTTGTTACTGTATTTTTCTAGTAGCCTAAAGATATCACCTGTTCTACTTTTGTATTTGTTTTTTGTGATGGCTATATGGCTCCTCAACTTGTTTTGCTTCAAGTGAGATAAAGGAGAAATATATAGAAATATGGATTCTATTTTACACCTTTATTAGCTCGAGAAGGAGACAAAATTCATGTTTAACTTAAGTTTTGTGTGATTTTCTGACTTATTTATTTAGAATACACATATTCTACCATAGCAGGACAGGATATTAAAAATACCAGTATCTGGAAGTTGAGTCATGGCAACTGGATTTCTATTCTTATGGGATCGAAATGTTTTGCAACCCATCCGAGCAGCTTCATCAGCTATTTTAATTTTTAAAATATTTTATAAATATTTATAAAACTTTTATTAAAACATTTATTTAAAAAAATCAAAAACTGTATTAAAATAATTTAATTTATTTAATTTTAAAACTGCAACAAATTAATTTGTTTCAAATTATATCCACAGTGTTTGGAGCTCTCTCTCGGCAGTTTATAACATAATTATGCAAACAACAATGAGCTCCAAGTGAGCAGAGAAGGTTTGTTTAACCTCATTTTAATGCAAGACCATCAAAAACCATGCATATTAGTGATAGTCCTATTACAGTACTATGAAACGTCTAGGATCATTTGAAAGCACCCCCTTCAATGTAATGATGAACCTCATCAAAGATGCTTCTCCCTTATGGGTCCTGTGGCAGAAAAACACAACACAACACCCTAAACATACCATCAGCATTGTGGGTTGTGTCATCCCCCGATGGGGTAAAGCACCCTTCTCCCTACTACTGGCCCTGCTGGACAACATGGGAGAGAGGCGATGCTCGTGCCCCTCTCTATTCAAAAAGTGAACCCTTCCATCAAGCATGCAGGCAGGGCAAAGATTCCCCAGGGGTACCAAGGGTCCACTTTCTCCTTGGGGGTGCAGTATCCCACAGTGCACTGGTCACCCCAAAACAGGCTTTTCAAAGATTGCATCCCAAAAGGGGGAGCTGAGTAAGGGACCGGCACATTCTAATCCTTCATCATTTGTAATAAAGAGGCATATCCAAGGCTGTAAAAGCTGTTGCTTTGAACTAGAACATCTAGAAAGGAGATTAGGGAAATTAACAGCCTGGCAGAAAAGTCACTTTCCACAACTCTGAAACAGACAGAAAAATAGAGACCTGTCCACACATACACACAGTTGCATGAGAGTACAAATAAGCAAGCGTCTTCTCCCAAACACAGTTTATTTTTGGGCAGGTCTACAAACCCCAGAGGGATGGAGTCTCTTGTTTAAGAAGTCTTGCCCAACCAACAACACTCAGGCTGGCGAAGGACAATGGGGGTTGTAGTGCAACACAACTGAAAGACATCGGGCACACTACAGTTTCAGCAAACGCCCTTTAAGAGCAAACTGCTGTTCAAGAACAGCAAAGCTGTGTCAAGAAATTTGGGCAAAAAATGACGCATAGAAGGTCTTTCTCCGTTACTTTGTCTGTTACGAAACACAAACTGCCTATAAAATCAGAGATTAGCCATACAGACAATTTACATGGTATGTGGTACAATTTTTATTCTTAGGATCCAGACTTGTTTTTTTCAATTCTCTTTGGACTGTTCAGTTCTCTTCCCTCTACATTTCCCCACTCAATTTTCCTGAAAATGAAATAAAGAGGTATCCTTTGCAACTTACATAGCGCTGGACAATTTGTTTCCTCTCATTGGGGTCTCCCAGGGGACAAACACACAAATCAGAGATGGAAACCCCAGAGCAGGGAGTGACGGTGATCATCATCATGAGAGACCCAGGGGGCTTTTCCAGAGGCACTTCCAAATGGCTCCTTTGCTGGCTTGGGAGTGCCGACACTTCAACTTTACACCTGAAAAAAATGTACAGGACAGGGGAGTCGGCCACCACGTGCCAGCTGCAATTCCAGATCTATAAACAGATCATCTTACACAGACCTTAGGGATGCCATTTTTGACAACAAGCTCCTGACGAATTTTCCTGCGGGATGCTTTACAACAGTGCTCCCCAACCTTTTTATCGCCGCGGACCGGTAAATGTTTGATAATTTTTCCATGGCCCGCTTGTTTTGATTTAATTAATTACAATCTATAATTTCTACTATACGAGTCAAATGTATTTCAACCTTTAAAACCAAGTCAATTCGGCTATAAATTTAAACAAATATGACTGATTAAAATCTGATTTAAGTATATTTTATCCACTCCACTCACGTTAAGTCTTAAATCACAAAATGGGCCAAAATGGGGGGGGACTCCCTCAGTGTCCTTTTTCCTGGAGCCAGATCGCTCTTTCCCCCGCTGACTGCCCTCCTCTTCCTCCTCCTCCTCCCTACTCTTCATGTTTGCCCAGGGAAAAACCGCCTCCCGCCCAAATTCAACCCACCAACCCCCCCATCCCCCGGGGGCTCCCGATGCCAACGTTGGTGGGGTAAAATATTCAAAATAAATAAAATAAACGTTATCCCCCCCTTTTTTTCTCCCGCCCAGCTGCGCATGCCTTCCCGTCGGACTCCTCTCCTCATCCCGCACCGGCAGAAACCGGATGAGAGCACCTCCGTTCCCCCCCCCGCCTCCTTCGTCTCAGAAACCGCCTTCGCCTTCCGAGTCCCAACACACCCACCTCACCCTTCCCCGCTCCTCCTCTTGTGGGCCTGCCTCGACGGGCCCAACCGGCCCCCGCCCGCCACCAGCCTCACCCTGTAGCCTCCCCACCGGCAGAGGACAAATCCTTCCCCCCCCCACCCCACCCCCCCCCCACACACCCGCCAACCCCTGCTGGGAGAGGCCGTTTCCCCACTTCTCCTCCTCTTTGAGCCTCCACGTCCACCGGGCTCCCCCTCTTGAGGGGTGGGGCGGGGGCAAGGGCGGGGGGGGGAATAAAGCACGAGCAGCAGCCCCCCCCTCAAGCGCCGGCCACGCACCCACTCCCAAAGAGCCCAGGCTGCGCTTTGAATTAAATTTACACATAAATAAATCAAAGCCACCCTCACACGCGCACACACACACACACACACACACAGAGGTGGGGGCCCGCGCGCCAGCCAGCCAGGGAATCCGGTCTCCAAACCAAAGGGCCGCCCCGTCCCATCCTCTCTTCTTCTTCCCCATCCCCAACACCAGGCCCGGCCTGAGACGCCCCCCCCCTCCCTCCCTCCCTCCCTCCGCTCACCCCAAGATGGGCGGGAAGAACCGAGCTCGCGGCCGTTAACGCTTGACTGCCGCCTTCGTCGTCTTCTCCCAGTTTGGCGAGGCGCTCTGGGCTACCCCTTCTCCATCACTCGATGGTTCGAAGTGGAGGGTGGGTGGGTTGTTTCCCCTTCTTCCGCCTAGCTCGCCTCGCTTTTACGCATGCGCCCAAAAGGTAACTTACCCACCTTAACCCGCCTGCTCAATCTCAAGCCCGTGGGTCCCTTAATCATTTCCGGGAGCCGGGCCGCCGCCACAGTGAAATGATTTGAAGTTCCTCGGGCGGCGGCCCAGTACGGATTGCTCCACGGACCGGCACCAGTCCACGGACTGGGGGTTGGGGAACACTGCTTTACAAGATGAATTCTATGCATTCCTATGGGAAACCACATTAAACTGTGTTTTGTAGGATGAATTTTTTGTAGGACAAATTGACCCATAGAACAAATTAAATTTGTCTTAGCATGTTATATCTACTGATATCCCATAGGAAAATTCAGCTTACGACGTTTTCCTATTTCCGGACATTTCATTTGTCTTATGAATGTTTTGTCTTAAGGGGCCTTCATCATATGAGGTATTACTGTATAACATTTCAGACCATGGATATGGGGGTCCTACAGTATTCCAAAAAGCTGTACCTAGCAGCTATATCTACTTATCAGTTCTAGTAAAGCATTTTAAAATATTTTCTGGGTTTTTCATAATATAGTAATACCTTGGTTTACGAGTACCTTGGTTTATCAGTGTTTTGTAAGACAAGCAAACATTTTTTTCTAAATTTTACATCGATCAACAAGCAGTGTTTTGGAATAGAAGCCCTGGAACAGGTCATATGATTGCACGTGAGCCAATGGTTCTCTCTCTCCCTCCCTCTCTCTCCTCCTGCTGGATTGCGGGTTGTCTGGAATGTTCCATCTCAGGTAAGCCTTCAAAGCACAGGGAGGAGGGAGGAATGGAGGTCTCCCTTTCACCAGCCATGAAGGTTTTGAAAGGAGAGTGCAGATTAGGGGTTTGTTTTATTTTTCTTTATATTTTTATTGAATATGTTTTCAATATCCTTTCTTATTTTTCAAACCATTTCTAGTCATGGGGCAGCTATTCAAGTGTGTATGCCACTACAAATTGCACTTTATTATTGTCACATTAAAACACAGCATAAAATCCAGTTGTTATTCCCAAAGAGAACAGATTCCGCAGCCAGGTACCTAAACCATGGTGTGGACATGGACTTCTAGCCAGTGTCTTTTGAGAGTTTGGACATTTTGTGTATGCGGTCTATGGGACTCCAGAACAAATCATCTGAGTTTCCAGTATTTCTTATGGGGAAATTTGGTTTGATATAAGAGTGTTTTGGTTTACAAGCATGTTTCCGGAATGGATTATGCTCATAAACCAAGTTTTTGCTGCATTAAATATTTATCATTCACTATTATCCACAGAGTTCAGTATCCACAGTGGGCACAAGAACCAATCCCCCATGGATAAAGGGGTTCTTACTGTATTTGAAACCTGTACAGTATCTTGATTTTGAAGGCAACTTCTTGAGAGATCAATAAGTTCTACTGATGTTGTAGTATCTTGATCTGATTTTGTAAACTTGTCTTTGTTGGGTTTTCTTGGAATTCCATTTCTATCTTCATCAATTCCTTTAAGATGTCTGTATATTTTTGTTTTCTTTCCCTATTTTTCTTTGTGTTGTAGCTTATAACCAGTCCTCGGAGATAAGTTTTGCCTGCATCCCAAACTATGCTTGGACTTGTCCCTTTGTTTCTATTATTCTCATAGTATTCTTGAAGTTTTCTCTTGCACTGAGTTATAAATTCCTTATCTTTTAGCAAAAAATTATTGAATCTCCATCTTGTTATCTTAGGTTTGTTGAGAATTGTCCACAAAATTGGATTATGATCTGCAAATGATTTAGGCAGTATTTCAATGTCTTTTGTTTCTATCAGTAAATCCACTGATGACCAACACATATCTATTCTGGAGAAGGAGTTATGACGGTGTGAGAAATAAGTATACATCTATATCCAAGCAGACTGGTCCAATCCAATTCTAGGCCCAACTGACCTTCATTTGTGTTGGCAGCACAAATTGAACCAGACGAGGCTTAAATTACTTCAACCTACTCCTCAAATTTTAAAAATGCTAAGTGCGTAAGCCTCCCTGAGGTCAAATTTCCTTCCCTCTTTATGGTCTACCTCACATCTAAATATGCTCTTCAGAGAAAAAAAAATCTTAGTCACTTGCTTTTTTCATCATCATTTTACAACCTGACTTGGATTTTTAGATTAAATCAGGTTCTACTGTATTGTCCCCGATAAGACCTTCCAGTTAAATCAAGCGATATGGGTACCTAACCCTCACCCTAACACTGTCATTCCCCATTTGCAATGGTGGCTCTATCTAACTGGACTTTCAGTTCATGTTCCCCATTCATCCATCCTTTAAAGTGACTGATGTGCTTAAAGGGGGAACTGGTAAGGTTTTGGGGGCTCATGGGAGAAGGTCATCTCTGTTCCTGCTTACAGATCCTGGAACTCCTTCCCACTAGAGACCAGGCTGGTCTCATCTTTTCTGTACTTCTGTAAGCAGATGAAAATCTTTCTCTTCAGACAGGCTTTTCCCTGAGTGACTTGCTGCTGCCTGAGTGAGGCTTTTAAATGGACTGTTTGTACCTTACTACACTGAATGTGTTTTGGTTACTGTTTTAATGCAGTAAACAATGTGACATATTTCCTTTCAAATATTTCTATACTTACTGTTTTTTAGTTTTCAAATATTGTCTTTCTGGTTACCTTGTCTCCTTTTTCTCCAATAGAAAGATAGGGTAAAAATAGTTTGAATGAATAAAATGAATGAAAATTGTCTGAGAACGTAATAGCATAGATGTGGCTGTCTGAAAGCAAATCAAACCCTCCCTGTGCTTAGCGCTGAACCTTGTAACTGTTCAACGTGCTAGTTCTAAGCTCTCTCTAATATGAAGTCTTTGTAATGTTTCCTAAGAGTAAAAATAAAGGACAAAAGAAAGACACCCTCATATTTGTAACTCTGAAAAGACCTGGGCTCCATCTGTGGACCTATTATGAGCTTGAGACTTTGGAAGTCTATGGTAAAGAGTATTGCAAGAGCAATATGGATCTTAATTCTTATGGAAACCAATGAGCAAACACAGCTCTGAACCAGGGAGGTTCTTAATGGAAGAGTTCCCCCCCCCCTAGTCCTTGTATGGGGTAGGAATCAGGTTTCCAAACAGAGGCAATGGAGAGAGATTTTGGAACAGGCTGTTAATCCCCTTAGGCCTGCTGACAGTTTTTTTCCTGCTTTCAAGAAAAAACCCGTTAAGGTGTTTTCTTAACAGGCAAGAAGGAAATTGTGGGAACGGGACTAAAAACCAACATCTCTCAAAGCCCACACTGGTGGTTACCTTCTAGGTAAATGGTGTGTTTATTGCCCTCACTGATCTGGAAGTTGAGTCATGGCAACTGGACTTCTTTTCTTGAGAGCTCTCTCAAGACAAAAAGTCCAGTTGTCATGACTCAACTTCCAGATAAACTCACCTGGATGACTGAGAATCTTCACAGACATTACCCCTCAATTAATCCCATGCCAGTGATGGATGCAGAGAAACTGGCAGCCATCTACTGTAAAGTGCAAGACTTTCCACTTTTAAAAAGCCAGCTTTGGAAAGAGAGGGAGATGACCGGGTGCGGAGATCTCTAAACATTCAAGCCAGCATCATTTCAAGGCAGAAAGCCAGGGATGTGAAACAGGGGAGGGGAGGCTTCGCCATCCACCATCACTCATTTGAAGTGCTTGCTTTTTGTAAGTGCTTCAACCGAGAGGGTAAAGTGCCTCAAACTTTCATTATATCTTTATTGCTCCCAGTGCCAGCTTCAGAACGGGTGGCACATTTGCAGCTCAAAGATCACACTCAGAGTGGCAGAGGAATAGGAAAACAAGCCCAGCGAAGCTAGGTTTGGAGAAAAGATCATTCCCTCCCTGTCAGTTTCAAACAGTGGTCCAGAATAAGGGAGAGAGATGCAATTTTCAAGCTACACAACCAGGAATACAAGTGATAACTCATCAATTTACAACACTTCCCCATTGTGATGTATGCCATTACACTCATGGCAGGGCAGGTATCCAATAGGATTCTGGCCTTCAGATAGCTTCACTCCTTTTCCATTTTAATAGTAATGTTTAAGTTACTTTTATAGCAGTGAGAGGGTAGGGTGAGAAAAGTACATAAATCAGGGTGGGGTGTGGGTGTTACGTTGTGCCTGTTGCTTCTTTTCTTGTTTTCTCCTGTGGGTTTTGTTTGATTGTGTTTTGTTTTAAGCCAAGTCCATTGTGGACTGAAGGATTGTTCTGCCATTCAATCTAGCACCTTCTAGCATTCCAAGTTACAAAAAAATGTTCAATGAAATTTAGAATCCATATTGGTCACTTTTGGGGAAAAAAAACAAGAAACAAAAAAAGTTCCCTTTAAGAAATTGCAGCTGCAGCAGAAATTACTTTCAGGAAGCTCCTCCAAACAATAATGTATAACTAATGACAATCCTTGATTGAATAACAAATAAATTCAACAACAGTCATTTTGGGATTAACATAACATTCAGCAACCAGCAAGGTGATCCTTAATATATTTTAAACTCAACAAGAGAGAGAGAGAGAGAGAGAGAGAGAGAGAGAGAGAGAGAATCTGAGCAAAAGGTTAAAAGTCTGAGATGAAGTGTCAGGCTTGCTTGAAAAGCTCATATTGGTGGTTACTTCATGTCCTTCCTCGAGCCGAGGTGAACTTGCCATCTTGAAATATCTTAGTACAGAGTCTCTAGCAATCTAAACCACGTGGGCACACTCAAATCGCAGGCCTAGATTTGATCATCCCCATGTATTTTTGCTTAGAAATAACAGAATTCACACCTGTTTCAAGGGAACAGACCTTTAAAGATATTGGTACACTTGAAACATTAACAATAAAATTTAATTGATCCAGCAGAATCTGGAGGAGCAAGTAGGGAGAATGTGCTGGTAAAACAGAACACATATTGAGTGTTTTGAGTGGTTCTAGATGTTTCATTCAGTTTTTTTCCTAACTGTTTATAGCATTTCCTCTTTCTGCAATGCCACAATTCTTTCCCCTACCACGTCATCATGTCTGAACATCAAACATTCACCAGAAGACAAACCCGGGATTAAAGTAAGTCTGGGGACAGGCACCCATACGTAATTCCTGTCCTCCAAAGTAAACCATTCTGGACTTTTCTGGGTTGTCCACAAATGTCTGTACCGCGTTTGGGAACCGCAGGCAACTGGACATCGTTTCAGCGTTCTTATGATTGAGAACAGGAAGGGGATCTTCAGGCAGATGGAAGATGTGATCCAAACCATCTGGAATGAAAAATGCCAGGCCTTTTTTAAAAAAAAATTAAAGAGTTGTTTTGTTTCCCTTGAAAATGTGGTTCTTCTGTGTGAAGGTGCTACAGGTACTCAACTGAACAGTCAGTGCTCCAAAGATCAGGGACACCCAATGCTCAGAAATGACCTCATTACAAACAAAAATCAGCCTGCCCTTCCAAATGCAAATATCTAAATGCATTACATAAATATGTGACACTTCTTTTTTGCAAAGTGTCAATGCCACTTGTGTTACTTTTGTCCTTACGATGCAGCCTCGTTGAATGATGGAAGAGGTCTCAAGTGCTGGCTTGTGCTGCTGCCCAATGAAGCAACGGAAAATGAAGCAATGGCAAAGGGGACAGAAGAGCAGAATGATGATGCTGCATTCACCCAGAGAGAATTGGCAAGCACCCATCCATACGCCCAGGGGTCGAAAGAAATCCATCCACATTTCAGTCGCTCATACCACAAATCGGTCGAGAGGCAGGAGAACACATCCCCCTCTGATGCTACAGTGCTGCTGTTACAAAGCCTTATTGTTTTTTTTTTAAATCTTTTAGGGAATCCCTTCATCTTGTGCTTCTCTCATCAGGAAAAGACTTTGTCTTCACGCAAGCCTTTGATAAGTTTTCTCAGAAATCTTCTTTTTCATCCTAGTGTTTTTCTTAGGTGTGGGGTCCACTTTTCCGATACTACAATGCCACTTTGCCCGATCGGCCATGTCTTCAGGGCATATGGCGACTATTTGCATGTCCTTCTTGAGAGTGACACATCATCTCTGTTTCGGTTGCCCATGTGGCCTCCAGTCATCGATTTCCAGGTGGTACACAGTTTGGACAACAATGGACGGTGCTTCTCTGAGAACATATTCACACCAGATTTCTCCCATCTTCTCTGTTATTGATATCACACCTAGTTGCTGTCAGGTAGTATCATTTGTGACATGGTCGAGTAGAGAGATACCTGATATCCAACAGAGCACCTGCATTTCCATGGCATTACACCTATTGCTGCTGCCCCCTTACTCTGTGCCATACAGTGCAACCGGGCAGACAAACGTCTAGTAAAGCTGTTTGAATTGTTTTTCTACTTCTTTTCAAAACCTTAATGTATGTTTAATTGCTTTTTAAATGTTATGTTTATCAAGTGTGTTTAAATTTCTTAATTTATCTACAGTGAGCTGCCTTGAAATAAGCAAATAATAAATAAAATGTTCCAGCCCTGGCATGCTGGGATGTTTTCCCCTTCCTTCTTCAACTAGTTTAAGCCACTGAAAGTCCAGCTATGCACCAGATTTTTGGAGTGTATGCAAAGGCTAGAATGAAAAGAGGAACATACCCTCCTTATACTTGCCCTTATTAAATCCCACCAGGTTCTTAATGGAAGAGTTATTTTTTTTCTAGTCCTCGTATGGGGTAGGAATCAGGTTTCCAAACAGAGGCAATGGAGAGAGATTTTGGAACAGGCTGTTAATCCCCTTAGGCCTGCTGACAGTTTTTTTCCTGCTTTCAAGAAAAAACCCGTTAAGGTGTTTTCTTAACAGGCAAGAAGGAAATTGTGGGAACGGGACTAAAAACCAACATCTCTCAAAGCCCACACTGGTGGTTACCTTCTAGGCAAATGGTGTGTGTATTGCCCTCACTGATCTGGAAGTTGAGTCATGGCAACTGGACTTCTTTTCTTGAGAGCTCTCTCGAGACAAGAAGTCCAGTTGCCATGACTCAACTTCCAGATAAACTCACCTGGATGACTGAGAATCTTCACAAACATTACCCCCTCAATTGATCCCGTGCAGTGGTGGATGCAGAGAAACTGGCAGCCACCTACTGTAAAGCGTAAGACTTTCCACTTTTAAATAGCCAGCTTTGGAAAGGGAGGGAAATGACTTGGGGGGGGAGGGAATCTCTGAACAATCCAGGGATGGGCAGGAACCACCGGTTCAGTGGTTCAGTGGTTCATCCTGGTTGATTTACCAATGCAACAGGTATTTGGCCATCTGGCCCACTAGCCCCCTACGCTGAGTGCCCACTCAGAAGCAGCACCTGGAAGTAGCAGGGCAGGGAAGCCAGGCCACTGCCTCTGAGTAGGCACCCACCGGAAGCCTTCAAGTGCTGAACCACTGTACACCTGTTACAGCAGTAAACGAACCGGGGCGAACTGCTAATCTGGCAGTTTGTGCCCATCTCTAGATCTCACTGTTCTACCACCAAAACCTGTAGTGTTCAATTCCGCTGGAACAGGAGAATCTGGAACAGTAAAAATGGCATAAGGCAGATCCACATTCACGCACACACGAGTGAAAGAGGGGTAGTGAGACTGGAGGATATCATTTATGGTTTCCCAGGTCAAATTTATTTAGCATTCAAGTCTTTCCAAAAGGCACCCAAAAGGAGAGAAAAGAAAAACACTTACATTCCCAAAACTTCTTCATGCTTTTTGTTATCTTTTCCCCAGATCTCAATCTCCAACACATCCTTCCTGTCAGAGAAGTAGTGAAAGTCAAACTCTTCCCGCCATTGTGGATTTGCACTCTTACACAGAGTCTAGAAAACATGCAGTTATAAGGTTTACTTGTTGCTTTCTGATAAATGTTCAGAAGGAGGGAGAATATGGGGAGGGGAAAGGGAATCGGGGAGGAGACAAACAACATTGAGCAGACAGGAACAGCTGTGCGGAGATCGCAGGATCGCTGCCCCATTCAGCAGATAATTATCAGTGTGAACCCAATACACAAGGAGACACAAAGTTTAACCTCCAGAAGTGATGCTCATTACTCTCTTGCACTTGTATTAAAATGTTGCAGAATTGCCTGCTTCCTCGAGGCTAATAAGCCTATTGGATCATTGAACAGTAATGGGCTACGGGAAGAGTGAAGAAGCTCATAGTCCTCCAGATGTTTTGCACCCATTAAATCTCCCCGTGGAAAGTAGTCATTAGGGTGGTAGCTGCTACTCTTGTCATCTGCTAGCGTGCTTCACATGCCATAGGAATTGTTCTTATCCCATAGGAATAAGAGATGGGAACGTTTGCCACTAGCCATCCTGGCTAGTGTAGGCTGGGATCAGTAGTCTCCAAAAGCAACTTTTCCCAACTCTGCTGTGGAGTAGCTCTTCATTCCCCCAACCCCACCCCACCCCCCAGAAGACCACCATCTGAGGATTTCTTTCAGGAAATGGGTGGAGGAAAAGGTTTGATATTCCCTGTCCCAATACCTCATGGAGAAATCCCTACGAAAACTCCAATTGCATTTTGCACCTAGGGAGAAGATACATCACCACATGTAGCACAGCATAAACATTGCAATTCACTTGATTTCTACTGAAATCAGGACTTCCAGTGAGTTACTGCATCATTACTACATATATAAAGAGTGTGCATCTGTTGCTCACTCATTCCTTGCTACCACACTTACCTTGCTCTTATACTTTTGCTCTCCCATTTTTAGCAAGACAAATATCTGTGTCATTCCCCCAGCGGGGATGTTCTTCCCTCCCAGTAATGCAATGGTAACTGTTCCGTTCCACAGCTGGTTTTTTTGCAAAGCATCTGCTAGCCTGCTGGTCCTCGGGAAGTTGGCCTAAAAATGGAGAGAGATGCGCATGAGTTCCACAGCATTCTGTATTTAAGATTTCGGAGTGTATGGAGATCCCCTGTGTGACACTATGGATGGTGAAATACTGGACCTAAGAGTCAAGTCACAACCACCTGAAGCCTAGAATTTATTTTCAAAAGTAACAAACCTGAAGAGCATACCCTCGCAAGCAGAGTGGTGGGAATTAGTGTACTTCCAAACCATGTCACTGGTGCACAGGTTCATTCATGTCCACATTAATAGATCATCATCATCATCATCATCATCATCATCATCATCATCATCATCATCATCATCATCATCATCATCATCATCATCATCCTCTCTCTATATAGGGGTACATTTAAATAGGAGTTCCCAAATAATCTGCAAACTGAAGAGCTAGAACAACAGCCTATGGACCATGAAGCCCAGTCCTTATCTAGGAAGGACACTGGGGAATCGAACTCATAACCTCTGGGTCTACAGTCAGATGCCTAAACCATTGAGCTATCCAGAAGTTATTTTTGAACCATAACTGATTTTAGCACATGCCAAACAAGTGGATGTGGCTCTTAATGAATCGTGCAAGAGTTATCACTGGCTACCTGAAACCTACCCCCATTGAAAAAAGTTTGATCCTTGCTGGCATCGCCCTTCTGGAAGTAGATGGAGAGATGCCAGCACCTAACAAATGGACTAAGGTAATATAGCTCCAAACCCATCCATTTTATAGACACCAAGCTCCTAGGTGATGGCTAAAACTGAGGAGGCACCAATCCAGCTCTAAATATTATACCAGGAGACGTTAGGCTAAACCTATAGAAAGCAAAAACACCATGCAATATTCATGCATGGATGAATATGGACTTGTGTCAACCACTGGACCAAGTCCCTTAGCAGACTGCACAGAGGAAGATCAAGGACTAATCCAGTAAAATGGGGCTACTCTACTTGGGTCAAGGACATATTTTCTGTGACTGAAGATAATTCAATCAATGTAGCACTTACGTGCATGGATTTTATGCCCTGCCATGCATACAAAGGAAGATCTAGCAAATACCCGATAATACCACTGAAGGAGCCCACTTTGAAAATAGTCAAATTATCTTAGCATTTCAATTTGGTCTTCAGGTTTACCTATATCTCATGTCCACCCATAATTCTAAATTGTGCAATCCTCTGATATAAATACAGATGAGAAGGAAGGAAGGAGGCTGACTCTTTATGGAAAACCAACTACTCCCTGCACTATCAGAGTGTGCTGAGTAAGATCTGGAATAATACACTGTATAGTCTTCCTTCCCAGCGTCAAGGTCAAGCAGGCAGGGGAATGGAGGCCTTTGAAGATGGGTATCCTTCAGATTCTTATGGGCCAGATTAAAAGTATAGGGCAGAAGTTCACCTCTCCTGAGGTAAGGGAACCTCCAGTAAATGTCTGTGAAGATTCTCAGTCATCCAGGTGAGGTTATCTGGAAGCTGAGTCATTGAGTCATGAGAGATCAAAATGTTTCGCTGCTCATCCAAGCAGCTTCATCTGTCTGAGGGGTTGCCAAAGCTACCTGAATGGGCAGAAAAACATTTCTATCTCTCAAGAAAAGAAGTCTAGTTGCCATGACTCAATCTCCATACTGCAAGTAAATGAGCAGGAACAGGGGACCCAGTGTGACATACTGTCACCCTCAGTAAATAATCATGCAACAGATTTCAAGGTGGGATGGGGAGTAGAGCAATTCACGAGTATTCCTTCCTGTATAAGTCTGATTTACCCAGCTGGTGGAAGCAATGTCAATAATTCTTAAAACCAATAAAAAGGAAATAAATTGTGTCAGGCATCAAAACAACCTTTTATATCATTAAAACTAAAAGGGCAGACTACAAATAAAGAAGACTCTTCAACACAAAAAGACAGAAGAGAGGAAGAGTAAAGCAGCCTCTGTTTTATAAGCCAAAGTAAATAGTGGTACCTTGTATAAAGGAATTAATTCATTCCAAATGGAATTATGTTAAGCAAATTTTCCTTTATACAAATTTCCCATAGGAATGCATTGAAAACAGAGTAATCCCTAATTGTGACCATTTTTATGTTCTAGGTACAAGGAATGGAAAAATGGGAAATGCACCAAAGAGGAATATAAACAAACAGCTAATATATGCAGGGTGGTGGTAAAAAAAGCTAAAGCTCAAAAACGAACTTAGACTTGCCAGAGAGATTAAAGATAGTAAAAAGGGTTTCTTTAGTTATGTCCGCAGCAAAAGGAAAAATAAGGAAATGATAGGCTCTCTGCGTGGCGATAATAACCAGTTACTAACAGGAGACAAGGAAAAGGCAGAACTACTCAACACCTTTTTTGCCTCAGTTTTCTCCAAAAAGGAAGAAAGAGATCCACTGGGACAAAGAGTAGATGAGGTAGGATGGGAATTGCAACATAGAATAGGTAGGGAGGTAGTACAGGAACATCTGGAAACATTAAATGAATTTAAGTCTCCTGGGCCAGATGAATTACACCCAAGGATATTAAAAGAACTGGCAGAAGTAATTTCAGAACCATTGGCAATAATCTTTGAGAAGTCCTGGAGGACAGGAGAAGTCCCCATCGATTGGAGGAGGGCTAATGTTGTCCCCATCTTCAAAAAGGGGGGGAAAGAGGACCCAAATAATTACCGCCCAGTCAGCTTGACTTCAATTCCCGGAAAGATCCTAGAGCAGATTATTAAGCAGTCAGTCTGCAATTATCTAACAAACAATGCTGTCATTACAAGAAGTCAACACGGGTTTCTTAAAAACAAGTCATGCCAGACTACTTTGATCTCTTTCTTTGATAGAATTACAGGCCTGGTGGATGAGGGGAATGCTGTGGATATTGTTTATCTGGACTTTAGCAAGGCCTTTGATAAGGTTCCCCATGGTATTCTTGCTAAGAAGTTAGTAGGAAGTGGGATAGATAGTGCTACTGTTATGTGCATTTGTAATTGGTTGACTGATCGCAACCAAAGGGTGATCATAAATGGCCTCTCTTCAGCTTGGAGAGACGTGACCAGTGGGGTGCCCCAGGGTTCTGTTCTGGGTCCAGTGCTGTTCAATATCTTTATTAATGACTTGGAGGAAGGAATAGAGAGTATGCTAATTAAATTTGCAGATGATACCAAATTGGGAGGGGTTGCTAATTCCCCAGAGGATCGGATGAAAATCCAAAAGCACCTTGACAGATTAGAATGCTGGGCAAAGCTAACAAAATGGATTTCAACAGAGGGAAATGTAGGGTGCTACATCTAGGAAAAAAGAATGAATTGCACAGATATAGGATGGGGGACACTTGGCTAGAGAATAGTACCTGTGAAAACGATCTGGGAGTTTTGGTGGACCACAAATTGAACATGAGTCAGCAGTGTGATGCGGCGGCCAGGAAAGCCAATGTGATTCTTGGTTGCATCAATAGAACCATAGTGTCTAGATCAAGGGAAGTGATAGTGCCACTCTATTCTGCTCTGGTCAGACCCCACCTGGAGTACTGTGTCCAGTTCTGTGCGCCTCAGTTTAAAAAGGATGTTGACAACCTCGAGCCGGTGCAGAGGAGGGCTACCAGGATGGTTGAGGGTCTGGAGGAAATGTCTTACGAGGAACGGCTTAGGGAACTGGGAATGTTTAGCCTCTCTAAAAGAAGACTGAGAGGGGATATGATAGCTATGTTTAAATATTTGAAAGGATGTCATATTGAAGAGGGAACATTTTTGTTTTCCATGGCTTCTGAGACTAGGACTCGGGGCAATGGTTTCAAACTACAGGAAAAGAGATTCCATTTGAACATTAGGAAGAACTTCATGACAGTTAGAGCTGCTGCCACGGAGGGTGGTGGAGTCTCCTTCTTTGGTGGTTTTTAAGCAGAGGCTGGATGACCATCTGTCGGAAATATTGTGAAGGGGTTCCTGCATGGAAGGGGGTTGGACTAGATGGCCCTTGAGGTCTCTTCCAACTCTATTATTCTATGATTCTATGATTCTATTCACCCCATAGGCGATTCTGTTAAGCAAATTTCCCCTATCTCAGGAATTTTTTATGTTGTACAGATTTTATGTTATACAAACTGTTTGCTTTACGGGGGTCCACTGTATAAATTTGTAGTATGCTGTTAGATTTATCCACTACTTTACTTAGCAGAGGACAGTGGCAGAAGGCTTAACATGTGAGACAAGAGTCCCCTCTCTGGGAACTGATAATAAAAAAGCAAGGGGGGGGGGAAGGTGAAGAAAACATGTTTACTATTACCAGTATTTGGAAACTAGATTTAAGGATAGCACAAGAGCAAAGGAAGTAACCTTAAGTTTGACAGAGAAGCCCTTAGAGCTGGCTTCTGAGCATATAGTCCTGCTGGTGGCCTTCTTCTAAATAAAAGAAGCAGTGACCCAAGAGGGTCAGAAAGGAGACATAAGAGTACAAATTTGCATGTAGATCTCGAGAACAAAAACAAAGTATATACAGTGAGATTATAGATCTTCAAGGTCCCTTTCTGCATTGCTAATCTTCTCTAATGCACAATGATTTCTCTCAGATTGGAATATCTGAATATCTGCTACAGCCATACATGAGTCTTCGTCTGTGTTCCTTGCTCTGACAAGCCACATATGACCACAGCTTCTACTATGAGCTTGCAACATCTCGGACAAACTTCGGTCTCTATGTATGGAAGATCACAGAAGGTAAGATGGAACCTGAACCTTGCTGCATCTGAACCATGCTGCATCTGAATGCTGATGCAGAAGAAAACACAGGCCTAAGTACAGTTATTCCAGGTTGTATAAATAGGGAAAGTAAGAACCCCAACCGTCTAGATTTTGCCGAGCTGATTGTTGCCACCAACTCTGCCATCTCTGTCCATGCAGGTTTGATAAGAACTGGTAAGAACTTCTCTTTAGGCTTAATCAGAAACACTGATATATTTTCATGGAGACAAAGATGCTGTGATGGACTTATGGCCTCACACAAAAGGATAATGTGCACAATGATGACATCAGAACAAAATCTGGCACTGCACCTATCACCTACAAGATGCGCAAAGCCCGACTGCATTGGTTTGGTCACGTCCTGCATGCCGATGAGGAGACCCTCGCCAAAAGGGATTTCAGCCTGCAAATCTGCAGATCCTGACCGAGGGGATGTCCAAAACAGCAGTGGATAAACACCCTGGGGAATGACATGAAGTTGTCCCAGGTCCACCCGGACCTAGACCATGACTGTGCCAAGTGGAAGGCCAAAAGAAGAATAGCAGACCACCAAGTGGGACAAACACGAAGAAGAAGAAGAAGAAGAAGAAGAAGAAGAAGAAGAAGAAGAAGAAGAAGAAGAAGAAGAAGAAGAAGAAGAAGAAGAAGAAGAAGAAGAAGAAGAAGAAAAGCAAAGTGTTTTGCTTATATACAGCCCCATAGCACTTCAAGTGCTCTCTGGGTGGTTTACAGTTTAATATGCAGGCTACACATTGCCCCCACCCCCAGCAAGCTGGGTACTCATTTTACCGACCTCAGAAGTATGGAAAGCTGAGTCAACCATGAGCTGGCTATCTGGGATTGAACCACAGTCAAATCCTTAAGTATAATGTTTAAATGGGAGTTGTTTATGTTTTATTAATTTTATTATGTATAAGTTATTTTGTTGAGTCACTGTACTGTGTACTTATTGCTGTTGTAAACCGCCCAGAAAGGTCTTGTTGAAAGACAGGTAGGTAGGTAGGTAGCTAGCTAGCTAGCTAGATGCATTGATTCATTGATTCATTGATTTGTGTTCATTTCAAATCAAGATCAAATCAAGGTATAGCTAGATCTAGATGGGGGCAACTTAAAGTCCCCTTCTTTCCTGGAGACTTACTAGCTCCCTGAATTACGTCACCTTCCTCTCACATATAAAATGAACAGAAATAGCTGTTAGAACGAAGACAGAAAGACACCCCCTTGGTGATCCCACACAGAAATGCATGCATGTATACGACACTACAGGATTTCTTCCAATCATATATTGCTTGATTTTCCTTGTAGAAGGTGAAAAACTTCCATTCTTAAAAGGAAAATGGGGTTTTGATTCATAAATCCAGCTGCATGCTGGTTTTGTTCTTTTTTAACTTTCTCTCACACACGCCAAACCAGCAAAAACAGGAACATTCCCATGGACATACTTCAAAGTCCCTGCAGATTTTGTTTCCCTCCCTCCCTAAAAGCAGCAAGCTATGTCAAACTCTGTTTCCCTTTTTATTTTATCCCCCCCTACACACACAAACACTTTTAAAAAAAAAAACATCTACTCCCCTTCTCGAAAATGGGGGGAAATATCTACAAAGGATCAAAGGTCAGGCCTGCAATCTGCCAATGGACAGAGAGAAAAACAGAAAAGGCCACGCTTCCATGAAATATGCTCTAAAATAATTTTGCGGCTTGGTATGTTCTAATTTTTCGAATTGGATGTTTGTCTTGGAAAGGGTTCTTTCTGGCTTGTCCATAAAAACAGGCCCACTTAAGCTCCGCGAGGCCTGTGAAAATGGAATCGGAGGCTGGCCATTAAAAGGCTCTGGGAGATTGCTTCCATATGGCAGAACAGCATGGGAGCGGAGGGGCCGAGGTCTACAGCAAGCCTGCCTTGGCTGGGCGCTCCTGGTCTATCACGGACACTCATTGTGTTACGGGGGAACATCTGGATTATTGCTTGCAATGTCCCTGGGAAATATCCACTTCCCATCAAAGCCTTTTATCTATCTCCACTGTACTTTGAACATTTTAGTGCACAGCGCAGCCGTGTTTGATGTGTGGCGCTCACTGCGTTTAAATCCAGAGCAATGACTTCCCCTCCCACCCCATTCAAAACCAAGCCTGGTCCTGCTTGCTTTCTCTCCCCCACTTTTTTTTCCAGAGGACTGGAGTGGTGGCAAATGGGATGGGGGGAAGATATTTTGTGCTGGTTCCCAGAAAACAGAATAAGACATATACACATGCTTGAAAGAATTTGAAATACTGAAGTTGTTACAGAAAGCTAGGTTTACTGGGGGGAGGGGGGATATAAATTCTGCATATCTCTCTGCCTTTTGCCATTTTGAAATATAGACTTTGGAGGATGCCCTCTACTGACAATCCTATCGGGCAGCCAAGAGGTACCACAGATATTTGGGGATTCCAATTTTTATTTTCATTCTCTCTCCTCCCATACAGATGCAAAACCAAGCAACAGCCCTTTATAAAGGTAAATTTGCATGATGCCTCTAATACCTCTTGAAGGAAGGAAGGAAGGAAGGAAGGAAGGAAGGAAGGAAGGAAGGAAGGAAGGAAGGAAGGAAGGAAGGAAGGAAGGAAGGAAGGAAACTTTGCAACGGCAGTTTTGATGCCCTATATCTCCTTCACAAAAGCTGATTTCTAGGGATGAGTTTTTTATTGCTTCTCTTTCACTTTCTAGCACTTTTGGTAGCCAACTGTTTTCGATGCTGTTTCGGTTTTCCCATTCTAGTTTCTGGTACTAGAGGCATTGATGCCCTACAGCAGTGGTCCCCAACCCCCGGGCCGCGGACCGGTGCCGGTCCATGGACCGGTTGGCACCGGGCCGCCTGGGGAGGCCGGGGAGGCTCCTCCCCTTTTCCTACGCCGCCCTCCTCCTCCTCCTCTTCTCTCCCGCGGGCAGCCGGAGGAGGAGTCGCCGCTGCCGGGCACGGCGCACGGGCGGGGTGGGGGGAGCCCGGGGCTCCTGGGCGGGCGGGCCCCGCCTCCTCCTCCTGTTGGCGGCCGGAGGCAAGCGGCGGCGCAGAGGTGCCCCAACCGAGGCGGGCCGCAGCGGCCACGACCGCGGCCACGGCAGCCGCCCGGGTTCGGCTGTGGCTCCGCGGCCAGCGGCGGGGGCGCCCCGCCGCCGCCGCGGCCGGCTCGGCGGTCCCGGTGGCGCCCTCGGGCCGGAGACGCCGCCACCCCACCGGCCTCCCTCCTCCCTCCCCCCCTCCCGCTCGCCCGCCCGAAGGCCGCAGCCGAGGCAAGCGGCGGCGCAGAGATGCCCCACCGAGGCGGGCGGCGGCGGCCGCCACGGGGCGCCCCCCGCCGCCGGCCGCGGAACCACAGCCGAACCCGGGCGGCTGCCGTGGCCGCGGTCGTGGCCGCCGTGGCCCGCCTCGGTTGGGGCACCTCTGCGCCGCCGCTTGCCTCCGGCCGCCGACAGGAAGAGGAGGCGGGGGCCCGCCCGCCCAGGAGCCCCGGGCTCCCCCCCGCCCGTGCGTGCGGGGGGAGCGCACGCCCGACGCCCCCAGCCGGCGAGCGCAGCCGCCGCCGCCGCCGCTCCTGTGGCCCCCCCAAGGTACACACGCCAAGCCCCCCCGCACCTCCTCCTCCCCCTCCTCCCTCCCCCCATCCCCCGCCCCCACACCCTCCCCTGCCCCCCCACACCCCCTCCCCACCCACACCCCCGGGCCACGGGAAAATAATCAAACAAATACCGGTCCGTGGAGACAAAAAGGTTGGGGAGCACTGCCCTACAGAACCCTCAAAACTAGTAAAAGAGGTGTGTGTGTGTGTGTGGGGGATAATCAAAAGAATAGACCACTATCCACTCCACAAGTGGTCAACAGCAGTACATGAGCATCTACAGACCTACACAGGCACTAATCGTACTTTAAAGTTCACCTTTATCACCACCTTTACTTCATCAACATGAATCAGTACACATGAGCAACAGAAATCCTTTTCATGATCATGATTCGAGACGGCCACTTTCCTGGGGAGCACCGACTTTCGAAGGGGTGAAACTCAAATGTTCCAAATTCAATCTTTTCCAAATTTGGAAGGATTAAGCAGGGATGTCAGCTGAAGACTAACTCCGAGTTTGGCTTCTCTAACTCACATAGGGTCGGCTCGACCATGCCTGGAAATCCTTAATTGCACCAACCATGAAACAGTTGGTTTCGTCAGAACGCTCACAAAGGTTTGTGGTTCGTGATCAGAGATGGGCACCAACCACCAGTTTGTGCCAGTTCATCTGTTGAACAAACAGGTGTTTGGCACTTCCCAGTCTCCCTTCAACCAGCAGGTGCCCATTGAGAAGCAATTTTTGCTTACTTTATTTTTGCAGGTTAGAAAGAAGCATTGCAATCAGTCAAGACACTTGTTTTCTTCCAATATTATAAAATTGGTGAGCATTTGTGGAATGAGATGACCCATGGAAAAGTAATATGTGAGCCTTGCTGTAGGTTTCAAAAAATAATTTGCATGACAATGTGTTTATATATCAAAGTGTACAATATACTGTCAATGCAACAACCATGCACACATTACAAAGTGTAAATGTGCATGGTTTGAATGTGCATGGGATTCACCTTTTATTTATTTATTTATTTATTTATTTATTTATTTATTTATTTATTTACAAGATTTTTAGCCGCCCCACTACCAGGTGGTATTTAATATGGTCTAAGGTGCATAGGTATAATCTTCACCATCGGAAAAAAATGGACAAAGGTGTGTTATGGATATATACTAGTTTTGGGGAAAGTGCCTGCCATACCAAAATGAAAACTTTCCAGGCAGAAGACAAAATATCTTATAAACTGAGACATGACAGAATAGGAATGCCAATATGAAATTGAGGAACTTGACCAGAGTAACTTGAGGTTTTCACTCCCCCCACACATCTTTCTTGCTTGTTCTACCCCCTCCCACCACCACCACCTAATAGAAAACAGGTGAGTCTCAGAACAAGCTGAGAAAAAAATGTAAAAACAAGTCTTTTATTTGTCCCCTCCCCCAAAACATTTGTTGTGGTGGCCAAAGGGTGGTGTTAGAGTCAAATATAATCTTTGAGTCGTTTTTTGTTTGGACAGTAGAGTAGAGCTCACACTTCAGGCTCCAAATGTTTTATTTCTTTTTTTAGTGGTTCTGGTTCACTCCCATGAAGACTGTTTCCTAAAAAACACATCCACAAAGCCTACAATGTGGGAAAGAAATCCACCCAATAAGCAGGAAGATTTCCAAATAATGCAGCAGCATCTTTCAAAACCCATCACTTAAAAGGATGCGACAAGGGTACCAAAAAGAGCTAAGGATGGGTCAAAGCAAGAATGCCAATTGAAGGAGGGAAGGTTTTTCCCCTCCTCCCTAGCTCTCCTCATTAGGCGAGGAACCCATTCTGTACCAGCACGATCCCTGTGGGAAAGAGGCAAGGAGGATGAGAAAAGGCAGCCTAACGTGTGTGCCACGGCTCATGACCCTGTGACAACGGAGTTCCATAGCGTTCTCGTACATTTGGAGGAGAGCAACAACATTGCCCAAAGGAAATTCCTAGACAGTATGGAATAAAAGAAAGAAGGCTGAGGAAGGGGGTGGACAGAGGGTTAGCAGCAGAGACCTGCACACCCACACGTACACACCAGAGAGGGAAGGATCTGGCCTTGCCTCAACTCAAGTCCATTTTTCAGCCAATTTATCTAATCATTTGGACATCAAGGTGGCACTCAGTTTTGTTTGCTTTTCCACATCCGAGGGTGGGGTGGGGTGGTGGGGACGCAGCAGGCCCCTCAACAGCACCTCCCTGAAGCCAATCTATTCATCCAAGCGGCGTTGGTTCATTCGGCACGCCACGTTTGCTCAGCTGCACAAGGAAGACACCCCACTGAGCCAAGGTTCCCGACACCTGTGAGAAGCAAACCTGAAATGAAATGTTCTAATGAGGTCACCGGCCTCCAGCCCCTCGCAGGATGAGTCCCCCGAGAAAACCGCTGGCCCAGAAAGGAATAAAAAGTATTTCAGTGCATTTCTCTCTGCTCCTGCCTCGTCCTCCCCTCTTAACAGAAAATAACCTACTCCAGCTAAGACTGCTCAAAAAGGTTGGCTCCAAACTTTGATGGGAAGGGACGAGAGGGTACGCACGCCCTGCTCATCTACAGAAGTCAGCTCAAAAGGAAAGTGAATTTTCCGTCAGCATTGAGAATACGACAACATCATGCTTGGGGGGTGGTAGGCTAATTGGAGGAGTGAAGAGGGCACAGGGCACCCATCTCTTTGTTCGCCAAAAGGAGGGAATCGTTCGAATTTGTAGGATTCACAGCAACATAACTTCTGCTGCCACCTGGTGTCCAAGGCAGTTGCTTCGCACTGCTGAGTGGAAGGATCAGTCCCACTGCCTAGCTGGGTCCCGACGCTTCTCCCCTTTCCCCTGGGGCGTCCAATTATAAAACAGTTTCCCTCCCAAACAGGAGAGCTGATATGGAGGCAACATCAGAAAATGGCTCATTTAAAGAGTTGTGGCTTTTGTTGCCCAAAATGAGCTAGATTTTTGCACTGGCATTGTCACTTTCACAAATTTTAACAGTAATGTATTCACATTATTTGGTCTAGTATGTGGGGCCATTAATCTCCCATGAAATGACTGAAGGAACAAATGGATTTCCCAATGGAAACTTTCTCCACTGAGCAATGGAAGGGGGTATATAGAATCAAATGAGAATAATACTGTAGCCCATAAATAACAGAATCTTAACTTAATCACAGCACCGTACAGCACCCCATTCGAAACAAACTTTTTTTTGTTTCTTTCAACATTTTAAACTCTCCTGCTTTCACAACCATACATGGCGATCCCAAATTACAATTTTGTCACTTCAAATCAGACTCAAATCACCTAGTATTTAAACCTGTGGCTTCATTCACATGCACTGACTGGAAAATTGTTTTAGTCAAAAAAATTTAGAGAAACCATTTTAGACAAAAATAGACTCCTATACATAGAAAAATAGTGTAATTTAATAAGCTCATGCTGGCCAGTTGTTATTTTTCTAGTAGCCTAAAGGTATCACCTGTTCCACTTTTGTATTTGGTTTTCTTTCTGGTGATTTTAAATGGTTTGCACTGCTGAAATTTACTCATTTGAATCATTTTTGAAGCAAAGTACTGTATTTTTCCATCTAGAAGACACCCCCATGTATAAGGTGACCCCCCCCCCCAATTTTCAAACCCAAAATTATAGCTTCACAATGACTGCAGTTCTCTCCTTGGCTTACTTCTGTGTATAAGATGGTCCTCATTTTTTAGTCAAACAATTTTAGACAAAAATAGAGTCCTATACATAGAAAAATACTGTAATTTAATAAGCTCTTGCTAATCAGTTAAAAAAACCCACCTCACTTTGTGACCCGTATGAATCTATTTCATATTTGTATCATGTGAGCAATAAAATTGAAACTGGCTGTTGTGGGTTTTTCAGGCTGTTTGGTCGTGATCTGGAAGTTTTTCTTCCTGACATTTTGCCAGACTCTGTGGCCGGCATCTTCAAATGGCAAGGAGCTCAGGGAACTAGGAGTTCTCTCTGTGCTCTGGGGTATAGAATGAGTGAGATTTTAGGTTACTAAAGTTTTGGGAAAGAGGAAACTTTTCTTATTCGGGTGAAAAAGTGTTAGTCATTGCATTGTGATGCAGAGGAATTAAAATCAACAAAGCCTGGCTTCCAGTACTGAAAAATACAGCCTGCAAAAGGTCAATGATTCCCACCCAGCCACAAGCTCCAGTGATCACTTCACACAATAGAACAGCTAACAGCACCCATCAACCACAGAGATGGATCGGCTGTCCCTTATTTCAGTGAAACCTCTTAATCCCACCACATCACAATACAATGACTAACACCTATTTTCCTGAATAAGACAGTTTTACCCTTTCCCACAACTTTAAAACCCCAAAATCTCACTCATTCTATACTCCAGAGTGCAGGGAGAACTCCTAGCTCCCTGAGCTCTTGCCTTCTGGAGATGCCGGCCACAGATTCTGGTGAAATGTCAGGAAGAAAAACTTTTAAAACATGGCCAAACAGCCTGAAAAACCCACGACAGCCATTAGATCCTGGCTATGAAATCCTTTCAGAAAATTGAAGCTAATTTGAATGACAATTAAATGCAGTTCTCATTGCCAGTGTGACCATGGCCCAAATTAATTGCAAAGTTTTACTGCTTTATGCTTAGCTGTGACCTCAACATTCAAACTTGGGCACAGGCTGGATAACTGCTTTTTGGGGGGTGGGGGGGGGCTACCAATTCCTGGTAGCCAGGATGTCTGGAGGATGTTAGGAACTGTAATTCCAAAATCAACTTTCCCCAAGCTCTGTAGAGGATAAAGAACTCATAACTAGCCCTACATATGCTGATCCTACAACTTCACCCATGTTCCAGTACAATGCACAAGGGAGTCACTCCACCGTTCACACTGTCCAGTCCCTGGGGCCGGCCGGAAGCAAGGAACAAAAAAAGTCCATGTCTTTGACCCACCTTATCCCATTTCAAGGACAAAAATCAACCAAACTCGACTGGTTTAAAAAATAGCAACTGGGCAGCATCCCTCAGTACTTTGGAGGTCATCAGCCTGGTGTGTCTTTTTTTGGGGAGGGGGCAGTAAAGAAGGAGGAGGATGGTACACCAATCTGCTGCCTAACAGAAGTTTGATCTCGGCACTGTAGGTCTCCACAAGGGTGGCTGCTATCCTTTTTGTAATGAATGCCATTCATCCAGGTGATTTTATCTGTAAACTGAGTCTTGGCAACTGGACTTCTTTTCTTGCAAGAACAGAGGTGGGGGACTCAGGCACAATCCACTACTTATCACGCTTGCATCAATCTCAAGACAAATCAGAAGCACTTCTCACCTCCACCACCAAGACCACAACTAACGACTCATACTTAATGGGTGTTGGGAAGGATTGAATAGGTGAGACGTTCACACACGCCATGCCGTTGTCCACTCAACAAGCCTATTCAGGCCACTGTCCATCTATAGAGCCTATACTGACCAAGGTGGCATGAAAGCAAGATGAACTATAAATTGAAGGCCTCACATTAAGGTTCCTCAGAGTGACAAAGCTACTTGGATGAGCAGTGAAACATTTAAACCTCACAAGAAAAGAAGTATGCTTGCCATGATTCAGCGTCTGGATGCCCTACACAATAAAACTGGGCAAAAAAATCCATATAATTTATGAAGGTACCTGGAAGAGAAGAAAATGACCACAAATTGAACATGAATCAGCAGTGTGATGTGGCAGCCAAAAAAGCCAATGTGATTCTTGGTTGCATCAGCAGAAGCATAGTGTCTAGATTAAGGGAAGTGATAGTACCACTCTATTCTGCTCTTGTCAGACCCCACCTGGAGTACTGTGTCCAGTTCTGTGCGCCTCAATTTAAAAAGGATGTTGACAACCTCGAGCGGGTCCAGAGGAGGGTGACCAGGATGGTTGAGGGTCTGGAGGAAATGTCTTACGAGGAGCAGCTTAGGGAACTGGGAATGTTTAGCCTTTCAAAAAGAAGACTGAGAGGGGATATGATAGCTATGTTTAAATATTTGAAAGGATGTCACATTGAAGAAGGGACTGGTTTGTTTTCCATGGCTTCAGAGACGAGGACACGGGGAAATGGTTTCAAACTACAGGAAAAGAGATTCAATTTAAACATTAGGAAGAATTTCATGACAGTTAGAGCTGTTCGGCAATGGAATATGCTGCCACGGAGGGTGGTTGAGTCTCCTTCTTTGGAGATTTCTAAGCATAGGCTGGATGGCCATCTGGTGGGTGTCCTGTGATGGGGGTTCCTGCATGGCAGGGGGTTGGACTGGATGGCCCCGAGGTCTCTTCCAACTCTATGATTCTATGAGCTCCTCCAGCTATACCAGTAGTCAGTAGGGAGTAGAGATGTAAGAAATACTCATTAAAAAATTTTTTTTGGCCAGGGTAGGCTCCCTCAACTCAACAAGGCACCAGAATAAGGAAATTTTAAGCTCTGCAAGATACTCCCCCAATCTCTCCAGAAAGACAAAAGAACACCATTTTATCCTCCATGGTTTGCACACATCTTTGAAAAATACAAGTGTCTTTACCCTTGAGAAGCAATGCACGTGTGGGCACACATGCACACGTACACATACAACAAGCAGAGAAGACGAACTGATAATTGAAAAATACATGAACAAGCTTTCTGGTGTTCCTAATCACACAAAAATCTATACAACAAAGCAGCCAACAACACCTTTTTGTACAAATAACACTTTATATGCATCATTTTTTGAATTTTTGTCCTGGCAAGATGAAGAACTACGTGCATCCTTATTCAATCATTATCATCATATCCTGCTGAGTCAGTTCTGACTCCTATGCAGGGTTTTCCAGGTTGAGAATACACCAAAGTTTATCCCTCCCATTTTCTAGGGTTGCCATGGGACTGTGCAGGTTATCAAAGGCCACACATCTGAGGTTCCCAACAGGGAATTGAGCTCCCAACATCTGCCTCCATGGCCAGATACCTAAACCAGTGGGACATCCAGCCAGCCCTCAATGAGGGGACTCTATTTCCTGTTTGTTTCTGAAAAGGGATACAACTTTCAATGATTTAGAAAGGGACCAATGAGCTAACGTTCACAAGCAACGGAGCCTCATATTGAGAGGTCTTTCCTGCTGTCGATATTTTGCCGGTAAAGGCGAGCAGAGAGGGAGAGAATACGGCAGCAGTAAGTACAGAGATCCATTAGAGTACGAGCATTTCATTTCCTCCTGGTCTGTTAATCCAGTCCATCCACATATCTTCTGCCCCATCGCACTCCTCCTGACCATTCTTCCATCACCTCTCCTGCCTCTCTGAGATCCCCTTATTCCCTGAGCACACAATTTTCCTCTGCAGGCTTTATGTTTTATTACATTTAGAGAAGAAGAAGAAGAAGAAGAAGAAGAAGAAAGAAGAAAGAAGAAGAAGAAGAAGAAAGAAGAAAGAAGAAGAAGAAGAAGGAGGAGGAGGAGGAGGAGGAGGAGGAGGAGGAGGAGGAGGAGGAGGAGGAGGAGGAGGAGGAGGGAAAAAGACACCCTGGACTTGTTTCCACAGCCTGGTGCATCCTAACTAAAGATAGATATTGATGTACAATGCCAGCATTTTAGTGTGGCAGCAGAATCAATAAACTAGGAAATACTGCTTTGTCAAGAGCTGCCAAATAGTCTTTCTGGGAAATTCTTTACTGCCTCTCGGATGGTCACAGAAGTCTCTCTCTTCCCCCCCCCCCCACTACCACTTTTTTCTTTCCTTCGGATGACTCTGGAGCCTGGGCTTGTACTGGAAATGCTGCAACTCTCCTACCCTCTAGTGACAGCAACAGAAAAGGCAAAACAATTTACAGGTTTGTTCCTATCTCAACCTCCCCCTGTAAAATACGGATTCTCGTCTCCCTCTGGTGCCTACCTTCACATTTTCTTGGGGGAACAGAAGCAGCAGCAGGAGTGAAAAGAAGAGCAGAAGACTATTTGCCTGAACCTGAGCCACCAATATGTCTATGGAAATTCTCAGTCATCCAAGTGAGGATATCTGGAAGATGAGTCACGGCAACGAGCCTATTCCGGCCATTATCCACGAAGGAGCCTATTCAGACGAGGGTGATGTGAAATCAAGGTGAGCCCATAAATTGGAGGCCTTGCCACTAAATATCTTCAGACTGATGAAGCTGCTTGGGTGTGTAGCGAAACATTTTAACCTCCCAAGTAAAGAAGTCCAGTTGCCATGACCCAACTTCCAGAGAGTCAGCAACCAAGGAACTCCACCAAGCTGACTTCAAGCATTATCTTCAGTTGTTAAAAATGCACAGAGATGACAAAAGGGGTGGTGGTGGGGTCAACCAAGACAAGGGGTGTAGGTTTGTTTTATATGGTGACTGGCAGAGTCTGGACTTATTTCAAGGAATTGCTGAAGGCAGGCCTTGCAGGCAAGAGAGAACAAAACTGAAACCGTGATGCTGACAGAAGAAAGCAGAACAGTCAAGAGGAATGGAGAACCTATGTGGATCAATAGCAGCAGCAGCAACTGCCGCATCAGGAACAGCAGAAGTCCAGAGATGGATGAGATCCTATGGATCACCTATGTTGAGCCCCTATCACAGAGAAATGGGAGGGATTGAACTCCCAACCTCTGACAGCCCAGCCAGAGGCCTAAACCACCGAGCTATCCAGCAGTTCAGGAATCAGTATTCAGAATTTCTTTGACTGTCATTTCAATCCACGCTGCTCCGCCTCATCCGTTTTAATTTAGCAAGCCCTAGCTGAATTCTTACTTGAAATTACATCCCCAGCACAGGTGGATCAGAGATGGAAATCGTTGTTTGTCCTCATGCCTCTATAGAAATATACAAAGGGGAAGGAGAACACTCATCTGCAATACATCTGGCCTGTCTGTTTAGATGTGAGTTGGGGAAACGGACTTCTTTTTTCCCCATCAGGCTCATCCGTAAACACTACACCATGTTGGCTCTTTTTATACAGCTCTGCTGAACTTCTGGACTCATTCTTTCATCTCAGCATGACCTGCTTTTTGATCTTCAGCAGATGTTCAGCCCTACCACCTTCCCACTCACGTCTTGGTGGCCATTTCAAATCCCCGATATTCCCTTCTGTAGCCGGCTAATTTTCCCCCCTTCTTTATCATCTTTCCACCTTTCAGTCTGGCCTTTGGAATAACTCCTAGCAAGTTGAGGATCTAACTAGCTAAGTGTTCTAGTCTAAATCAATTGGTTCTGCTACAATTTTTAAAACAAGATCTTTGTCTTCTCCTTTATTGTCATTGGCTTTCTTTAGTGCTACATTTAGCTATAAGGCAGAATCTGAATGCAACAAACACATTTAGAAATGCAAGATTATAACTGCTAGTCTTAAGCCTCTTTCCAGCACCGTTCTAGATATCATCATTACCATCTGCCATCAAGTCAACGCCAATTTATGCACACCTTTTCCAGGGTTTTCCAGATCAAGAATACATAGAAGTGGTTTATCATTCCTTTCTTCTGGTCAACCTTTTTTTAAAGTAGACTATTCAACATGCCTGCTTTCATTTTTCTCATCTTTTTGCCGTGTCATTCAAGCATAGACAGATAAAGTTATAAGAGCATAAGAACATAAGAAGAGCCCTGCTGGATCAGGCCAAAGGCCCATCTAGTCCAGCTTCCTGTATCTCACAGTGGCCCCACCAGATGCGTTTGGGAGCGCATGAGACTAGATATCTGTCTCCTGATACCATTCCCCTGCATCTGGCGCTTGAAGTACCCTGCTATTTAAGCCTGGAGATGACGCCATCATGACTTGTAACCTGTGATGGACTTTTCCTCCAGGATTCTGTCCAATTCCCTTTTGAAGGCATCCAGGCCAGATGCCATCACCACCTCCTGTGGCAGGAAGTTCCACAGACTAACAATGTGCTGGGTGAAAAAATATTTTCTTTTGTCTGTACTTAATCTCCCAGCCCTCAATTTGAGTGGATGTCCCCTAGTTCTGGTATTTTGTGAGAGGGAGAAGAGCTACCCTCTACCCACTTTACTCATGCCCTGCATGATTACTTTTTGTTACTTTTGTCTGGGGGATACTCTCTAGGTAGGTCAGTTTCCCATTTCTGGATTCAGGCTTTCCATGAAAACCCTTGCAAAGCTTATGGTCTACCAGTAGGTGCTGCTGCTATGCTGCTGTATAGCAAATGGGAATAGAACATTGTCTTTAAAAAGTCTACCCAGGCATACAAGAAGACTGACTTTCTGATTCACAAGAATTATGTTGCTTTGGGGGGCCATCAAGGGGAAATGTAAGGGGAAAATATGCATTGCTGGAAAATATGCTTTGTGCTGGACTGTGTCAAAAACAGACCAAAATCCAAGTGACGTGTTTGCCTGATTGCACTTTGGGAGGAAGACTTGCCCTACCACAGTTAATTTCAGGTAGAAAATTATAAAAATGTTAGTGTGTGTTTTTAACATTGGAAAGGGTCTCCTTGCCACCTAAAAGGCCTAGACCAGCTCTTGGAAGACCATGAGTCTAAGAAAACGGTTTTCGATCAAGATGGGCACGAAACGAACCAAAAAGCAAAACATTTTTAAAAAATTAAACTTGAAAAACAGACATGCAGATACTAGTTTTTTTGCTACTGTGAGAAACACTTGCAGATTCTTCTGGAAAACTATTGACATGCATGGGCACCCAAGTATTTATTTATTTATTTATTTATTTATTTATTTATTTATTTATTTATTTATTTATTTATTGTGCCAATTTTCTTATAGGAACTCTAGGTGGTTTACATAGAGCATCAAATCAACAATAGTTAAAATCATAAGCAGGTAATAGCAAGAAAAGTCTTACGAGGAGCAGCTTAGGGAGCTGGGAATGTTTAGCATCTCTAAAAGAAGGCTGAGAGGGGATATGATTGCTATGTTTAAATATTTGAAATGTCACAATGAAGAAGGGACTGGTTTGTTTTCCATGGCTTCTAAGACTAGGTCACAGGGCAATGGTTTCAAACTACAGGAAAAGAGATTCCATTTGAACATTATAGGAAGAACTTCCTTCATGATGGTTAGAGCTGTTCAGCAGTGGGATATGCAGCCACGGAGGGTGGTGGACTCTCCTTCTTTGGATGTTTTTAAGCAGAGGCTGGATGGCCACCTCTCGGAAATACTGTGATGGGGGTTCCTGCATGGCAGAGGGTTGGACTGGATGACCCTTGAGGTCTCTTCCAACTCTATGATTCTATCACATCAATCAATGATCAATAAATCACTTGGTATACAAATTAAAAGCAAAGGGCCCAGCAAGAGGCACAAAAAGGGGTGAGATGCAAACAATACAGAGCGGTAAACAAAATAATCATTGATTCCAAACAGAAATGGGCATAAATCGGGAAAATGACAGGTCATACTGGTGCCTAATTTGTCACTATTCACAAGCCAAAAACTTTCATTAACTTTCTAATGAAAAGAACTGTTTCATGGTTCATGAAATTAAGGGTGTCAGGGAGTGATGGAATGGCCCCTACACGAGTAAGAGACACCACGTGTGATCCCAGCCTCCAGCTGACTCTCTTCCCCATTTCATTCCCCCCCCAGTCCCAAATTTGGCAACAAATGGATTGGAAACATCTGACTTATACCCTCCCAAGTCAGCTTGACTATAAGAAGGTCTCTTGCACTAGCTGTATTCAGACCGATGAAGCTGTTTGGATGAACAGGGAAACGTTTCTATCTCTCAAAAAAAGAAGTCCAGTAGCCATGACTCAAATCCCAGTTAAATGAACCTGGATGACTGAGAATCTTCACAGACTTATTGCTATGCAATTTGGGGCAGATGGCCTGAAGTTGGTGCGAGAATATGAAAGAACAGCAAGAAAAGTAGCAGACTACAAGAACCACTTACATTTCAACTTGAGATGCAGACAACAAAGTCTCACCCCAACAAGTCTCCGCCTACAATCGACAGTAAGAAGCCATCGGGCTAAAAATATCCTCCAGAGAGCTCAAGAACAACTTCTCAATGAGAGGATCAGACAAGTCCACTTTACCTTAGACACACTGCAACACAGAAAAGACCACATTCACCAAGAACTACTCTCCACCCTATCCAAACCAGCAGTGGATGCAGTCATAGAATTTGTCCAGAAAGCACAACTGGCTCAGCATTGCAAAGGCAAAGAGAGGCAAATGAAGAAGTTCGATCTTCTCCTCTGCCGGAAAGAGTCAGTCAAAGAGTTTGGCAGGAGGAAGAAGGATGAAGGGACCATGACAGGAGATGTAAAGGACAAATGGGTGAAGAACCTCTCAAACAGGGAACTCACCCAGACAGAGAGAGAGGTCCTATCCAAAGGCCTAAATTTTGCCATCACACCCAAACAGGTTCCTGTTGTGGATTTCATCACAGCGACAGAATCAGCCATCCACAGCAACAATCTGCCAGCAGCAGAAGCAGAACTACTCAGGATAAAAGTCTCTGCTGCACTGTCCAGTGCTCAACCACCACCATCCAACCTCACCAGCCAAGAGAGAAGTGTTGTGACATCCCTCAGCAGGGATGAGAGCATCACAATTCTGCCTGCGGACAAAGGAAGGTGCACTGTCGTCCTCAATACTGTGGACTACCACGAGAAGGTTATCACACTTTTAGATGATCAAAACACATATGAAAAACTAAGAAGAGACCCCACCAGCAATTACAGGAAGAAAGTAATGGAATGCTTAAAACTCTTGGAGCAGGAAAACGCAATTGACAGGGTGACCTACCACCAGTTATATCCCGGAGAGACCGTCCCCTGCTTTTATGGACTTCCCAAGATCCACAAGCAAGGAATCCCCCTCAGATCTATTGTCAGCAGTATAAATTCAGTGACTTATAACATCGCAAAATACCTGGCAACTATCCTAGCCCCACTGGTTGGACACACGGACCACCACGTACACAACTCAGAAGAGTTTGTTTCTAAAGTCAGGGAGCTCAAACTGGATACAGAGGAAACCATGGTATCCTTTGATGTTACATCACTCTTTACCAGCATACCCACCACTGATGCGCTAATAATGGTAAAGAGAAGATTAAGAGAAGACAGCACCCTCACCTCCAGAAGCCGCCTCAACCCAGACCAGATAGGCCTGCTCCTGGACCTGTGTCTGAACACCACATATTTCATGTACAGAGGGGACTTCTACAGACAGAAGCATGGTTGCACCATGGGTTCCCCAGTGTCACCAATTGTAGCAAACCTATACATGGAAGAAGTGGAGAAGAAGGCACTCAACACCTTCCCAGGGACAACACCATCCCACTGGTTCAGGTATGTAGATACCTGGGTTAAAAAATAAAGACTCAGGAAGTACAGGCCTTTGCAGACCACATCAACGCAGTGGATCCTAATATTAAGTCCACTAGGGAAGACACTCAAGACAACAGGCTGACTTTCCTGGATTGTGCAGTCATCATCAGACCTGACCGTGGCCTGGGAGTAGAAGTTTACAGGAAACCCACCCACACAGATCAATACTTACTGTTTGACTCCCACCATCCATTACAACACAAACTAGGAGTCATCAGGACCCTAAGCCACAGAGCAGAGAGCATCCCCACCTCCTCAGAAGCCAAGAAGAAGGAAGACAGGCACCTGAAGACAGCACTTAAGGCCTGTGGATATCCAAGGTGGGCCTTCAACAAAGCAGTGGGCCATCCCAGAAGAACAAGGGATCAGTCTGAGACCCAGACCCGACGGAAGAACCTGGTCATTCCTTACATGGCAGGAGTGTCGGAGAAGCTTAAAAGGATTTTTGGCAAACACCACATCCCTGTTTATTTAAAACCCAGGAACACACTAAGGCAGAGACTTGTCCACCCAAAGGATCCGATACCAAACCATAAAAGGAGCAATATAGTATATGCAGTCCAATGCAGTGAAGAGTGTTCAGACCTCTACATTGGAGAAACTAAACAGCCATTAAACAGAAGAATGGCCCAACATAGGAGAGGTAACAGCTCAGGACCAGAATCAGCAGTACACCTCCATTTGAAGGAAAAAGGCCACTCTTTCAAAGATGAGGATGTACACATATTAGACAAAGAAGAGAGGTGGTTTGAGAGAGGAGTAAGGGAAGCCATTCATGTTAGCATTGAAAATCCCTCCCTCAACAGAGGTGGTGGGCTCCGGCATAGTCTATCTGCTACTTATCAGGCTGTACTTTCCAAAGTACCCAGGCAAATCAAGGAGCCTTCACCACCACTTCACAGCTAACGACCCATTCTTGATGGGTTTCAGCACCTTAGGCCATTGTTTACCTTAAGGCCATGGACACTAATGTCTCCCTAACGAGCCTATTCAGGCTATTGTTCATCTTATGAGCCAATCAGACCAGGGGACAAGAGGTCAAGCTGACTCTTGCACTAGCTGTATTCAGACCGATGAAGCTGTTTGGATGAACAGCGAAACGTTTCTATCTCTCAAAAAAAGAAGTCCAGTAGCCATGACTCAACTCCCAGTTTCACAAAATGGCTTGTTTTATCAAAAGTTCATGAAAGTTTGTGGCTCATGAAGAGTGACAAGCCACAAATCATCATGAACCAATATTTTCTTGGTTCGTGCCCATCTCTCATCCTTGTACTTCCAGAGTTTATCTAAATCCTGAACTCTTTAGTGGGCTGAAAGACAGGGGGTGGGTTGGGAAATCATACACAGAAGAGTAGAACACAAGCTACCTTTGGTGTCGAGTGTTTTCTTCGGTTCACCCATTTCTGTGCACCAGGCCAGCATCCACGTAATACAGAGCATCCGAGAGAGGGAAGAAAACAAGAGACAAGGAGGGTTGGGGTTGTTAGTGACCCAGCATAGATTCTGAGGAAGACAGGTTTCTTTCCAAAGGGAGGTTTCTAAGATCTGAAGTTGTTTTTGGAGAAGTCCTTGAAGCCATGAGCTTAAAAGAACAGCCTAGGTAGAATGGGAGGTTGGAACTCCATTGGTGGGGCTACATTTTTTTTTGGGGGGGGGGCTGAAGCTCAGTCTGTTGTGGGACTATCCTGACTGGGTGACTCTACCCCAAAATAGTGACTCCTACGCTACTGCCAACAGAGCAACTGCATCATTTCCTCGTTAATCTCTGTTAACTGGCAGTGGTCCTTTGCAGCTCCACCTAGAAATGCCAGAAACAGAAGCCAAGATCTTCTACAATTCATGAATGAGCTCCGCCATGCTGCTATGACCCTTCTCCGCGTGGACTCTCCTGGATATATTGTGCATATACTGCCTAACACCGTTGCCCTGCCACAGAGAGTAGGTCTCTTCCCTTCTTTCACGCACTGTGGGCACAAAGTTGCTAGAGAGGTTTTTGTTTGTTTATAAAATAGTTTCTTAGACAGCTTACATTTCTTTTCACATCTCCCTGTTTCACCGTGAGCTTTAGATCCAGCACGATCACACCCATGTCGTCTTCTAAGCTGTTTGGATCTTCGAGCTTCAAAACCTTCTCACATGTCCTAAAAGGAAAAAATGAAGGTATGTGTGTGTTGGGAGGGATCACTTGCCTAAATGACCCTGGGATCCAATGAAGACAGGAATCATGACTATTATTCTCTTAAAAGTCATGTACATTGCAATATACAGCCACTGTTGCAATAGTTATTTGATGGTATTAGGCCTGGCGAGCTCTGGTCCATGGGGTCACGAAGAGTCGGACACGACTGAACGACTGAACAACAACAACAAGAACACTTCATAGCTTCATTATTACCCAGTACATTAGGACCCCTGTATCTGAAAATATTATACAAAGCATGGTATCTTTTCTGAGATTTCCCCCCTTTGTATTCTCGAAGACTTCCATGGCCGGAATCCAATAGTTGTTGTGAGTTTTTCGGGCTGTTTGGCCATGTTTTGGAAGTTTTTCTTTCTGACGTCTCGCCAGACTCTGTGGCTGGCATCTTCAGAGGGCAAGGAGCTCAGGGAACTAGGAGTTTCTCTCTGTGTGCTATGCCAGCCACAGAGTCTGGCGAAACATCAGGAAGAAAAACTTCCAGAACATGGCCAAACATCCCGAAAAAACCACAACAACTATTTTCTCTCTTTACTATTCTATATATGTAGTGTTTCTCATTACAGGTATCTGCATTTTCAGCATCCTTGCACACATGGGGGGGGGCAAGAACCAATCCCCCACAGATATGGGGGGGTCTTACTATATAAATGAATATAACAACCACAACACTGTGTAAGACAGAAACACTTTATGACTATGAGTGATGCTGTAAGTGTTTCCTTTGCCCTCCTCATTTCCTTTCCTTTTGTGTCATCCCTTTTTAAAATATGTGAGCCTAAGGATAAGGGCTCACTCCTATCCTTTATATTTATATGTAGGCCACTTCTAGAGCTTTTCCACTTGTACATGCATCCTACAAATATAATACTGACAAATAAAGCTGGGATGAATCTGGTAACCAAAAGTATGAAGAAACGTTTATGAATTTGCTTGCAATCATTCTGCATCACATCAGCCCTGTGGTGTTGGTATATTGTTTAACGTCTAACTCAGTCTTAATTTTCCCATCTTGAGATTTAGTGATGCCTGTCAGAGAGGAGATTAGGAGGAGGAGGAAGAGGAAGAGGAAGAGGAAGAGGAGGAAGAGGAGGAAGAGGAGGCTGGGCTCTCTTGCTTTTGTATATTTATTGTTTTAAATCTGCTTGTAACTTTGTGTTATTTTGGTAGCCAGATAGAGTAGTAGCTTGTCACTAGATGGGTGGAATATAAACCCAATGAATGAATGAATGAATGAATGAATGAATACCTCCCTAATTCTGATTATGGATTTATGGATCTCAGGAAAAACAATGCTTAAATCATTTATTTATTTATTTATTTAGTTAGTTAGTTAGTTAGTTAGTTAGTTAGTTAGTTAGTTAGTTAGTTAGTTAGTTAGTTTAGTTAGTTAGTTAGTTAGTTATCATTATGTAGAGTAGATTCATTGCATGGATGTGACATGTCAAGTCCATACTTTTGCAAATCCATTGGTTCAGTGGCCAGAATCCTATAAGGAATTTACAGTGGTATAAGTAGAATTGGGTCAATCACAGAGGAAATTGCTATTGACCAGCTAACTGCCACTCACATTGCTAGTCATATGTCGGTCCTGTGATTTGCCATGCCTGGAAAAAAAGCCCAAAAACATAAACAAGAAACTGGGCCTTTTCAGTAATTGTTCCTCATCTATGGAATAAACTGCCCCCAGACATAAGCTTGACCTTTACACTTAACATCTTCAAAAGCCAGTTGAAAATGTATCTCTTTAGGACAGCTTTCCCGGAACCTTAATCTTAATCCTTCTAATGCCCAAAAATCTTTTCTCCCCCTCTTGTTATGTATAATTTGGTTTTAATCTATTTGCACAATATACTCTTACATTGCTAATACTGAAATTGACTATAGGTATTTTAATTTTATGTTTAATTTCAAGTTTGATCAATTTGCATTTTATTTGTTATTGTTTGTTGTTTATAACTTCTCTTTTGTTATATTGCAAACCACCTAAAGTAGACCTTTGGTTCAATGGGCAGTATAATACTCAAAAATAAATAAACCAGCTATATAAATGGCAACTTGTCAATTGGCAGGAATCTGCTGCTTCAGTTTAAAGAACTACATCTATGCCCATGTAAATTCCCAGCAGAATTCTGCCTAGCATGTCTATACCAATTCACCACAAACAACTGAATTTAACCCATAATACTGATTTCAGCAAGAAATAAAGCAAAACATTTCCTTAACATTGGTTACGCAAGTTGTAAATTCTCGTGCCTCTTCAGTGTATTTTTCCCAAAGAAAAGGGAAACATAAAGGTTTAAACTTCATCCGTCTAACTAAGAACACTGCAGTGTTGTTTTCAAGTAAACTGGGAGTAAAACAAGCAAGGTGAGGTGGCCATACTGACAACACATTAATCTGTTGGCATTAATTTGTATGCTAGCCTTGACCAGGGAGATGGTCTCAATATTCTTCTCGGCCCCTTCAACTGCATTATTCTATGACTCTATTATTCTAATGCATGTTTCTTTTTTCCTATTTGGGATTTGGTGTGGAAAGGTGCTTGCAAGTCATAGATCAAAATAACTCCGCTCCCCTGGACTGTGCTGCCCTTGATTGGCAAAAGAGCACCTTGTCCTGTTCTGCCTTGGGCACTACTAGCAAAGTGAAGAGGGCCAGTCCTGCACGCTGGCACTCAAATTAATGAGCCACCCTTCTCAGTAGGAATACAGTGCGCCCTTTGGATTGGCTTAAATGTTACCTGTTCCGTTCCAGTTCATCCAGCATTACAACCGCTGAACCCATAAAGTCGGAATAAGTTAAATCTCGATCGTACACCTGGCATAGACAGAGCAGGAGGAAAGGAGAGACAAAAGAGAGAGGTGAACACCTGAGAACAATTTCTGCCTATTGGAGAAGACGGCAATTAGTGCTCATTTGGTTCTGCCTTTGTGGATGAATCTGAGCCAATCAAAAGTGTTTAGAAGTGGAACACGAGAAGAGGTGAACTGTCAGCCTCTACAAATCATGCAAAAAGCAATGGGCTTACGTTCTTTTCTTGGCATTATTTATTGCTGATTGAAAAGCTTTCAAACCTATTATTACTTCTCCCTGCCAACACAGTCACAATCCATTCAGTTTTTAGAACCAAAATGTTCCCATTTTTCTTTTTTTCATTTTTAAATAAAAAATGGGTGGGGAAAGCATTGCCATTTCAAACAAATTACAGACATATATGGGGTGGGGAAAATACTCAAAAAATGAGAAAGAAGGGAACCTGAAAAGCTACCAAGGCTTTATTCTTACCTTTAAAAAGAAATTCTCTGTTCTTGCCACACTCAAGTTTCTACCAGATTACAGAACTAAATTACTCAATAGTAGAGATGGGCATGACTTAGCGGTATTCCCGTTTCCGTTTCCGTTACTCATTTCCGTTACTCTACGGAAATGGTAACGGGAATTACTCCGCCAGACTTCGAGCTCGAACCGACGAACGAACAATTTTGGTCTGATTTGTCGTGCTCGTTCCTTGCATCGCGCGATTGCGCGATGCCACGCGGCACAGAAAAAAAGTTTTTAAAAGTTAAAAAAAACCCGGTTCCCGGCAGAAAAGCATGCGGAAAAATGCCTGCCATGCCTCAGGGCACCTACCAGAGGGGTTGTTTCTGGAGGTCCCCGGCCTCCCCCCCATCCCCCGTCCTGGGCTGTTCTGGTGGGACTCGCCAGTCGCCACTCGCTGCAGGCTCGCAGCCAGCCAGCAAAAAGCCCAGACTCGCCGGCCACCGGCCGCCGCAATTAAAGCGCAAGCAAGCGGCACGGACAGCACAGGAAAAAACTTTTAAACTCTCCCCCCACCCATTCCCGGGCCAAAAAAGCAGGCGGAAAAATGCCTGCTTCACTAAGGGCGCAGGGCACCTACCGGAGGGGTGGTTTCTGGAGGGGGGGTCCCGCCTCCCCCCCGTCCTGGGCAGCCGGACTCGAGTCGCCATGCCATGCGGTGCGGGCGGGGGATCCAAAATGGGGCGGCGAACGCAATATTGTTTTTGAAATCGTGGTCCAAAAACACACAAGCACAACAGAAACACGCGAAAATTTAAAAACTGCAGTCTGCCAGATTTTTCACAGTAGCAGTGGGTTTTTTCTTGCAACAAAATGTCTCTCCTCTCCTCCTCTGTCCTCCATTGATTTTATTTTATTTTATTTTATTTACACCTGCGCAATGATGGGCTGGCCGAGTGGCCAGCCATGTGGGAGTGGACGACCATGCAAATTTTTGGAGCCATCCCACCAATTGCATGGCCACTTGGCCATGGAGACTTCTGGGATGTCCCAAAAAGCCCCCTAAAACCTGCCCTAGCCGCCTAACCCTAACCCTAACCCTTGACTCCGTACCCACACGTCACAAACTGTCTTCTTAGTGGGTCAGAGAGGCACCCAGAGGTGCAACCCACTAGCCCACCGTAACCTTACCCCTCACTAGCCTAACCCTAGCCCTAACCCTAACCCACCTTAACCCTAAGCCAGATGTACTTGCATTGCACTACACGCAAGTACAATTCCCTTCTGTGTGAGACATGGTGGTGCGAGAGCCTTAGTTAGGCATCTGATCTCACTGGCTCTGGGTTCAGTGCCATCCACTAGTCTTCACAGTCACTGTCTGCACATTCTGTTATGCAATATCCATATGGCTATTGCATAGCATTTTGCAGCAGCAGCAGGTGAGGAGGGGAGACCCCCATGTTGAGGGGTCTCTTGGAGCCTGCTTCCCCTTCCTAGTGGGTGAGGATAGGAGGCACCCACGGGTGCCTCCAGGAGCCCACTTTCCCTTTATAGCGGGCCAGAGGAGGCACCCACCCCAGAGAGGTGCCTCCAGGAGCCCGCTCCCCCCCAAAAAAAACCAGTACTAACGAAAACGAAAAAAAAAAAAAAAAACGAACCGACTAATTTTTGCGAATTTTCGCGAAAAACGGAAACGACCCGAAACGGAACCGGCCCGACTAACGACAACTCGAAAAAAAAATTTTTTCAAGTCGTGCCCATCTCTACTCACTAGAAATCAGCCCCAAAAACCTAGGCTGCTTTAGCTACAGATAGATCCTTTAACAGTACTACCAACTGTAACCTAAAGCTTTAACTACGGACAGAGAAGTTTTCAAAGAGAAAATGAGCACAAGAGATGAATTACTCCAAGCTAGATACCGTATGCTCTTTCAAGTCCAGTAGATCATATCCAGTGATACAGAAGAAGACTAGAACAGGCACAGCCTTGCCTGTGACATACTTAGCTATATTTCATCACATTATCATCACCAACGGCAGTATAGGTCAGGGGTCTGCAACCTTTAAGACATAAAGAGCCACTTGGACCCGTTTCCTACGGGGGGAAAAAAACTGGGAGCCGCAAAACCATTGCGACATTTAAAACAAATATAACACTGCAAATATATTTCCCCCTCCCCTCGCTCCTGGCTTTTTGGGCGCTCGCAAGCAACACACTCCCTGGCGCGCTCCTCGAACATGCTACGCCCCGGCGCCGGGCTCAGGTGGGGTGGGAAGGAGCGCCGGCGGCCGCGGCTCCTCCGGGCACCCCTGAAGGGCTTCTGAGAAGGAAGCCAATGAAAGTTGCTTCTTTGGCACTTCGGGTGCCGGGAGAGCGAGCGAGCGGGCGAGCCTGAGCCGCCGCCGCCTCCCCCCACCCCCGCCACCCTGTCCCCGAGGGTTTCCATCGAGGCGCGCACCTGCCTCAAGTTCTCCGCACGCGCAACTGGGGCGGCTGCGTGTCCGCCAGACTCGGGGAGGGCCGGGCTGGGGGGGGTGGGCGAGGCGGACGGCGCTCCCGCAGGAGGCACGTTCTGTGTGTTGGAATGGAGCGGAAGGCAGCTGCTGGCAGGCTTTCGGAGAGAGCGAGAGCGAGCGAGACAAGCAGGCAGGCGCACAGGCGCTCCGCTCGGCTCGGCTCAGCTTCTCGAGCCAGGCGGCGCGCCGTTGGCCTCCCCGGGCAGCCAGGGGGCCCCTGAACAACTTGAGCCTGGTGCCCCCACCCTGCCGGCTGACTCCAGGAGGGAGCCGCTGGAAGTCTAATAAGAGAGACCCCTCCTCGGGCCGGGGGGGCGGGCTCGAACTAGCTGTCATGCCGCGTTCCTCGACTGCCAAGTTGATCTCGCGCAGGAAAAAGAAAAGCCGACTTCCTCCGTTGCTTCTTGCCTCTCCGCCGCCGCCGCCGCTCCCCCCTCCCCGCTCCCACCGCCACCAACCCCTTGCTTGTTGGGCCAGAACTGACAGCACTGGGCAAGGAAGCAGGGCAGTGGTGGCGGCGGAGGTGGGGGTGGGGAGAGAGAAGACTAGCCGTGCCCCCCTCCCCACGCCACCTTTCTTGAGGTTCCCATTCCGCCCTTGCTGCCTTCTGCTCGGATCCTGCAGCCATGGTCTGACTCTCTCCCCCCCACACACACACACTCCATCTCTCCCCCCTCCTCCTCCTCTCGCCCCCACCCTCCATGGAGGAGAGAAGCGCAGCCCGAGTGCGTCGTGCCCACACCGTCTGGAAAGGGATGGCGGCAAAGGAGGCGGCGGGGCGGGAGCAAAAAAAAGGGGTGGAGAAAGAGGTCTTGTTGGACGCAGGAAAGAGCCACCCTCCTTCCCTCGCTTCTCGTTCTCTCCTTGTCGCCATCCGCGGCTCCGGATTATAATATTCCTGGTGTGTTCTCTCTACCGCATGTTCCCTCGCTCGCTCGCGGTTTCTTTTTTAACCCGTTCTGGCTCCGTTCCGGAGCCGCGGCAAAGGTTTCAAAGAGCCGCATGTGGCTCCGGAGCCGCGGATTGCCGACCGATGGTATAGGTCATCTGGCTGTGGAGCCAGAGGTTGGGAGTTCAATTCCCACTGTGCTCCCTTGGTGAATGGCCATCCTGTGTGGCCTTGGTCAAGCTTCACTTCTGAATACAGTAGGACCCCTGTATCCACTGATTCATTAACCACTGATTAAGTTGTCCATGGTTGGCAGAGGAAAAAGTTAAATAAATAATTCAGCAGCTGCAAAGCAAGCTACAGTCATAAAGCAACAGGGTTTTTTTTGGGGGGGGATACTAGGGCCAGAACAAACTGGTTTCCGTGCAAATAGGAACACACTAGATCACTGTCTGACCCTGGCCCACCTGGCTGAAAAATATAGAAGTGGAGGGGGGAGCTGACTGTTCACTGCTTTTTTTTTTACTTGAAGGGAGCCTTCGATTCAATTTCTAGAAAACTATTATGGGATAAATTGAAAAATACTTCAATAGATAAGAGATTGTTATTTCTTATCCAAAACTTATACTCCCATACTAGTTGCTATGTTCGCTATGGCCACCAAGGTGAATTGACAGAAGAGATTCAGAGTAATCGGGGAGTCAGGCAAGGCTGTGTACTGGCTCCTCATTAATGATCTAGAAGCACACCTAAGGATGGTAGAAGGCCATTTCCCTAAACTTGGAAATCAGCAGATTCCACTATTATTATATGCAGACGATGCCGTAGTCTTATCCCAAACTCAACTGGGCTTAAAAAGACTTTTGGCAGCCTTTGTAAATTACTGTGACAAGAACAGTCTAAATGTAAATATACAAAAATCAAAAACTAGGGTATTCTCCAAGATCTGGAAAAAAATCTGCTGGTCAATTCAGAACAATTCCTTGGACCAGGTAAGAGAATTTAAATACCTAGAATTGAATTTCACATATAACTGTACTTGGACTGCCCAACGAGAGTATGCACAGAACAAGGCTACTAGTAGTATGACAGCCATCCACCGGTTTTTTATATATCAACGGAGGCCATCACATTCTCCCTGCTTCCCGTGTTTTTAAAGCAAAAACGAGGGCACAACTGCTTTATGGAATACCTATTTGGATTAGTGCTCTTAACTCAGGGATAGAAAAGGTACAATCTACCTTTTTATGCCGAATCCTAGGTGTTCCCAACTGTGTAGGCCTGGCAGCTTTATATCTAGAAATAGGCTTTGAGCGTGTTGAGACGAGAGCGTGGATACAGACATTAAAATATTGGTTGAGAATCCACTTCCAGGCAGAACAACTGGGATATATTTACTATTTGCTATCCAACTCATATACTAGTAAGTGGATGCGTATAATCCAAGGCAAAATTAAATCTATTGGAATGCCCCTTGATTCCATCTTACTACTAGGACAACAACAGGCCTTGCATGCTCTTAGTCAGCGACTTCATGATATAGAAAGACAAGAACTGTCCTCGATGGCGAATAGAATTTGTTCACCACAGGCCTATGGCATTATCCCAGTGTGTCAACCACCTGCATTGTACTTATCCACACTCAGAACTCCCCAAGCTTGCAGAGCATTCAACCTCGCGAGATTTAATGTTCTCCCCTCTGCCTTACTTCAGGGCAGGTTCCAGGGAATTCCCCAACAAGAACTACTTTGTCCTTGTGGAGCTGGGGTCCCAGAGTTCCTGTCACATAACCTCCTCCATTGCAACTTCTATGAGAAAATCAGGAGGGATCTGATTTATCCCTTGATCCATAGACTTCAAGGGAACTCAGATAAGTGGTTGGTTGCATATTGTCTAGCAGACCAGAACTCTCATATAACAACTCAGGTTGCTAAATTTTTCTTCGCTACAATTCAAAGAAGGGCCGTGTTGATGGCAGAAGGCTGACCTATATGTACCTTTTGGGAGGTTGTAATTTCTGTGCTGACATTTATGTTTTGTACTATTGCTGTTCCTGTTCTTTGTCCTGTTGTTTTATTGAATTGGGTCATATGACCGTAATAAACGAATTTGAGTGAGTGAGTGTTCTCTCTTAGCTGCCTAGATGCCCTGAGCACATCCAATTTTGCCTGAAGCTAAGCAGGGTCGGCCCTGGCTAGTACTTGGATGGGTGACCACCAGGGAATACCAGGTGTTGTAGGTGCCTGGAGTAGGAACTGGCAAGCCACTCCAGTATTCCTGCCAAGAAAACTCCATGGACGTGGGGTCACAAAGAGTTGGTCACGACTGTAATGACACAATAACAGTGTTCTCTCTTATCCACATTTTTTGTTAGCCGTGGGAAGGCCTGCAACAAATCCCCAGTAGATACCCGGGGCCTACTGTATTCTCTACCTTTAAAGGGTTGCCATATCAGAATTGACTTGATGGCACATGCTAATCATTAGTATGTTCTCTAATAGAACAGATTTTGACACATACTAAAAATCTACAGTGGTGCCTTGTATAAAGGAATTAATTCATTCCAAATGAAATTCTGTTAAGCAAATTCTCCTTTATACAAATTTCCCATAGGAATGCATTGAAAATGGAGTAATCCCTAGTCATGTTCATTTTTATGTTGTACAGGTTCGCCCCATAGGTGATTCTGTTAAGCAAATTTCCTCTATCTCCGGAATTTTTTATGTTGTACAGATTTTATGTTATATAAACCATTTGTTATACGAGTGTCCACTGTAGTTCCTTTCTAAGGACTGTATTGAAGCCCTCCGTTGCAGCTCTGCATGAGTTCCTGCAAATACACTGTTGCACCTCTGCATGAGCCTGCTTTTTAAGGCTTGCAGAGCACCAGAACACAGAAGGGGCAGATTTAGGTCTATGAATCTATACAGTTTGACAGTTGACTCGATGCACAGAAGACTGGGGTAGCTGGGTTGTGGTTGCTCTCAAAACCACCCAAGAATGACAAAAACGGAGTTTATCAGACTTTAAGTTCCTGCAAGACTTTATTGTTTTTACTATGCTACACAATTATAGCCACTTTAACTACGATGGCATGATCCTACAAAACTCTGGAATCAATTAAGGTCCTTAGGCTTTTCTGCTCGTTCAGGGAGCCTCCCTGAGATTACAATTCAGAGGCATATCAAAGAGATCTCTAGCAGAGAATTCTGATTAAGACACTGAGCTATTTTAAACGGAGCTGTGATCATTAAAACAATATGGTTGATGCTGTATAGTGTAGTCATACTCAGAAATAAAACCTTTGTCAAAGAAGATAACTTACATGCTTCCAAAGCTATTTCACAACACAAAACATGGCAGTAGCCAAAACTGTATGTCTGACATACTGGTTTGTATGGTTCAAGACATCAGAACTCAATGAGAATTTGAGAGGTCTGTAAGGCCGCTCTTAACAACATGGTTTCAGCAAAACCAACAGTAAAAACAAAGAGGTTGAACTCAGAAATACTTGCTGCCCATTCTGTTGAGATTTGTTTTGCTTGCCTCAAACCCAAAACAACTTCCATCAAATTAGGAATCTGAACACCCAGGCCAAAAACAGACATTAGAGGCAGCCCATAATTGAAAGAGGGAGATTCTTAATGAATGGGAGCATCTGAGTGACACAACAGGAGCCTCCCTTGACTCCAGCAGTATACAGAGCCAATTTCTTTCTTTGTTAATTGTTCTTCAGGATTTAGGCCTGGGAAGCCTTGGAAACCAACATGGAAAGACCTGCTGCAACACTGAATGTGCTTTAAATCCTGATGACAAACTAACTCAAGCATTTGTTTCTGGCCTCACACAATCAGGAAAATGGGAGAGCAACTCTGATCGACAGCTTACCTTCACATAAAGTTTCTGCTCAAGGGATTGTATCGGCAGCACCACCGTTTCGTCCCAAACAGGGTTCAGGTTCTTATAGATCACCCTGCTTTTATAGAGGGTTTTCCCGCACATCTTAAACTTCACATACGGGTCACTCGTCCCTTGGAAGAATGGAGAATAGAAAGGATTAATTAAGAACATGGTGAAAGCCTCTTTCCTTGTACCCTTCTCTTCTATACTGTGCCAGGCAGCCACATGTATTACAAAACGGGTCTGCAATTTCAATGCAGCAAATGAGGGCATCGCTGTACAATGAAGATCTGGAGAGGTGTTTTGTCATTATGAGGGATATCATTATGCCACATATTCTAGGGTGGCTTGGGTTTGACCTGCTCCTGCCAGAGATGTAAATTGCTTGAATTTGTTGATCAACGTAGTTGTGGATTCCCAGTGTGGTGTAAGGGACCGAGCAATGGAAAACAAGGTTTGAATCCCGATTTAGCTGCGGGGACTCACTAAGGGAGTGAAACAGGTCAAGGTACTCCTTTAAAAAATCTCAACCACCCCTTAGGGTTACTAGAAATTGGTTCCAAACTTGACAGCACAACTGTCTTCTCCTCGTGGGTAAGCCTTGTGGCACAGTGACTAAATTGCTGTTCTGCAGCTAAAACTGTACTCATGACCTAGAGTTCAATTCCAGGTAGCTGGCTTAAGATTCAGTCTTCCATCCTTCCGAGGTTGGTAAAATGAGTATCCAATTTGCTGGGGGTTGGGGGTGGGCAATGTGTAGCCTGTATAATTAAATTGTAAACTGCCCAGAGAATGCTTTAAGCCCTATGGGGCGGCATAAAAGCAGAATAGAGTTGCTTTCTCCTTAAGATGTAACAGACATGCAGGCTCTTGTGAGGAAGACCCGTATGTCAACATTTATGGTTCTTCTACTTGGCTCGGTAGGGTCCAAGATGAGCCTTTTATATGGTGGCTCCCTGCCTTTGGAAGATCTGTTTGGCGCCCTCAGTGTTGCACCAGGTCTAAGTCTTCTGTTTTCCCAGACAATTACGAACCACTAACACTTGTGTTTCCCAACTTCAAGCCGTTCTACATCTAGCGCTGGACAACTTTAACTGCTGTGGCTTCATGCAACAGTGTGAATCTGTAAATTGGTGACATACATCATCTGCTACAAGTACACCAGTGTTCCGGGAAATGTAACATACCTCTCTAGAGAGGCCACGGTGACACATGCCCTAGTGACGTCCCAGCTAGAGTACTGTAATGCACTCTATGTGGGACTTCCAATAAAAAGTCTCAGGAAACTTCTATGGGTCCAAAATGCAGCAGGCAGATTGCTAACTGGGGCAGGATACAGAGATCACATTACACCCCTATTAAAGCAGCTTCACTGGCTACCAATCAGGTATCGGGCACAATTTAAAGTGATGACCTTAACCTACAAAGCACTGTACAACCTGGGTCCTAGCTATCTCAAAGAGCAAATCTCACAATATGAACCAGCTCAGGTGTTGAGGTCATCAAGAGAGGCCTTCCTCTCCATCCCCCCACCCTCACAGGTACGTCTTGTGGGAACACATGAAAGGGCCTTCTCAGCTGCTGTGCCCAGACTCTGGAACTCCCTCCCACTAGAGGCCAGAACTAGCCCATCTCGGCTGTCATTCCGGAAACAGGCAAAGACCTTTCTCTCCAGGCAAGCTTTTCCCTGAAGGATGGGCTACTTATGATGTGACTTTTATATGAATCTACCATACATGATCACATAAACTTGTGTTTATAGACTCTGTGGTTCATTAATGTTATGTTGTCTTTTAAAGCTTTGTGTTTATAGACTTTGTTGTTGCATTAATGTAATGTTGTCTATTAATGCTGTAAGATGTCCCTCAATTTTCTGCTCTCAATACTTGAATATGTCTTGATTGTATTGGACTGTATATTGTCCCTCATTACTGTAAGATGCCTTGAGTCCTTTTTCAAGGAGAAAGATGAGGTAAAAATACTCTAAAATAAATAAAAAATAACTCATGTACAGTATGACAATCAACAGGTCCTAGCATTCTTTAAGATAAGAGCGGTGACCCTCAGAATTACACTCAGCAAGTTAAAAACTGGGCAGTTGATTTAAAATACTAGCCAAAGCTTCTAATTTTGTTTTGGGGTTTGTTTTTAATCCATGAACTGAGAGAGCTGCCACTGTAGCTTTGTGCAATTGGTGCGTCTTTGTGCAAAAGTCCTCCCATTCATGCAAAAACTCAGACAGAGACTGACAGAAAATATCTCGCCCTCTCCAAAGCCAGGAGGCATAAGAAACTGTTTCTCTTGTTTGGGTGTAGCAATGAGAAAAGCCAAGCATTTACATCCTTAAATAAAAAATGTCTTTCCCAATTAGCTCCAGCACAGGAAGCTGAGGAAGGGATCATTAAAATAAAAACAGGTGAATCCTCTGCAGTCTTTACTTCCTAGCCTAAAGCAGCATTGTTATAGCTCATATTCCTGTAAATTAAGTCCTGCTGAACTGCTGGGCAAGCTCAGTGGCTTAGGTCACTGACTGCAGAGCCAAAGGCTGGGGGTTCAGTTTCTCACTGGGCCTCCTTGAGAAGGGCCCGACTCCATGATCCTTCCTTAGGGTTCTTTCAGGTTCTGTACTTGTAAGAGTAGTAGTAGTAGTAGTAGTAGTAGTAGTAGTAGTAGTAGTAGCAGCAGCAGCAGCAGCAGCAGCAGCAGTAATTAGAGATGGGCATGAAACACTGAAATAGTGTTTCATTTCATTTTTCATTTTGTTTCTTTCCATTCTGTTTCATTTCATTTTAAATGATTTTTTTTTAAAAAAAATGTTTTGTTTCCTTTTTTGTTTTTTTACATGTGCATGTGTATGCTCTCTCTCTCTCTCTCTCTCTCTCTCTCTCTCTCTCTCTCTCTCTCTCTCTCTCTCTGTGTGTGTGTGTGTGTGTGTGTGTGTGTGTGTGTGTGTGTGTGTGTGTGTGTGTGTGTGTGTGGTGCTTGTGCAACTTATTTTGTGTGTGTAGTGCTTGTTTAACTTGTTTCCCTCCCCCAAGCACCGCATGCCAGCTGATCAGCGCTGGGGTGGGGGGAAAGCACCCATCAGTGGGCACACAGAACTTGGGGGAGAGAAAAAAGTTTTTAAAAGCCTGCCCTTCCCCCGTGCCTGATTAGGTGGGGGAAAGGGCGGGCTTTTTAAACTGGTTTTTCCCCCTGCTGAAGCCGCCACGATCAGCTGAAGTGTGGAGCTTCAGCAGGCAATAATGTTTTAAAAGCCCACCCTTTCCCTGCACCCCATCGGGTGGGGGGAAAGGGCAGGCTGTTAAAAACTTCCCCCCCCACAGAAGCCCTGGATCCATCTGATCAGTGGTGGCTTCAGTGGGAGAAAAAAGCCTGCAGTTTCCCCGCACTAATTGGGCACAATTGGATTGGGGGGGGGGAGACTGTCGGCTTTTTCCCATTGCTTCAATGCTTTCCTATAAAAAAATGAAAAATAAAGTGGACGAAACGGAAATTTCCATTTCATTTCATTTTTCATCTTCTACGGGTCCATTTGTTATTTTTTTCATTCCGTAACAAATGAATAATGAAACAAATAAAAATTCATTTCATGCCCATCTCTAGTAGTAGTAGTAGTAGTAGTAGTAGTAGTAGTAGTAGTAGTAGTAGTAGTAGTAGTAGTAGTAGCAGCAGCAGCAGCAGCAGCAGCAGGTGCAGCAGAATTCAAGGGAGCATATTTCTGAGCACGTTCAAATGGAGCTACACTGCAAATGTAGTGGCATCACAGACTAGGACACGGGGCAATGGTCTCAAACCTCAGGAAAGGAGATTCCATTTAAACATTAGGAAGAACTTCATGACAGTTAGATCTGTTCGGCAGTGGAAGATGCTGCCCCAAAGGAGGGTGGTGGAGTCTCTTTCATTGGAGGTGTTTAAGCCGAGGCTGGATAGCCATCTATCGGAAATATCGTGATGGGGTTCCTGCATGGCAGGGGGTTGGACTGGATGGCCCTTGAGGTCTCTTCCAACTCCATGATTTTGTGACATGAACACTGCCATGCCTTTTGTTAATTATTCTTGGATATTCCAGTCTCATTTTTCCATTTATAAATAAAAAGGGGGTAGTGGGAGAGGAAAACAGAAGATGCCAGAGAAGAAAGACAGCCTTTATCTTCCCAATAAGCTGTGACTGCTGGTACTTCTCTTCTCTTTTCTTTTTTTAAAGTCCCATAACTGTTAACTACAAGACAGAGGCAGTATAAAGAACAGACCAGGAAAGCCATCAGAGGAATGGAAACAAAACCAATGCAATGGGGGCAGGTGGTCCAAACGCATAACTCATCTGTATCTTAGATGGAACAAAAGACACTCAACAAATCGCATCTTTGAAACTGAATGTACAGACAATACCCCCCCTCTCTCCCCCCCCCTCACTGACTGCAATATTAATGCAAAAATAACGTTCTCTTCCTCCTGTATAGAGAAAAGTCACTGTGGGGCTATTCTGACTTTCCTGCATCAACGTTGACCTTTCATGGATGCTGGAACAACATCACCCGAACTTTCCCAAAAACTCATCTTTTCTGTAAAACAATGCTGTTGATGTGGAACGAGGTGTTGGGCTTTTTCCCCCCCTTCCCCTCCCCCCTTTTTAAAGTGTGTGGGGGGGGTTGGCTAGGGGGACGGACAGGAACTATAATGAAAGAGCCTTTTAATTAAATGAGATTGTCTCCCTGGGATCAGAACTTCATGCTTGTCAGCTTAGTCTCAAAATAAACATCTCAGAACCAGGCCTCCATGGTGTCACTGCCAGACGCAAAGCACGCCGGGTAATCCCTAGGTATCTTGACAGCTACATAATGTTCAAACTGTTTCACGGGTGAATAGCAGCACTTGCGTGAAAGAAAATATTAATGTCTGGAATTAACAGGGGGAAGAGAGAAGAGGGACGGTGGTTGACAAAGCCAAAACGAGGCACAGAAAGTGTCAAGTTAGGGGAACGTTAATTGCGAGAGGAGAGAGATAATTGAGGGGTGTAGGGGGAGGAGAGGCAAGAGGAAAGCAGAGCTCAGTGATGAACGGGGAGGTGGGGGGGGGGACGTCCATCCCCAATCCTACTCAGCAATGAAAACAGAAAAACTGTCTGACTGTCAAGAAAGTAACATCTCAACTAGGCGAGCTTTAGGAAAAGGGCAAGGGAGAAGGGGCACCACCGAAGGCAAGTGGAGTCTGCTGTGAAAGAGAAGGCACCCATGACGGGCCTTCAAGTGTCAACTGACAGATCGGCTTTAACCTTCATATCGTGTTGCATTAAACAGGGTCTACTGCTGAGGTCACACCTGCAAATCAAAACACTTCAGCCTCCCCCAAAACGAACACAAAACTCTCAACTCTTGTTTGTGTTTAGATCTGCCAGGCACCTATATTTTTGTTTATATTTTTATGTCTGTATTTTCATATTGTTGTATTTTTATACATATATTGATTTTATGGTTTCTGTTTTTATCCCTTGTTTATGCTAATTTATTGTTGCTCACCGCAAGTGGGCGGTGTACAAATCATAAATAAAACTAAAACTAAAAAACTAAACTCTTGTATTTTTGCTAACCTACAATGTTTTCCAGACAATGATGTTCTCTGTTGATGCAACAAATATTAAGCAAGCAGAAATTAATTAGATCTTTCCAAGTCACATAAACCATCTAAAAGCTGGCATGTGCTCAAGTACACTTCTATTTAAATAATTTTTTAAATATCTAATGCCTTGTCTTCCTTAAATGTCCTGGTTTGAATTTATCATCATTCATTTGTTCATTGTGTCATGTTGCAAATCCTATGAAAATTGTACCTTAATAGCATTCAAAACAGCGGCTAAGCAAATTAGCCTCACACAAAGAAATGTCATCTTATGTGGAGAAAAGGGAGCATGACATCCAAACTTTGATTTTTCTCAGTAATTTTGGTTTCTGAAAGAAGCGAGATAAACCACCAAACACCTCAAAAGAACAATCCATCCTTGATGTCTCAAGCTCACCAGGCCGCCTAGTCTACTATTCTGTTGGCTGCGATCAAGCTTTTGCATCTGGGAGGCCAATCAGCAAAAGATAACCACAGCTATTTTACTACCTCATTTTTTCCAGCACCTGGTATTCAGATGCTTCTTTCTCTGACGCTGACGGAAACATAATAATAACTGCATGTCATTAAGTTAATTCTTACCTCTGGCAACCCTTTCCAGGGTTATCTGAGTAAAGCAAAGGAAAATTTGCTGCTTATACACTGCCCCACGGTGCTTAAAGCACTCTCTGGTTTACAATTTACCTGTGCAGGCTACACATTGCCCAAGCCCCTGGCAGAGGGGAGGTTCTTATTTTACCAAACTCGGAAGGATGGGAAGGCTGAGTGAACCTTGAGGCAGCTACCTGGGATGAACAGAGTTCAGGTTGTGAGCAGAGTTAGAGCTGCAGCAGAGCAGTTTAACCATTGTGCCACAAGGCTCTCTGGGTACAGAGAAGAGTTTTATTATTCCTTCCTTCTGAGGAAAACCTGGGACTGTGCACCTCACCCAAGGCCACCTAGGACGGCATAGTGGGGGATCAGACTCCCAGCCATACCTATCTCACTGAGCTTTCCAGCAGGCATACCTCTGCAGCTCCTTATTTCCACCTCTACGGTAGGCAATAGATGCCTGCCTTGGTGTTAAAAAATCTCATACTACAAACCTTACTTAGACAAAATTTGTTAGGGATTCAAATCTGCACCACTTTCATTCTTGCATGCAAGAAATTCCAAATTCCTTCTACTGAGAGATTCTGCGGAGATGATTAGATAGATAGATAGATAGATAGATAGATAGATAGATAGATAGATAGATAGATAGATAGATAGATAGATAGATAGATAGATAGATAGATAGACAGACAGACAGACAGGCAGGCAGGCAGGCAGGCAGGCAGGCAGGCAGGCAGGCAGGCAGGCAGGCAGGCAGGCAGACAGACAGATGGGCACAAAATGCCAAAATTGCATTCCATTTTGTTATTCAATACTCAGCCCCCATTTTGTTTCATTTATTACAAAATGAATTTTGGTATTTCATTTGTTTAATTTCATTTTTTTGCTTTTTGCTTTTTTATTTTATTTTTAGTGTCTCCGGAGCTGTTTTATTTTTATTTTTATTTTATTATTCTTTTTTTTTAAGTCCGCAATGCTGGGTGTTGTTGTTTTTTAAACAGAGGAGAGGCACTGGCTTGGGGTCAGCACTGAGCAGCTGAGAGGCCCTGGCTTCCCTGTGCCCCATATTTTTTAAAAAAATTTATTTTTATTTTTATTTTTTACACCCCAACTGGACCGCTGGCCTGCAGGCTGGACTGACGGTTTTTCATTTATTTTTATTTTTATTCTTTTTAAAGTCCTGGCCAGTGCTGTCACCATTTTTAATAATTTTTTTTAAAAAAATTATTTTACAGCGCCAACCATGCAGACGCGGAGGCCAGGTCAGCGCTTTTTAAATTTCTTTTTTTAAAAAAAAAATCTAATTTTACAGCACCAACCATGAGGCTCCTGGGCCAGGTTGGTGTACTTTTTATTTTTATTTTTATTTTTTAAACTCCCGGCCAGTGCCGGTGCCATTTGTAATTTTTTAATTTTTTATTTTCTTTCACAGCACCAACCACATGGACCGGGTCAGCACTTTTTTTCCCTTCTAATTTTACAGCACCAACCATGTGGCTCCCATTCAGGTTGGCGCTTTTATTTATATTTATATTTATATTTATGTTTTTATTTTTTTCTCACGCCCCTGGTATAGGGATTTTTTCCTCTTCTTTTTTGTCTTCTTTCAGTCTTGCTGACCATGCAGCTCCTGGGCTGGACTGGTAGGGTTATTTTATTTTATTTTTATATTTACTTTTTATTTTTAAAATTTTTTCTTGCACTCCCAGCTGGGTTGGCACTTTTTTCTCTTCCTTTTTATTTTCTTTTACTCTTGTCAACCCTGCGTCTCCCAGTGGGTTCTGCATGATTTTTTTAAATTTATGCACGTCCCAACCAGCTGGTCCGTGGGCCATGTTGGTGCGTGTGTGTTTTTTTAATCTCCTAGTGCTGGCCAGCAAGTCCACAGGCCGTATCAGCAGTTTTGTTTTTTTGTTTTGTTTTTTTACTCAAGTGCTGATCAGCTGTTTCGCACTTTGCTTTTTTTCTTTTTTTCAGGAGCCAAAGCCCTCCCCGCGAGGGATGGTTTGGGGCAGTGGCGCAGCAGTAAGGTAGAAGACACTGGGGGAATGAAAAACAAAATGAAACAAAACAGAAATTTCAGTTTTGTTTTGTTTCATTTTTCTTAGAGGAGGCTGTTTGTTATTCATTTCATTACCTAATGAAACAAATAATGAATAATGAAATGAATTTCTATTTCATTTTGTGCCCATCTCTAAGAGAGAGAGAGAGAGAGAGAGAGAGAGAGAGAGAGAGAGAGAGAGAGAGAGAGAATTTTTACCCCACCTTTCTCCTTGGAAAAGGTCCCAAGGTGGCTTAGAGTAATGAGGGACAATGTACAGTCCAGTACAATTAAGACATATTCCAGTTTGAGAACAGGGAATTGAGGGACATCTTGCAGCATTAAAAGACAACATTAAAGCTACAAGAGAACACGAGCAGTTAAACAGAGAGTAAAAATTCCATGTAAAAGTTATGAGGGATGGAAACTAACATTGAAAACATAGTGTCAATGCAATCACACAAAGTTAGAAGTGGTTATAAACACAAAGTCTGTGTAGCCATGTATGGCAGACTCAGAAAAAGACACAGTAGGTAGTCCATCTTTCAGGGAAAGTTTTCCTGAAGAGGGCAAGGTGAACTTGAGGGTGAAAGAGGAGAGTGGAAAAAATGGGCTGAAGCTCAACATAAAAAAACCCTAAGATCATGGCCACCGGTCCCATCACCTCCTGGCAAACAGAGAGGGAAGAAATTGAGACAATGGCAGAATTTACTTTCTTGGCTTCCTTGACCAATGCAGATGGTGAACACAGCAATGAAACTAAAAGATGCCTGCTTCTTGGGAGGAAAGTGATGGCAAACTTAGGCAGCGTCTTAAAATGCAGAGACATCACTTTGCCGACAAAGGTCTGGATAATCAAGGCTATGGTTTTTCCAGTACTGATGCATGGAAGTGACAGCTGGACTATAAAGAAGGCTGATTGCTGCAGAATCGATGCTTTTGAGCTGTGGTGCTGGAGGAGAGTCTTGAGAGTCCCCTGGACTGCAAGGAGATCAAACCTATCCATCCTGAAAGAAATGAACCCTGAATGTTCACTGGAAGGTCAGGCCCACTTGCTTGATGGGTGAGATGCAGTTGGGGGTGGGGGGAGTGGCGCAAAACCTGACTTCATCCCCAGGCACTCCAAAACCTAGCTACGCCTCAGAAAATGAGATGGCTGGACAGCACCATGGATCCAACAGACATGGATTTGACCAATCTCCGGGAGGCAATGGAAGACAGGAGTGCCTGGCGTGCTCTGATCCATGGGGTCACAAAGAGTCAGACATGACTTAAAGACAGAATGACAACAAATATATAACAAATTTGTACCATTCTGTTTGATCTAAAAGGAAATTTTGCTGATTTTTGAAGGACAAAAGTTTACAGCACTAATCTTATATATCTGAGAGACTACTGCTGTAAACCTTTGTTTATTGTATATATATACAGTGGTACCTTGTGTAAAGGAATTAATTCATTCCAAATGAAATTATGTTAAGCATATTTTCCTTTATACAAATTCCCATGGAATGGATTGAAAACGGAGTAATCCCATTTTTATTTTATCCTGTCTTTAATCCAGTAGTGCTCTTAAACTATCTTAACTGAATCACCTATGGGGTGATCCATACAATATAAAGGAAAATTTGCTTTAAAATTTCAATTTTATATATATTAAAAAAAAACCTAAAGACAGGATAAAATGGCACATTCAAGCATTCTGTTAGCATTTGGCTACCCAAAGTGACTTTAAATGGTTACTGCTGCCCTCTAGCAGCCAAAAGAAAAACAACAAAAGCAATTCGTCTGTGAAGATTCTCAGTCATCCAGGTTCGTTTAACTGGGAGTTGAGTCATGGCTACTGGACTTCTTTTTTGAGAGATAGAAACGTTTCGCTGTTCATCCAAACAGCTTCATCGGTCTGAATACAGCTAGTACAAGAGACCTTCTTATAGTCAGCTTGACCTCTTGTCCCCTGGTCTGATTGTCTCATAAGATGAACAAAGCCTGAATAGGCTCGTTAGGGAGACATTAGTGTCCATGGCCTTAAGGTACACAATGGCCTAAGGTGCTGAAACCCATCAAGAATGGGCCGTTAGCTGTGACCTGGTGGTGAAGGCTCCTTGATTTGCCTGGGTATTTTGGAAAGTACAGCCTGATAAGTAGCAGATAGACTATGCCGGAGCCCACCACCTCTGTTGAGGGAGGGATTTTCAATGCTAACATGAATGGCTTCCCTTACTCCTCTCTCAAACCACCTATCTTCTTTGTCTAATATGTGTTCATCCTCATCTTTGAAAGAGTGGCCTTTTTCCTTCAAATGGAGGTGTACTGCTGATTCTGGTCCTGAGCTGTTACCTCTCCTATGTTGGTCCATTCTTCTGTTCAGGTATGTAGATGATACCTGGGTTAAAATAAAGACGCAGGAAGTACAGGCCTTTACAGACCACATCAACACAGTGGATCCTAATATTAAGTTCACTAGGGAAGACACCCAAGACAACAGGCTGGCTTTCCTGGATTGTGCAGTCATCATCAGACCTGACCGTGGCCTAGGAGTAGAAGTTTACAGGAAACCCACCCACACAGATCAATACTTACTGTTTGACTCCCACCATCCATTACAACACAAACTAGGAGTCATCAGGACCCTAAGCCACAGAGCAGAGAGCATCCCCACCTCCTCAGAAGCCAAGAAGGACAGGCACCTGAAGACAGCACTTAAGGCCTGTGGATATCCAAGGTGGGCCTTCAACAAAGCAGTGGGCCATCCCAGAAGAACAAGGGATCAGTCTGAGACCCAGACCCGACGGAAGAACCTGGTCATTCCCTACATGGCGGGAGTGTCGGAGAAGCTTAAAAGGATTTTTGGCAAACACCACATCCCTGTTTATTTCAAACCCATGAACACACTAAGGCAGAGACTTGTCCACCCAAAGGATCCTATACCAAACCATAAAAGGAGCAATATAGTATATGCAGTCCAATGCAGTGAAGAGTGTTCAGACCTCTACATTGGAGAAACTAAACAGCCATTAAACAGAAGAATGGCCCAACATAGGAGAGGTAACAGCTCAGGACCAGAATCAGCAGTACACCTCCATTTGAAGGAAAAAGGCCACTCTTTTAAAGATGAGGATGTACACATATTAGACAAAGAAGAGAGGTGGTTTGAGAGAGGAGTAAGGGAAGCCATTCATGTTAGCATTGAAAATCCCTCCCTCAACAGAGGTGGTGGGCTCCGGCATAGTCTATCTGCTACTTATCAGGCTGTACTTTCCAAAGTACCCAGGAAAATCAAGGAGCCTTCACCACCAGGTCACAGCTAACGACCCATTCTTGATGGGTTTCAGCACCTTAGGCCATTGTTTACCTTAAGGCCATGGACACTAATGTCTCCCTAACGAGCCTATTCAGGCTTTGTTCATCTTATGAGCCAATCAGACCAGGGGACAAGAGGTCAAGCTGACTATAAGAACTCTTACTCTAACCTTAGGTGCTTTCAGCAGGTAAGGAATACCCTTCTTCTAATTATTGGCTATTTGCTTCTTCCATGACTTATGCATTCAATCTAGGCAGTGCGGAACTGCTTTTCCTTCTTGTCCCCATTTTTTTTTTTTTTTGCCTCTGAGAGGCTCCTGATCTTTTGCAGAATAACTGCGACTATTGCAAGCACCCAGTGCAGATCTATACAAATTCCATTTCAGCTTTTTGGAAAATGTATACAAAAACCACAGAACACATGCTTAAGGGAGGAACGGCTGACAGGAGGAACTGATGAAGGAGAAACATAAAGGAGGGGTTTATTCAATGCAGCAGTAAGCATGCATTGGGGTGGCCAGTACTCAAAAGAATTTCCAAACAACTAAAGTGGTAGTTCCCAATCAATGAGTTCTCAGATCTTCTTAGACTACAACTCTCAGAATTCCTGGCCAGCACTGCTAGCAGTGAAGCTTTTGAGAGTTCTGGTCCAAGAACATCTAAAAACCCAAGGTTGGAAACCATCTATCTGAGGGACTGACTTTTCTTGTTCTATACCTACAGACAGTGGCTCTCTGACAAGAGATCCTAGACATATTTCATGCTATCCTGAGCAGTAGTCTTAGTCTTTATTTAGGCATATCCCTTTGCAGGTCCTCAGCCCCATATAGAGAGGGTTGAATTAATCTTTCACATATAAAACACGTGCTCTGGCACAAAACAAACAGTATTTTCTCAAACTCTAGTGATGGGCACGAACCACAGTTTGGTAGTTTGGTGCGCTTCGACAGTTCAGCTGCACAGCTGTTCCACAGGTGCCCAGCTGCTCTTGCTCCTCCTCCTCAAAGTGCTGCCTCATGAATGTGCACATGCCGATGGAGGAAGGGCAAGCAAAAATGCAGGTTACTTACCTGTAAGTTAAGTTCTTCGAGTGGACCTCTTTGAATACACACATAAGGGGTTTTTGCGCCTGCGCGCCTGAGTTACCGGTCATTCCAAAGTTCAAGGTGTATAAGCCCCTCCCCTCCATGCACATGCTCACCCTTCTCCCGCCTTGCTGAATCAGTTCCCCTCTGGTCCACTGCTGACCCATATAGAATCGAAGAGCCATGAGGGAGAGAGGGGACGTGGGTGGGTGGTGTGTATTCACAGAGGTCCACTCGAAGAACTTAACTTACAGGTAAGTAACCTGCATTTCTTCTTTGTGGACTCTGTGAATCCACACATTTATTTATTTATTTATTTATTTATTTATTTATTTATTTATTTATTTAGCTTGTATGCCGCCCACTACCCAAAGGTCTCTGGGCGGCTCACAATCAGAATGAACAATTAAAACATAGGGTGACTGGCAAGCTGACTTACTGGTGGAGGGTAGTCATGGTAGCAGAGTTGTCAAAACTGCCTTGCCAAATGCGGCCGATCTCTGTGTCCAGACGTCTAGCCTGTAGTGTTTCAGGAACGTGGACGGTCGAGACCAAGTTGCCGTTTTACAAATGTCTTCCAAGGGCACTTCTTTCATGAAGGCAGTGGAGGAAGCTACTGCTCTTGTGGAGTGTGCCCTAGGTGTGACAGGTATGGAGACATGCACATTTTCATATGACATCTTGATAGTTGTGGTGATCCATCTAGAGATGGATTGAGGACAGACTTGGTGACCTCTAGATGGTTCGGAGGTCCTGATAAAGAGCCTGTGTGTTTTTCGTACAGGAGCTGTCCTGGATGTGTAGTAGAGGAGTGCTCTCCTTACATCAAGTGAATGGAGCGTCCTCTCCAGGTGAGTAGTCGGGTTTGGGAAGAAGGTTGGGAGAATAAGTGGCTGAGACACGTGGAACGAAGACACTATCTTGGGCAAAAAAGAGATGTCTGGACGAAGTTCCGCCCTGTCGTGATGGAATTTTAGGAACGGAGGGTCCGCTCTGAGAGCAGCGAGGTCTGATGCTCTTCTGGCGGATGTAAGTGCCACTAGGAATGCTGTTTTTAAGGTAAGTAAGTAAAGAGATGCGGTAGCCATAGGTTCAAATGGCGGCTTAGTTAGACAGTTCAGTACCAAGGAGAGAGACCACTGTGGTGTCAGGGCTCTGTGTTGTGGACGGAGGTTGGCAATGCCTCTCAGGAACCTCTTCAGTTTAGGATGTGTAAACAAGGCTGCAGCTTCAGACTCAGGTGGCTGGTGAGCTACAATGGCTGCAGTGTAGACTCTCAGGGTGGATAGGGAGAGTCCTCTGTTGAAGAGTAAGAGGAGGAATTCCAGGAGGACTTGGATATTGGTTGGACTGGAGGGTAGAGAGTTGGCTCGAGTGAAGTGGAAGAAGGATGTCCACTTATGCTCGTATAAATTGTTTGTAGACTTTTTCCTGGAGTTCATGAGCACATCTGCAATGGTTAGCTGATGTACCATGCTGTCAGGTGTAGAGTCAGGACGTCTGGGTGTCTGACTTGGCCCTGGTGTTGCGTCAGGAGATTGGGTGTTGAAGGCAGTCTGATGGTGTCGGTCGCCATTGTTTGTAGTGCCTGGAACCATGGCTGCCTCGGCCACCACGGTGCCAGCAATATGACATGGGCTCCGTGATGCCTGATCCTCATTAGGGTTCTCTGAATGAGAGGTATTGATGGGAACGCAGAAAGGAGACCCTGGGGCCAACTGGTGGCAAAGGCGTCTCCTTGTGAGTGGTTTCCGATCCCTGCTCTGGAGCAGTACATGCTGCACTTGGCGTTGGCTTGTGATGCAAACATGTCCATGATCGAGGTTCCCCACCTGGTGCAAAGGATGCGGAATCATCCGTTATTGGGCAATCCATAGTAGCTGGTGAATCTGGCAGCTGTGGTTGTGCTACCTGAGGAGCCACTGTTTGTGGTGTGACGTTAGTAGGTACTTGCGGGTACTGAAATGGGAAGCCTGCGGCTAGGATGGTGTCATTGTTAGATGCCAGAGGGCGCTGAGCTCTGGACTTGGGAGTACCCTTTCTCCGCCTTCTACGTTTTGGAGAGGCAGAAGAAGACGTCGTAGAGGAATCTGTGTCAGATGAGGTAGACACCATATGAGTATGACGTCGCTTCTTGGCGTGGCGTTTGCTCTTATGACACCGTGTAGAAGAAGATGAGGCAGATGACTCATGACGTCTATGACGCTTGCCCTGCCGACGTCGTGCCCTATGACGTCTAGGGGAGGACGAGGACGAGGAGGTGGCATCTTGGGTTTCTGCCCGTGCCCGTTTCCTGCCTCGGTCAGGGGATGCCTGAGGGCGTTGCCCTGTCGGGTGTTGCCCCGCCTCATGGACCACTTTGTCCTCTATGGATGGTCTCACGATGGGTGATCTTTGTATGCCCTGACGTCTAGGTGGTTCCATCTCATGCTCTTCAATGTCTGAGTGTTGAAGAGCTGAAATAGCAGCTGCAGCCTGTAGATTTTGTAGGTGCGACAACGGGTTGTAGGTGAGGGTGGCCATGTCCGTATCATGGACAAGTTGGCCTGGAGGTAAGCCTGATAGAATCATAGGGCTATGAGGGGGTTCACGGGTACCCGTCGCCTGATTTTCAAAGGCATGGGACCATTGCTCATCTCTGGCATCAGGAGATTGGGCGCCGACCTGCGCTGAGCTCAGAACCCCCTCTGCGCCGCGCGACTCGGATGGAACGAGCGCGGGTGGTTTCGGCGCCGCCACCGTTGTTCGCACATCGGACGGCAAGTCCTTTGATCTCTTCTCCGGAATCGGAGCTTGCTGAAGATGTTTTTTCTTCCTTTTTTCAGTTGTCTTCCCTTTGTTTGAAGACTTTGATTTTGAGGAAGTGCAAGGCATAGATGCTTCCGAGTGGGTTTCCATCGGTTTGAGGGATTTTTCCCACAAATACGCCCTTAGACGTTCCAGGTGGTGTTTAAGAGCCGGTTTCGTTAGCTTTTTGCAATGTGGGCAGAGTGCTGTTTGGTGAGCCTCGCCCAGGCAATACAGGCACAAGCTGTGTCCGTCAGCTAAAGGGATTCTCTTTTAACAGGCCTCGCAATGTTTAAAAAAGTGCTGGCGTGGCCATAAACTACTGGCGCGCCCGCAACTACGGGGGGGGGGGGGGTATCCACCCCTCCGCCCTAGGGGCGGGCGCCCAAAAAGAAAAAGTTCAACTAATAACTTTGGAGGGGGGGAACTTAGGGAGGAAAATGAACGAAATAATAAAAATTCAATTAGAATTAAACAGTTTCACTTTCCTTATTTTTGCAGGAGCTCAGAGAAGTGCGACCTCGCTCAGAGGCGGAAAAAGGAACTGAGTCAGCAAGGCGGAAGAAGGGTGAGCATGCGCATGGAGGGGAGGGGCTTATACGCCTTGAGCTTTGGAAAGACAGGTAACTCAGGCGCGCAGGCGTGAAGACCCATTGTGTGGATTCACAGAGTCCACAAAGAAGAACTGGCATGCCTGCAGAACGGTAGTGGAGCTGAACCAGTGAACTGCACAAAATCATGGTTCATGCCCATCTCCCCTTTGGAGCAAGGAATGATCCAGAGGAAGCTGTAGTAAACACAGACCAAAGGAAGTGCTGATAATCTTTACCCATATCTACTTTTATCTCTAGGCCAGGCATGTCCAAACTTCGGCCTTCCTGATGTTTTGGACCACAACTCCCAGAATTTTAAGCTTAGATTGCCAATGACAAAGGACTGTGGGAGTTGTGGTCCAAAACATCTGGAGGGCTGAAGTTTGGAGATGCCTGCTCTAGGCCATCTACCAAAATTATTTTCCACAAATCATTGGGGCAGCACAAACTAAAGTGGTCCTCTTCTTTAGGGCAACACACATTTCTTATCTTATTCACCATCTGTTCTCCTCAAGTGTAGACGTAAGACCTTCTGTAAAAGAGAAAAGGCCTGTCTCATCCAACATTTTGTTTCTATCAGAATTGGGGAAGTAGGGAAGGAATGGAGATGAAAACTCCAAAGCTAAGCTCAGAGCTGATTTTCTGAAGGAGAAACAAAGTGTGATGCTTACATACCACCCCATAGCACTTAAAGCACCCTCTGAGCAGTTTAGCAAATTGGCCAGTTTATATCTTGCCCTGCCCCACAGCAAGCTGGGTACTCGCTTTAGTGACCTCAAAAGGATGAAAGGCTGAGTGAACCTTGAGCCTGCTACTTGGAATCGAATTTCTGGTCTTGAGCAGATTTTTGAGTGCTATACAGCAGTTTAACCACTGCGCCACAAGGAGAGGATAGATGTGGACAGATGATGCTACAAGCTCTCCAAGCCTGGACTCTGAGCAAAACAAAGAGCTGCCCCACAACTGAAGAGCTCTACAATTTGCACAAAATGTTCCTCGAGCCCTCTCTGTTTGAGCCACAAAGTACATCCACTTGCAAGAATGGCTTATTGTAAAGCAAGATGTAAATTAGTATTTCAGACCTTTACCCTATGTAGAAAGCTTCGGCAATTGTCAGGTTTTGGCAAATGTGCAATTTGCACAAATTGCAATATTATGCTCAAAAATGAAGGCAACACAATGCAAAAAAAGCTTTAAAAACATTTGGTTCTGCTCCATGTGAGAGCTTCCTTAAGAGTACCAGAACATTCCTCTCTGAGTGGATTCCTCTTCCTTTCCTGAAAGGCAAAAGATGCTAGAGACATTTTGATCAAATTACTCAAAGCACAAATGGAAAGAAGAAACTGCTCAGAGTCTTAGCCTGGAGGTGAAAATCTGCACAGCCAGTGGAGGATACTAGACAGACTATTCCACCGTGTTAAGGCAGAATGTCTCAGCTGAGAAACAAGTCACTGGTTAAAGCTTTTATTGTGTCTGCTTGCAATGCACTCCTCTTGGCAGGACAGATGTGATCTAAGCAGAACTTGAACACTGAAGAGCTGGGACACCAACTTCCCTGCTAAAAATCATGCCTACAACATTATTTTCCCATGTGAGAAACACTTGCAGATTCTTTTGGGGGAAAAGGTTGCCCTGCATGGGCACCTGAGGATACGTTATCTAATTGATTCCTAAGAGAGACAGGCATGAACTGGGAAAATGGCAAGTCATGATGGTTTGTGATTTGTTGCCATTCACAAACCATAAGCTGTTAACTTTGATGAACTTTCCAAAACTTTCTGGGAGTGGTAGAATGGTGCCCATACATTAGAGACACCACACATGAAGAGAGTCTGAAACTGACTTCTCCTCCCCATTCCTGCCAAGTTTGGCAAAGGTTGGATTTTGGACCTCTGACACACACACACACACACACACACACACACACACACACACACACACACACACACACACACACACACACACACACACACACACAGAGAGAGAGAGAGAGAGAGATGAGAGAGAGAGAGAGAGAGAGAGAGAGAGAGAGAGAGAGAGAGAGAGAGCAGGTCCTCCCAAGAAAGTGCATGGCTGGGTCATCACCACATGACCGCATTCATGGTTTGTTTGTTTTTGTTTTGTTTTATGCTTTATGCTTTGTGGTTTGTTTCATGCACATCTCTAATTTCTAATAATACATGGCAATGTTTTAAAAATTCCACAGGAGGGCACCACTACCACAGCAGTTGGGCCATCTATACAACCGTTTTCTTTTCAGATTGTAGAAATAATTTCCTATATCCCCCCAGTGCTTTATTCCAACCGGATTTAGGTTCCTGTAGGACTGCCACTAGAATTATGATGCTGCTCTTATTTTGTTTTTGCTATTACTGCTGTTTTCTACAGTCATCAATGGCTAAGAAAGAAAAGGAGCCAGTGCAGGTAAGGGGTGAGTCTGGCTAAGGTCTCTTCAAGATCGTATTGGTAAGAGGAGGAAAGCCTAGTAGTTGAACATTATAATAATCTTTGAACTGCAGAGCTAAAACGGAAGCTATGGGTCATCAAGTTGAGCCCCTGTATAGAAGGCACAGTAGGGAACTGAACTCCCCATCCCCAAGTAAAAAGACCACCACAACAGATGTTTCTGTGCCAACCCATGAGGAGACTGATTCATTTAACCTGCTTTTCTCTGGATTCAGCCACATGCTTTGGCCCCTCTCCTGACTCATAATCTGCCTTTTGAAGAAAGGCTAAAACATTTGGGGCTCTTAGTGTGGAAAAAGGTGCCTGAGGGGGGATATGATTGAGACGTACATAATAATGCAGGGCATGAGTCAAGTGGATAGAGGGAAGCTCTTCACCCTCTCACAAAATACCAGAATTAGAGGACATCTACTCAAACTGGCAGAGTGAGATCAGACAAAATAAAATATTTTTTTCACCCAGCGTGTTGTTAGTCTGTGGAACCCCCTGCCACAGGATGTGGTTATGGCATCTGGCCTGGATGCCTTCAAAAGGGGATTGGACAGATTCCTGGAGGAAAAGTCCATCACAGGTTACAAACCATGAGGGAGATGTGTCATCTCCAGGCTTAAAACTGGGGTACTCAAGGGCCAGATGCAGGGGAGTGGTGTCAGGAAACAGAGATCTAGTCTTGTGTGCTCCCAAACACATCTGGTGGGGCCACTGTGAGATACAGGAAGCTGGACTAGGTGGGCCTTTGGCCTGATCCAGCATAGCTCTTCTTATGTTCTTACATTCTTATGCCAGGCCCTTGCATGTCTTAAAACTTCACGAAAACAGCTCAGAGATATTTACAAAGAAACAAATTAGGACAGATTCAAAATTGTGAGAACCTTGTATTTAAGTAAATAATCTATATTTTCCTTATGACTAAGAGGATAGGTTGAAAAATTCCGAGACCACTGGGAAACAAGTGACTCTCCATAATTAAACCTTGATAAAGTTGTGTAGGACAGTGGTTCCCAACCTTGAATAACCCAGGTGCTCTTGGACTACAATTCCCAGAAACCCCAGCCAGCACAGCTGATGGTGAAGGCTTCTGGATATTGCACGTTTAGGAGTTAAAGGGGCTTTTTTTTTTTTTTCTTTCTTTCTTTCTTTCTTTCTTTCTTTCTTTCTTTTTCTTTCTTTCTTTTCTCTCTCTCTTGGACTACCTCTCCCACAATTCATCAACCAGCAGGGACAGTAGCCAGGGTGTCTGAGGGAACTCTGATAATATACAGAAGGAATGTTTTTTGATGTGCTACATATCTCTATAGATGTTATCCATCTGGACACACGTGTACCATCTTTAGAAGAAATTGTGATACATAAGGAGGTGATGGCCTCCAGGCACATGGCAATTTTACAGTGGAGCTCTTGGGAGTGAGGAAAATTGGACTGGATTCCAAACCTAACCTTATTTCAAGTGGATCGGTTGCAGTGAAGGCAACCTAAATTAGCTAAGAATAATTTCAATTACATTTTGTAGTCAACATGTCTACTTGAAGATGGGAAAAGCTCTATTTTTGCCACCACCCTTCTCAGAACAGGGAGAGATAGACATCATATAATTCACATGGCCTCCCAGGACCTCGAGTTCCCACACATTTTATTTTATCATTCTGAAAAACAGTGAGTTTAACAGTCCTCACATGTACTAATCAAGAAGGGTGTGTGTATAAGTTGCCCATGTTTTGAGGAGCTCCAGCAACTATGCCTCCCTCCCTACATAAAATTTATTGTTTAAAAAGCGCTTACAGGAAGTACAAATTAGCTTTTCTGTAGAAAAAAGGGGGAATGTAGAACAATTTTAGGTGGGTCATGGGTTCAGGCATCCAAACTGAAAGAATGGATGTGGGTGTTTCCCACACTCTTAGAAATTGGCCTCCTCTGCTTTAGTGAAGGTTTCGGGGTACCCTTGAAATATGCAAGGCCTACTTTGTCTGTCTGTCTGTCTGTCTGTCTGTCTGTCTCTCTCTCTCTCTCTCTCTTTGTGTGTCTGTGCCTGTGTCTCTATCTCTATCTCCATCTCAACCTCTATCTATCTATCTATCTATCTATCTATCTATCTATCTATCTATCTATCTATCTATCTATCTATCTATCTATCTATAACCATGAGAATCATCAATGAGAGCAAGATGCAGTAAAGCACGCCAGCATCTTAGAATGGCGGAGCTGGAGCCTATGGATTATTTATTGAGTCCAGCCCCTGCCAAGGAGGCAAAGTGGGAAATCTAAGGCATTTTGAGTGCAAAATTCAGTCTAAGTGCCAGAGTCGACAGACCTGAGAGTCTTTGGCGGTTACTTCACGTCCTACCTTCTTCCAGATTACATTTGTACCATGACAGCATTGTTCGCAGTCACATGGTTTTGTCCCTGTTCAGTCCCTGTTTCCGTTTACTCATGGTCATGATAACTTGTCTCGTGACAAGTGTTACTTCACAGCCTTGTTTTGTAACAAGATCTGCTTTTGGGGGGGGCAGAAAAATAAAGGGCGCACCACATCCCCTGTGCTTTGTCTATTCGAAATGTCAATCCACAGCACTCAAAAGTATGAGAGAAATGGATGGATACAAGTTCACGAACAGAAGACTGCCTTTGTTACGTGACAGTTGTTACCTCACAGGACCTTGTCCCGGAACAGGAACAGAGACAAAAGAATTCCCCAGTCCAGGGGCAGGTATGGTTTGTCACGCTCTGTTCCCGGTTCTGGGGGTGTGGTCGAGACAACTTTTTGCTGTCACACTATGGATGTAAAGTAAATTTTTTTGTACTGGTCCCAAGCGGGACAACAAGGATGGACAAACAGGACATGAAGTAACCACCTTTTATCACACAAAAATCCTTTATTGCCATCTAATATGTATTATTTTAACAGCACAGTTCAGGGCACTAGGTGGCAGAGACACCTATAGGTACAAGACATTTAGGGTATGAAATTGTTTATGACGTCCTGTGCAGAGGATATTTCTCATCATTATTACCTACAAATGTGCCAGTAGCTCCAACTTTAATTTTTAGCCGCTCCTGCTCAACAGAAGCACCCCTCTGATTTTCCCTACATCATTTATCAACATGATATACAACAGGAGATCAACTCACCACAGCGATCCCTGATGACCAAGTTTCTGCCTTCTTTCAGATGTATTGTTAGCAGGTAGGCAAATGAGCTGGGCAATTTACCTAAGCAATCACTTCCTTCCTCAGGTAGCATCTGTGGGTAAAGTTCCAAGAGGGAAAATCTGCATCAGAGCTCGGAATTCGGTGTGGAAGCCAATGTGAGGGACATCTCCCCATCCAATCCAGCATGACTTGGGCCCCCACTGCAATTCGATTTATGCCAAGCCTCTGAATGAGTTCAGAAATCTGCAGAGATGGTGTATTGACTTGCATTGGAAAACTAAAAGAACAGTGAGCAGTTTTGGTTCTGTATGGCAGTGTATGAAACCTGGAGACACGGCAGCTGCTCAAGTGGAAACACAAGTTAGCTTCTCTTTGAAGATATGAGAATTAGATCACTTAGAACACAGGGAAAAGGCCTTTCCAGTCTGTAGGATTCCCACTCCCAGAATCCACCCAGAATCACCAAGCAGAATTCCATGAAAAGCACCCTCTTTATAACCTAATAGACATTGGGTATAGCTCTCCCAAAATATGAGTTCTATATGAGTTCATCCAGCAAGTGCTGCTCCAAACGGACCCTGCTTCAACCACCACCCCTTCGTCTCCACCTGCTTGCTGCTGGGTCTCCTCGTGAGTGAGAGGCACGAGAGGTAACCTAGTCAGCTTGCCAATTGAGGGGTGGGACTGGAGAGCTGGGACTCCGCCCTACAGCTTTTTAGCTGTCTGCAAGCCTGTGCTGTGGTTCCATCATCCAGCAAGTGCTGCTCCAAACGGACCCCGCTTCAACCACCACCCCTCTGTCTCCACCTGCTTGCTGCTGGGTCTCCTCGTGAGTGAGAGACACGAGAGACAATTTAGCTGGCTTGCCATCAGAGAGGTGTGGTGGGGGGAGGGGCATCGGGCTGATACCAACCTCTATTGTTTGCCTGTGAAGGGGAGAGGGTGGTGGGATGTTGAAGCTGAATGGTGGGGTGGTCTGTTTTTTTTTTATCTACCTTATTCTGTTTTGTTTTGTTTCATTTTTTGTCATTTTCTTGCCACCTGAGATAGAGATAAGGACTCACAATGGAACTGATGGAACAGGAAGGAAGGAGGGCAATGGAGGGGGGAGCCATTGAGCCTGTGCTGGGTAGAGGAAGGTATGGGGGTGGGAGTGGAACATGCCCGCGTAGGAGAAGAGAGGTTAGATATCTTACATCTATCCCCCCTTCTGGTTCCACTCCCAACCTGAAGGTATCAGGTGACCATATCAGCGAACCTACGGGCCACACGGTGCTGTTGTTGAATGCCAGGTCGGTAAAAACTAAGACCGCCCTCATTCATGATGTCATCCTGGATGAGGGTGCCGACCTGGCATGCATTACTGAGACCTGGGTGGGAGAGGAAGGTGGGGTTCCCCTCTCCCAACTCTGCCCACCTGGGTATTCAGTCCAGCACCAGTGTCGCCCGGAAGGTCGGGGAGGGGGAGTTGCTATAGTCTATAGGAGTTCTATCTCTTTGACCAGGCTTCCTGTCTCCTTGAGAGGAGGTCTAGAGGGCCTGTATTGTGTGCTGGGCTCACGAGACAGACTGGGGATTCTGTTGGTGTACCGCCCACCCTGCTGCTTACCAACAGTCTCCCTGCCTGAGCTGACGGAGGTGGTCTCAGACCTGGTGTTGAGGACCTCCAGACTGTTGGTACTGGGGGACCTCAACATCCATGCTGAGGCTGCCTTGGCCGGGGCGGCTCAGGACTTCATGGCCGCCATGACAACCATGGGGCTGTCTCAACATGTCATCAGCCCGACACATGAGAAAGGCCACACTCTAGACCTGGTTTTCTCAACGGGATTGGAGGATGGTGGTTTGGATGTGGAGGGGTTGGTCCTGACTCCATTGTCATGGTCAGACCACTTCCTGGTCAAGTTTAGGCTATTAGCTACTCCAACCCTCTGCAAGGGTGGGGGATCTATTAAGATGATCCGCCCTCGGAGACTGATGGATCCAGATGGTTTCTTGAAAGCTCTGGGGGATTATCCGTCTGATATGGTCGGTGCTCCTGTCGAAGCTCAGGTCACCCTATGGAATAGGGAAATGTCCCGGGCAGTTGACACGATCGCACCTAAGCGCCCTCTCCCCTTGCGCAGAGCCCAGACGGCTCCTTGGTATACATCTGAGCTGCGGGCAATGAAGCAGGAGGGGAGACAGCTGGAGCGCAAGTGGAGAAAATACCGCTGTGAGTCCAATCGAACACGGCTTAGAGCCCATTATCGGGCCTATTCTGTGGCAATACGGTTGGTGAAAAGGCAATATTTCGCAAACCATATTGCTTCCTCAGAGTGCCGTCCAGCAGAGCTGTTTCGGGTGGTCCGGGACCTTCTTCAACTGAGAAATACGGAGGAGGTTCTGGACCACTCAGCAGCCCGTTGTGACGAGTTTGCTGTTCACTTTGAGGGGAAAATCGCTCAGATTCGCAGGGAATTGGACTCCACTATTGGTGCAGAATCAAGGGATGTGTCCAGTGTGCCGTGCTTAGGTCCAGTATTATTGGATGAGTTTCAATTATTGAGACCCGAGGATGTGGACAAGGTGCTTGGATCTGTCCGTTCTACCACCACTCTGCTCGACCCTTGCCCTTCCTGGCTAATTGAAAGATCTGCCAGGGGGGTTCGCACCTGGGTCCAGGAAGCTGTAAATGCCTCATTAAGAGAGGGAGTGGTCCCTGCTGCCTTAAAGGAGGCAGTAATTAGGCCACTCCTAAAAAAATCCAACCTGGACCCAGGGCTGGTGGGTAACTACCGGCCAGTAGCGAACCTCCCTTACTTGGGCAAGGTGTTGGAGCGGGTGGTGGCCGGACAGCTCCAGGCGCTGCTGGATGAAACGGATTTTCTGGATCCATTTCAATCTGGTTTCAGGCTGGGTTTTGGAACAGAGACTGCCTTGGTCGCCCTGTACGATGACCTTTGCCGGGAGAGAGACAGGGGGAGTGCAACCCTGTTGATACTCCTGGACCTCTCAGCGGCTTTCGACACCATCGACCATGGTGTCCTTCTGGATAGGCTGGCCAGGTTGGGAGTTGGAGGCACTGTTTTGCAGTGGTTCCGCTCCTTCCTGGCTGACCGTGTCCAGAAGGTGGTGCTGGGGGACAGTTGCTCCGCCCCGTGGCGTTTACGTCATGGGGTTCCTCAGGGCTCAATACTGTCTCCCATGCTGTTTAACATCTATATGGAACCACTGGGAGAGGTCATCAGGAGGTTTGGGCTGAGGAGTCAGCAATATGCTGACGATACTCAGCTCTACCTCTCATTCTCCACCAATCCAGGTGAGGCGGTTTCTGTCCTGAACTCGTGTCTGGGCCAGATAATGGACTGGATGAGGGTTAATAAATTGAAACTCAATCCAGACAAGACGGAAGTGCTGTTAGTGGGTGCTTCGCCGGACAGGTTAGAGGGCCACTTCCCTGTCTTGGATGGGGTTGCACTCCCCCTAAGGGACAGGGTCCGCAGCTTGGGGGTCCTCCTGGACCCTGGTCTAACTCTGGAAGCCCAGGTGGATTCGGTGGCCAGGGGCGCCTTCCTTCAGCTGCGGAAAATATACCAGCTCCGCCCCTACCTAGACGAGCAGAGCCTCATGACAGTTACGCATGCGCTGGTAACATCCCGTATTGATTACTGCAATGCGCTCTACGTGGGGCTGCCTTTGAAGACGGTCCGGCGATTGCAACTGGTTCAGAATCGTGCGGCGCGGCTGGTGAGTGGTGGGGCCGCCAGAGATCACATCACGCCGATTCTACGTAACCTGCATTGGTTACCAGTTGCTGCCTGAGCCCAATTCAAAGTGCTTGTCTTGACATATAAAGCCCTAAACGGCTTGGGACCTAGATACCTGAAGGACCGCCTCCTTCCATATGAACCTACCCGGCAATTAAGATCTAGCCAGGGGGGCCTCTTGAAAGAGCCATCCCTCAAGGAGGTGAGAGGGATGGCTTGTAGACATAGGGCCTTCTCGGCAGCTGCCCCCAAGTTATGGAATGCCCTCCCAAGTGAGATCCGCCTGGCGCCAACATTGATGACATTTCGGCGCCAGGTAAAAACCTTCCTGTTCCAGAAGTTTTTTAATTGATACAACATAGACTAGGGTCCTTTGATGGCAATTTTAGTGATGATTTTAGTATAAGGTTTTGCTGTTGTTTTAATTATTTATTGATATTTGATGTCTTAACTGTTTTAATTCCTTGTAAGCCGCCCAGAGACCTTTGGGTAGTGGGCGGCATATAAGCTGTAAAAATAAATAAATAAATAAATAAATAAATATAGCATTGGGACACCCAGAGTGGTTTCCTTGCTTTTAAAAGAAGAAGAGGATTGGGAAGAGCATGAAACCAGGAACGATGGCTCTGAAGCCTCCTTGTTTTCAGGCTATCATTCCCAGAATTCTGCTTAGAGTGGTTCACAGGGAATTCAGGCAGTCTCCAAAACCCCCAAATCCCATCTTTAATGATATCATATTGAGACTATAAAGAACAATAACTCTGGTGTATCTCTGTCCTGAGCAGTGCTTGGGTCCTGAAATGTTGTTGGACTATAACTCCCAGAAATCCTGGCCAGCACAGCTAGCAGTGGACATTTCTGGAAGTTATAGTCCAAGAACATCTGGGGAATCATGGTTGAGAACTCTTTATCTAAAACTATTCTTCTAGCCAAACATTACCAGGGCAGTTCAAGCATGCAAATCGTCTTTCCTCCTTTTGTGTAACAGAAACTCAATGGCCAAAATCCTATTACTTAACACAATAAATCAAACTGGAATCGGTTCATTGAATCCATGGGGATTTAGTGAGTCAACTCCTCCACAATGATCTCATGGAGTTCCATTTATTCAACTGTCCTTATTCTGGTTGGGAATACCCTTCAGAAAATAAGTCATAGATAGAGCTGGCTGATTTGAATGAACTGAATTTATATAAGAGTTGACTCACCAAATCCCAATTGGCCAAATAGGCCTAATCTAGTGCAATTGACTGCTAAGAGACTTGGATCTTCATCAATATTTACACCACAAACTACCCTTCGACACTGTTTTCTGGGAGTCAAGAAAAGAAAATCACTTACTGGGTCTTCAAATATCTGAGAAACACATGACGAGTCTAGGTTGAGTCCTCCATAAGATCTCTGTGAAGAACAAACAGGTATTTATGTAACAGAGGCTACGTTGACACAATGTACATTTATAAACGGATGGGGTGTGAACTCTGTACAACAAACCAGGAAAGGGACCTTGGTGTCCTGGTGGACAGCTCCATGAAGGTGTCAACCCAGTGTGCCTCAGCAGTGAAAAAAAACCCTCAATGCTAGGGATCATTAGGAAGGGTATAGAAAATAAGTCAGCAAGTATTATTTTGCCTCTTTATAAATCTACGGTGAGGCCCCATCTGGAGTATTGTGTCCAATTCTGGTCACCGTACCTCCAGAAGGATGTTATGGAAATGGAAAAAGTGCAGAGGAAGGCAACCAGAGTGATTAGGGGTCTGGAACACCTTCCTAACCATCTGAGGCTGCAATGGCTGGGCCTCTTCACTCTTGAATGACGGCACCTAAGAGGTGACCTGATTGAAGTTTACAAAATCATACACGGTGTGGACAAAGTAGATAAGGAAAAACTAGAACTAGGGGGCACTTCTTGAAACTTTTGGGTGCTAGATCTCAAACAAATAAGAGAAAGTACTGTTTCACCCAGAGGATCACTGGTCTGTGGAACTCCCTGCCAGAAGAAGTGGTGACAGCTGTCAGCCTTGGACAGCTTTTACAAAGGATTGGAAAAGTTCATGGAGAACAAGGGTATCAATGGCTATCATTATGGATGCCTAAGGACAACCTTTGGGTTGGAGAGAGAGGCAGGATATCTCTCAATGCTATCTGCAGGGAATCATAAGCAGGTGAAGACATCTGCTTGGGAATACCCTGAAGTAAATGGCGAGCCACTGTGTAAGACAGAATGCTGGACTGGACGGGCTGTGGCCTGTTCCAGCAAAGCTGTTCTTATGTTCTTATTGTTCAAGATCAGCAAGTCATTATTCCCAGATTGCACAGAGAAATAAAGGCTTATCTTTGGCCAAGATGAAATACTTTGCAGGACAGAAAGTCAGTTTTCATGCCAAAGTCACAGAACCCATATGGTGTTCTATGCTCATAAGGCACTCAGTTGCACAACTGAGGGACACAGAAAGCTGCCTTCTCCTCTAAGGCTGAGGAAAAAGCTGAGATGGGATGAAATGTGATGAAGACCACACAGGTTATGCAAACTAAAGCTTCTTAATGTGTAAGTGACTCAGGATACACACAAACACACACACCAATTCTAGCTTTTAACATAAACAATTGGTAGTATTGTAGTATTTGGAGCAATTCTTTTCAAATCCCCACAGCCAAGTTTGTTAGTTGAGCTTGCTGTGGTGATGATCCTCCCACCCCGATTTCTTGAGACTCAAAAGTCCTTTAGAGGACTATCAACTCCCCTTTCAGTACAAAGAAGTTACTTTCATTTAGAAGGCAAAGCCCTATTCAGATGCAACCCTCTCTGTTCATCATGTATAGGCATAGCCTGCTCTGCACTCATTCAACCGCATGCATTCATTCAACAACAGAGAGCAAGAGAAAAATGTGATTGAGTGGGAAAAACTAGCTAACCTCTCCGACCTTTCCTCCACTGTGAGTCTAACAATGTGGAAACAAAACAAACAGCACTGTTGGCACCCAATGTAACTTTCTTAAGCAGTTTCAGGTATGAAAAGACAAAAAATGCATTATTGGTCCACATAGCATCAGAAATGCTACGTCTGCCTGATACAGATTTGTTGACTCATTATTTTCAAACAATACCTATACAAAGAAACTTGTTTCCTTTCCTGGAGAGCTTGTCAAACCACAGAAATTAAGATATGATCAGAATGAGGGGAGAGGATGCAGGAAAAAAAGAACAGTTCAGACAAGAAGTCCATAAAACAGTCACTATTCCTAGACAATTCCACGACTCCAGACCCTGAATTGCTTAGCCTTGGTGACCAAGAATTTTAAAACCTGCTTCACATATATCTGAAAACAGCATCCTGAAGTGGTTTGCACTATCAAATCAAGAAATATTATATATTAAACGGCATTCCAAATCCTCAGGATATGGTAGCTTCCAAGCCGAAGCCCATGACGGTTTGTGTATACATTTGTGAATAAGATGGGCCCAAGAGACCTGATAGATCACCTTCTCAGATGGCACAGATATGTATCATCACTCAGCTCAGTAGTTCCCAACCTTGAGTAATGAAGGTGTTCTTGGGCTGCAACTCCCAGAAACTCCACTCATCACAGATAGTGGTGAAGGCTTCTAAGTGTTGCAGTCCAAGAATATCTGGGTTACCACTGGTTTAGCTCATTAGAGGAGACCTAATCCATTGTGTCTCCTCATTTGGGGATGTATTTAAAAACAGAAAACAACTCAGAGCAATGCACAATTTAGAAGCTCAATTTGCCAATATTGTGGCTGTCTTCTCAAACTGACCTGAAAAGAAACAAGATCAAACAAAGTTGCTTGAGGTGTATGTCTCAATCAGATACAAATGGCCTGCACCAAATGGTGTATTGGATCTCTACCCAACCTTAAGGGATCCTATTTAGCTCATGCCAGCCTCCACAACACGAACCCATGTAGACAAGCCCAGATTTAGGTCTAGCTGACTTGATGAATGTTACCTCAAGTGAATCTTCTGTAAGATCGCTGCTGAAACTGTTCCTTTGTAACGATTCAAAGTAATCTCCGCTGGAATTCCGCCTCACATCTGATGCTGGGACAGACAGCTCCACTTTCTCTGTGTTGCTAACCCCAAATTCTAAGCGCACCGTCTCCTGCTGGCTCCATCGGCATTCCTGCTCATCCTGTTTCAAGGTAGCATCGCAAGGAAGAAATGCATCCGTTGCATCAAAGTCATTCGGAAAGTAAGTGGACAAGGCTTTAGAACATGAGTATTTTGTTTCTTCTTCAACCATTGTCTCTACATTCAACATATCAGGCACTGAGGAACTGAGACGACGGTCTAGAGGATACCGGTTTCTTGACTGGACCAATTTGGTTGAGGTTTTCTTTGTCCTTCTGATGCTCAGATTCTGGAATAAAGGCTTTGTTCTTTGTTTGAAGGACCCCCAGACAGTGGGCTTCTCGAGATCCATGGCTAAACTGGGTGTCCAACAGCCCTGTGGTCTCCCTGGATGTAAGTGGTTTCACAAAGTCCTAAAAAGTGGTGATGGAGGAAAAGAGAGGAGGGAGAGACCAAATTAGTTGCACCATAGCAAAGTGGCACAGACAAGGATGAAGTTATATTGCTGATTTTTCCCCTATGTGAAAACAAGCAAGACTACAGCATTACACAAGTGGAAATGCCCCCCCCTTATTGGGAGAAAAGGTGGTCTATAAATAAAACAAATATATAAATGTTATTCTAAAAAGGAAGGATGTTGAATCGTTAATCGCAGAAAACCTATGAGCACAAAAATAGCCATGGATGAACTATTTTGATCTTCAAGAGACAATTTGATGGGAATTCCTCGATGCCATAAAAATGATTCAGCTACATAGCTTCCAGAAACTGTGTTGCACACAGAAGATCCAGTCTCTCCCAGAGTCTATTTATATAGGATGAGGAAGGCCTCTATCTACTGCCGGTCTTTAAACCCTTGGATGAAGGACAAGGCTTACTGAAATGGCCGATGATCTGCTTGTATTCTGGATATCCTATTTCTGTGCTAGGACCACGGCTGAAGGTATCTGATACAACAACCTTCCATATGGTTATTCTTGAATGGGTTTGCCATGATGGATTTATTTCTTTTATCCCTACAATCTACAATTGCCACAGGATGTGGTGATGGCATCTGGCCTGGATGCCTTCAAAAGGGGATTGGGCAGATTCCTGGAGGAAAAGTCCATCACAGGTTACAAACCATGATGGAGATGTGTAATCTCCAATCTTAAAAGCGGGGTATTTCACGGGCCAGATGCAGAGGAGTGGTAACAGGAGACAGAGGCATTTGGTAGGGCCACTGTGAGATACAGGAAGCTGGACTAGAAGGGCCTTTGGCCTGATCCAGCATGGCTCTTCGTATGATCTTATGTTAATCTAAGCTATATACTGTGAACAAGTTTGACTACCCAAATACTGTAGCTTCATTACTTCCAAGCCAGCTAGATTTCTTTACAATTTACAGAACCATGTACAAAAAAGACTCACAAAAATATTTTGGGCTGCAAATCGTACTGGATAATGTAGATTATACAACCTCTAGACCAGAGGCCACATGTGCTACCCAGGGACAGATCCCATCTCCCCATTGGTTGAGGTGGGGCTGGACACACACCTGCATGACTCTTAGCCTAAACCAACATCATGGAGTCTAAATAGCTATGGAACCGTGTTCTGGGATTCTTTCCCAACAATGTATTGGGCATCATCAGTGACATTGGTCATTATGGGCCACTCTTTGGTTGTGTAAAGAACAAGATAGCAAACAATGCCTACTGTGATGACCCTCATTTTGCAGAGGCAAACACATCCTGATAACAATCACAGGTCTTTCCCCAAGACTGTTCCTGCATTGTCAGATTCCGTTTGTTGTTATGCAATATTCTTGTTTTACATCTTAGAGGATTTTGAATGTATGATTATGTTACTGGTCCGCCCTGCTCTCTGAGTTTCAAAGGAAAGCATTTCTGCACTTCTCACCAGTTTCTTCAACAAATTTAGACTGAGCCGTCCTGTGCAGAACCGTGTGAAGAACTGGTGTGCCTGATCCTCCACAGGTTTTTCTTTTCTATTTGCTGCTCTTGTCCATGTCAGGCTATTACTCTGATCAGCTTCAAACAGCTATGTCTATCCACCATGCGTGGGAGGGTTCCCAACCATTTGAAACTGACCAACAGTAGAACCTCAAACTAGCAAGAGCTAATGAGGATTACAAAAATCCCGTGGTGGATAACAATCCCTGCACAGGACCATTAAGCTTAATCTTGTGCAGAAAATGTATGTGTGTGTGTGCACGCGCTCGCAGGGGTGGGGGGAGAGAATCACACATCAGTGGGTAGCATTTCTCCTTGTGGACTGTTCTAGAAAATATTTCTCTTTCCATGGGGATCCCAGAGGGGTTCCCCATGAGAATGAAACTTCATCAAAGACTAAGTAAAATGAGCTGAGAATTTGTTATCTCCATTACTGTTTTCAGTTATAAATGAGAACAGATCCAGACTTGAGGGGAAACAAATACACTTTCAAAAGAGAGAGAACACGTAATAATAGTAAAGAAGAGGAGAATGGCAATAACGACAATGATGATGACAATTAGGGATGGGCACAAAATGGAAAAATAATGTTTCATTTTGTTTTGTTTCATGCTCACCCCCATTTTGTTTTCTTTCATTTCTTACAAAATATTTTTAAAAATTTTGTACGAAACAAAATGGAATGAAACAAAATTGACCTAAAGGCACCAGATTTGGTGCCCGGGACTCGAGGAGCCATTTTAAAAGGGCTCCTGCTCAGCTGTTATCGGCTGGAGGCCTTTAAAACTGGCCCAGTCGGCACAGCTGGAAGGAGCCTTCAGACAATGGCCAGATAGGCAGTTCTGTGGGATTGCGCTCCTTACCCGACTGGGCCAGGTTTAAAGAGGTCCAGCCACTGACATCTTGGCAGGAGCCCAAAAACAATGGAATGAAATGGTTTGGTTCAATGGAAAAATGACCATTTTGTTTTGTTTTGTTTCATTACATAACGAAACAACGAAACAGCATTTCATTTTTCATTTCCTGCCCATGCCTAATGACAATCACTGTCCTTATCATCATCTGCAGAGCAGGAAGAGATCCTATGGTCATGGAGTGAGCAACCAGACAATGGTGGGGGATATGACAGAGAGCTCAGAAAGCCCTGGTTGCTTGTCTGGTGACTCTTCTAGGACCACAGAAGCATCTGAGTCTGACCAAAGATGACAAGGAAACATAAGGAAGTTTTGAAGCACCACAATGAAACTGAGGCCGAGAGGTTTTCGCATCTCTAACGCACACTGAACCCGCCCGTCTTCCATTTTGTTTGCGATGCTTGGAAGCAGCTTTTGGGAGTTGCCAGGAAGGATTGTTCCCAAACACACCTGGATCCACCAGAAATTGAACTTTGGATGTTTCTGTGCCTCAAGCGTATACTCTACCAGCTGGACTCCTTTTGAAGGTGCACCTCAAATTTTCACTCAGAGAGACTGGAATTCCCGACAGCTATCCGGAAATCTACTCAGATCAAGCCAAGTCCACCACAACAGGTCTACGTTACATTTGCACTATAATCTTCACACCCTGGTTGCAAATTGTTTCTGAAGCTGAGCTTTTGCTAAGTAACAGGAAAACCATTTCCTTTTAAGTGTCTGTCACTGTGGAAAAACAATATACTCAAGCCTCGCTCTCCCACCCCTTTCAGCGATCGTCTGGGAAGGTGACGGCAGTTACCACTTCCTGGGGAAAAACTGTGAAGATGTCTCTGTAAACTCAATTTAAAAATACTTTTAACACCTTCCTCCCCTGCCTGCAAAAGGGACCCGGTAGTATCTCAGGCAGTGGAAAGAAGGAAGACCACTTGAGGAGGAAATGGCATTTTTATAACATCTGAATGAGAAAATGAGAATGCAGTCATACCTTGGTGTTTTTGGCTAAATGGCTGGCCAGGCACATCCGCCCAGTTCGGATGACAAGGCACTATAGGCTGCTTTCACACGACCACTAAAATCCGCTGCAAAGTGCTTGCAGATGCAGAGCATAAAATTGTTTTCCCCACGATCAGCGGACTTTAAAAAAACAAAGTGCGACCACGTCCACTTCAGTGGGACCCAGCACATTTTACAAGTACCTGGTCTTGAGGTGGTAAAATCCTTGTTGCTGTTCCGATGCGGATTTTAAACCTTTACTTGAATCCGTGGGAACAAGGAAAATCTGCACCAAAACCTTTTTGCCCCCATTATGGTGTCTTTGCTCTGGTTCTCAGTCATGGGATAAGAACGGTTGCACATTTTCAAAACGTGACCATGGGAACATCCAATCCACAACATCAACTACGTGACCACTCCGGGGTTGGGTGGGTGTGATCCGGATCAAAGTTTGCTGTAGATTTTAGTGGTTGTGTGAAAGCAGCCTAAGAAACAGAAAAGTAGGCACTTCTCCCTTCAACAATGCCTGGGGAAGGGGTGCCGTACCCACAGTTAGTTCAAAATTAGCGAATTAAGAACTCCTATGCCCCCAAAGATGTACTGACAAAGCATAAACAGTTGATTAACACACTTAATACAAACACACAACCCTCCTCCGACCTGCTTCAACCTCCTGGAAGCACCAGCATTCTCTCTGGCCACTGAGAAAAGTCAAGAACCCACCTTTCTCAGTCCATGTCCGGAAGACAAATAGCAGCATGGCATTTATTTATTTATTTATTTATTTATTTATTTATTTATTTATTTATTTATTTATTAAAAAGATGTGTACAGCCAGAACTCTGAGGCCCAGATCCCTGCAACTGCAGGGAGGCCTGTACACATTGTTCAAAGAATGTATCACTGCAATTGTTTGGGTGTTGGGGGGGGGGAATGAAAATAGAATCAATGCAAGCAGTTACTACTGACAAGAAAGGTACTTTCTACCTCCAAGCGGCATCGCCAAAGAGAACAAAAGAAGTTGGGGCTGGCCTAAGCCACAGCCAGCCTCTGCCAAGTCACATACAGTGGTACCTTATGTAAAGGAATTAATTCGTTCCAAATGAAATTATGTCAAGCAAATTTTCCTTTATACAAATTTCCCATAGGAATGCATTGAAAAAAGAGTAATCCCTAATTGCGACCATTTTTATGTTGTATTCACCCCATAGACAATTCTGTTAAGCAAATTTCCCCTATCTCCGGGATTTTTTATGTTGTACAGATTTTATGTTATACGAGGGTCCATTGTACATTTCAGATAGGGTCCAGGTTCTACCTGTTGGGGTGACAAGGGATTATCTACAATAAAATATTATTGCAGCACGGTCTCCCCTGATAACAGGATTAATTATTTTCATGTAGGAACAGTAAGTAAAAAGCTGGGTTTCCAGAGGGTATCAGTAGAGATGGGCACAACCAAACTGCGAACCAAACACGAACAACCTTTGCTGGTTCGTGGTTCAGTTTCTGACCCTGTTTTGCCAAGGGAAAACAGAGCACCAACCCTATTCCCCCCCCCACACACACACAAAGCATTTCCTTTTGCTTCAGCAAAACAGGATGCCTGCCCTCTTTGCAATGCCCCTTGTTGCCCCCTACCTGCTCCTGCTGCCTCTTCCACCCCCACCTCTGCCACCATCCTCAGGGCAGCAGATCCGACTTCCCTTCTTGGAGCCAGTCTGCTCCCTCTGAACCTCCACCCACCACTCAGCTGATAGGCAGGTACACACTCCGGAGCAGTGGTCGCAGGAGCAGGTAGGGAGGCGATGGAGGCAGTGGGCAGTGTGCGGGGCAGGCAGCAGAGGAGGCGGAGGCACAGGTCGAGAGGTCGGTCCCCCTCCCCATAAGCATGAACTTGAACCACAAACTAGAAGCCATGATGGCAGCCACAACCCACCACAAACCCTGATTTTCAGGTTGGTCCCCTCTGTAGTTGTTAGACTACATTTCCCAGCAGCTCTAACCTACACAATCAAGGGTGACAAATTAGGCAGAATGAGTTGCAGTTGCTCATCTCTCTTCTGTAACTTATCCAATGAGACAGGCAGGCAAGTCCCTCTCCAGCAAATTATAAGCTATAGGGGAAGGGCTAGCCTAAGGTATTTTCCATATACTGTATAGAAGTCAATAGGGACAGCACTTGACACTTCTTTCATCATGGACAACGGCTAGGGGCAAATGTGTCAGGTTCCTTCCCTCCCTCCCACATTCTAATTTTGCAAATTCCAGTAATTTCTGATCAGAATGAACTGAAACAAAATATTATTTATTTATTTATTTATTTGTTTATTTATTTATTTATTTATTTATTTATTTATTTATTATTGAATTTATACCCCGCCCATCTTCCCAAGGGAACTCTGGGCGGCTTACAGGAGGCTGAACAGATCAGCAACATATCATTGAACAAACAACAAAGAACAAATGAAACAAAGAAGACAATAAAAACGTTGGCATCTATATAAAAAAACTAAATCACTCAGATGAAAAGCACCTCGTTATTAGGCTGCCACTAATATGTTAAACTACTAACCCACCACTGCCTAACAATAGCATAGCATCCTCCCCTCCCCATATAGTTTAGGAGGCTTTGCTAATTGCTAGCCTACACCAGGAGAAATATAATTTATCCCATGCATGCACATGGACCTGTATTGACCAAGGCAAAAAAAATATCACTTTGTGATAGCCAAGTCAAATCTACATTTGGTTAATCATAGTTTCCACTCCATTCTGTCCAATATTTATACCACTGTACAATTTTTGCTTCAAACAAATAGACATATTTATTTTTCACAAGAAACTTCCCCTACGATACATCTTTTGTGCTTTTTTTTCTGCAGTGCATGCACTGCATTTATAAAACTCCCACTAATATGTTAAACTACAAATTGAATTTCCACAAAATACAAACTTTTGCACACAGCTTTTCCTCGCATAGTTTTTTATGCACATTTTGTGCTGAGAACTATATTTCCCAGCAGAGCAAAATGCAAAGGAAAACTACCAATCCCAATGCCTCTGGGAAATGCAAATTAGTTTGATTAATCAAAAATGTAGACTAGAGATGGGCACGACTTGAAAAAAAAAATTTCGAGTTGTCGTTAGTCGGGCCGGTTCCGTTTCGGGTCGTCTCCGTTTTTCACAAAAATTCGCAAAAATTAGTCGGTTCGTTTTTTCGTTTCCGTTACTGCCGCGATTTCGCGCATTTTGACGTCCGTCCGAGACTTGCGGCTTGCGGGCGCACCGCGGGCGGCGGTGGCGCGGGGGTACATGCGTGGGCGGCGGCAGCGGCAGGGGGAGTGGCTAGCGTGGGGGCGGGCGCGGGGGCGGGCGAGCAGGCAGGCGGGGGTCCCGCAAATGAGCAGGCGAAATACAGTTTAAACCTGCCTGGGTGATGGACTTGCTGCTGCACAACAAGGCTAGTGCATCCTAAGCAAACAAAGTGGGGCAGAAACAAATTTGCATTTCTTTTTTTTCCTCTTGGTCTGCTGTGCTGAATCTGCTGATGCTGAACCAGCCAGCCACCCTACTTGGTCTGGCTGACGTGCCTGTTTGTTGTACTTTTTTGTTGTTTGGTTTTGAATCCATCCCATCTCCCCTCCACCTCTCTCAGAGGCAGCAGGAGAAACAGACATTCCGTTCCTCCCCAAATCTGGATGAGGGGTCTACTACTCTACTCCTCTCAAATTGGCCCCCCATCACCAAGGTCCTTCTGCCTTCACTTCACATTCACAGTCAAAGTCACACACACTTAAAGGACAAGCAATAAAGCCAAAGCCAATGCAACCCTGCTTTTGGTCATGGTCAACAAAAACATTAGCAGTTAGAGCCTGAGGTGGTTAAGCTACGTACCTAGCTAGTAGCTGCTACAGCCAGGAATAGTTTTGGTAGGGATGGGAATG